>OZ005660.1:174653313-175853313 GCA_963930645.1 Salticus scenicus | reverse complement strand
AAATGATGAGATGTTTCAGAGAAACGTTTAAAGGCGTGACTTATTTTTCAAAATAGGAATGCTTTTGAATAGCATCTCTTTTTTAATGAATACTAAATATTCTTTTCCAGATTTTAACATTAATTTTTTGTTTAAATCTTGTTATAAACATTTTTGTGCGTTGTATATTCTAGGTTTGTACACCTCAAATTAAATGTAACACTTTATAGAAACACTTAAATGGGGGGGGGGGGGGTCTTACTGAACAAAATTTAAATGCACCCAAGAGAAATAAATAAATTCTTTTTTCTTAAATATTAAAAATTTTTCAAAATTTTTTTCGCAATAATTATTACAAGTATCATGAATCATTTAATCGTTCTATCTACATTTTTGTAACTCATTACACTGCTTTGCATGAAAATCGGCCCCAATACCATTTTTGTAAATTCTTATTTAAAATGACCTCCTTAATCGGAATATGACGCCCATTTTGTCCTATCACTCACCGTTTTTACTTTAATATATATTCAATAGAAGAAAGTATTAGATTCCTAAAATTTCTCGACTTCCAGTTCTCGGTTGATTTACACGGTTCCTCCTGGTGGTCCCTGGGTAGCCGCTTCGGCGGTGAGCTAACGAGGCGGCGGGGATGTGAAGCTTGGCGGGGTGGACTGATAGTCCTCCACGTCGATTGTGCTTATGCCTCTCTGGCAAGGAGGCTATAACCACTCGTCGCTCGTAAAGTAATAGGTGATGTGTTATGTTGCGGGCTGTTCTCGCGGCACGAGGCGTTGGTGCAGTCCTACTTGTAATTGTCACCTACTCTTCACCCCTGGCCTTGTTCCTCTAATAGGCTCAAGTGAGTACCAGGACCCGGCCTTGCACACCCGCCGGAGAACAGCTAGTTTGCTTGCGATCTTTAGGATCTTCCTTCCCGCGGGCCCGTGCCCCTGCCCTGCCCGTGAGGTGGCTGGAGAGATATGATGTCGTCAGTCACGTGGATACACTTAATGCGTCCTACTCTAAGCCGAAAGGTGAGCTGCCCACGTTGGCAGTATTCTGTAGTTTCCGGACAGGTAGTTAACAGAGGAAGAGCTTAGAATTTGCTGTAGAGTCATTTCCCACAATTTGCCCTCTCTGATCCCGAATTAGTTTGGCTGGAGAAGATGTATATTTTCTAGGTAGTAATTTAGTCTGGTGGCGATTTGTTTTTCCAGAAGTTTGCCTAAGGTTGGTAAGAGGCAGATCGGTATGTAGGATGATGGTTCAGACAGAATCTTCCCTTGATTCAAAAAGTATACCACCTCTCCTTATCGAAGGATTTCCCGGAAATATTGAAATTTAAGGCATAGGTTTACCCATGTATGTATAATATATGGTATAGTGTAGAAAGTGTGCATGAGGATTTTAAAGTCCATGTTGTTGGGGCCGGGAGCTTTTTTGATGTTGAAACTATGTAGTGTTGATCTGACTTCAGCCTCCGAGAAGGTTTCATCTGGAGGGGCTGAAAAGGTTGGTGGCTGTGAGTTTATATATTTGCTTGGTGGGAAGATGATGGTGGTTAGATGATCCAGGTTATTTTTGGAGGAAAGAACTGGAAGACGTTCTAGGTTTAGCTCAGTTGGTGCAAAGAATTTATTACTGTAGAATTTTTTCGGCGTGCTAAAGATGTTTGTTTGCTTTGTGCAGAACTTTTTCTATGCGTTGTTTTTTGCTGTGTTTATTTATTTATTTATATTTTAATGAGCTGAGAGTTGTTTGATTTTTTGTTTGTTTTGTGGGAGGGTGTCTTGGTCTAGGTATTTTTGTTGTCTTTTCAGCGCTGTTAAGTGATTACGCATGAATCTTAGTTGGGAGGGACCAGAAACTGTAGGTGAACTGCCGTTCCGATTTCTTGAGCCTGAATGCAGAGCTTGAAGCAGAGTGTATGATTGACAAAAGGTTTGCTGTGAAATTTTCTAGTTGCTGAGTATTAGTTATTTGTGTAATTTTGTGGGTGAGTGGGGCTGAGATTGTTTGGAGGTTTTTACTGAACTTTTAAAAATTGTCGCGCCTGGTTGCAAACCTTTTTGATTGTGATATTAGAGGAGTAGAATTAAGTGAGAAAGTGATGTAGTTATGATCAGTTCAATTATGGATGTCGTGGGCTGACCAGTCATTGATCTTAGCAAACATTTTTGGATTTACAGAAGTGAAGTCTGAGCAGACTGCAGCGTCGTGTTTTTTGGAAAGTGGGAAGAGAGTTTTCAATGTTAGCTAAGCAGAGGTTATTGGTTTCTAGGAATTCTATAAGGCTGCTTCGTCTAGTGTCCTCGCGTGGTGAGCACCACAGCGGAGAGCTTGCATTGAGGTCGCAATTACATAAAAATAGGGTTTTATGTGTGATGACGTTCTACCACTCCTGCAGACAGTCCTCGAAATCAGCAGACGGGACTGCATAGACGCTGCCAAAATGCAGTTAACCTTCATTCGTGGTCAGCGTAAGGAAAACACAATGCTCCCCAGTGTAAAGGTGCGTGTAATTCAGTTCCTGTGTGTTGATAACAATATGTGCTGAATGTTGGTCTGAGCCAAACTTAGACCAGGTGGTAGGGAAAGCATACAGATCACGCAGTAGGTGTCCTGAAGCAGCCCCATATCGATGGAGTTCTTCTCCATATATTCTCGTGCTGCTGAGTTTGCCGCTCTGCAGTTATTGAGGTTGATCTGCAGTAAACGTATATTTGTACAGAGGGGTAGTTGAGGATTGATTAGCTGAGGAGGATGCTGCATCTTGGGAAGGGGAGGAAGTAACTTTTCTTGCTTTACAAGAAAACATGATTAGAGTTTAAAGAAAGAATATAGAGAGAGAAATGGCAAGTCCATGAAATACGCTGGATAGTGATTAATTTCTGCTTGATATGCTTGTGGTAGTGGACAAAATTGGCAAGGATTGTTTAACCATGGTGCTGGCGAGCGATCTTGTCTGGATTCTTGAATTGTCTTAAGACGATATTTCTCCAAATGTAGTTACGATTAAATAAGAATAAAATTACTCTAAATTAAAAAAAATAATAATAATAATAATAAAAAAGACTGGTGTAGAGAAAAAAAAAAAAGTCGGGTATTAAAAATGTTACGATGAGATGGCTAGCAAGTATGCTTTTCGGTAATTTTGTGACTATAAATTTGACTTTTAGGGGGGAGGCATTATTTTAACTGTTATATATCCACTGAGGGGCTACAGAGCTTGAAAACTCTAAAACATAAACATTTGCACCAAGTGAAAAATTTATTGGGGGGGGGGGAGATTTGCCACTGAAATTATGTTTTATATTTCTTATATGTTTTTTATCTATTATAAATGTTATGTATTAAACATTATATTTTTTTTGTTTTTTAGGGTTAGTTTTTTTTAATACTCTTCAAATCAAATTTATGGCCATAAAATTACCGAACAGGGATAAAAATTGGGGGAGTAGGTGGTGTCCCGATAAAACGTTGGGTAACTGGCCAAAATAGGAGCCATATTCGGATTCAGGAAATCGTTTTGCATAAGAATCAGGAAGAAAAATATCAGGGCTCGAATAATGCATAAAGTGACGTAATAAACTATTATTATTTTTTTTTTTTTCATTAACAGTATTTAAGAAGAAAAAATATAAGTCATTTACGCTTTGGTTAGAGGAATCAAAAATTTGATTAACTGTGTCAAAAATGTTAAACTTATCTTACGCGATATAAGGGACTGTTTGTCACATTATACGAGTAGTAGACACAAATTTTTGGTAATGCGTTATACGAGAGTGAACTGTAGCTATAGTGCAGCCGCGTTTCCTAAAACTGGCAGCGAAGACGCGTCCAAGATGTTGGTAGAATGCCAGATTGACCGACTGGTTTAGATTTGGAAAACATCCAGTAATTCGGCGCTCTCTTATTGCCGCTTACATTGCCGGGCTTACTTCGTTTTACTTCGAAAATGAAATTTTTATATTTTATTTCCGGCATGAATCTTAATGGTTAATGTGCTATCAACAGTAGATCTTAATTATTTTTTTTCTAAATATAGAGATGGACTCCTAATACATTTTCGCTCTCAACTCTATCAAGAATTAATTTAAAGTTAATAAATAGGACTTTTCTCTAACCGCCATGATCTCAGAAATTTGAATATGAGGTAAAAAATAGGGGTTAGACTTGAAAAACATGAATTTGAAGCCTGTTTTAATATGTAGACGACCTCTTAAGCAAAACCTAACTATACTGTTATAAGCTAGACGTTATTACTAATCGATTGACACATGCCGCATATCGAAGCAGGACACTTTGGTCCCGCCGTTTTGGTCCCGCCAATTTGGTCCCGCCATTTTGGTCCTGCCGTTTTGGTCCCGAGGAAATTTTGGTCCCTGGCCATTTTGGTCCCGAGACATTTTGGTCCCACCAATTTTTTGCAATTTTTTAAATATGTATCAGTTTTTTAATATGGTAACATATTTATAGATACGGGAAAATTGAAGTGCTCTTAGAATATCTTTAATTAAGGAATATCTTACGCACAAATATATAAATTTTCAACATTACGATTGCTGCCTAGCTATTGTGATTCGAAGAATTTTGTACTAATTTTTTTACGAACATTTTATTTATTTATTTTAGGCAATTGCACTTTTTTTTAATTGATATTTTTTTCATTTGATTTCGATTTAACTTACTTCAATTGTAATTTGGATTTTAATTTACTATCAGTGACAACATTTTGTGATTTTAAAGGTATTGTTAACAATAACAACAGTAGATAAAGTTTGAATTATTTTAAAAATAATAAAATACAGAAAAATTTTGTTTAAAAAAAGGGAAAAAAAAAGAAAGAAAACCTTACGATATTAAATATAATTTGTTTTTAGTGGCAGAATGCTATTTCTTTCAAAGAATTAATTATTGACCTGCTCCCATCATAGACTCTTCTTCATAAGCATAAGCTTGGGATCATTTATGAAGTTCTTGAATTTATATATGAATTTATTCCTAAATATATATATGTGTGTGTGTGTGGGAGAGAGAGATACGTTTCATTCGATTTGATTGTGATTTAATTTTTATCATTAATCTAAGAGGAATTTATTTCAAAATCTGTGTTATATTGATAATAATAATAATAAAATGCATGTTTGTTTGTCCGTGATACTTAATTCAGAGCTGCCAACCTAAGCCGGCAAATTATTAGTACCGCCCTTTTTCTACACCACTTAATTTTTGAAGTAATTTTCTTCAAATGTATTTGCGATGAATTAAGAAGAAAAAAACTCTAAGAAATGATTGGTGCAGAAAAAGGGGAGGTACTAACAATTTGCCGGATTAGGTTGGCAGCTCTGTTAATTACGTTAACCGTGTATATATGTGTATAAATATTTTAAAAATGAAAAAATGTAAGTAGTCCAATATTTAATTAACTGTGCGCAGTGCAAGCATAAATGTTCAGAAAATGTTGATGTACAATTTTTTTATCTTTTTAGTTTAATATTATGTTTAAGAAAAATAATAATATTAAATCTGTCTGATATGTCTCTATGACTAAAAGCAATGCCCGCATTGAAATGTCTGTAGCACTGAGATTCGGTTTGCACCTGTTTATCCCACAGACAATTAAAGGCATTTCACTGTTTTGTTTCAGCGCATTTGAAAAAAAAGGGGGTGGGAGGGGCATTTAATGGACATTTTCTTAAACAATATTGTAAGGGGTTATAATGGAATAACAATGCTTTTCCAATTCTATGTGATATGTAACTATTCCCTGTGCTTGACAAATATATCCGGATTGACAGAGAAGAAAATGACTTAAATTTAGCAGATCTGTACAAATTATTCCTGAGGTCATTATTTAGGTTCCTCGCATCTTCTTTTATTATTAAACTCTAACATTCAGGAGATGCTTCGATAAAGCATTGATTTCCGACAAATTTTGTATTCGAGCACTCTAAACATGAATGTGATAATTAAGAGCCGCATTACAGTGTTTTATATTAAAAAACTCGTATTTTATTTAAACTAAAATTTTGCAGACTTAGATAAATTAACAATGCTTAGATATGAGCTGATAACTCATATTTTATCATTCAAAATTCGATCCGAAATAATACTTTTTCTGTTCCATGTGTCCTATAGTTACATCATTTTCAACAAAGGTTGTAGATATTCAACTCTTCAATTGAAAATATTCGTCTATGTTCTCTTTTGCCCGAAGTTCCCTCATGTACGAGTATTTGCTGTCCTTTTTCCTCTATCGTACAAAGAAAAAATCTAAATCTCAAAATTTTAGACATTTTTTTCAGTTTTATTTGTTGCTACAACTTTCTGTTGCAAAATAATAATAATAATAATTTTCCTACCCCCATGTTTTCAAGTCAAATGACGAATATTTGAAATATGAAGAATTTCGCTTTTTTTTTTTTCTGTAATACTTTGATTATTTCAGATATCGGGACCAAAATGACGGGACCAAAGTGGCGTGACCAAAACGGCAGGACCAAAACGGCGGGACCAAAATTTCCACGGGACCAAAGTGGCGGGACCAAAGTGGCGGGACCAAAACGGCGGGACCAAAGTGTCATGTACCCGCCGCATATTCATAGAAATTTGCGGCGGAATTATTTGGGCAGGTGACTTTTTTTTTGTTGTTTAATGTACAGTAACAGTAATAATGTAAGAACAAATACAAAAGAAATGAGTAAAGGTATGGTGTAATTTCACGAAAAATTAACTTTCTTTCAAATTTTCCATAAAAAGGAAAGTATGATATCCCGTTTTAGAATATCAGATAAAATGAATTTTTGTGTTATGTGTTAAGGGTCTTCATGAATGCAATATATTTTACAAAATGCAAACTCACTTAATAATGTGAATCATTTTTCCTTTTTTACTTTAGAATATTTCAACATTTTTAAATTATTGACACCAGTAATATTAGTCAATTCTTTTTTTAAAGTGAATGAAAGCAATTGTTATATATATTGTTATTAACTGGTAAGTTCCAGAAGAATAAGCCTCGTTTAGATGCTGTGTAAATCATGAGATATACTATGCAGGGCGATTGGCAACTAGGCCGACAAACTTACTGGGGATACAGACACCGACACGACTCAGAATCACATGCGAACTTAAGGTCAGAAATGCAATTTTAACGAGATAGAGGATTCTTTTAGTCCCTTTTAAAATGCTTTAAAACACACCCAAATAGTTCCAATTTTTATTGATTTCAAGACACCTGTGTTAAAAAAGGCATATGAATGTCAGACAGTTTCATTCACCTGATATTTTTTAATACATTTTAAATAATAAAATGTTGGTTCATGCTTCCTAGTTTTCTAAATTATCAAGAAACAGGAAGCGTGGTTGAATCTCGTGAATTTTACGTACCCGAGAGTTAAAGGGCTAAGGGCTATCACAGCAAAACGGTCAGCAGCTACTCACAAAAGTGCTAGGATGAAAGCTATGAATACATGGTGATCGTGAAACGACATTTAAAGGCCAAAAGTTTAAAAAATAAGTTATGAGTTCCCTAATAATTATACCCCTATCTCGTTTGTATTGCATTTCCGACCATACTCTCTAACATACTAATTAATATTCCATAGTATCGTTAGTCCCGCCCTTTTACTCCCACCAATAATTTTTTAGAGTAATATTCTCCAAATGCAATTGCGATTAAAAATGAAAAAAAAAATACTGGTGTGAAAAAGAAGGCGGGGCTAACAATACTACGGAATATTAATTAGAATGTTGGAGGTTGTGTTACCGACCTTGCAATCCTTTGTAATTCCGAGATGCTATCACAGCAAAACGGTCAGCAGCTACTCACAAAAGTATAAGGATGAAAGCTATGAATACATGATGTTCAAGAAATGACAATTAAAGGCCAAAAGTTTAAAATAAGTTATGAGTTTCCTAATAAGTATACCCCTATCTCGTTTGGATTGCATTTCCGACCATACCCTCCAATATACTAATTAAAATTCCGTAGTATTGTTAGTCCCGCCCTTTTTCTCCCACTAATAAATTTTTAGAGTAATATTATAGCCTCCTTAAGTAGATGCCTGTCAAGTGGTTCTTAAGCCTGGCAACTGTTCAAGCGGTAGACAGCGCCACCTGGTACAGATTGCGCGACTTTTTTATTCAACTGTCACCAAAAATTTTTAAAAGTGGGATTTGAAATACAAAAAAGGTGAATAGAATCGAAGAAATGTCGATTATATATATCACATATCACTTCTTAAAATTATTGGTGACAGTTGAATAAAAAAGTCGCGAAATCTGTATTAAGTGGCGCTGCCTACCGTTCGACCTTTTGCCAATTTTAAGCCCCACTCGACAGGCATCTAGTTAAGGAGGCTATGGTAATATTCTACAAATGCAATTGCGATTAAAAATGAAAAAAAAAAATACTCTAAAAATATACTGGTGTGAAAAAGAAGGCGGGGTTTAATAATACTACGGAATATTAATTAGAAGGTTGGAGGGTGTGTTACCGACCTTGCATTCCTTTGCAATTTCGAGTCGTCTCTGTACCTTCTACACCGGGGGCCGTAGTTCTGGCTCGCCCTCAAGCAGCGGTTCTGCTGGCGTCGGCAGACCTCACCTCCCCGTGGTGGTCCCTGGGTAGATCGCTCAGACGGCTAGCTAACGAGGCGTCGCTCGTAAAGTAATAGGTTGTTGTTATGTTTTGGGGCGGTACCCGGCGGCACGAGGCTCTGGGTGTTGTTCTGCTTGTATCTGCAGCCTACTCTTCACCCCTTGTCTTGCTCCTCTAATAGGTTAAAGTGTGTTTCGAGGACCCGGCCTAGCACTACCGCCGGAGAGCAGCTAGCTCGAGCGGCTTTTGGGATCTTCCTTTCCGCGGGCTTCTCCGGGCGTGTGCCCCTGCCCGTGGGGTCGCTGAAGAAGCAGGTTTCGCTCTTTTTCTCTCTTGGGCGCTATACCTCTAAACTAAACAGTGAGGCATGCTCTGGAAGATAATTCGCATCTGTACCCCCTACACTCCCTGTAAGTTTGTCGGTCTGGTAGCGAATCACCCTTATGCAGAATGAAATTTCCATTGATCTGAACAGAAAATTTCCTTAATATTGTATCCCTGTCGCCTTCAATTTCGAGCGTAGAACTATTTCTTATTTCTAGAAAACTTCTTTACTCTATCACCATATTTGGGAATTTATTGGGGGAAGAGAGAAGGTAAAACTAACGCTAGTATTTTTGTGAAAGTTGGATTATTTTGTGTGGAATGGAACAGTAAATGCTCTTTTTTCTCAACTGTCTTTTTTTTTTTATTTTTTTAAACTTGTTTCAAACATAAAAGAGTCTTATAATTATAGTATGTTTAATACAAACATGTTTAGGTACTCTATGTTTAAAGTCTGCAAAATATTATCAGTTCAACGAGTTTGTATATGCGTTACGCTAAATTATTTATGTATTTGTTTATTTTTTATTCTCAACTCCTCTCCCTCCCCCTCCTCCCATGTGTATATATTTTTTGTTCTAAGTTATTTATTACCATATACTATTTTTTTTTTCAGAATTTTGGTATTAATTTCAGATTATTAAAGTGTGAATAAAACCAGGTAGTTCCATTTTGTTTTTCAATTCACCACGTGTTGGTTCTCATTTTTTTTATATGTAATTAAATACAAAATCACTTTCAGATTTTTTTTGTAGCATCAAATGATATTGTACAGAATAATAATAATAATAAAAAAATAGTGTATCTGCTTTAAAATTATATATATTTATATATACAGTCGAACCTCGTTAAATGAATCTCGAGGAGGAAAAAAAATTTGTTCAGGTTATCAGTAGTTCCTGCTATCAGTAACTGATCTTCAAATAACTGAACTAATCTTCATTTTGACGGGGATTGTGGAAACAGTTTATGTTAAAAGTAATTCATGTTAACAGTATTCACGTTAACGAGGTTTGACTGTACTAGATACTAATGATATACTGATTTCTTCTATAAAAATTAAACCAATTTAAGATGACTAGTTACTTTGTTTGGCCTGTGTATGTTTCTGTGGTGATTTATTTGACTGACTATTCTTCGTTCTCATTCTTTTCTTTCATCCTCAAATGGATTATATATATATGTGTGTATACATAAAATTTTCTTTAGATATTTTTTAAACTTCCAGCACTTTATGTATATTCCGAAAACTATATACGATATACCTTTAAAATTACTCCGTCACTAATAGCCAAACCCCCATGTTATTCTATAGAAAAATTTATTATGAGAATCACTCTCAATATATAATATATTTTAGTTTTTCTACTTTCACATTTTTATTTTTATTATTTTATTTTTTTTAACAACATTATTTAAAAACTGTATGAATTGTACATATATACAATGCATAAAAAAAGTACACGGACACTTACTTGTACTACTTTAAAGCCGTTTATTTCCTTTCTCTAATATAATTATATTCTTGAGACATCATATGTTATTATTTTTTGGATATAGATGCAATCCTTTTGAATTATGTAGTGGAAAAATTCAGGAAACAAAAATGGTGCATATTTGTACTGAAATTTTTCTTAAAAAAAGTAGACGGACACATCTTGTATCTCTAAAATAAAACGTTTTTAGTAAGGGGTTCGTCTCCCATTTGCTTTAATAAGTTCGTATACTCTGTTAGGCATCGAATCAGTGAGATTCTGAATCTTTTTTTGTCAGAAAATTTTCCAAATGTTTGTAAGAGCTTCTTTGAACTGGTGAATTGATTCATACTGGCGTCCACCCTCATACATTATATGAACAAGTATAGCCCAAATTTTTTCTACAGGATTCATATCCGGACTCTTGGCTGGTCAGGGTAAAACATTGAAGTTGTTCTCATGAAACCATGTTTTAACGTTGTTAGCGGTGTGTATTGCCGCTACATCTTGTTGGAAAATACAATTTACTCCTCCAAGATCACACGCAAATGGCAAAAGCTCACTGCTTAGTGTTTCAATATAATCTTTGTGAGTTTGCTTCTTACTTAGGAACACTAAATTTGTCATTCAACCACAGCCCCACACCATCCTGCCACCACCACAAACTTGCCGAGTAGAGTACACTTCGTCTTCTTTCTTCAAACTGGGCTAATAATATTGATATTCATCTGGTCTAAATTAAATTTTTTCTCATCTGAAAAAACTACAGATATCCATTCCGTAGTCCAAGATATATGGTTTTGAGCCCACTGTAGGCGTTCTGTCACGTGGTGATCTTTCCTGCATGGATGATGTTTTCTCTTCTTATATTGAAAGAGCTCTGAGTGCTTAATGTAGTTATAAATTGTGTGAGAAGTTACATTAGTAATTCCTGTGTTTATTTGAACTCTGGGAATTGATGCTCCAATTTTCTTCAGCTCAGTAAAAATTTTCCTTTGATCTCTAAGCGAAAGTTTCTTTGGCCGGCCACTCTTTTTCTTTACTCCATGGGCTTCAGGAGCACGTAGAAAATAGCTAATGCTACTTTTTCTTATTAGAAGTAGCCTACTAATTTCTCTGACTCCTTTATTAACATTTTTCAGCGCTATAATCTGTCCTTTCTGGTAATCAGTCAGAGGAATTCCTCGAGGCATGGCGCATTTATCTCCAAGAAATTTAACTACGTAAAACCATCTTGTCAAGCACGTTAGCAATTGGCAAAATGCCAAATGTACATGTACATATAAAACTGGTATTCCGCAAGAAACACCCACTTAGATAATTGCCGTTTTTTACCAGTGTCCGTCTACTTTTTAAAAATATATATATTGTGCAAATGTATATCTTTTCTCTTTTCTGCATTTCCCTACACTAAAATTACAAATAATTGAATATTTTTATTTATCTGTCAAAAATATGAAGATTGATAAGTATAACCATGTTAAAGAATTTTAATTGACATTTCTTATTAAACAAAGACGGGGTTTTAAAAAATTGTAAAGAAGTGTCCGTCTACTTTTTTTATGCAGTGTATATATATATATACACACACATAGAAGAAAAAGTATGTTTCTTTGGTTAAATTTTCGAAAATGACTTAGGTCCTTTGTATACAAAAATCAGTGATTGGTCTGTACATCTATAGTATTAGCAAGAAATTCAAACTCAATATTTTAAATTTATATTATATAAAAATAGTGCTTGAAACTTTTCACTTCTACCTTTTACAATTATTCCGTCACTAAGAGCCAAACTCCATGTCATTCTATAAAGAAATTGGTTATGAGAATCCCTCTCAATATATAATGTATTTTAGTTTTTCTATTTTCACATTTACGAAATTCACAACCGTCGAATTTGCGCTTGTTTTCGAAAAATTTACTTTTTTAATTTCTTTTATATGTTGTTTTGTAGTTGTGAAGTGCGAAAAATGAACTAAATGCATTTTGTGCACATTATATTTTTATTAATTAACCCCTTCCTTCTCGTTCCCGTGATATTCACGGGCTGTGACCACGCCCCACGTGTATTTTTCCTTTAACATTTTAGGGTACATGAAAGCACCAGTCAGTACCATACTATATATAATGTATTTGGAAATATGTACAGAATAACTTTATATATTATTCATACATTTTTTTAATCTATTTTTTTTTTTTTTTAATTAGACAAAATGTGGACTTTATGGGCGTGTTTTTGAAAAATATGCGAGCGTTAAAGGGTTACAAATATATATTACATAATGAGTTATTAACTTGAAGTTTGGTTGACGTCGAGTAAATGGAGCATTCCCCTAAGATCAAATTCATTGTTCGTGTACAAGAACATATAAAAGGATTTAAATACATTACACCTATAGGTTAAATTCCTTATTGGTGAAATGTCTATTTAGACAGCAGTAAACAAAAAGTACAATTAAATTAAAAAGCGTATAAAATCGAATTTATGGAACAAATGTGAAAGACATTTATAATAACAGAACGTATACACCTCACATTAATAATCTCTTTGCATGACACTAGACGCTACATGTGGGCGTTTTTGTTTCAGAAAGGATTTTTCTTATAGAGGGCTGTTATAAATAATTCTTATATTACCTCCAGAATTTTTCCTCAAGCTTAAAAAAACGAAATTAACACAAATAATAAATACTTTTTATGCTTTTTAAAAGTCCAAATATCTTTTCTGACCTTTATCATACT
The DNA here is from genome assembly GCA_963930645.1 of Salticus scenicus. Taxonomy (NCBI): domain Eukaryota; kingdom Metazoa; phylum Arthropoda; class Arachnida; order Araneae; family Salticidae; genus Salticus; species Salticus scenicus. Next base: position 175,840,186 of record OZ005660.1, on the reverse strand, counting down.
TCGTACAGTCCTTCAATTTTCTTAATTTTCTGCCCTACTATTTTATAGTAATTTGGGATATTAAAAAAGCTTTAAAATTTAAAAGGAAATGTGTCGTATAAAAATACTGGTGGGAGAGTCCTTGAATAAAGGCGTGGCCGTACGAACCATGTCTATGCAACCGTGGTAAGCTAAAAAACTACCTCATACAGGGGTCCCAGCGTTCCTATATTTTTACGATCGTTTTATTATAATCTCACCACAATTTTTGAAAAGAAAATTTTCCTGAAGGCTTTTCCTGTCACAATAGAGTCATAATCTACAAGAAAATTTTCATTTTAAAAATTACGGTGAGAGTATAATAAAATGATAGTAAAAATATAAGAACGCTAGGACCCCTGCCTCACAGAATACTTATTAATTAATACTATGACAGGGTAATAGGAGGCATAATTTTAATTGCAGATATCTTTAAATAATACTCTGAAATAACTTTTTAAAAAGTATGTTTCAAATATGTTTGTCTGTTTCAAATTCCAGTAGAAATCCAGTTAAAATGAAATATTTTTGCAAAATATAAGAAATATATTTTAATGCAATAATGTTCATAGTGCATAAACATGACATAAGTCGGTTACAGTAAACCTTTAAGTATTCAAAATCCAATGTGATTAGCCAGTTTAGAACATCGGCAGTACAGATTGTTTCCTTACGATCCAAAAATGGAAACGATATTTTGTTATAGTAATACATTTTAAAAATACATTTTATTAACCTTTTCAAACATTAACGATTTTCGATGGTCTATAGTTTATCTTAAGCAACGGAAACTTTTCTCCTGGTACCTATTTTATAAATCATTATATTACACAATTCAAACTAAAAAATGCATGCCGTAAATATTCTTGTATTATAAAATTTGCCAATATAAGGGTGACTTCTTATTGGGTCAACAAACTCAGGAAGTCATAGAATTATTCATATGGGGCATAAAAGTGTATATCAACCGTGTCCCACAGCTGCCAAAAAATCAGATTTTAACACTTTTTTTTTTTTTTGAGAAATCTGTCACACCATAGCCTCCTACTCTAGATGCCTGTTGCGTGACTCGTAAACTTCGCAACAGTTCAAATTCAAACACTAGACAGCGCTACTTGGTAGAGATTGCGCGACTTTTTTATTCAACTATCACCAATAATTTTAAGAAGTGATATATGATATATTTATTCGACGTTACTTCGATTCTATTTCGCCTTTCAACTATATCAAATCCCACTTTACAAATTTTTGGTGGCTGTTGAATAAAAAAGTCGCGCAATCTGTAGCATGTGGCGCGGTCTACCGCATGAACTGTTACCCAGCTTCCGAGACATGCGACAGGCATCTAGTTTAAGAAGCTGTGGTCACACACATTCCCGACAAATAAATAAAACGAAGTAATCCGAAAACAGTTATAAAAACTTTCCGGTATGAAATCTCCGTTGAAAGTAACGGAAACTTGGCTCCTATGGTGTCCTATCTCAAACCGTTTTAAATTCCTTCGCCACAACTGACGCTTATTCATGTCATTTGGAAACCTGTAACTTTGTCAGTTGGCGTTTCTTTAGCAATTTGTATGTTACTATATTTTTTTTTTAAGACTATACCAAAAACTCATATTTGTATAATTAAAATACTATAGATGCAAATAGTTTAATCAGAAACATTGAAGTTATAATGCGTATACATTTGTAACATAAGTATGGATAAAGAAAAGTTTACTCTGGAATTAATATAGCTTAAAATATTAATGCACACAGACGGAACTTACCATCAGAAAAACAAATAATATGCGGTCATGAACGAGTTAAGCTACTACTAATAGAATGAAAAAGATAAAAATGTTACAATATCCCAATTTTAAAAAATAATTCTAAACAACTACACAACAATCAGGCAAATGTTTAGAAAGAGCAGAAAAAAAACTTACAAAGCGATATCCGTTGTCTAAGAATATCTGTATTTAATAACAAGATACGATTGTTTTAGATGTTTAAAAAAGGGTGGCAAGGAATTCTTTTCTATAATTATTATCTATTTTAATCCTTATTTTAGAGTGAAAAAATTAGTTTATAGATAACTGTAAACATTTTTGACGATATTATGTTATAAAGGTCATCTAATCTGCACTGGAATTTTAGTGATCTTCAATCGGATGGTTTTCACCCATAATCCCCCCTATCAAAATTCTGCTGAAGGCACTCCATACGAAATTGTGTGTGTGTGTGTTTCCCCTACTACCTTAAAAATACGAAAATATTGATAAGTTATGCATTATTTAAGAATTGTTTCTTACAAAAAAATTTCTTTAAACTGTATGAAATCTTTTAGAATGTGTTACACTATTTTGATAGAGCTGGATACATTTTCTTCTATTTACATGAAACATTAATGATTGTGCAGTCACTTTTCTAGAAATACCAGAAATGTTTCCCTTTGTTTTATAGAGTAGTTTCTGTAAATCATAACTATCTTCTATATTGATTCTATGCGTATAGAGTGTGAAATTATTTATTTAACAAGTTATCTTTAATACATTAAAAACAAGTTAGTTCTTATATATATTAAAGTTATCAATTTGCACTGTTTCAATTTTCTATTGCACTGGAAGATGTAATGTTACTGTTATCATGAGAAAATATCATATTTCTCCCGTTTAAAAAAATATTATTTTCTTGAAATTACGATTTTTTGTACTGCATTAAGGAAGAAAATTGTTCATGCTAAACGAAATGTTTAAAAACAAGAAACAAGTGCAGAGTTCATGCAAGCCGACACTTTTTTTTAGTGTTTTTCTCATAATAAATTTTTTATTAAATTTACGGTTTGAGTTAAAACAAAAAAGTGCTAAAAAAATAAATTATTTTAAAGATAAATTGGGAGTACAACTATTGCAGTGTGCTAATTATCGTTACCTTTTAGTACGGTTATAAAGTAAGAAGTGGAGTAAAGCAAAGAAGAAAATAATATAGAGTTACCAGAGTTGCCAACATTACAATTCATTCCGGATTATTGTAGCTCCGTCTTTATTTCATACCGCTTTTTTTTCTAAGAGCAAATTTTTCTTATTTTATCGTAGTTATAGATTGATGAAATTATTCTAACAATAAAGTGGTGCAAAATAAAGGCAGATTTAAAAATACTTCGGAAAAAATAGAATGTTGTCATCTATGACAATGCAGGGCATCGTTCCCAACCTTTATAATTTATTCACGAGCATTTTTAGCCCCGCCTCTTTTTCCATACCGGAAATTTTGAAAAAGGATTTTCTTCTAATTTAATTGTTGTCACATACTAAAGAGAAAAAATCTACAAAACTTCTGGTGCGAAAAGAAGGCGTGGCTAATAATGCTCGTGAAGAAATTACAAAAGTTGGGGACGCTGATGCAGGGTCTCATTCTCCGCCTTTTTATTACGGTATTTTTCAGGAAGAAAATGTTCGTCTATTTTGATTCTACATTTTTATAAAGAATTTTCTATGTTATTTTCATAGTAATGTGTAGTGAATTAACAGGATAAAGATTTGTCTATAAATATAGTAGTAGTAAAAAAGGCAAAAAAATTCTCATACCCGAAAATGTCATAAAAAATGCAGAGAGTCTGAAAACCTTGTCCATGGTTAAACGAAGTCACGGGTCGTACTCAACACCCTTTTTTCAACACACTCTGAAGGATTAAAAAAAAAGAAAATCCTCTTTTGCCACGCCTAACAGCGGCCGAGCGTTTCTGTGCTCCAAGCTGTTAGGCATGAGGTGCCGGGTTCGATACCAGGTCGCGTTCGTCGTCCTAGACGTTCGGAGTTTTCCGTGGTTTCTCCGAAACTTGTGTAAATACGGGCAAGGACCCCTTAGAACGACGCCATGGAGGGCACTCCCCCTCAGGTCTAGGACTCTAGTATAGTCGATCGGCATTAATCTCCACTACACAACAACCTCTTTTGTCACTACTAATTTCATGCAGAAATATTCATAGTATTTTTATAGCAATGCGTCGTGATTGAATATGATAGAAATTATGGTATAGAAATTGTGGTAGCAATAAAGGCTGAAATATCTATTCCAGGAAAATGTTTTATAAAAAGGGTGGAGAGTACGACCCTGAACAAAGTACATATCTGCCCACCGTCTCATTAATAACATAGTAGCCAACATTTTCACCCCTGATAATAAAAGTACAGCACTCGCGAAAAGATATGTTTTTCATAGCTGCCAATATTTTAATTTCTTCCGGAGTATTTTTAGTCCCACCTTTATTTCGTACCACTTATTATTCGTACCAGTAATTTTCTCTTATTATTTCGAAGTCATATATTGGAGACAATTTTTCTATACATAAAGTGGTGCGAAATAAAGGCAGGGCTAAAAGTACTCTGAAATAAATTAAAATATTGGCAGTACTACGATTTAATATTGGAAAATGTAGAGTTTTACTGAAAGTCACGTGGCAACGAACAACAACTCTTGTGGAATGCTTAATTCAAACACGGATGGCCGTTATCCAGTCATGCTAATATTTTTATGTATACCGGAATCTTTTTAGCCCCTCCTTTATTTCGCACTACATTATTTTTAAAATATATTTCTACGATATATATATATATATCTACCGGAAAATAAGCAAAACATATTCTTAAAATAAAAAATGGTATGAAATAACGGCGGGTCTAAAAATATTCTGGAATAAACTAAAATATTGGCATCTCTGTTAATAAGCGTAAAATTGTTAATGCCTCTTTTACTAAACCACTTTATTATAGAGCAATTCTCTTCAAATGTTGTTATGATTAAATAAGAATAAAATTACTCTAATATATGACTGGCGTGAAAGAAAGGCAGGTACTAAAAATTTTTCTATTCTGTTTGGAAGTCGTCTTGTTTATCTTTGAATTATTTGCCGCAAACATAATACACACAAAATCGTAGTGCATTTATATTTATTAGATTTAAACGTTACTTCTCACTCTTTCCATGACATATGACACTAAATTTATTGTCGTCATTTCTCATAATTCTGCTCGAGAGGGGTAGCAGAAATACAATTTTTTTTGTCTTTTAAGCTTAAAAGTTATATTTGTATTCAGCGCCGCTTAAACCGTTTTTTTTTTTTTCATATTGAGTTTCAAAAATAAATTAAAATTAAATTACTTGTATGCCGCAAAATTAATAATATTAAAAATTTCCAATTTTAATTACTGAACAACTGGTTGCAATGGTTAAACTTAAAGAAACTTAAAATGTCTTTTAAATTAACTTATATTTGGTTTTCAAATCTATAACGGATTTTTCCTATATAGAAATTATTGAGTGGATTTAAATTCTTCAATATGTCGATTATCACATCTTTGGAACATTTTTTTTTTAAATCCTTATATAGTCTCTTAAAAAAATCCAGTGATTTTAGCTCAGACTGAGTTAACTTTCACTCCTTTCCAGTAATGAAAATGCACTTTTCCTATAGGAGTGAATTTCATATATCTTGCGGAGTAATTACTTTCACTCCTTTTTGATAATTCATTTTCACTCCTTTTTGATAAACAATAAGCACTCCTTATTTGAACTGAATCATTATGTTAAATGAGTGACTCCACTCCACTTTGATAAGTCGTTTTAAACTCCTTTTTTGAGTAAGAAGAAAAAATTATGTACTATTGACAGATATTTTCCCTTAAAAATCTAATTCTGATTTTAATATATCTTATAAATAAATATCTACTAAAACACCCTACCTCTATCTCCCCCCTCCCCCCCCCCCCCACACACACACAAAAAAAGTGAAATTCGTGTTAACATTATTAACCACAATGTTTCTTTTAATAATTATAAAAGATGCTTAACCCTTTTAAGGGGGTCCGGGACACTAAATTTTTGTTTTTATTATTTATTGATGAATTGCTGTGATTATTTTTTCTGAAATTGTAGCTTTTTTGACGATGAAGTTGAGCAAGAAAGAATTTTTTTTTTTTTTTTTTTTTTTTTTTTTTAATTAAAAATTTTTGATGAATTAAAAATTTGTTATATCTCATGAAGTAATGGTTCAATTTACAAACTTTTTTCACCTTTATATACAGAAAGGAATTATCTTCAATTTGACGCCAGGATTTCTGATAATAATAATAAATTTTTTAAATATTAATTTTAATTTGAATTAACTAAAGATAGCTAAATGCTTTGAAAATAACTGAAAACAGATGATGCTTAAAAAATTAAGGGTAAGTACTGTTTTATTTTTCGATCTCAATAAGTTTTTTGAAATTACCTACCTAATAACTCTCTTATCTATGTTATTGAAATGTTTTTCATGTACTGTACTAAAAACGACGGTACTTACGTATTCACTGCATGTCATTTTACGAAGTGAAGTATAATCTGCACAAGTTTATCATACTTTTTTATCGTTTAACACTGTTTATGTAATTTTTTATCATATAAGTTTCTAATAATAACAGGTTTATCATAGTGCCGAATAACTGCTGGCATGCGGTTAATACAAAAATGCCATATTTTAAATTTAAAAAAAAAAATAATTATAATATTACTAAATGTATATACATACAATTGAATTTTTAATGCTTGCAAATTTTCTAAATTTTATTATGATAAATTTCTAAATTTTGCATCTGTACCTTACCTTAACAATAATTTTTAGATTTCTGGTAAAATATAATAAAAAAAAAATAAAGTAAAGTATACGATAAATCAATACAAATGTTAATTTTTTTAAAGCATACATGTAGTATGCACAGACATCCTTTAAAAATCAGGATTGTATTTTCCGCATGACAGGAAATAAAAAAAAACTTACTGTTATTGTTTACATAAGAACAATCCACAATTTGCTAATTAATATTTCAAATTAGTAAAAATTGTAATTTAAATCTGTGTATTGAAATTTCATTATTATGCTATGACACATTAAGAAAGCTGTTTTATATTTAATTAGTGAAAATTAATTAAAAACTTTATTGTTTTCAAATTTTAGAGATGTACCATATTCTGATTTTTATATATTAAGTTTCACTTCTATATTACATTTTATTTGGGCATATATAGAAGAGGCATTCATTCAATATTTTAAGACTATATTTGGTATTACAATAAATTTAAAAATAATCCTGTAAAAAATAAAATAAAATGAATCTCATGTTTTTTGGAAAAAAAAATAAAAGCTGTTACATTTTAAATTCTTAAATATATATATATATATATATATATTTAGAAATGTTTTTTTTTTCTCTCACTCCCCCCTCTTTATTTTTTTATTTTTTTCCTAGCTTTAAAAAAGGTAAAAAATATATTCAAATTTCATTAAAATACATTGTTATTGTTCATTTCGTTGTAGATCAGTTAAAAAAAAAAAAGAAAGAAACTTCTACATTTTATTTAAAAAAAAAAAAAAAAAAAAAAAAAGTCTGCATAATAAATAAAACTATCATTATTATTATTATTATTTTATTTGTTTTTTTTTTTCAATTGTGGCGCCATCAGTGGCCGATAAGTTCTGCTTATGAAGCTGGTAGTTGGGAGGCACCAGGTTCAATACCAGGTCGTAGTTGCTGAGCTAGTTTTACGACGTTTTCTGTGGTTTTCTTCAAAATTTGTGTGAATTGCAATGTTTTCGTTGAACACCTAATTTAAAGATGTGATTTTATTCATAGAAAACACTCTTATATGAAGCATCCTAAAATCAATAAGCAGAGTTTTTGCGAAATAAATATAGCTTTCTCCTGTATCTTTTTTCTTTTAGATAATAATTTAAGCTTGATTAAATATATTTAATATCTTGTATTTATTCTGCATTATTCTCGTTGATAGATATTCTATTAAAAAATTGGAATTACTTGGCATTACAAACAAGATATATATATATTCAATGAAAAAAAAAATAATAATAATAAACCTCTAGTGTTGCTCCATTGTTTCAGTTTTGTTTACATATACTTTGGTTAAAATAAGTAAATAAAATAATATGATCTAGCAATTTTGAAAGTTTGTTTTAAGGGGGTCTGGGACACCAAATTTTTGTTTTTATTATTTATTGATGAATTGCTGTAATTATTTTTTCTGAAATTGGAGTTTTCCAATACTAGATATTAAATGTATTTAATCAAGCTTAAATTATTATATATATAAAAAAAAAAAAAAAACAGGAGAAAACTATATTTATTTCGCAAAAACTCTGCTTATTGATTTTAGGATGCTTCATATAAGAGTGTTTTCTATGAATAAAATCACATCTTTAAATTAGGTGTTCAACGCAAACATTGCAATTCACACAAATTTTGAAGAAAACCACAGAAAACTTCGTAAAACTAGCCCAGCAACTATGACCTGGTATTGAACCTGGTGCCTCCCAACTACCAGCTTCATAAGCAGAACTTCTCGGCCACTGATGGCGCCACAATTGAAAAAACAAACAAAATAATAATAATAATAATAATAAAAAGATGATAGTTTTATTTATTATGCAGACATTTTTTTTTTAACTGATCTACAACGAAATGAACAATAACAATGTATTTTAATGAAATTTGAATATATTTTTTACCTTTTTTAAAGCTAGGAAAAAAAGAAAAACTAAAGAGGGGGGAGTGAGATAGAAAAAAAAAACATTTCTAAATATATATATATATATAATAAAGATGATCTATTAAGCATAGTAGAAGCCAAGCAACAGATACTAGATCACTGAAACACCAATATATATTTTTTAAGAATTTAAAATGTAACAGCTTTTTTTTTCTTTTTTTTTCAAAAAACATGAGATTTATTGTAATACCAAATATAGTCTTAAAATATTGAATGAATGCCTTTTCGATATATGCCCAAATAAAATGTAATATAGAAGTGAAACTTAATATATAGTGTATATATATATTTAAAAATCAGAATATGGTACATCTCTAAAATTTGAAAACAATAAAGTTTTTAATTATTTTTCACTAATTAAATATAAAACAGCTTTCTTAATCAGTCATAGCATAATAATGAAATTTCAATACCAGGGATGGAACACGGGCGCAGAATTCATACCACTACCAATGTAAGAAAATTTTCTACCTCTTATATCAACGATATTATAGGTAGAGAAATTTCTTACACAGATTCCGGTATGAATTCTGCGCCCGTGTTCCATCCCTGCAATACACAGATTTAAATTACAATTTTTACTCATTTGAAATATTAATTAGCAAATTGTGGATTGTTCTTATGTAAACAATAACAGTAAGTTTTTTTTATTATTTCCTGTCATGCCGAAAATACAATCCTGATTTTTAAAGGATGTCTGTGCATACTACATGTATGCTTTAAAAAAATTAACATTTGGATTGATTTACCATATACTTTTTTTATTTATTTTTTATTATATTTTACCAGAAATCTAAAAATTATTGTTAAGGTAAGGTACAGATGCAAAATTTAGAAATTTATCATAATAAAATTTAGAAAATTTGCATGCATTAAAAAAGTTCAATTGTATGTATATACATTTAGTAATATTATAATTGAAAAAAAAAAAATATTTAAAACATGGCATTTTCGTATGAACCGCATGCCAGCAGTTATTCGGCACTATGATAAACCTGTGATTGTTACAAACTTATATGATAAAAAATTACATAAATAGTGTTAAACGATAAAAAAGTATGATAAACTTGTGCAGATTATACTTCACTTCGTAAAATGACATGCAGTGAATACGTAAGTACCGATCATTTTTAGTACAGTACATGAAAAATATGTACAATAACATAGATAAGCGAGTTATTAGGTAGGTAATTTCAAAAAACTTATTGAGATCGAAAAATGAAACAGTACTTACCCTTAATTTTTTAAGCATAATTTGTTTTCAGTTATTTTCAAAGCATTTAGTTATCTTTAGTTATTTTCAAATCTTATAAGCACGTCAGCACGAGCACGAGATCGCAGGCAGCCATTTTGAATCTGTGGATCTCGCTCCAAAATATCACATGACTTAATCGGTCCAATGAAAAGGCTCTCAATTCACCCCCTTTAAAGATTTTTCCTGTTCCATTTCGAAATGTAGTGCTTTGCTCTTTCACCCCGACAGAGATAATATTTGAAACCAGTTTTTTTTTTTTTTTTTTTCGCAAATTGTCAGTTTCTGATAAAACAGTTACTCAGAAAGGATGAATGTCATTGTGAAATATTACGTTCCTATATGGAGTGATTAATTCATTTTTTTGAAATTAAGCGTGTAATCATAGAAATTCGACGATTCAATAAAGAAAATTTTATTAATAAAAATGGTAGTATTCGATAGTTTTGCAAAAAACAAATTATTTTTCCATAAATTATTTTACTCCAGTTATCAGAGTATGAGAGAGTTATCAGAGTATATCTCCAGTACCCCATTCACTTCTGTATCAAACAGTGGAGCTTCATATTATTGCGTTAAAGATAGTCCAATGCGTCTAAAGGTATTCAACTGAAAACATCAATATCAACAAATTTTTCATCTATTTTAGATAAACAAATAATTTTTAATAAGTCACACCAATAAATCACACATCACTATTTTTATAAAAAAAAAAATTGAGAATTATGTTTTATGGTTTAATATGGTGCTTGCTACAATTCAAGACATGCATCGAACTGATGCAAGTATTCGTATATTATAGCCGCTGATTGCTGCATGTAGGCCGAATCAGGGGGGTGCCATTTCATAGATGCGCGAATTTTTAGCTATTTGAGATTCCTCGCGCACTACGTCATATGGCGTGAGGTTGAAATCTTGTTTACATCTGAAATAACTGTGTTTAAATTGCGTTTTTGTGATTTAATTTTTTTCTTTTCTTTTAATCGAATTTGTTTAAATGTACCTATGACAACTCTTAATTTACGTCTTTTGTTGATTCTTTGACATGCTCCGTATTCGAGAACAAAAATTTTTTAAAGAATAGATTATTGAAAGTGATAGAAAATTCATGAAAAACTGTGATGTATAATAGCAGTAGATAGATTGCTCATAAAATCAAATCATGTAAGTAATATATCATCGTGTATATTATATCATACATTTTCAAGTTCAGAAATAATAAATCAAAGGGATATTAAATTAGCAATAATCATGTAATAAGTATGTTTGTTAAATGTTTATGCTACTTCCCTTCGATTTTCAAGTATACTCTTTTGAAAGCAGACAGTAGCCAATGCCTGTTGTCTGCTGTCAAAAGTGACTTTTTTTTTTTTTTTTTTTTTTTTTTTTAATTCAAATAGGGACATAATTAAGATTTCGTTAAAATTTATTATCTTTATGAAACAAATTGTGGTATCTCAAAATAAACAAAATGTTTAAGTTATGTAGTGGATAAAAATGAGTACACACAAAAATATTTCTGCACTTCAAAATTAAATTTGCAGTTAATACACTTAAAATAAAATAAACTTGTGTGTAAAAAAAAAAAAAAAAAATCTTAGGTACTTTTTTTTAATTTTAAATTTTTTTTTTCTTTAATCCTCTGTAGAAAGTATCTGGATAATTGAAAATTTTATGAAATTGTTTTTATGTAGTAACACATTTCAATGTAACTTTTGTAATAACATGTTAAAAGTGTCAGTGGTAGCACATGTTTTCCAATGAAAATAGTTTTAAAAATACCAACAAGCCAACATGAACAAAATGTTTTGAAACTATTTCTGTCATACCATATTTAAACAATGAATATAATTTTTCTTTTGTAAAAAATTCTTGATCATTGCTTAAACATTTTGGAGTAATATATATATATATTAAAAAAAATAAAATAAAATAAAAAAAATAAAAACAGAACTGAGGTTTAAAAGTAATAAGTACAAAACTTTGAACTCAGACATCTTTTGTGACTCTTTGTTTTTAAACTGTGCTGTCATAATGTTAGAACCACCACACATATAATTTTTTTCTGGATTGTGTTTTAACAACTGCACTTCCCTCTTTTTTGACTAAAAGAAAGAAAAAAAAGTAATTATCAATCCATTCTCATATGAAGCTTTTATGTACATCCATATTGCTTACCGCTATAGTACTGCAAGACAAGTTCTTTTTTTTATCAGGTACTGAAGGCATATTGCTGATTACATGTATGCATATGATACATACATGCATATTATTGATTGCTGCAGTAGAAAATTTCATGTAAAGTGAAGTATAATCATCTCTCAAAAATGCACAATTCTCTGAAATCTGCATATCATTTGTAATGTAAACAAACACTGTCATAACTGATTTGTTGATTAGTGAATCGCAAAAATTCAGCTGTATTAGGAGATAAATCAATTATTAATTTGTGCTTGTGAATCACCAATCACTCAGCATATTGAAGTATTTAAAAGGTAAACAAACATATCATAATATTACAGATAACTGAATATATTATGTATCTCTTTTTAAATTGAAAATTATAAGTGTTTTATTTTGAACAAACTATTTTAAAGAATGTATTTTTATTTCATTTTTACTTATAAAATTAAAATTCATAATTTTACTGAAATATCTGAAATGTAAACAAACAAATACAGCAAAATTACTAGTACAGCAAAATTTATATATTTTAGATTTTTTTAAACAAATACGTGCTCTTTCTTTTGAGCAAAACATTTAAATAACTGCATTTTTCTTTTATTTCATTTTAATATAATTGAAATTAATCGTCTTATTGAAGTAATTCATGACAATGTTGAAGTATTTAAAAGGTAAACAAACATATCATAATATTACAGATAACCTCATATATTGTGTATTTCTTTTTAAATTGAAAAATATAAGTGTTTTATTTTGAACAAATATTTAAAAAAATGTGCTTATGTTTCATTTTTACTCATAAAATTAAAATTCATAATTTTACTGAAATATCTTAAATGTAAACAAACATATCGCGATCGTACAGTAAAATGTATATATTTTACATTCTTTTAAAAAAAAATATGTGTGCTTTCTTTTGAGTAAAACAATTAAATAACTGCATTTTTATTTAATTTAATTTTAATATAATTGAAATTCATCGTTTTATTGAAGTATTATAAATGTAAACAAATGCATAGCAATGTTGCCGAAAACGCGAAAGCTTTATAATTTTTTATGAACTTATATGTATTTAAAATAAATATTTTAACGAATGTACTTTTATTCATGTAATACCGTTCTTGATTTTCGTTTTTGGGTAATATTTATATCAGATTATAGGATATATTTTTTAGTAAGTAATAGCTAGCTCTGGGCGAACAGCCGTATATCTTGTATCGTAGTTTGTTTCTATCTTTCGCCACGTGACGTTTCACTTCTGCTTGCTTCTGATTGGCTACTCTTCAAATGGCCCAACCTTATGATAGAAGAACCTTGGGCCGAATCTTGTACGCAATATTTATTGCCTCATCATAACCTTTACGAATAAGTCCGAATTTTGCTTCCGAAGTCCACCATTTCGAGCGTCAAGTATAAACAAAAGGCATTACACTTTAAACTAACCAGAAAAAAGCTTGGCGTACTTGGTTATGTTCACGATGTTCTGTTCCATCCAATGCGAATGTCATGTCAACTGCATTCTTTTTTGTAAGTTTTGTTTCGTTGCTGCAGCTTGGTTTAATTTTGTTTAAATTAATTATAAATATTTAATTTTACTGTATATAATCAGGGTTTTGATTTGCTTGTTGTGGAGAATTTTGTTTAAGTAGGCACTTGGCGATTTTTCCGAAAATCTAAAAGATGGCGACGTTCCACATCGTGTCCGCAATTATAACCCTCCACCGGCGACGCGACGTAAGAGAGAATTAGTTAAACTGATCTAATCAATCAAGAAAAAACGTCGGAAAAAGAAATTTAATCAAAAATAACTTATAGAAAACAATGAGAGCCATCATAAAATTCAATTAAAAAATGTAACGAAATAATTACGAAATTAAAAAGAAAATTAAGAAATAGAATATAAAGAAACTTAGAATATACAACCGCACATTATAAATTCAAGAAATTCCTAATTGCAGATATTAGCAATACGCACATCTCTACGCTTCACTTACATGAATAAAGAAGTAAAAATAAAAATAAAATGAATGAATAAATTACTAGATACACCTACCTCAGAACGTATGAATCTCAAACATATACAAACTTTCGTATTGCAGCAACCAGTAACACTCACGCCACTACGCTGCGCGCTCGTGATAACAAACAAGAAAAAAAAATCGCTGGAAAGCCCTAACTCGAATTGCATGAATCTCAAAAGTATATAAAATTCCGTACTGCAGCAATCAATAATACGCACGGCTGTACGCTTTGCGTAAATTTAAAAAAATAATAATAATAATAACTGAAGGAAATCTCTATTTTGCTTTGCATGAATCTCAAAAAAGCATGAAATTACATATCGTTGTAACTACTGATACATGTGTAAACGATTCATGCACATAAAAAAGAAAGCACGATTTTTAAAATGTCACTAACGCAGGTTATGAATTTTGTAATAGGACCCGTTTATAGGTTTTTAATGCGCCTATTATATATTTTTAAAAACACAAAATTATGCAAGTGAAATAATTTAATCCCACTCCCTCTTCATAAATCCTAATCAAAAACACAAATTATAAAAATGCCAAAATGACAGATCAATATTTTTTTTTTTATAAATGCTAAATTAGTAAAACAATTTAATTCTCGTTATTTATAACTTAAGGAATCATCAAATTTCAATGTTATTTTCAAATTTCGCCTAATCCTTAATTTTTACAGGTACTTATCTTTGAATAGAATATCAAAAAAATTTATATAAAAAAAATTACCTGTAATCAACTTCATATTTACAATACAGCGCAAGGCATACGGAACTGCTTCCATAAAATTCCATAACAACATTTTGTAATATCTATTAACTACAATAATTTTCATTCCACTTCTGTTATTTATTTTAAGTACCACAGAGTTCAACAAAATTAACCCTTAACGCTCGACATATTTTCCTATTTTGAACAGTAAGACACGCCTTTTGTCGTTCCTTTAAAGCGTCACACGTATAGTTTCCAACTTACTACCTTTTGGCTATCGAAAAATTGTAATAATTTGTTTTAGTTTACTTCATCATTAAATAAAATAAATCTTTCTCTTAAAATTTTCCGGTAGTCGAAATGTAGCCTACAGTTACACGTTTTAGAAAAAAAACATTTCATTTGCAGAGGAACACCTTAAGGCGTGGCTCGATTTTTTAATGTCCCCTCAGACGGGACACGAGCGATAAGGGTTAACATATATTAAGCTAATTAGTGTAAAACACTTCCTTTAAAATCACTCACTCTCAAAAAACATGGCGTCACTTGCATGCTTTATGCTTTCTATTCAAACGTGTAAAATGCACGATTCCTTTAGCTAAACTCAGTAGCATCGTGACAGAGAGTTATGGCACCATACGCCGATGAAGTATATGCATCACATCGCGGATGTTAAAAGAGAGAAAACATTCACTCAGTTCGCTACTCTTTAGCATCTAGCACGCTCACAAAATACGCCAAACGTAAAAGTCTACCTAAACTAAATCATATCCTGCTTGTCTTCATTTAATAGGAATACATCACAGCTATCAATTGTTTAATTGTGAACATGTGTATTGCTTTGTTAATTGATTTTCAGCTAGGTGTATACTTTTAAATTAAAATCATGCACTCCTCATGCGCCACATATTGTAACATGATGCTTACAGAGGTAAGCAGCAAACATACAAATTCAGAAAGAATTTGAATGAATGAACGAAACAAAGAAATGAGAAAAATAATGCATGCACATAAAACATGCACAAGAACACGCATAAAAGGAGAAAAAAAGACATACAAACAAATGCACATATATACACATGTAAAAACAAACATATGTACGTATATATACAAACGCATGCATACGTCCATATACACAAAGAAAGAATGAAAAAAAAAAAAAAACACAAGAACAGAATTAGTTACACAGGTTATAAAGGTACAGAAGTCATATAATAAATAAAGTTGCAAAAATTCGCAAATGCCAGCTTGTTCTGAACAAAAATGGAAAGTGGGGGAAGAGATATTAATATTTACAAAGTTCAACTGATTAATACTGCATTTTCCGGCGTATAACGCGCAGGTTACATATATGTGTTTATACACCAGCAAATTTAACTTATAAATAAAGCTACATTTATAAGAAACAAAAGCTTCTTAAAAAATAACCTTTACTGTAAATTTAAATTTCCGGTGTATAACTGATTTAACAAACGTGCGTGTTATACGCCGGAAAATACGGTATGTTATTTTATATCTTAACCCCTTAACGCGCGCTGTCCTCGCTGCGAGGACGCAAAATTTAAGATCCAGCTGCAAAAATTCATCCCGGAAACTTTTTAGCAATAATTTATGGTTATAACATATCAGAAAAGGCTGGTTTTTTTAACCTTAAAATTAAAAATTTCCTTTAGTTTAATTTAGTTCATGAATTTCGGTGGCAGTATAATTTAAATGATCAGAATTGTCTTGCGCCGCAAAGGGTTAATGATTTTTGTACATTCACACTGCAAATGATCAGTGTTTTGCACACCTTCTAAGTTGCAAGAACGTAAGTCAGTATTCTATACCTATTTCCTGCCATTGTGAATTTATTCAGCAATGGTCAGACTAAACGCAGTCTTAAATTCAATCTAAAAAAATACATTAGTTACATCTGTCAAAAAGAAACTAACAAATTGTCTTTTTCTAACCATTGCTGGGTTCGCTCGTTGGGTTTAACACTGCACTAGTACTGCGCTATGGGTAACTGGCAACGGTCTAGGACGCAGCCCTGAGGATGTTCCAGAGACACGCTATCAAAATTTTGATCATCCACAGAGGAGGAAGAGCTTCCCTGCTATGGTGACCCCCGGGGGTTTAATTTGGATAGGAACAGGAAGCACATTTTGGCCACAATAGATATTACAAGTACCAGTCACCATTAATGTACAGGTTGGTCATTATCCGGCTCGAGTATCGAACCAGTGATCTTCCAATTACGAGCTCTGTACTCTACCGATCGGGCTTCTGCGGCCCAAGCATTACTGGGAGAAAAAACATAATTTTAAATCTGATTCAGCTAAAATAATTTGCACGCCCAAATCCACACACGAACTCGATTTCTTTGAAGATCTTTAACATTTGTAAAAATTTTAAAAATATTGTTAATTGTGATTCCATTGTATCACATTGTCTGATTGTTGGAAATTTTACTTTCAGTCCACACTTTTTAATTTCTTCTGCATATTTTACATTTCCAGTTTTTCAGTTTCCTATTGTCTAATCCCACTTACATAAAATTGTACTAGTTTATTAGAATTCCTTTCCCATATATATGAGCACTTCTCTCTCATTTCTTTTTGCACTGAAGACGGTATGCTAAAGGTTACCGAAACAGCAAACTACTTTTCAGTTTTTTCTCTTTGGTATTCAAGACGTTCAGGAGCTTCTTATATTAATAAATAACTTCATAGTGTTAAAAATTAAATAATTAAATAAATAAATAAAGAAATAAAAAGGTTTTAATATTTTAGAATAAATAATAACTTCAGTTCATTAAAAATATTATAAAACAACCTTTAAATTTAACAAATAAAATTCCTTTAAAGGTAAGGAACATTTGCTCTCTAGTTTAAAGTTCACAAGCAAAATAAAATTTACGCATTGTAACATATCCTCAACTCCCCCCCCCTACTCTAACCAGCTATGGGAAAAGTTAGGAAGCATATCCTAAATGTACAGTTTAGTATCGGCAGTTGTATTATTAATAGTATATTTATGTTGGGAAAAAAACACTTTTTTTCTTTCTTTTTTTTTTTTTTTTTTTCAAAAAATGATTAATTTGGATTATCAGAAGTTTGTCCTGTACACAAATGAGATAGTGATCTGATGTCTGTGATTGGGAATTATTTGCAAATACAATTTATTACTGCCTCAATTTACTCCCACAAATTTCAAACACTAATTTTTAATAAAGTTCTTCAACTGAAAAATAAGGAGAAAGGTCAGTATTCAAAAATAGTGTATCGAGCTACAGTATACTTGCATCTCTGTAAATATGAAACAAACAACCAAAGCAAAATGCCAACTGATAGGGATAACTACAAAATAATTTTATAGTTTTAACAATGTCTGTAACTATTCAATTATTGTATCTAAGGTGGATGAAACTGGTAATTTTATATCTATATAATTAAGGTTTATACCACCTGAATGTTGTTGATTGATGAAAAAAATAAAAGTAAAAAACCGTATATATTACTAAATCATCAGCTTCAAATACATATTTTATTATTTTTATGGAGATTTTAAACAATATATGGAAACATTATGCCCTTTTAAGCATTAATAATAATAATTATTATTATTATTATTATAAATTGGAAATGGAAATGTGTAGCTTTTTAAAACATATCTTATAATGCAAAAAAAAAACAATCTAAAATAAAATTTTATTTATATTTCTTTTTTTAACCTAAATATGTAATTAATTAATATATATATATATATATATATATATATATATATATATATATACATGTATATATATATCATTGTATTAACTGTTATATAGAGTAAATACTGCTTTCTAAATGGGTTCAGAAATACATATCATTTAAGGATTTATCTAAATAGCAACATTTGTGGCCTTACTATTTCAGATGGGTTTGTTAATTATGTTTAAGTTTTGCTAAAATAAAATTTTCTTGTAAATGTCTAGCGTTATTCCATAACTTTTTCTACGCTGTTTTTATTAGCAAAAAAAAAAATAATAATAATAATAGAAAATAAAGAAAAAATAATGAGACTCTTTAGACAGACATCGGGGTGGAATGCAGGAGAGCAACAGTATCAGTCTCAAAATAAAAGACTCCCACCAGCACTCTTTATAAATAATTTCTATTATTTCCAATCACTATAATTTAAATTATAAATATTATTAAAAATTATTGATGAAAATACACTGGTGTAAGTTTTCCGTCTTGAAATGGAAACTCTTGCACCCCTGGTGGAAGAAATATTCCATTATCATGACGATAACAAACACATAAAACAAAAATGTTTGTGTCCACGATATAAAGGAATGAGATATAATAGACGTTTTGCCTGAATATTTTCCCTAGTCGTAATACTTTCCGACGTTTGTTTTTATTTGTCGTCCGACAGCTGGAAGCAAATGTCGCTGCACGTTGCAGACGATATGTATTAGGTAGAGCCGCTTAATAATGTACTCCGTTTCGACTGTAGTACACCAATTTCATATAAGTAATTATTAATTGTTTATATGAATGTTAATTATTATTATTATTCCTCCTCCTCCTTTTTTTTTTTTTTTTTCTTTTTTTGAAGAGGAATAAAATTTTGTAATTTATTTTCTAAAACGGTTTTCAATATATAGTCTAATTAAAATAACATTAAAATTAAGTTAAAAATAGTTAGCATTTATCTTCAAATTGAGATATAGTTATATTTAATTTTCAAAATGTTACTTAGAGAAATACTTTTTAAATTACAAGTTAAGTAACTCTATTTTGGCAATATTTTTAAAAACACTGAGTTTCTGATACTGATATTCACTCAACATCAGTAGTGAGTATAGATCAGCAGTATAATGAAAATGCTTCGATGCGAAATCGAAGCATTTTCATTATACTGCTTAATTATCGAAAGATAATTTTTCTACACAATCACATTTGTGATATTAGAAATCCCCACTATCTCAAAGGTTCCCAATATATAATATATTCATGGGTACACTTGGGTAGACCTGCTAACTATGCTAGTTTATCCGTAATGGCATTAGGCCCCGCCTTTTTTTCCACACCAGAATAGCTGTAGAGTAATATTCAGCAACATGTTCTCATTATTACATAAGAAGGCTATTGCTGTACAACTATTCTGGTGGGAAAAAAGGCGGGGTTTAATACCATTACGGATAAACTAGCATAGTTAGCAGGTATACTAGCAGGGTTCACACTAAAACCCTGCATCGAGTTCAATTTTACCCGAACCCCAATTGGTCGGGTTGAATAAATTTGTTAATTTACTGATTTATATTTCGCACGGGCCGAGTTGATTGAATTATTATTTTTACTACGGGTCGGGTTTAGTTTTCAACGTGTCGGGTTGACTTGAGAACATCTTTCAAAAATTTTTTTAATATAATAAGCAAAAATTTTTTTGATAAAATACAACTAACTGCACAGGTCACATAAATTATTAAATTTTATCATTAATCCATTTTTCAGATTTTTAAATTTTTAACTTTTTAGTGTATTAGCGATTACATTTTTTATTTCTTTTTAAAAGAATTTATCAATGTTGTATGCGACAATTATGTTATAATAAAAATTCATTTTTTTTTTTTTTATAACTTAAAAATATTTTGCCTGGTTTTTAGATGATTGTATAACTTTTATTTAGATTTCGGTTTTCGAGTCGTTTTTCAAATAAAATTTATATTTCCTATTGTAGGTTAGTGCTGGTTATGGGGATCAGGTCGAAGAAAATAATTATATCGGTTTCGAATCAGGTAAAACCCGACCCACGCAGAACTCTTGTTCGTGCGCACCCTCCTTTATTTATATATTTATTTAATTTTTATTATTATGCCAGATTTTATTATGGTAATTTGTTTTACTATTTATAGGCCTTTTTAAAATAAAAATTGTCATATAAAAATAGTGGTAGAAAAAATGAAGAAAATTGTAAAGATGTACACCCTGACCGGCCATGTGGACATTTCAATTTATTGAAGATTTCTTATAATTCTCGCCCATTTCACAAATCATTTTGTTTCCAGTGAAATTTATTCTAACATATAATTACGTTTAAATGCACTCAAATACTGGATGGAGCTCCTGCAATCAGTTAAGATTCAAACGGGGCTAAGCCTCGAGAACCCCGAGTCCTCATCAATTGCGTTCAGTCCTGCCTCAATAGCCATAAGCTCCGCCCGGAAAACAGAACAAGAATCAGGGTTTCTCAACTTAATATTGATGACATGATCAGGGCTCTTGATGAAAACTACACTTCTAGCACAATCCCGATCGTGCCTGCTACTATCCCTATATACTTAGAGGCCATTATCTGATATGGTGTTAATTATCTCAAGATCCAACTGACGTAGCAATTCAGGAGTATTTGTAGTTTTATTTGTGCTTGATAACAAATCATGTTGGAAGTATACAATCATTATCCTTCGCGAGGGATCAACACAAGACTTAAGGAAGTGTGGCTCGACATATTGATAGACTGCTTTTAGACAGATTGCACGTGAAAATGGGCTATCGCTTTTTAGTCTCTGATTATAAGTCCAATGTAAAAGATAATTAGCAGTTCTATGTTGATCCCCATAACTAAGTAATTTACTAAAATATTTCACAATACTCTTCTCATATTTAGTCGCAAAATGTCAGCCTCAAATAATTATTTCGCTAGGGCAGAAGTGACGTAAATCAGTAATAATGCGTCCTGCACACTGTTGAACACGATCAGGTTTTTGAAGATTAGAAGCTGATGCGCTCGAATAAATCTGTAGACCATACTCTAAAACAGGTCTCACCAAAGAGACGTGCGTTTTCATGAGGGTAGTCGCATCAGCACCCCAGTCACGGCCAGAAATATATTTGAGGATATTGGGTCGCTTTCTACTTTTGTCCACCATTAATAAATTTGCTACAAGCAAATTCTGGGTCCATTGCAAAGCCCAGATACCTAGTATGCTTTTCATAAGAGAGAGGGACACCTCTCAGAAATAACTGGGCGTGGTAGGTATATAAATGTTTATTCGTGGGGAAAAAGCTCGTTACTGATTTGGAAACATTAAAAGTTAATTTATGTTCTGCAGCAAAGTCCTACACCCTTGAAAGTGCCAGGTTAAGATTTAATTCAATCAATTTAATATCTGAGTTTGAATCCCACAGAACGATATCATCAGCAAATATACCGATTTTGCAGATCCCATTTAGCACCTCATCCAGTCCCTCCACAAACTGCGAGATAAGCGTGGGGCTCAAAACTGAGCCCCGAGAGACTCCGTAAATAGTCTAAAATTGTCAGAGAAGGCGATGCCATATTTTACTTTGATGAGTCTGTTCCACATAAAATCAGAAATCCAAGCAAGGTGTTTTCCTCTAATGTTAAAGGATTGATAAAGCTTAACAATAAGTTTGTTTCGCCAGACCTTGTCAAAAGCCTTAGATAGATCCAGGAAAGCTGCTGCGGTGTGGTTTGTTGGCTTCCGATTTTGAGCGTCTCGGATACATTGACCAAAGTAAATCACCTGATCAGTAGTGCTATGACCCCTCATAAAACCATTTTTCAAGGGAGGATTTCCTGGGCGATCCGGTCTTGTTCTTTGATTTTCTGAGGGTGAATGAACTCATGGACATGGTCTAGCTCCGCCAGACCGGTGGGGATGAGAAACAACAACTACAACACGTTTAAATAGGAATAAAAGTATCCATCAAGTACTGTGATGGGGGGAAAAGGGCGGGTTTTAATAATTCTCCGGAATAAATTACAATTTTAGTATGTCTGTTTGTCTGGCATACAAGTCGTACTAACATGTGAATAATTCACATATTTAGCTCATTGAAATGTTTATTTTTTAACTGAAACAAGATTGTTCTAACACTTTCACGACCGTATGTTTTTATCTTTTTCACAGTAAGGTCGGCCTGTGGGCGTTACTTTCCCAAGTTACAATATTTCAAAATGAAATTTTCTATATTCATATTCGTATTATAAATGGATATATAATATAATTATATTCTTTATAATCAAAATATTTATATTCATAGTATATTAGATGTACAAATATGAATATTGTGTATATTTTTAAAACTATAATAACATACAGATTGCAAAAAAAAAAAAAAAAAAAAAAAAAAAAAACGCTCACCAGCGGAGTTACAGATTTTCAAAAGACGTGAATCTACATCAGCGGTCTCGAAAGTGTTAATTAAAACATATGATTAAATTTTATCCAAAAATATTTCATTTTAGATAAATTTATTTTGAAGTAATGTACAATTAGGTTAAAAGTAAATCACCATCGTCTAAAATAATCTAAATAATAGCAGCAATTAATTATTTATTTATTTTTATTTATTTATATCATTATTTAAATAATTATACGTACTTAAATTATTATTATTTAAAATTTTATTACAAATTCGACTAAAATTAATACTCTTTGCAAACTTTACACATAAAACATAATATAAAACATTAATAAAGAATATAATTTTACATAATATCTTTAATAAGAAGCATTATTTTAGGTAAATTGAAATGTAAGGTTAATTTTTTTTATACCTAATACGTGAAAAATACCAGAGCCTGTAATCGAACTGAAGACCCTCCGCTTAACCTGCGGTTGCTCTACAAATTAGATAGTCTGCTTGATTACCGGCTCGGCATTTTTCACATATTAACCTTAAACTTCACTTTATCTAAAAGGAAATTTTATAATTGATGTATTGTTAAAACAAAATTTCTTAAAAAAAAAAAAAAAAAAAAAAAAAAAAACTTTAGTCATATAGCAATTGTATTCTCCACTTTTTTTTTTTTTTTTTTTTTCTTTTTTCTGTCAGGGCACTGTCAGGCATAAAAAGTATTTTCCTTGTATACCAAAACTAATTTCATGATATTTTTATATTAATGTGTGGTGATTTAACAGGATAAAATTATCGTATAAAAATTGTGGTGGCAATGAAGGAAGGTATGTCTAATCTCTTAGAGTGTCCTGAAAAAGGGGTGGAGAGTACGAACCCTTAACATACATAATATATACTGCAGGGCAACCGCAGGCGACTTTATTCTTTTTATTGTTTTCCTAACACCATTTCCCAAAAATAAAATTTATAATATATTTACGAAGGAAAATTTGCGGTTTACATACATAAATTTATCATAAATTTTATATTATGGAGATAGACATATGAAAATATTAAAAGAAAAAAAAAAAAAAAAAAAAAAGAGTCGTCTGTCGCCGCTTTCATACTATCATTGTCACCATGAAAAAAGCCCTTTCGATCTTGCGCGTGTCAAATGACTCTGGAAAAATATAGTTATCATTTTTCTTAGCAATTTAAAATTGCTTGAATTCCATTAAGAAAAGTAGATGCCGATCCAATGAGATTTAATATGCAAAAACCGAAGAGGAGTTATTTTATGTCATATCTTTTTTGCTCTATTAATGCAAAATGAGTTTTATTATAGTCAAAGCATGAAAGTATCGCTTGAGTAAATTAGCAGAGTAAAATTTTATTTTCTCTCTTTTTTTTTTTATAAAATTAAACATAATTTATACGTCTCATTAATATATTAAAACCAATATAACATTTAAAATGAGATAATGAATCCAAAAATTTTAAAACTTAAAAAATACATTTTAATTAAAAACATTAAAGTACACGACAGACGTTTCAGCTAGAACACTAGCCCTCCTCAGTGTCAAACATACAAGCACAGCATTTACAAAAGAATTCATAACACATCATAACAAGATTATATATTCAGGGGAATAGCTTTAGCCTCGTTCAAGGCAGAATGTTGCATTTTAGTAAAAACGCCCTCTAGAAAAATACGTGATTCATATAAATTTACATTAGAGGCTAGAATTTTAATGTTGTCAAAATCAGGAATATGATCACTATTGAGGGAATGGATTACGAGTTTCGATCTTAAACCACCTGTTTTATATGAGCGTTTATGTTCTTTTAATCTAATTTCACCTGTTCTGCCAGTTTCACCGATGTATGTAGAATCACAATTTTTACAGGGGATACAATAGATTACACCAAGAAGTTTAAGTAACTCCGTATTGTAACTTTCTCTGAAACTGTAAACCCGCTGCCCCCCCCCTTAAACGTCTTGGTGTAATCTATTGTATCCTCTGTAAAAACTGTGATTCTACATAAATCGGTGAAACTGGCAGAACAGGTGAAATTAGATTAAAGGATCATAAACCCTCAAATAAAACAGGTGGTTTAACCGTTAAACTGCTAAGCAGCGCGATAGCGCTGCAATGTTCTGTCTCGAAAACTGCTAAGCAACGCTATCGCGCTGCGAGACGTACAAATCAGATATCACCGGAATTTTAATTTAATTTTTTTACGTAAATAAAATCAACCATTCAGAGCCAAAACACAGTTGGTAAACATTGTCTCTTCATTATTCTCTTTTACAAGAAGAAAAAAAAAATTTTATATATATAATACCGAGCTGCTACCCTAATCTGGCAAATTGTTAGTACCGCCCATTTTTCTACACCCCTTAAATAGGGTAATTTTCTTCAAATATATTTACGATGATTACGAAAACAAATACTCTAAAAATTAAGTGGTGTATAAAAATGGGCGGTACTAACAATTACCCGGATTAGGTTGGCAGCTCTGTATACACACACACACACACATATATATATATATATATATATATATATATATATATATATATATTGTTTATTTATTTAATAAAGTTCTTTATTTCATTATTTATTTGTAAAACATAAAAATTATTAATATATTAACTCACAATTGTATGAGTGATTATGTTTTATTTTTTTTTTTTTTAATGCTCAAAAAATATTACCAGAAAACAACGTTAATACTCTAATCACTGAAATCAATTAAATGTATTTCTTTCGAAAGAGAACTATCTAACATGATTTTTGAAGCATACAATATTACGACGCTCGTTTCATCATTTTTAAAATATATATAATTATATTTGTGAAATAAGTTGGAAAAAAATAAGAATGGGTGGAGTCTCGATAAAATTTTATCAAAATACCCCCTTCACTACGCTAAATTGCATATTTGCAAAACAAAATTGGATTTTTTCACTGATCCAAAATTTTTGTAAAACATTGTGTGTGAACAATTATTAATGGTAAAACACGTTTTTTGTTTTTCTTCATCCTTTAATGATACTTAAATTGGCCTTTTACAAACGCTACAGTAAGGCGTGGTTTTCATTAATAAGGTGTGTTTTTATAGATCATTAGAAAATTTCATATTTTATTTTTGTAGAAAGAGCTATCGAGGGTAAATAGTTTAGGCATAAAAATACACATTTATACATTTCCTTTCACTTTCTGCTTACTTGGATTTTTTTAAATTTTTGCTGCAAGGCACGGTTTTACAGTTGGCATGATCGGGTTTCGAATTATTTATAATACTAAAATTAAATATTCACACCGGAAAAACTTTTATTGAGACCTGAAATAGCGATAGCAGTTTAAGGATGGATTTCCGAAAATGCTTCAGCAGTCAAACGGTTAAGATCAAAAACTCGTAATCCATTCCCTCAATAGTAATCATATTCCTGATTTTGACAACTTTAAAATTCTAGCCTCTAATGTAAATTTATATGAATCCCGTATTTTTCTAGAGGGCGTTTTTACTAAAATGCAACATTCTGCCTTGAACCAAGCTAAAGCTATTCCTCCTGAATATATAATCTTGTTATGATGTGTTATGAATTCTTTTGTAAATGTTGTGCTTGTATGTTTGACACCGAGGAGTGCTAGTGTTCTAGCCGAAACGTCTGTCGTGTACTTTAATGTTTTTAATTGAAATGTATTTTTAAAGTTTTAAAATTTTTGTATTCATTATCTCATTTTAAATGTTACATTGGTTTTATTTTCTCTGTTATGCAAAAGTTGCATTTATTTACTGTGTCACTTATTATTACTTTTTTACAAATTGAATTATACATAACTATATATTTAAAGAGAAGTACATGTGCATCTGAGCATCTGACCTCTGGTGCTCACGCTACTGAACGCAGAGCTACAAAACTTGGCAAAAGGGTACCTGGGACCCTGCAGGCGTGCACCTTTTTTATTATTATTATCCTCTTTTTTTTTTTTTTTTTCGATTTTAAATACTGGCTTCTATGTTTCATTTTTTACAATTTATTCTTTCATTTCAATCATCTGCGTATCTTAGCAACAGCAATTATGCTATTTATAATTTATTCATTTAGTTCATTCATCTGAAGTAGAAATCTTTTTTTTTTTATTATTATTATCATGTATTACATTTATTCAAAATCAAATGATAATGAAGAAGAAAAAAATAAGCATATTAAATTTAAAATTTAGAAATTTATTTTTAATATTTTAAAAACACATTTTTATGTATATTTTTTATAGTATAAAAACTATTTTATTTTTTAATTACTTCTCTTACCCTTACGGTAGAGAAAGTATTGTTTTAGGGTCAAATTTTCGAAAGTGAGTTCAGGGGGGGGAGCACGGGCGCAGAACTCATACCACTATCAATGTAACAAAATTTCCTACTTCTTAAATCAACGATATTATAGGCAGAGAAATTTCTTAAACAGATTCCGGTATGAATTCTGCACCCGTGTTCCATCCCTGTGAGTTTTTGTTATATTTATATGTTCTGTGTTCGCCTGAATACGAAAATCATGTTTTTAGCGAATGGTCTGTGTGTGTGTCTGTCTCTGTGTGTGTCTCTCTGTCTGTGTGTCTGTTATCAGCATATCTCAACAAATAGTAGTAGAAATTCCAAACTCGGTAGTCTAAATGTGTATCATGTAGGGATTCTACGCTAAGCTTTTCGTTGAAATGAAGCAAATGGTTCGTGTACAGGGACACTCAAAAATATTCAAATACATTACATCTATGGGGGAAATTGCAGGTAAGTAGAGTTTAACATCTATAGACTGCACTAAACCAAACGAAACGAATATATATTTTTTGTAATAGAGATAGTCAACTGGGAAAATTTTTTTGTGTATGTAGGGGGCCTCACCTTCCCCCCCCCCCCCCGTGGGGGATGTCTCCCTTCGAGGGGAGTAAATTTTCCTGCTGGGTATCTTTCAAAAGAGCTCGCCAATACCTTTAAAAGGAATGGTTGAACCATCGATCTGCGACTTTTTAAAATAAAGTTATCGATTTTTTTCATTTTTAACATTTTTTTTTTTTTTTTTTTTAATGTAATATTAAGAACAAATTCAACTTTTTTTTTTTTTTTTTTTTTTCATGTTTAGTGTTATGGATAACTTAAAAACGAATAATTTTAGGAGATCCAAATGTTGTATTTTGAAGTTAATGTAAGTTTGTTGCTAGAAAAGTTTGATCCAGATTGATAAGTTTCAATGAATATTGCGTGTGCAAATTGTCTGTATAATTTTAAGTAAAATTTTAATTTTATTAACAGAATTAAATTGTATATAAATGTAGGTGCATTATGATAACGGGGGGGGGGGGGAAGTTGAGGACACAGAACTAATTATCATATAAAAATCTTCCGATGCCTATTTTGAATTGTTTAACATAGGTTTACATAACAGTACTCGTTACCTTACCTCTTAATCTCCAACCTGTATTTATAGTATTAAACTTCAGGGTAAGTGAGAGTCGTGTGAATAACATACAAGATAATTTTTTAATTACTTTCTTTAAGTTATTTTAATTATTATTATTATTATTATTATTATTATTATTTATAGTTTTTATCGGGAAAAAAAATACAGCAGAAATGATTAATGTTAAGAAAATTTAAGTTTAATGTATTAGTTTTTCATTTATTTAATTCCTTTTAAAAGAAAATCTACCCATTATTTTATTTATTATATTGGTCGGAATCATATGGCAATGTAGTGTAAAGAGCGAGGACTATAATACAAGGTTCAAAACTAAAATATGTAACAGATGTTGAAATACAGTCATCTTTTAAAATCATAGTTTTTAAATAATAGAAGATTTACCTGTCCTCAAAAAATACCCAAATTAAATGACCGGGGTATGATCTGTCTGCAGGGAGTGGAACCTGGGCATCTATTCTCCGATCCGACCGCCATAGCGACCGTCCTTAAACAACGACAGTCGTTAAATTCCACTTTTACCGACTTTCTTTCCTCCCACTGCTAAAGAGCGATTCTCCCCCCAAGGTTGTTATCTAAGGTAGTAAAAAAAGCAGTCTTCTCCCGACGCTAAGGATGTCAGTGATTTCAGCCAATGGCGTGTTGAAGTAGACGCTACACCTGTGAATAGACGTCGTGTAAGAAAAGCAACATTGCAAGGCAATATGAGAATCGCACAACCAGAAATACGCGTTCTAAAAAAATTCATTGTTCAGAGTTTGCGTTTCTTTATTATCAATACTGTGTAAAAATTTCATTGCAAGAATTATTACATGTTAAAATTTTATCTTTACTAATATGAGGGGATAAAGCTGTTAGAGTGTACAAATTTAATAGGAGAAAAATAAACTAAAGTACCACAAAGTTCTTTTTTTAATATAGTTTTTTCTTTTCTTTTCTTTTCTATTTCTTATCTCTCTCTCTCTCTCTCTTATTTTTATTTATTTATTTTCTTTTGGCGGTTTAAATTATTTTGATAAGTTTGTTTATTTAAAAAATGTTTTCATCTGCAGAAGTAAGATTACTTATTAGAAAATGTAATTCAACTCAAATCTATATGTAATGCAATTATTATTATATATATATATTTATTATTTGTATTAACCTACTTATTTCATAACATAAATTTTCGCTTAATTTATTAATAAAATCTACAATATATTAAAGTGTCTGTTAAATAATAAATAAAATTCAACATGGAAATAAGATGTCAAAAGGAAATGTTTTGCCCACAATACAAGTAAAATATAAGTAGATTATTTTGAAGCAAAATTAAATTAATTTTTCAAAATCCTTATATTCAAATGAACACCATTATAAAACTATTTAGCTGATTTAATCATTTTATTTTATTCAAAAATAGCTGGTAAACTGAATTTAGTTTACTATTTATTATTATTTATTTATGTTATATATTGAAACTAAACATGATAGAAATCTGAATTTTTTTAAATTTTAACTTTATATGAAATTTCATTTTATGCGTAGCATAAATGCACTTTTAGAATTAATATTATCATTTTTTAAACATCTCCTATTGGGAGCTTCATTACTCTAAAACTGACTTTAAAAAAAAAATCTGAAAATTTGTTAATTCGAACCTCTCTATCTGTGCTTAATAAATATATTATAAATAAATACTGCGTTTTTACTTAGAAGATTTTATGCATTTTTATTTAAAAAGAAATGTGTTTTTCATAGGATTAAGAATACAAAGATTTTCCAATTATATTGAATACACAAGGAAAATAATTTTTACATAAACAAAATACAGATTAATTTAGGTAATTATTATAGTTCAAAAAATATTTAGCCTTAAATAATAAGTAATAAAAAGCATTAAAAAATTGCATTAAACATTTTCGATTTTTTTTTTTTTTTTTTTTTTTTTTTTTTTTTAAAGTAACATTCTGAAAACCAGTAAAGTTCAAAAACTTTTCATTAGAAATATTTAATATATATATAAAGAGTGAGTAAATAAACTATATATAACTTCAGTTTAACAGTTAATTTGAAAGAAAAAAAATCGAATGAATAAATTACATATTTTTTAAACAATGATCATTTTAAAAGGAAGAGTTTTTCTGATTTTCCGAAAATGTTTAATATGTGTCTAAAATCTTTTGTTTCTCGGCTTTTACTACTTAATGTATAGATATATTCAGAGAGAGAGAAAAAATTAAACAAAATGGCAATCCATTTTTTTTTTTTTCTTAACTTTATATCAAGTTTTATTTTATTCATAGCATAAAAGCACCTTTAGAATTATTATTTGTTTTAACTATTCCCATATTGGAAATATCATCCTACTCCAAAATCAAATTTGTTAAAAATCTGAAAAGTTATTAATTTGAAAATCTATCTATGATTAATAAATAAATTCTAACTGAATATAATGCGTATATGTTTAAAAGATTTTATGCTTTTTTTTTTATTATTATTATTATTACAGTAAAACCTCTCTAAGTTGGACACCTGAGGTTCCAGGAAAAAGTGTCCAACTTAGAGAGGTGTCCAACTTATAGGGGTGCTTACATTTTTTGATTTAATTAAACTGTATCTATGCATGCCTTTTAACTTTTAATCATATCTAAATATAACATAATTAAGTATTCTTAACTTATATACAAAAAAATATTAATTTGCCAATTTAAAATCTAAGTTTAAACTGGTATATTGTGGCCATAATAACACTTTCTTCTACAATTTTTTATATATTAGCGCCATCCACCAGTTAATATGAATGAAAATTTAATCAATAAAGATTTTGCATATGCGTTTTGGTGCAATTTTATTCAATAGACGATGTGGTAGTCATGGAAAATGTGATTAAAAGTAGCACCACTTTGTCTACTGACACTGATATATACCCAAATTAAGATAACATTAATTTTCATAATAGCCATCTCACTTATGAAGTTTGGTGAATTTATTCGTTCTAAAAAATGAGATATAATTTTTCCGTGAACGGAGAAAACTGCAGCATAGCAGCGACACCTGTCGATTGATATGCACCCATATTGAATCAGCATCTTTTTTCACTATAGATAGATCTCTCACATATTAAGTTTAGTGCAATTATACACTCAAGTAAAACTTGGTAGGAAAAATAAAAGGGACAAATGAAGAGGAACCCTAACAACCGAAATGTATCGTCTAATGCTCATTTTAAAACAGTCTAAGTTAAAACATGCCTGTAGGATCTCTATTGGATATTTCCTGGAGAAAAGGACAAAAACAATTCATGCAAATCAATAAAAAGAAAGACTCTTTCATTATGCGCCAAAATTCAGTTATTTGTGAACTTTTCAATTGAAGAAAATAAATATTTTTTTACAAGATGAGACAGAGATGAATATATTTTGACAAGAAACATTGTTTTTTAGATATTTACAGCTATTTCTACAAGGGATAAGTAAAATTTCTAAAAAAAAAGTGAGAAAACAGAAGTTTTATATCTTTTTTTCCTGTCTCATTGGGTAAAAGTGTCCAACTTAGGACAGTATTTGACTGTCCAACTTCCAAGTTAGAGGGGTGTCCAACTTATAGAGGTTGGACATAATGTTAATCCTATGGCTACATTCCGTTCGGAGAAAAAGTGTCCAACTTAGAGGGGTGTCCAACTTAAAGGGGTGTCCAACTTGAGAGGTTTCACTGTATTATGTTGAATACACCGGGAAATAACTCTTTTTCAACCAACAAAATACAGAATACTGGTACATAATTATTACAATTGAAAAATATTTATCCTTAATAAGTAAAAAAAATCATTAAAAGAAATTGCATAAAACATTTGCATTTTTTGAAAATAACATTCCGAAAAACTGTAAAATTCAAGAACTTTTTAGCAAAAATACTTTTAAAAAATAGTGTACATTCAGTTTAAAAGCTATTAAAACAAAGAAAAAAAAGAAATTGAATGAATAAAGTACGCCTTTTTTAAACAATAATCATTTAAAAAGGGAAAATTTTTCTGATTTTCTGATAATGCTCAATTTGTGCTATAAATGGCGATTTTTTTTTTTTTTTTTTTTTAAACTATTAAACTATTAGTTAAAACTATTATAATTATATATAAGCATATATCCACACTGCACAGTTGGAAAATCATATTTTCATGTTATCACTTCAGTTATAATTCAAATGTAGCATTCTGTTCGGTTACTTTTTAATTTTGAAAAGCTTATTCTTTTATATTATTATTAAAAATTTCTTTAATTATATAGGACTGCTTTTTCAAAAATAATATTGGGGAGAGGGAGGGTAAACTAACCTCACAATACCAATTTATATATGGATAAACCGATCTTTCCCAAAAAATCATTCACGAGAATTGAAGAAAATAGGGACGAGTCATCTTTATAAGGACCGCATGAAGGAGTCGTTATCATAAGGACTGAAACAAACCGGATCTTCACCGCAAATTTCTATGACTGAGAGGGGAGAATAGCAAAAGGTCGGAATGTCACGTCACGTGATCAAAATAACGACTTTGACAGTCAGAATTGAGATATAGTCGGATCGGAGAATAGACCCCCTGGACCGGATGCAGGTGCGGGAGAAAAAATAGCTGCCGTAAGAAGCGGGTGCCCAAAGCAAGGTTTAAAGTGATTTCAATGTAGGTAATTTTCGTTTAGTTTCTATTTGTAATGTAATATAAAAAATATATAATGATTCAATTCCTTTGAAAATTTATTTAAATATCGTAGTCAACGAAGCGATCGTAACCATGTAGTAAATAAGAAATAACAATTAAAAATTGCTTTTATGTCTTAAAATCAATAACATTAATCACTGCAAAATAAACAACAACAAAAAAAAAAAAAAAAAAAAAAAAAAAAAATGGTTGTAATGATTAAACGTATATGGAGTTGCTTTCTAGCTTCATATTATTTGGCTGCAATGTCTTAAATGTATTTTTTGTGACTGAAGTACTGGTTAATTTTGCAAAATTATCTTTTAGATGTCTTATAGTTCGTAAAATTAAGATATTACTTACTTGTGTTTCAAAAGCTTGGGCGCTTCATATTCTATTTTTAGCGTCAACATAAATACTTTACAGTAAGTTAATAAAACATACTCTAAATTCTAATATTTAATTAAAAATTTTGTTGTTTTAATAATTCAAACCAGAAAATTGTTTGAATTTCTTACTTATAATAAATAAAAAAGGTGCATATTTGAGTATTATCGTTCATTTTTATATCTGTTAACTTTTCAAGTAAAAGCATCGTTTAGATGCTGTTTTCGCATAAGGTGAGTAAATCTTCAAAGCGCGTGCAATTGCAAGCGGCATAGCTGTTATGGAGATAGATGTCTTCCCAATTTCCGCCATTACTTGCAGCAAATGCAAATATAAATGCTTATATTTCTGTTATTTAATATGCCTTCGTCACAGAAATTCGAACACAAATTGTACTGGGTCTATTTTAACATATCCTAAAGTTACAGATCATTTCGTTCACTTAATGATACAGGGTGATCACAAGAATTATTGATTTTGCTCAATTTGTTACCGGTCCCCTAACTGTTGTCTTGGACCATTCTTCACTGAAAACCAGGAGGAAGACCCAATTTTTTAAATACTCAATGTTTGAAAACATTTCATCGAGATATTTTTAAATTGAGAAAAAAAAAAAAAAAAAAAAAAAATGGCGATATATATTTTTTTTTTCTGCCAAGGATGACCGACATCAAATCTATTCCGCTGCAACATATTGGTATCTTATATCAGATACTTTATTTAGACAGTTGAAAAAAAATTTCACTTGAAATTATGATAGAATATTTATCATTTTCCTTTTAATTAGTATATTAGTTGGATATTTATTGTGTAAATATCATCCTTTGAAATGAAATGTTTGTGTTTTCAATCGAATATGGAAGTTTGCCAATTTTTTTCTAGTGTTTTGAAATTAAAAATTCAAATTTTGTCAATTTTACAACAAAAACAAAATTATTAAATCATTAAATTCATTTTTTTACTTGTTTTTATTTCATATTATTTCACGCGCTCTTTTTATTTCCTAATTCAAAATTATTAAAAAAAAACTTTTTCGATATCGCTTGTAACGATACTGATTATTATTAATTTTCTTTTCTTTTTCTTTTGATAATAATAATAATAATAATAAAAAAGATTTTGATGAAATTCTGGCAAAAGCAGAATTAAGTTTTGGACGGAGGACTATTAGTTTTTTTTTTTTTTTTTCCCAATTATAACATCGCTTTCAAATTATTCAATTATATTTTCGATAAATTTTAGATTTCGATAAATGCTCTATCGAAAACTATCGAAAAATGATTTCGACAAATGTCCAACTATCGAAAACGACAACGCAAAAATCCCAGATTGAGACTAATAGGCCCTCAGTCCTAAAAAAGTAGTCACACTTTAGGGTTATCAGAAAGAAGATTTGTGCTTTGGCGAATTCAGTTTTGTTTACATATTTACGATGTTCTGTTCTATTCGTTGCTAAATGCAAATATGCGATAAAAGTGTTCTGTTCTACACGTGCAAGTTTTGTTTCTCCTGTCGCTTTATTTAACTTATTTCACTTTCTATAAATGCGTAATTTCACTTTCATTTAATGACGATATTCTGCTGCTTTTTTTTCAATTTTGTGTTATTATATTCAAAATACGATTTTCCGTGACTGATGTTAATTATAAATAAAGTGGTTTATTGACATTCATTATATTCCATTCTACAGCACTCATAGTTCTACCTATACCTCAAAGGTATATAAATTTTCGGAAAAGATTTTAGTTCAATTAATTAAGAAAGTAATTGTAATAATGTAATTTCATATAAACTATTTAATATGCATAATTTGAATGATATATGTATTTTCTCCCTTGATGTATTAAAACTGTTACTGTAAAAATTCCTTATCTTTGTTTTAAATAAATTCTCCAAAAATATTTCACTGTGTTTTTTCTATATTTGTTTCTAAATACTTTTTTTTTTTTTAAGATATTTTGTTTTTTGTTGTGGTATTTAACATTCTTAAAGAAAAATTATAATGTAGATATTAGCATTCAAAAGATTTAATAACTTCTGACAGGAGTGAATTCGGTTAAATATTCCTTTCTTTTTTTTCCCATGGTATTTTTAGATTTCATGTTAAATCTCATGCTTTTTTAAAAAATTGAATAATAGTCTCTTAATTTAATTTTTTTATTTGTAAGTTAATGTAATGTTTAAAAACGAAAAACGTAACGTTTAATGCTACATTCTACGCTTCTTGTCAATACTGCAGTTAATTCTGAGTTGAAAAATATTTTTAGTTTAACCTTTTCAGTCGCAGTGTTCCCGCTGAAGGAACACCTAATTTTAATTCTCAAGTCCAAAAACTCATCCCGGAAATTTTTTAGACAAAATTTACATTTATAACATAGTAGAAAAGGCTTTTTTTTTTTAACGTGAAAATTTAAAATTTCTTGTATTTTAATTATGTTCGTAAATTCCGGTGGCAGTGTAATTTAAATGATCCAAATTACATTGCGCTGCAAAGGATTAAAATACTCCGGAATAAATTGAAATGTTGGGATCTAGTCAACTTTTACGAGTTTTTGTTGTCGATAATGTTTACTTATAAAGTAATTTATTTATTACATTAAATATTATTTCATTTTAATAAGGTTTACTTACAGATGTTTCAAACCGAAAATTTCTCGAAAAGGAACAAAGCTAATTTTTTATTTTTTAAATTTTTATGATCAGCTATGTGTCTAAAAGCCCTTTTTGAAATTAGCTTAGTAATTTTTAAAATAAATTAAGTAGTGAACGTTAAAGGGTTAAATAAATTAATTTGATTTTATTATTTTGGGTTCACTTCTTGAAAACCAAAACGGGAGTAAGTGGGACTTATTCAAAAGATACAAACCAGCTTCTTGTCTCCAAATGTACATTTCTGTTTTCTTTCTTTTTTTATTTTCTTTTCTTTTATTATTTTTATCTGCCTTGGTTGAGATTGCTTTCTATTGTTTATGCTATTTAGTCCTAGTTTTTGATACACTATATCATGAGAAATATTAAATATGTTGAAAAACATGACTCGAATTATAGGCATGAGAGGGGAAAAAAAAGAAATAAAAGTAGTAGTTCTTGTCCTAAAATTTTGCAAATAATTGCTTTCTCGAGGTTAAATCTTGCTTTTACCCTGTATTGTATTGTACATTATTGTATTATTTTTTATGTTAGTATAATACCTCACTTTACTATTCTTTAAAAAAAATTAAAATTAAGAACAGAATAATTAAAATTAAGAACAATATATATAATATATTATATTTGGTAGAGGTATATATGGTCTTTGAGTCAAATTTTCGAAATTCAAATTTGTTATATTTACACGTTTTGAGATCCCCTGAATCCGAAAAACATGGTTTTTAGTGGTTGGTCTGTGTGTGTGTGTATGATGTATCAAATATTAGCATATGTAAAATATCCTTGTAAAAATTGTATTGTAAAAATTGTGATTCTACATATATCGGTGAAACTGGCAGAACAGGTGAAATTAGATTAAAGGAACATAAACGCTCTTATAAAATAGGAGATTTAAGATCTAAACTTGTAATCCATTCTCTCAATAGTGATCATATACCAGATTTTGAAAACTTTAAAATTTTAGCTTCCAATATAAATATTTATGAATCCCGTATTTTTCTAGAGGGCGCTTTCACTAAAATGCAACATTCTGCCTTGAACGAGGCTAAAGCTATTCCTCCTGAATATTTAATCTTGATATGATGTATTTGGAATTTTTGTAAATGTTGTGTTTGTATGTTTGACACTGAGGAGGGCTAGTGTTCTAGCCGAAACGTCTGTCTTGTGTTTTAATGTTTTTTAATTAAAATGTATTTTTAAAGTTTTAAATTTTTGTATCTTTTATCTCATTTTTAAGTGTTACATTGGTTTTAAATATTAGCATATCTCACAAACAAGCTATAGCAGGAAGTCAAAACTCGATATTCTAAATCTGCATCATATAGTGATGAAGAACTAAATCATTCGTTGAGATCAAGCAAGTGGTTTATATACTACAAGAACATCCAAAAGAATTTAAATACATTACGTGTATGGGGGGAAATTGCAGCTAAGTACACTTTAAGATCTATGGGCTGCCTTAAACAAGACAGAATGAACCTTTTTTTTTTTTCTTTTAAATATGTATAAAATCATTTTTGGATAGATTGTGGTATGGAAATCGGTCACCTTTCATTTACAGGGCTATGCTATGTATTTGGATATATTGGGGGCTATAGTTGGAAATTGCTAAAAGTGCATTTAATTTGTGTGTTACGTGTTTTTATGTAAAACTAAGTTTAAGCACACAATGGGATGTGCATATACGCGTTTGTAGATAATATACAGGGCTATCCAAAATTAAGCTAAACGTTCTTTTCTATTGAATATAATTGACAGAAGTGTTTTGCTAAATTTTACAATGTTCACGAATATTGCTCTGGAAGGAAAATAAATTTTTCATATCCATACTATATACAAAATATTTTTTGATATTTTACTTTAACTCTGATTTTTGAATAATGTCATGTTTTGAGGTGCACTGAATACGAAAGTCCAATTTTTAGTGGTTGGTCAGTATGTATATCTGATATCAGCATAACTTTAAAATAATAATAATAATAAAATAACTGCAGGAAATTCAAATTTGGTATTTTGAAGTTTAAATTTCATTACCGCTTAAAACATTTGATCAAGATTGAGAAGTTAGTTTGAAAGCAAATTAATTACAGCCTTGATTTTTTTTTTTTTTTTTTTAAATAAATGAAGGCGCTATAATTAAACGGGGGTTGAATCACACAGAATTATTTCTCAAATAAAACTGTTCTTAAACCTATTTTAAATCATTTTTTAAAGTAGATGCAACTATTATCTCACCTTATTGATCTTTTGATGTAATATGCAAACTATCTTCATGGCATTGAAATTCGGGGAAAGGAAAACTTGCGTGAGTAACACACCACATTATTTTCCTTGTTTAACAAAACGATGCTACTAATATGCATTTTAAAGGATCTACAATATTTCCTCAAAACATTCAGTTATATTAATGATCTGATGTACAGTCGGGGAAAAAAAAAACGCAGCACTTGATGGTATTTCGTTATTAATTGACGCAGAAAAATTTAATAGACGCCATTTAACAGGAAATGAAATGCACTTTCTGAAAATGCCATCGAATTTTGAATTAGGGGTCATCTACATATTGAAATGAGCGCAAACTTTGATTTTTTTCAATAGTAACACCCAATTTTAACTTCATATTCAAATTTCTGAGAGTCTGGCAGTGCGGATACGTATACTGTTTGTATACGTTATCTTTAGTATTCATAGAGTTATGATCAAAAATGTGTTAGGGGGCTATCTCTAAATATAGAAAAATAAAATTAAGATCCTACAAGAACCAGACAAAATTATACTGTTTCACACCGGAAATATTTCAAGAAAAAAGAGTTATCAAAACAAATAAAAATACTAACATTTTTGCAGTATCTTAATTGTCATGAATTTACTTTTTTGGTTATATATATACTTTAGTACTTTTTTAGATAATTTTAGGTATATTTAAATACATTACGCTTACGATTAGTCAGACAATACTTTTTATAACAGTGCAATATTTTTCAATTAAAAAGTATCTATCATGGATATACTGATCACCAATTAAGCTTAAATTTTCTTTCGTACGTGTAACATAATATACAAACTGAAATAATATAGCTATATATATATATATACAACAACGCGTAAACTAAATCTTTTCGGATAAATTATTGTAAGGTTTCATAAAGTAAATATTAAACAATTTTAATAGCACTTACCAGTTTGGGGTCAGTTAAACTCTTTGGAACTGTACGATTTGTTTTATAATTTCTATGAAAATATAATTTCTTAATTAACGCTTTCGCGACTGCTGACGTAGATTCACATCCTTTGAAAATCTGTAACAATGCAAGTGGGCATTTCTTTCGTAATTTGTGTGTTACTTATTTCTTAAGCATGTACCCAGTGTTCATATTTTTGCAATAAAATATACTATGGATAGAAATATATTAATTAGAAAGAATATAGTTATAATGTATATCCATCTGTAATATAATTGTGGTACAGAAAATTTGTTTTGAAATATTTTATTTTGAAAGTATTTCAAACAGTAAACCCCGCCTATTGAGTTAATTTTTTTCTTCTAGTGTTCGTTTAAAGGATTCTAAATTTATCACCAGTAATCGATGAAGTAAATACCACTTGTGTATATTTTTGTCAATGTAAAATAAAGGGTTTAACACGAATACTCAAAGTCACATTCACTTTCCGTTTCTGTATTGTTTTGTGTTGAAGAGCGATAAAAGGCGGAGCTTTAGAAAACAGGAATTCTTGATACTAACACAAATGTCTAAAAATCAACATTTTCGTTTCATTTTTTTGCATTTGACGTCGTTGTTATATAACTTGACCCTTAAATAAAAAATAAAAATATTTTGTTCAATTTTCTCCGTTATTTTTTAAGATTTGCTTCGTTATCTCATTCAAATTTTTTTAAGAGACGGCCCTCTAAACCACTCCAAAAGAAAGATTTATTTATATCTCTAAAACTAATAACTGGAATGAGCTGCAAATTTGCACACCCATATTTTTCAGCATTAGGATTCATTTTATGTAAAAATTAATATAGGTCATAATTCATAATTTTTATGAATATGAATTTATTAATATTTTTCAGAATTAAAAATATTTTTCAGAATCAAAATTAATGATGAATTATGTTTGGGTTTCTTTACTGTATCTCGTAGAAAAAGAATTATATCGATCAAGTTATTTTTTGTGAAGATATTAATACAAGTTTGAAATATGAATTTAACATTAGCACCTTCAAACTTTGAACGCTTATAACTCTGTGAAAAAAAAAAGCAAAATATACAACCAATATACTTTTTCGCATTGTCGCGATCCCAGGAATTCAAATATAAAATAAAAGTGGGGCATTACCATTGAAAAAATCAAAGTTGGTGCGCGTTTTAATATGTAGACGACCCCCAATTCAAAATTTCATTTCATTTTCTGAATCTACTCTTAATTCCCCGTCGAATGATACCTGTTACATTTTTGTGCATTGATTAGCAACGGAGTTACATCGAGTGCTGGGTTTTTTTTCCCGACTGTACAAGAAATATTTAAAATTAAAACTTTTTCTCAGATGATAAAACCAATACAAGCATTTCTAGTTTCGAAAGGACGTAGCCTTTCTTCTTCAGGTGAAAAAAAGTTTGTTACTACTATGGAGGCAAAAGCAAAAGCAGTCTTGTTACTAAGGAAGGGGGGGGGGGGTCCTTAGTCTAACCAGCTATGTGAAAAGATGAGTAGAAGGTAGATCCTATATCTAGACATGGGCAGTTTAGTATTGGCAGTTGTATTAATTATAATAATTTTATGTTGGAAAAAAAGCACCTTTTTTTTCAAGCAATAGTTAATTTAGATGCTCAGGAATTTGTCTTGTACACAAATAAGACTATGAGCTATTGTCTGTGGTTGGGAATTATTTGCAAATACATGAGTCTCTCCTCTGACACTCCCACAAATTTCAGACACTAATTTTTAATAAAGTTCTTCAACTGAAAAATAAAGAGGAAGGTCAGTATTCAAAAATATTGGTAGCAAGCTACAGTATACATACACTTCCCTAAATATGAAACAAACAACCTAAGTAAAATGCTAATTGATAGGTATAACTACAAAATAATTTTATATTTTTAACAATGTCTGTAACTATTAAATTATTGTATTTAAGGAGGATGAAAATGGTACTTTTGTATCTATATAATTAAGATTAAAGACCCTGAATGTTGTTGGTTCATGGGGAAAAAACTGTATATATTACTAAATCATCAGATTCAAAGACATGTTTTATTAATTTTATGGAGATTTTAAACAATGTATTGAAACATTATACACTTCCAAGGATTTAAAAAAAAAAAAAAAAAAAAAAAAAAAAATGGAAATTTGTGATTTTTAAAAACATATCTTACAATGCAAAGCAACATTCCAAAATAAAATTTATATTTCTTTTCTCAACCTAAATATGTGATTAATTAAAAAAAAAAAAAAAAAAAAAAAAAAAAAAAAAAAAAAAATTTTTTTTTATTATTGTATTAACTGTTATACAGAATAAATATTACATTACATTCGTCTAAACTGCATTATTTGAATAATTCTATAAAAATTTTTTCTTAATTGTCTTAATTAAAACGTATAATTAAATTTTATCCAAAAAATTACATTTGGGTAAATTCTCGATCATCGTCGTTTAAAATAATCTAAATACTAGCAGAAATTACTTATTTATTTAAAAATTAATTAATTTATTTTTATTAAATTTTTATTACATGTTTGCAAGGGTCGTACTCACCGCCCTTCTTTTCAGGACACTCTTATGAATGGGAAATTTTCAAATTTGTTGCTAGAGTTATTTTTATAAAATGTTCTCTACCCTGTGTAATCACGGGACAGTCACCAAAGAGAAAAAAAAAAAAAAAAAAAACGCATCCCCCCCCCCCCACCCTACAACCACCTAGTTTCGCCGTACATTATCGTAGAAACATGTGGCTGGTACCTATCGATCTGTAATAACGTCTAGTTTTTAATGGTATAGTTAGATTTTGCTTAAGAGGTCATCTACATATTAAAACAGGCATGAACTTCATTTTTTTCAATGATGACCCCTATTTTTGACCTCGTATTCAGATTTCTGAGATCAAGGCAGTTCGGAAAACATACCTATTTATATACCTTAAATCAATTCTAAACAGAATTACACGTGAAAATGTGTTAAGGGACCGTCTATACATACAGAAAAAATAAATCGTGATCTACCATCCAATATACATTATTTGTTAAATTTTACATCGAAAAAAAGTTTAAGAAATTTTAATTATAAAATAAAAAACTATTACAATTCGCCGAACTTTCTGTGGTAGTTTATGAATTAAAAGATTTTTATTGGTTTCTGTTTACTAAACATTGAATAGTTAAATACATCACTTCGTACGAAAAAAAAAAAAAAGGTAAAAACAAAAAAGTATTGTTCACTGCTTCAAATAATAATCCTCGTCTTACCGCGTTTTCTAAATCATAATATTTAACTTGAGGTGCACGAAACCTAGAATATTCAAGTTAAAAACAAAAGACAAAACAGATAAAATAGAATTTTAGAAGTGAGAAACTAGGGAAAGTTATGCGACATTTAAGAACAAAGACTTCAGATTTCAGAATCGAGTATACACCTCTTTGCAACGGAAGCCACGCCTTTACACAATTTTTCTAAAACTTTACATTATAAAACAAAATTATTTTACATACTTCCAATTAAATCATTTAAATTTTGTCTTCAGCATTCAATGTAGTAAATGCCATTGACATTTATGCATACCAGCGTTACATATAGAGTCATATACGAGTATCCAAACATTTTTTTTTTAATACTGTTTCCGCAAAGTAGAGGCGGGGCTTTATTTCATTTGGAATTCTTTCCCGATCTCTTGTCTGCATTCGATAATTTTATAAAAAGTAAGCCAATTAGTATAAT
Organism: Salticus scenicus; assembly: GCA_963930645.1. Lineage (NCBI taxonomy): Eukaryota > Metazoa > Arthropoda > Arachnida > Araneae > Salticidae > Salticus > Salticus scenicus. The sequence goes on along the minus strand of OZ005660.1, from coordinate 175,797,156 downwards.
AAACATCGAAATGTTCCTTAGAAAACAATTAGAATAACGTAAAGGTAAATTAAAATAGTTTTTCGTCAAAATGTATAGAGATATTGACTCACAGAGGATACAAATTATAACAAGTGACGCCCGCTAACAGCAGTAAAAAATGAAATATCACTGTAACTCAAAAAATAATGTTAGGAACGAGCTGTAAATTTGGAAACCCGTGTTTTTGATGATGTCCGTTCTATTCGTGCAAAACTTAACATAGGTCATAATTCATATTTTTTTCAAATATGAATTTATTAATAATTTTCATAATGCAAAAAATGTTTTTTTAGCAAAAATTTGCATGGAATATGTTTGGGTCACTTCATTCTAACGAATAAAAAAAAACAGAATTTAAATATCATAATTATTTCGGAAGATATGATTTAATGTTTGTCACAGTCATTTAACATTAGCATCCTCAAACTCTGACAGCTTATACCTCTATGAAAAATTTAGCAAAATATATAAACTATACCATTTTCCGTGATGATTTGATCCAAAGAATTCCAATAAATTATAAAAAAGAGGGGTTACCACTGAAAAAAATGAAGTTGATGTCTGTTTTAATATGTAGACGAACCCTAAGTAAAATCTAACTATAACATTATAAACTAAACGTTTTTACAAACTGATCTGTACCAGTCGCATGTTTCTACGATAATTTATGGCGAAATTAGGTGGGGGGGGGGGTTCTTTTTTGGGATGACTGTACATTACTATGATTATACGAAGAGTATTTCTGCATAAAATTACAGCTGGTTAAAAAGGCGGTAATTCCTTATTTTTGACTGTGTCCTGAAAAAAGGACGGGGAGTACAAACCTGTGTTTGAAATGTTTAAAATTTAATTACAAATTCGACTCAAATTAATACCCTTTGCAAACTTTACACTTAGAACATAAAACAAAAATAAAGAATATAATTTTTCATAATATCTTTGATAGCAAACACGATTTTAGATAAAGTGAAATTTAAGGTTGATTTTTTTTTTAAATACTTACTACGTTAAAATTACCAGAGCCTGGAATCGAACTTAGGTCCCTTCTCATAACCTGCGGTTGCTCTACAAATTAGATACCCTGCTTGATTACCGGCTCAGCATTTCTCACTTATCAACCTTACACTCCAATTTGTTTAAAAAGAAATTTCATAATTGATATATTGTTAAAATAAAATTAATAAAAAAGAAACATAATTCCTTTAAAAATATAATAATAAAAACTTTAGTCATACAGGGGTTGTATTCTCCGCCCTCTTTTTTGCAGGACACTGGCAGGCATAAAACGTTTTTGCCTTCTATACCAACATTAATTTCATGCAGAAATATTTATAGTATTTTTCTTGTAATGTGCAGTGATTGAATAGGATAAACATTATTGTATAAACATTGTGGTGGCAATGAATGAGAAAATGTCTTAGGTTTCCTGAAAAAGGGGTGGAGAGTAGGAACACTTATCATAATACATAGCTGCCATTTTTTTTTCTTTCTTTCTTTCTTTTTTTTTTTTTTTTTTTTTTTTTTTTTTCCGGAATACTTTTAGCGCCGCCTTTATTTCGCATCATTTTATTTGTTGAAAAATTGTCTCCAATTGTCTCCATATCTTCGATAAAATAAGACAAAATTACTTTTATGAAACAGTGGTACGGAAATAAAGGCGGGACTAAAAATACTCCGAAATAAATTAAAATATTGGCAACTATGATATACACTGCAAAAAAATTTTGCATGCATAAATGTATCATAAATTTTATATTATGGAAATACAGATATAAAAATGTAAAAAAAAAAATTGCTCGTGGCAGCTTTGATACTATCATTGTCACCATGAGAAAAAAGCTATTTCGCTCATACGTGAGTCAAATGTCGCTCGAAAAATATAGTTTTCATTTTTTTTTTTTTTTTTTTTTAGCAATTTACAGTTGTTTGAATTTCATCAAGAAAAGTAGATGCCGATCCAATGACCTTTAATATGCAGAAACCGAAGAGGAGTTATTTTATGTCATATATTTTTTTGCTCTATTTATGTAAAATGCGTTTTATTATATTCAAAGCATGATAGTATCGCTTAAATAAATTATCAGAGTAAAATTTTATTTTCTCTGTTATGCAAAAGAGAAGTATCTGTGTATCTGAGCTCGGGTACTCACGCTACTAATTACAGAGCTACAGAACTTGGTAGAAGGGCACCTGGGACCTCACAAAGAATTTTTTGAATTTAATTTATTTTTTAAATTAATATTGGATTCTTTTTTTTTCGAATTTAAATACTGGTTTTTATGTTTCACATTGTAAAATTAGTTCTTTCATTTCAATCGTCTGCGAATCTTAGCAACAGCAATTATTCTATTTATTAGTTATTTATTTAATTCATTCATCTAAAGTAGAAATCTTTATATATGCATTATAGGACCAAAAATCCGAAAAGACCCAAAATCCGGAACGGTTTGAAATTCCAATCATTTCCGCACTGGGCAACCTGGGGAGAAAATGGGGTATGGGGGGAAAATAAGTTTCAAGCAAATTACGGTAACTTAATTCAGTTTTTTAAAATCTTAAATTCATTCCTTCTCAATTTTTTTTTTTTTTTTTTTTTTTATTAATCTACGAATTAATGATCAGCCTATTTTTATCTTTTTCTGTGTTTATCTTCAAAGGTACACAAATGCGATATTTTCACTGTAATGGGAAAGATGTTCCTATTTTATTTATTTCTTTATTTTATTTATGTTATTAACCACCATAGTTGTATAATAATTAAAGTTTTTGACTGTCGTTCACATAGTAAAAAATTATATTGGAATATGTCAGTAACTATTTCTTTTGTGTTTTGTTATAAGGGTTGGATTAAACTTTTAAAAATGTCTGGTAAGTCGATATATATATATATGTATACATATATATATAAATTCTTTCATTAATTAATTTATTATTATTATTATTATTATTATTATTATTTTCTTTTGAAAAGTTTCTAAAATCCGGAAAATTCCGAAATCCCGAATGGCTTCGTTCCTATACTGTATATACTATATATATATATATATATATATATATATATATATTGTGACTGAAGTACTGGTTAATTTTGCAAAATTATCTTTTAGATGTCTCATAGTTCGCAGAATTAAGATATCATTTATTTGTGTTTCAAAAGCTTTGACGCTTCCAGTTCTATTTTTAGCGTCATCATAAATACTTTACAGAAAATATTAAGTTTCGATAAAACATATTCTAAGTTCCAATATTCAATTAAAACTTTTAGTTTTTTTAATAACTTTAACCAGAAAACTTTCTGAATTCCTTCCTTATATAATAAAAAAAATGGACAGTCCTTGTTGATAATTTCAAAATAGTCTATCAGTTCTAGTAAAAGAATCGTTATGATGTGTATTTCACATGTTAAGTACCACGGAGTATAAAGACAGGAGAAGAAGGTAATGCTGAAATTTTGTGATGTTGTTTTCTGATGTTTACAGAGGGCGCCAGCGTACAATACTTCCTTCTCTCCAGCTTCTGCAATGTTATTCAATGGGGAAATGTCTCGTTTCAATTATTTTTTTAAAAATAATATCAAGCTGAAAAAATTCCGATTGAAAGCAAATTTCATTAGAGTATTCTAAGCAACATGTTTTTTTAAGAGCGATTTTATGCTAAGTTTACTTTGAAAGAGAACTTTTAAAAAATGGCGATCTTTATGAACCGCTAAAACAGACAATTGGGAGAAAGGAGAATGGAGATCATTTGTATTGTGTCGTTTGAAAATGTAGATTATTATGGATATCTTATGGCAGTCTTATAATTTTTCATTATTAGTATATTTGACGTATAAAAAAATGTAGTAAATAAGTTTTTTTTTTTTTTTTTCTTATCACTATCATAGCCTGTTTTACAACTAGGAACGAAGCATTTATTTGAAACATCTGAATTATGCAGTTTTAAGCACTTACAAAAAAATTAAATTGCTTAAAATTAAAAATTTACTCAGGCAAAATTCTATTGAAAACAACATTAAATCCGCGCCGAGATAGGGAGTAATGACAAGTGGCGCCCTCAATATTTACCAAAAATTTACATCACAATTTCGTAGATTTCCCCCATTGGATCTTCAACTCCTATTAATATTCCTCCGTGTAAGTGACATACAGCTCGATTCGTGGGCTGAGCGTCTGTACCCGACTGAGGCGCCCACCGATCGGAGAGCGCAGTGCCCCTCGTTTTCGATGTTTATGGCCTTAAAAGTCGACTGTTTCCGCCCAGAAAGATAGTGATCCCGCTATTCTGACGAAAGAGGAAGAAAAAAATTGCAGTAAGGAGAATAATTAGATATGCAGCATTTGTCGTATGGCTGTGAAAGATCCGCCCTTTGATTTATTCAGATAGAAGCCTGTCTAATAAACATTTTATCTCTCTAATAAACATTTCCTACTGTAAGCTTGCTTCGGGTGTATACAGTTTCGTACTTATCTCGGTATGCACACTAATTGATAGGAGTACTTGTTTAAAAATATAGAAAGAGGAAGAAACTCTTCCTGTCAATGAATAAAATCCACTTAATAATTCGATTTCTATGAAGATTTTTAAATCTATAAAATTCTTGAAAGTATTGTTAATTGCGCTTTCGCTATAAAATATTTGTCTGATTGTTCAAAATTTTACATTCAGACCACATTTTCTTAATTTCTGCATTTTTCACATTTACAGTTTCTCATTTTTCTATTGGCCAATCTCTCCATATTCCTCGTAATTCTACTTGTTCATCAGAATTCGATTACATTCCTATATATATGAACACTCCTCTCTCATTTCTTTATGAACTGAAGGAGATGTGCTAAATATTATAAAGACAGCTGTCTGCTTTTCAAAAATTTTCCTTTGGCGTTCAAGACAGTGTTGCCAGAGTTTGGACTTTTTCATTCAGTTGTCACCAATAATTTCGAGAAGTGATATTTGACATATATAAAACACAAATCGAATCGAGGAATCGTGTATGTACAGTCGGGGAAAAAAAAACGCAACACTCGCTGTAATTTCGTTATTAATTGACGCAGAAACATCTAATAGACATAATTCAACAGGAAATTAAAAGCACTTTCTGAATATGTCGTCAAATTTTGATTTACGGGTCATCTACATATTGAAATGAGCGCCAACTTTGATTTTTGCAATAGCAACACCCAATTTGGACTTCATTTTCGAATTTCTGAGAGTCTGGCAGTGCGGAAAAGTATACTGTTTGTATACTTTATCTTTAGTATTTATAGAGTTATAATCAAAAAATGTGTTAGGGGGTTATCTGTAAATGTAGAAAAATAAAATTAAGATCCTATAAGAAATAGACAAAATTTTAAAGTTTCACACCGGAAATGATTCTGGAAAAAAATAATTATAAAAATTAATAAAACGTTGCGTCTTATCCAGTTTCTTAATTATCCTGAATTCAATTTTTTAGATTTGTATATACTTCAGTACTTTTTTAGATAATTTTAGGTCTATTTAAATACATTATACTTGCGATTAGTCCATACAGTACTCTTTGAAAAAAGTGCAATATTTTTCAAGTAAAAGTGTCTGTTATAGCTGTACTGATCACCAATAAAGCTTAAATTGTCTTTCGTAGGTAACATAATAGACGAAATGAAATAATATATATATATATATATACAACAACGCATAAACTAAACCTTTTCGGATAAATTACTGTAAGGGTTCATGAAGTAAATATTAAACAATTTTAATCGCACTTACCAGCTTTTGGTCAGTTGAACTCTTTGGAACTGTACGATTCGTTTTATAATTTCTATGAAAATATATTTTCTTAATTAACCCTTTCGCGACTGCTGACGTAGATTCACGCCATTTGAAAATCTGTAACTCTGTCAGTGGGCGTTTCTTTCGTAATTTGTGTGTTACATATTTCTTTAGTGTATACCCAGAGTTCATATTTTTGCAACAAAATATAATACGGATATAAATATTTTGATTAGAAAAAATATAATTACAATGTATATCCATTTGTAACATAATCGTGAATACAGAAAATTTGTTCTAAAATATTATATTTTGAGAGTATAATGTCCGTAGGCGGGTCTTACTGTCAAAAAGACAAAATCCTGCGGTCGCAAAAAGTGTTAAAATATATTTATAAAAGTTTAAGTACGTTTTTCAAAATGTATAAAGTTAAAATATATTAATAAAATTTTAAAGACTAAAGTGTCCTTAAAATAATATCCCTCCCCCTATTAAATAAATAAATAAGTAAATAAATAAAATAAAATAAAACAATATATGAAGCAAATGATTAAGCTTTTTTTTAACTATGATGGTAGTTAAAAAACGAGTTTACAAGTCTGTCTTGCATTTGAATTCCATTCGTTATTTATATTTGACAATTTCACATTAAACCTATTTTTCTATTTAAAACAGTAAACCCCGCCTATTTAGTTAATTTTTTTTTCTTCTAGTGTTCGTTTAAAAGATTCAAAATTTATCACCAATTAATCGATGAAGTAAATACCACTTGTGCGAATTTTTTTCAACATAAAATAAGGTGTTTAACACGAATACTCAATGTCACATTTACTTTTTTTCTGTATTATTTTGTTTTGAAGAACGATGAAGGCGGGGCTGGTCTTCTTTAGAAAACAGGAATTCTTGATGCTAACACTAATGTCTAAAAAATCATCATTTTTGTTTCATTTCTTTGCATTGACGTTGTTGTTATATAATTTAACCCGTAAATAAAAAATAAAAATATTTTGTTTAATTTTCTTTGTTATTTTTAAAGATTTGATTCGTTATCTCACGCAAAACTTTATGAGAGACGGCCCCCTAAACCACTCCAAAGGAAAGATTTATTTATATCTCGAAAACTAATAGCTGGAATGAGCTGCAAATTTGCACACCCATATTTTTCAGGATTAGGATTCATTTTATGCAAAAATTAATATAGGTCATAATTCATAATTTTTATGAATATGAATTTATTAATATTTTTCCGAATTAAAAATATTTTTCAGAAACAAAAGTAATGATGGATTATGTTTGGGTTTCTTCACTGTATCTCGTAAAAAAAAAATTATATCGATGAAGTTACTTTTTGTGAAGATATTAATAAAAGTTTGAAATATGAATTTAACATTAGCACCTTCGAACTTTGAACGCTTATAACTCTGTGAAAAAATAAGTAAAATATACAACCAATATACTTTTTCGCGTTGTCGCGATCCCAGGAATTCAAATATAGAATAAAAATGGGGCATTACCATTGAAAAAAATCAAAGTTGGTGCGCGTTTTAATATGTAGACGACCCCTAATTCAAAATTTCAGTTCATTTTCTGAAACTACTCACAATTCCCCGTCGAATGATACCTGTTACATTTTTCTACATCGATTAGCAACGAAGTTACGTTGAGTGTTGCGTTTTTTTTTTTCCCCGACTGTACTTTAAATGTATATTAAACGTATGTCAAATATCACATCTAAAAATTATTCATAATTATTGAATAAAAAAGTCACAAAGTCTGGCAACAGTGGTTCAAGACGTTATAGACTTCCTTGGTTTTAACACTTTCGCAACCGCGTGATTACCTTTTGGACAGTAAGGTCCGCCTGTGGACATTATTCTTCCCAGTTATATTCCAGAACAAAATTTTCTGTATTCACATTTATATTACAAATGGATATACATCATAATTTTACTACTCAAAGTATTTGTATCCATAGTATATTGACTGCACAAATACAGAGGTCGTACTCCCCGCCCTTGCATGAATCTCCACCCAGTATAATCATGGAACAAAACTATAAATATATCCAGAAGTATTTCTGAATAAAATTAGTGGTGGCAAAGATGGTGGAAATTTCATATCTTTGAGAGTGTCCTGAAAAAAAAGGGCGTCAGTGTACGACCCCTGCAAATAGAAATCGTGAGTATATTCTTAAGAAATAAGTAACATACAAATTGCGAAAGAAACGCCTACCGGAAGAGTTACAGGTTTTAAAGTGACGTGAATCAACATCAGCGGTCGCGAAAGTGTTACTAATTCAGCTCATAGTCTGCTTTAAATAGTTTCTTTAACACTTTCGCGACCGCATGTTTTTGTCTTTTTCACAGTAAATTCCGCCTGTGGGCGTTATTCTCCTCAGTTACAATATTTCAGAACAAAATTTTCCGTATTCACTTTTATATTACAAATGAATATACATTATAGGTATATTCTTTCTAAGCAAAACATTTATATCCATAGTATATTGATAGTACAAATGTGAGTATTTGGCATAATATATTTCTAAGAATTAAATAATAAACAAATTGCGAAATGAACGCCCACTGGTAAAGTTAGAGATTTTCAAATGACGTGAATCCACGTCAGTGGTCCCGAAAGTGCTAAGTGTATGTTATGGCACTCCGGTGCATGAACTGCTTACATTTTGGTTTTTCTAGTACTTGTAGTTTTTTACAAGAACACAAAAAAAGAAATTCCTCATGATTATGGCCTGTAGACCACTGTTGCTAGATTTTTTTACTTTTTTTGTTATTCAACAGTAGCAAAATCGGGCGACATTACTATAGGTTGCAGTATTTTTAAATTGCGAAAGAATTTAAACACCTTATTCGATTAAGCAGAAAACTTAAAGGTATACTGGCTTAAGGTCACACATCTCGTATAAATTTTGATAACTGTGAGAAATACAACTTTTTTTACAGTGACGCAAATCCTTATCCTTATGGTAAAAAATTCAAATTATTTAAAGTGCGAAAACATATAAACGCATTATCTAACTGAGCAAAAAATTGGTAGTATAGTTATAGTTGACTAGCCCAGGATTTCTATAAATTTTAACCCCTTAACAGTGACATATTTTTCGAAGACACACCCATAAAACCCTCATTTTTGTCTAATTAAAAAAAATGGATTGAAAATAAATGTATCAATAGTATATATATTTATTCTGTACATATTTTCAAATACATTATACATAGTTTGGTACTGGCTAGTGCTTTCACGTATCCTCAAATATTAAAGGAAAAATACACGTGGGGCGTGGTCACTGTCCGTGAATATCAAGGGAGCGAGAAGGAAGGGGTTAATGAGACCGTACTTATAGTTCTACATAAATCAAAGGAAAAATTCATTACTATCATCAATAGAGTGAAATTATTTGTATGGCGATAGCGTAAAAACTCTACGTTTGTTTAACATGTAAATTGGTTCTCATGTTAAAGATATTACTGCAAAAACTATGCAGATTTATATAAGTGTAGAACTTTTTTTTTTTTTTTTTAACTAGTACAAAGTAGAATATTTATATACTATGGTCTATGGCCTAAAATTATTTAAAGTTTGCTTGAAAAATGTTAAGTATTTTAAAACACAAACAAAAACAAATTATCCATGTTACGCTCTATTAAACGACATACATGTTGAGAAAAAAAATGCTTAAACGTACTTTTATCGTTTTCTCTTTTTTTGTGTGTGTGTGTGTGTTTTATTTAACGAATTTTCTTATTGAAATTTATTTAAACAAACATTATTTATTTAATGTTTGGAAAACCGAGTGGAGTCGCTTCAGATTTTTGTAATGTACCAGATCTTATCAAATAAAATAGAGAGATATTGTTTTGACCGCCAGTACAAATTTTTCCTACTCTCCCCATTTCTTATAAAACCGATGCAAAATATTATTACATAACTGCCTTTTTCTTTTCTTTTTTGTGCTATTTTCTGTGAGTAAAAATAGTAATCTTATTTAAGGGCCCGCTGCACTTACCGTTGCTGGAATATGAAACTATTGTTTTTCTATGGGGAATTTTCTTTACTTGCCATTTTAAACAAGAAACTAAAAGCGAGAAGAAAAAACGAATAACGCAAATTTACCACCGGCGAAAAGGTTTCATCATTGGTATCACCTTTGACTTGAGTATACCCCTGCGCGACTAACCTAGCCTTAAAACGGGCGATTTTGCCATGCTCGTCCTTTATGACGGCATACACCCACCGGTTACCTAACACTGATTTATTTGCAGGTAAGTCAACTAAATACCAGACTTTACGCTCGCACATGTTAGAAATTTCGTCATCCATTTCCAACTCGCCATTTAGAAACTTGCTCAGACTTAATGGCTTGGTTATACGTTTTGGGTACTTCAACATCTAGTCAAGAATTATCAGTTAAATTTGAAACTGGTGAACTAACATTAGAATCGGGACTCAAAATATCTTGATTAACTACCCCTTCAAAAGTGTTCTTTTCAGAGAAATCGAAAAGATTTGAATTGAAAACTACATTATTTTTATCACAGTAATTTTTCATATTATTCAATGATCTCAATCTGGTATTGCTATTTTCCGAGTAGTAGTAAATGTCGACGTGGTTTCCCAAAGACCTAGGGACTGGTTTTCGCTTCCAAACGATCTTAGATTGAGGAACACAAGCAGCTGAGATTTCAGTGACAGACTCCTCATCACAATCACCGGATTCACCCCCAAGAACAATGTCAACGGGACCGGATCCAGAACAGTCAACCGGACTGTCTGGAAGTAAATCCAGTTCCTCCGATGGGGGGCCCATCACTGCTCCTCTGTGCTTAGAAAAAAGTTGATCAGAAAAAGTTACATTAAGTGTTTCCACAATTTTGTCCTCTTCATCCAGATTCTATACCCCTTGGTCCTTAAGGCATATTCCACTAAGACGTACGCCCTTTTTAGTTTTTGCCTCTAGTTTATGGTCCCTTTTCTGTTTAGGTATCCCAACGTAAGAAATTGATCCAAACGGCTTTAGGTGTCTTACAGAAGGCTTTTTGCCTGTATAAAGTTCCAATGGAGTTTTAGATTTACCTCTATGAATAACCCTGTTCCACGTATAACAAAATTATAGAATAGCTTCATGCCAAAATTTTAACGGCAAACCACTATCATGCAGAATGGTACGGGCAGAATTTAACGAAGTTTGGTTTAATCTTTCACAAGCTCCATTATGCTCAGGAATGAAAGTATTGGTTAGCTTGTGTATTACTCTATTCGTACTACAATTTTTTTTTAAATTTTCATTTACAAATTCTGTACCATTATCCGTGCGGATAGACTTAAGTCTAACGCCAAGAATTCGTTCGGCCCTAGCAATGTGTTTCTCAAAAATACTATAGACCTGAGTTTTATCCTTCATAGGGTACATTGAATCTTTACCAGAAAAACCATCAATAAATGACAAAATATTTTTCACCCCTTTCCAATAACTTTAATAGGACCCCAAAAGTCCATGGTCTCAAACCCATGGTGACCCCAAAAGTCTCTCTCCAGTGGTGATTTTAAGCCATGAACATCATAAGACTTTAAAGAAACCCGATTTTGTTTGCCAATTTTACATGGTTCACAAATAAACCTCCTAAATTTTAACCTAGGTAGACCCTTAACTCCATTCTGCCTACTAGTACTTAAGATTAAGTCAGGCCCAACATGCCCGAAACGAACATGCCAGGACTCAATATCATTAACACTAGTTAAAGCAACAGAAGGATTTTCTATAGGCCCTCCATTCGTTTTAGAAACTTCAAGAGGTCTATCCTTCCTCAAAACTTTAGGGAAAGTATAATAAATACCATTTTTCAATTTAGCAACAAAAATCAGTTCCTTATCTTTACCAAAAACTTTAATTTTACTTCCACCACCAGAAAAACGAGCGCCATTAATGTCCATTTTTGGACCAGAAATCAAGTTCTTCCTTAACTTGGGGGAATACAAAACATCTTAAAGAAAATTTATGTTATTATGAAATTTCAAATTAATAGTTCCTTTTCCCTCTATTGGGAAACTTACATCGTCAAACGCAACAAAAAGATTCTCTCCCTCAGCAGGATTAAATTCGTCAAAAAAATTTATGTTGTTACTAAAATGGTGGGATGCGACCGTATCAAAAGCCAGGCGTTTTCGCCACTAGAATCACTAAAATTTGACTCTGCAATATAAGATCAAGGGGAATTCTTTTATTGTTGTGGTTGCCGTTAAAAGACACAGTTTTACTATTAAATTTAACATTTTTAGAACTTGAATTTGGAACATTTAAATTTACATTTGAATTTTTACTTAAATTTACAAAACAGTTCTTTTTAAGGTGACCCTTTCGACCGCACATATAACAAGTCAATGATTTAAATTTGTTACCTCTGATTTGAATGTTCTGTATTTCCACACTGCTGTCACTTTGTCCACGCTCGCTATCCCTACGTTGTAATCTCGTTTCTTCTGCCACTAGTCCCTCTACTAAAAATTGGAATTTGAAATTTTCATCCTTCCAGCGTAATAGGAATTGTACTGCAGATTCATATTTCTTTGGCAGATGCATAAGGAGTTGATAACACACGTACACGTCGTCCAGTGGCTTTCCAATGTCCCTAAGTTGTTCCAGTATTCTATTCAGTCTACTTACAAACTTACTTATAGATTCCGATTCGGCCATCTCACATTTTATAAACTCGCTAAGCAGCTGCATGTGGCGGGCTCTCGAATCAGACACAAAATTTCATTTAAGGACATCCCAGGCATCCACGGGTGACTCGCAGTTTTCGATTAGATTTCTTACTTCAGGCAAAGCGTTCAAATACAAAGTAGATAAAGCTATTCTTTCTCTTGTTTTAAAGTCATGAACCTGTTTCTCAATTATACCATCCGACAACTTTTCCGACGTTTCAGTCACTCCCTCTGGCAGTTTTTTTTTTAATTTTTTACTATTTTCTAACAGTTCTTTTCTGGTAAAACAAACTTTATGTCCTTACACCAGGTACTGTAATTATTTACTTTTAACTTTTCAATGGATGGGTTAACGTTTACGCTAGCAGCCATTCTACTTTTCGTCTCTGTAAGCAACGCAAAAATGAGCCATTAAAGGGCTAACAGCCATTAACGATTCTAATGGCTGAAAAATAACTCAATCATTTTAAACTAACATAGTATCATTAGAAAGCTCCTTAATATTGCTCTAAACATGTGTTGCATTTTTAATTAAAACAGAGAGCTTAAATTAACAATAATAAGTTTATTAAACATCAAACTTAATAAGACGACTATGAATAAGTCTTAAAAATTGACTGTAAAAATCAATTGAAAATTGAAACAAAATAAGTTGAATTAAAAATAAATTTCATTTCTGCCAGCGATTACACTTTATATATATACGCCCAGAGGATCAAACTTATTAAAACTAAAAGTCATATTGAAGACAAAAATGTCATTTCTGAAGTTACTTTATCGATAAGATTTAAATTACCGTCAAGCATAAATATTGCCGACATCTCAAACCGAAAAATGTAAAAATAGATAACTCCTAAAAAACTATGATATTTTAACTATTAGCTGAAAATAATACAAACTCATAGCTTTGAGTTCAAACGAAAACAAATTATAATAAATCCTTTAATACGTTTCAACTAAATATATCGAAAACATGAAACGATAAAATAAAAGAGAGCGAAGAAATGAAACAACGTAATTTATTTATACTATTTCAGTAGGATTATTCAGTAGCCATTCAGCAGCAGCAATGGGACCACGCTGCCGATACGGCAACTCCCCCCACGTGGTTAATCACCGTAGCAGCGCTACGACTCAAACGATACCACGCCATCTAGAGGTCAAAGGCAAAAACCTCATTTAAACTTTTATCGCTAACGTGTCACGTACGACTAACGTAAACATAATTTAAATTTAATATAAAGGATTTATTAAAAAGAAAATACACTTAATAAATGTTTTAGAATGAAAAGGTAGGTTGAATAAAAGAAATTACGTTTAATTCTTTACGCTATATCATTAAATTTATATATATTTATTTTAATACCATGTTTATTTCAAAATAAAGTATAATTGTATAACTTAACCCTTAAAACCAGTATCTTGAACTTACTTAGTATAAAAATATCTTTACTACTAATGATCCTCATAAAACATGACAGTTTAAAGAAAACAATTTTAATTAAGTTTAAAGAGAATCGCTCCGGAACCGAGCTTAACTTACATGTAAATTCATCATGAACTGTTGCCGAGTTTCCGAGCAACGCGACAGGCATCTATTTTAGGAGGCTATGTTTAAAATCAATAATATTAAGCTCTGCAATTTTTATTGATAAAAAACTGGTTGCAATGATTAAACGTATATGCAGTTGCTTTCTAACTTCATTTCATTTAACAGCAATATCTTAAATGTATTTTTTGTAACTGAAATACTGGTTAATTTTGCAAAATTATCTGTTAGATGTCTCGTAGTTCGCAGAATTAAGATATCACTTATTTGTGTTTCAAAAGCTTGGACGCTTCCTGTTATATTTTTAGCGTCATCATAAATACTTTACAGAAAATATTAAGTGTCGATAGTTCCAATATTTAATTAAAACTTTAATTTTTTTTAATAATTGAAACCAGAAAATTATTTAAATTCCTTCCTTATAAAAAATAAAAAAACGCACATCATGGATGTCTTCCTGTGGACACGTCTTCGAATCAAGTAAAGCATCGTTATGATCACAGAGTACTGATAACATTCAGAGCCGTCACTTACATAGAAGCTAATGGTAAAAATTTAACATGTAAATTTCGCATAGACACTATCGCCCCTGACGAGGGACCGAAGTACTACTCATACGTCACGGATTACGTATGCGATTTCGTAATCAGTTTTATGGGTATAAAGATTTGGCTGATTATCGCTCTTTTGGCGATTTTTTTTTAATGAAAAAGAAAATGAGGTTTGGAAGGTTATGCACTTTTTATTTTTAGTTTTTTAAATATACGCGTACTAATATTTTCGTTATACATATTTCATTTGAAAAATTAATTAAATATGTATAAAATCTCATTTATTTATTTATTTTTTACATGTTTTGAATAAGTTTATATCGGTAAACCAATTTTAATGTATTTTTCAATATTGTTATGAAGATAAATGAGCTTTAAAAGAATATATTAAATTTGTATTAGGTAGTATTTAATAAAAATAAATTTTTGCATTCTAAAAAAAAAAATAATAATAATAAATGAAACAAAAATCTTTTTATTAATAAATAAATGTTACACTACCATCTTTTTTATTTTTTGTTAAATCCATATTAGAAATAGTATTGTTTTTGAGTCAAATTTTTGAAATTGAGTTTTTGTTTCATTTACACATTTTCAGGTTTCCTGAATCTGAAAGCAAACCAGCGGCCGAGCGGTTCTGCGCTCAAAGCTGGTAGACGTGAGGTGCCGGGTTCGATCCCCGGTCGCGCTCGTCGGCCTAGCCGTTCGGAGTTTTCCGTGGTTTCCTCCGAAACTTGCGTAAATACGGGCTAGGACCCCTTAGAAAGACCTCCACGGAGGGCACTCCCCCTCAGGCCTAGGACCCCAGTGTTGTCAATCGGCCTTAATCCCTAACACCAACACCAACACCTGAATCTGAAAAACATGTTTTTATCAGTTGGTCTCTGTTTTTTCTCAACAACAAATTATAGAAGGAAGTCCAAATTCGGTATTCTAAACCTGTACAATGTAGTGATGCTACATTAAACTTTTCGTTTAGATGAAGCAGATGGTTTATGTACAGGGATATCCAAAAGAATTCAAATACATTACGTCTATGGGGAAAAGTTCATTAAGTAAAGTGTAACATATATAGGTTGCCCTAAACAAAATGGAATGAACATATTTTTTTTTCAATGCATAAAAGCATGTTTTCTGTAGAATATGGAATAGAAATCATTTATCATTTGTTTACAGGGTTATCCAAAGTATTTGAATATATCGGGAATATATACTTGGAAATTGCTGGCAGTCTATTTCATTTTGTGTTCGGTGTTCTTTAAATACAACTGAATTTAAGTGCATAATGTGATATGCATAAAATTCACAGACAACATACAAGGTTAACCAAAATTAAGCAAAACTTGAATGTAGCAGGTGTAAGTGCTTTGTTACATTTTACTATATCAACAAACACTGCTCAGGAAGAAAAATTAAATTTTAACAGTCATACTGTAAAGAAAATATATTTTCAAATTCTATTTTCAACACTGGTTTTTTGTATAACATCACATTTTGAGGTTCACTGAATACGAAAGTCCAATTTTAAGTGGCTGATCTGTATGTATATCTGTTATAAGCATAACTTAAATAACCACAGGAAATTCAAATTTGGCATTTTGAAGTTCGTAATTCCACTTGAAAAATTTGATCGGGATTGGCAAGTTTGAAGACAAATTAGTAACAGTTTTGAATTATTTAAGAAAACCTATTTTAGATTATTTTAAAAGTAGACTGAACTTAATTATCGTAATTTATTGATCTTATGACTTAAACTGCAATGGATGTTTATGCGAAATTTTGTGCGATTCTGCCATGTTAAAAAAATGGTTAATTTCGAGTAATGTATGCAGTTTCCATGGTTAATTATGTTCATGCGAGCATTGTAACATAATTTTAAGCTGGTCTCGCACCTTTACTGTAAAAATATCCCTTTTAATGTATGTTGAAACAAAATTTTGCCCTACCTCCCATGTTAAGAAAATCGTAAATTTTGAATAACTTATGAAGTTTTTAAATTAGAATGTTGAAAATCAATAGTGTTCTAGCCAATGTTATAGATAATATTTTAAAACTGGTCCCACGTACCTGCGATCTTTTATTCTTAAGATAGTTAGACAAACTAACAAACTGACACAATTCAGACTGACAACATATAAATTTTATTATTTTAGGTATCCCCATACCTGAAAAGTGTAAAAATAATAATAATAATAAAAAAAAAAAAAACCGAGGTAAAATATTTTCATGATTCTTTACGCTCTCCATACCTATAGCATGATGGTGAACAAAAAATTGTTTAAATGTTTAAAATTTGCATTCAGTTCCAGCTTTTAAATATTAAATATATTTAATCAATTAACTTACCAACGGATCCACAAAAAAATATCCAAGTAGGTCAAGAATAAATTGTTAAACAATAATAATGTAAAATTGAGGGAGAAAAAATAAAATTAGCAGGGAGCAATTTAAAATTTTTCAAAACACATTAAAGCTTTGAACGTCATTTTATTCAATAATTTATGAGAAATTTTATTAAACATGATAGTTACATTGAAATTTATATGTACTGTTAGTTCTCCAATTAGAGTCATAAGCAAATAAGGATGATTCTGTTATTGGAGTAGTATTATTCTTGCTTATTTAGGATACAAATGGGAAAATGAAAAAATTGAAATTTTTAGAACTGTGAGGCACCTATTAAAAGAAAGGAAAAAGTAGTAATTTTTTCCATACCCCTAATGCCTAGTAAAAAAAAGTGAGATTGTCACTGACATCTGATTTGATAAGAAGAAAACATTTGGTTTGAAAATTTTCAGACTGCCAATTTTTGATGATTTTATACATTTAAAGAGTAACACACTTCTGGCTTTTTTGTCCTAACGTCAGTACAAGGGCGTAGCCAGAAAAAATTTTTGGATGTTCAAGTTCTAGTACATAATGTTGAATGCTAAAAATGCTGATGTAGAACTCTAAAATTTTTGACAAACCTGCAAAATTTCAAGAAGGGGGTTGTATTTTAACTCCCCTCCTTGGCTATGGCTTTGTATGTGTGTGACAAAAATTCGATGCACCCTGAGATCAATAACATATGCTTGAAATTTTACAATTAGATGCAACTTGACATAATTTTTTGTCTATCAACTTTTGATGCATATTGCTCAACAGATTGTGCTATCATCTTGTCTTTTCATAATAATTGGTTCATATGACAGCATAAGTCAAAATTTCATAGAAATGAATACAATGGGGAGTATTTTTAAACAAGCATAAAATTAAAAATATTTTAATTAATAGTAGTATTCAAACATTATAAAATGTATATGTAGAAATATTGCTTTCTCCAAGGAATGTAATTTTCAATATTATTTTCCAAAAGAACTGATCAATACTTTTAACACGAGTGTTTCAATCACATATCTGTAATAATTTGAAACAACATAATCAATTTTCTTCACTTGTAATAATTTTAAAAATATCTGAAAAACATTTCCTTGGGAGGTAAAGAAAATTTCATGTCAGTTGCACAAAATTTCGTGTGACTGCACAAAGTCAATTCTGTGCAATCTGTAAAGCACAAAATTGACTTTCTTTAATACTCATGTTATACTTTTCCGAGATGAAAGAATCTGCACTGACCATCTAAAATAATTTTGAGATTTCACATCCTGCAAATTGCTATAAAATTTTTGACTCTTTGTATTGTAAAGGAAAATTTTGCAATGGGGATAAATGCTATTCAGTTTATCTATTTAAGGAATTATTTATATAGTAATGCAATTAAAAAAAAATGTTTTGTTTTTGCAAATCAGTTGTGAAATACTGAAGAAAATGTAGAACATGAGCATGGAAAAACAGAAAAATCAAAGAATTCTTCAGTGTTAAATAAGAAAAAAAAAAAAAAAAAAAAAAAAAAAAAGATATCTATATATAGAGAAATAATACCAAAAAACTGAGGATAGAATTTTAACGTCACTACTGAACTAATAAAGAAAAATAAATAAACATTTGGTTAACATTTCTTAAAATTTAACTGTATCCAAAATATGTACAAATAGAATAGTATTTGATATAACATAAATGATTATATTTTAAAAACTTTCTCAGCTAATTAACATTTGTTTACCATGTTTAGGTTTTTCAAATCTCATTTTAAAAATAAAAATAAACAGGAAATACTGTCAGTTGATTTTATAAAAAAGAAAAGAGAATTTTTGCCAACTTTGTGCTTTAAAATGCAGCTACTTTAAAAAACAAAAATACTATTACTTTCAATATCAAGGATGAAAAAATATCTTGAAAATTATTAGCATAAATTTATTTAATTATAAAATTTAGCAAGGATTTACAAACCTGCTTTTAATTTCATTTACCACGACTTCTGAAACTTGCACTTATTGCACTTGAACCTGAAAACAGTTTTCATATAAACAAATGTTTATATTAAAATATTTATCTGTATATGTTTTATAACTTTCACTGATTCTCCTTTATCAAGCAAAAAAAATCAATCTCTAAAACTTATATAAACATAAATATGAATAACTAAAGCATACATTTGGATTGCGGTACGCCGCTCCGTTTATTACAATTGTACATCACGATCAAAAAGCAGACTTCTATTTAACAGTCTTTAAATACAGAAAAGAAGTTCATTGTATGGAAAATTTGTTAAATACAAATTTACATTTTTTAATACTTTGAACTACATACACATAAAGTTAATTTTTCAACTCATAAGACAAGAATCACATAAATAACCATATATAATAAATATAATTCATTTGACACAGTAATTCTATTTTTCAAATGTTATTTAAAAAAAAAAAAAAACTGTACAATCCAAAAAATATACTACTTTATTACTTTTAGATATAAATTTATTATTTTTAATTTATTATTGTTGCGAGTTTAGGAAATTGGTTTTACAGGCTTAGAAATTAATAAGTTAGCTTTAAGATTTAATATTATTTCCGTAGTTGCTAATGAGCCAGAATCTGAACTCTCTTTTGGCGGCAAATATTTGGAAACTCCTGAAACATTTATAAGAAAAGGTACAACAAATTTTGGGAATCTGCTCTTTAGCTCTGCTCTTTCTCAAAGTGAAATAATTACATGTCCTTTGTAGACACCTTGACCATCCACACTGCTGATTAAGTTGGAGAGATGCTGCAACAGTAAAAGTAAATGATTATCAAACACTTATTTTAACAAGGGATTTTAACAATATATTCTTCTTTTCAGTTGCAAAATGTTTAATAATTATATTCACACAAAGTTATTGAAGGATATTCAAAATGCTGATTAGCACCCATAGATCTCATGTATCATAATAAATAACATCTTCTCGAGCAAGTTACTCAAATTATATATCTGATAAATTTCTAAATGATGTCTTTAAATCAAAAACTTTTGTTTTTCACACTATATCTCACATTACTGTTACTGGTACTACGAGTACTGAAAGAAAAGTTTAAATATGTCATGTAAAAAATGTACTAAAAAAAATTGACTTTTTTGGCTTTGAAAAATTTCTCGAAAAACATAAAAGAAAATTTTCCAACCTATATCACTTATGAAAATCTGTACAGCATTTGTGCCGCACTCACTACCACTCATGCAAGCATCCTTCGTGCACATTAAAATAAATACATACATACATACATATATATATATATATATATATATATATATATATATATATATATATATATATATATATATATATATATATATATATATAAATCAGGAACATTTTTTAACAGACAAAAATAATAGTTACACTATGTTACAATTACACAACGACAAATTTTCCCTCCTACAAGAAATAGGAAAAAAAAAAAAAACTTAATGATTTTTTTAAAACCATACATAAGTTTTCAGTGTCCCCCCCCCCCCCAATTTCTCATATTTACAACATGTTAAAATAAATACTTTTAGCTCCTAGTCCCATATTATAGTAGTGATGATGTAAAGTAGAGTAAAACGTTGAGTCTGCTTTGCTTTTAAAAGGATAAATATGGACGGGGGGGGGGGGATGATGAAAGATAGCCATAGTTGCTGGGGACATTCTGATACTATTTAAAAAATTCTGAGATTTATTGCAGGGTTGTTTGCAAGCCTCGTAAAAAAACAATCCTAAAATAATAACAAAAGAAAAGGGGGGGGGGGCGGAGAAAGGAAAAAAAAGTATAAAAAAACTTGGTTGAAACTAAAAATGTTCATAGTTATCTTTCTGAAAGTTACAAAATGTATCATGTGCTGTAATAAGTTAAAAAATAAAACATGTTACAAGTATATTGTGAATTCTGACTAACAAGGAAACATTCAAAAGGCGTCGTCGTCAAAAAACATTAAAATATATATATTTGATTCTACTCTTCCTAAAACACCAGAAAGTGAAAAAATTATCAGCTGCAATGAATTACAGCGACCACAAAAAATTATAAAAATTAAGCATATTTGGCAATTTCACATTGTTAGGCGATTGGTTTTGCTGTAATTCATTCTAGCCGATAATTTTTTCACTTCCTGGTGTTTTATGAAAAGTACAATCATATATATTTTTTTCAATATTTTTTGAAGACGACACCTTTTGAATGCTTCCTTGTAAGTTATATTTTGAATTTTACTGATTGAAAAAAAAATATTAAATATTTTAAAAAATCAATTTTTTCAAACAAGATTCACAAGTTATGAAATACCAGCACTGGGCTGACCTTAAATTTACTTAAGAAAAGAAGGAATAAAAGGCAAACTTAAAATGCTTAATAAAATCAAAAATGCAATTCTAACAATTTCCAGTTATAGCTGTTCATGCGTGTGAATATTTTTGAGTGGCCCTGTAAATCTCATACTGTATTCTACAGAAAACTTTTTTTGTGCATATGAATAATAAATCTAAATTTCATTATTATATGTGCATATGTTATTAAAAATAAAATGATAGTTTTAAAAAAATTAAAGAACACGCTTTTATAGAAATGTGAACTAAAAAGCACAAAATATCTATCTTAGCATTAAAATGCAGGGTAAGAGAAAATCATGTGAGTGACACACCATAATATTTACACACACTTAAATCTTTAATTAAATAATTTAGAATTAAAAAAAAAAAAAAAACATTTTTAAAAAATCTCCCCTGATTGGGCTCGAAAGCTAGACCTTTAGGTTCGTAGCCCGGAGTTTTACCTCACAGCCACAGCGTTCACGTAGGGAAGTCTTTTTTTACAATATAGATTTTTTGTTTGCTCCCAGAGCGGTTACAAACACACATACAGGTGAAGCTAATAAAAGCGTGTTAAAAAAGCACCACAGCACTGGCGTTAAAAAGAAATAAGTATAAAACTTTGAATAAAAACCAAGAATAGAAGAACAATTTTATTGTAATTTAAAACTAAATTACAATACATTTTTTCTAAACAGCTCTTCTTCAGGTAAAGTAGGCATGAGTGCTGCAAACAATTTTATATTTATTATTTGTGCAAATAGAGACCATATACTTCAATGTATAAAAATTCTACTTTGTATCCTAAAAAATAAAAAGTTATATGTCCTTAACTCATCAAACTCTATGTAGTTTGTGTGACAGTAAGGTATAATATACTAATATACTTTGAAGAAACTTTTAGATCAACTGAATATGGCGTTTAAATGCTATCACACTTTAAATAATTTGAGTTCACAGCCATAATAAGTAATTTTTCTTTATGTCTTCAGTAGTAAAAAAAAAAAAAAAAAAAAAAAAACCTAAAAGCTACATTTATTCAAAATCTGTATAGTTTGTGTGACAGTGACCTATAACATACCTATTCTCTTTCAGCTGTCAACATTCAAAGTGTATAGAGGCTAACATGTTCATTCACACACATATCTACATACACTATTGTAAAAATAACAAAATGAATTCAGAAGCCCTTAATCTGTATAGATACACCAAAATCTCACTCTTGAATTTTTTCATGATAAAATTATTTTCTTACATAGTATACGTTCGGAAAATAAAAATCTTTAATGTACCACACGTAACTTGTACTTTATTGTGTTTACAAATTATTATTATTATCACTATTTCTGTAAATTCTAAGTACTTTCCAGACACTGGTGGTGGTGGATGAAATATCATGCTTAAAAAAAAAAAGAAAAAAAAAAAAAGTTTATAACCACTATTTTATGCATATTGCATATGCATAGATTATCAAACTTGCACTACCCTACAATATCAAACTTATGCTACAAAGCATTTAACTTTGAAAAACAAAAACTAAGACCCTCAAGCTCTTTTAAGTTTATAACTGATCCCTTGCATTTTACAAATCTAAAATAGAGACATTTTTACGCCTCCAAAAAGACATAGGTAAATTCTGAACCAAATGTTAGTCTGAAATTTACCTACACTCTTTGTGACATAATTATTCTACCTTGAAAACTTTTTTTTAATTACTCCTAACAAAAAATAACATTTTATACTCTACATACTGAAAAGAAAAGAGGAAATGAACTTTTCAAATTTGTTTATAAATTATGGTCTCAAATAATCCTGTTACACAAATAAAAAATTTTAGTAGTTTAACTAATAAATTTATATATTAGTTAAACTACTAAATACTAATATTTTACATATTATAAATTTACAATTTTTTTTTTTTTTTTTTTTTTTTTTTGGTGGGGGGGGGGGGCTTCATCGACAACTTTAGATAGGTATCTAACTTCAAACACTTAATAAAAAGTATATTTTTATTTTCAAATATTGTAGAAAATCACATAAAAAAAATTACCTGGTTTTCATTTCCAATGCTTTACTTGGAGAAAAAAAAAATTGCTTCTGCTTCTTTGGGCATCTACAAAAGGATCTAGAATGCATAATAAAGGCTTGTCTTCATTCTTCATTGTAATTTCATTCTAACAAAATACAATACAGTCATTTAAATAGTACAGTATTCTTAATTGCATCCCCCCCCCCCCTAGAATTATACAATGTCAATATCAGTTATTTTCTTAAAATTATTAAACGACTAGCACATAGAGAAAAATATTAGGTTCTTATTAAATATTAAGATAATAAAGTATAACAGAAAGCTAATCGCTTCCAAAACTTAGAAATGTATATTATTTTTATTTATTTACTTATTTGCTTAAGAAAAAATTATTTTAGCATCTTAAACAAGTATTCCAATACTAAGATTATAATTTTTTATAATTATTTTAATTCATAATTTCTCAAGTTATACACATTTATTTATTCAATGCAGGGTTGGCAAGTTTTTGACAACAATTGTCCAAAGCCAAAAATTCTATACAAAGGGCATCCTGAAATAATTTTTTGCAACAAATTTATATCTACAGTTTATTACATTTTCCTAATTTTTGGTTTTAGTCCCTTTAATAAATTTTAAAACATTTTTAGATACTAAAAGTCACATGTCCCATCAAAAATTTCAAGTTTGATTTTAGTCAGTAAGCTTCTTTGAAAACAGAAAATAATTTTAAGATACTATTAAATATAGAATGAAAAATTATAAACAGAAATATACATTAATAAAATAACCTATGCACTAATTCCTTTTAACTTAAAAAAAAAAAAAAAAAAAAAAAATAAGTATTTTAATCTCATACTGTTACTTTTAGCATTTCACATCATTCTAGTTGTTTTCCTCTTTAGAGTAATTTCAATGGCATTACATTTATGCGTTATAAATTTTAACAATTGGCTAGTTATAGTGTAAAACAGTAATTCTGAATTTAGAGGGGAAATTCTGTTATTGATTTCATAATTGATGTGTCTGCTTTCGAAAATACTATAATTTTACTGTAATTGAAAACCCATTGTATAAACAAAATTCAATTTTTATTTGATATAAAATCAGAGATTGAAATATTCGTTAGTATTTAATTAATTAGATGGAAGCAATCCAATCAAACTGCAAATTATCCGGCATTGACATTCGTAGAGAGTAAGCTAATTATTTATAGCTGAACAATTCAAAAAGAAATTATTTAATGAAAGCCAGTATAAGAATATTAATTTATACTCTCGTTGTGGTCAGAGTTCCAAATATAAATGCAATTTATTTTTGCAATAAAAGACAAGAACAAGATTTTCGTTTTTTAATCAAACTCAAGTAACATTGCACATTCTATACGCTAAAACTTCTTTGTGATTGTGTAGCATAAATTCAAGTCCCGAATAACCACAATTTTTCCAATTAATGATTAATTTTAAGACCAAACAATATATTAATAACTTTTAAGTAGGTATTAAAACATTTATGGGGGGCAGAAAAATCAGAAAGGAAATCGAACAGAAACATCATTTAAAATATGATGATTAAGCATGCAATTACTTTTAGATTGAATAAAATAATGACATAATAAAAATTTTATACTAATCCATTTAAATAATTAACATTAAAATTAACTTACTTATTACAAGTACAAACAAGGAACACGAACAAAAACAGTATTAAACCAGCGCCATTGCATTCACCACAGAATAAACAAAACCAGACCAGAAGAGAAGAATGCAGTAACCATAAAACCAATGCCAACTTGGCTTTCTCAAGTCAAACTCGTCGTTGCTATGGTTACAGGCATGAAATTCCGCGATTTAGTACAATGGATTCTCCCAGGGGTTGGTTTGGCGCTGGATGTAAATTGCCAACTGCTTTATCTATAATCTGTGACCATGACATAGTACGCTACCCATTGCGCCATTGTAATGAATACACTAACTCTGTAAAGCTTTGCCTTAAAAGAAGAAAGTAAATACATTTTGAAAAAAAGTATTGAAATATTTCTGGTGTAAAACATTATATTATTTACAGGTTTAAAGCAGAATAATCAACTTTTTTAATAATTAATTTATTAATTAATTTAATATTTATTCTTTTATTTATTTTTGTGATTTCAGGGATGGAACACGGGCGCAGAATTCATACCGGAATCTGTTTAACAAATTTTACTACCTAGAATATCGTTGATTTAAGAAGTAGAAAATTTTCTTACATTGATAGTGGTATGAATACTGCGCCCGTGTTCCATCCCTGTGATTTATGTCAATTCTAATTGAAAAACATATTCTTAAACTAAAATATAATGCATTCCACTTAACTGAAATTGACTACTTATTATTATTATTATTTTAAATAGTTTTATTACTATATTTTATGCATATATAAGAAGAAAGTATAAGATTTAGAAAATTTTTAATTTCCGGTTTTCGATGAATTTACACATTTTGAAATTCCCTTGCATTTCATTTAACTGAAAGTGAGTACTTATTTTTAAAAAGGTGGTTACATTACTGGCTTATGCATGTATAAGAAGAATGTAGAAGAGACAGATAAAACTTCAATATCCGGTTTTTGATGAATTTACACTTTTTGAGATTTCCTTCGATTTCAATGACTGTAATTGGTTAGAATAATATACATATATATATTGGGTTGTTCGGAAAGTAATTTCGTTTCTTCCTTCGAAAATGAAAGACGATTTTCTTATATTGTATAAATATTTTAATGAATTATATATTCTCCACTTTGATCGGTTTCTTAGCGATCTCACGAGTTGTTATTTGGCAGTTTTTCATAAATCAATACTTTATTTTGTCTTCATTGGCACAAACTGGTTTTGTAGAACGTTATGCATCTTCAACTCAAGATTGCCAGAACAAAATTTGGTAAACCAGTTTTGACAATAGCGTTCTTTAAATAAATTTTCTGTGCACACATCGTATACTTTTTTTCCTTGTTTGAATAGTATTTTCGCATTTTTGATAGCAAAAACAAAATATGCCGAAAATGTCGCTTCTGATTTTCTTTATTTGATAGGGCACCACAGGGATGGAACACGGGCGCAGAATTCATACCGGAATCCGTTTAAGAAATTTCTCTACCTATAATATCGTTGATTTAAGAAGTAGAAAATTTTCTTACATTGATTGTGGTATGAATTCTGCGCCCGTGTTCCATCCCTGGGCACCAATCAAAAATTATTGAGCAGAAAAAAACGGCCTTTTTCACAAGCAAGCCTTGCTATATCAGCTGTTACAATATGTAATGGCAATGCAACTTAAATGTGAAGAAGGTGTGAAAAAAATATAATTAAGTCCTCTGCTGAGAAAAACGAAGTGACTTTCCGAACAACCCAATATTTATTATTGTTTATCAGTGAACATTGTCCGAAAAATTTTTATGAGACATTTATTAACAGATTGCAAGTGGATATATTTTTCAGTGGACTTACGCGTGTAGCGGAAGTATTTCCGATAGGAACGCTTGCCTTAACATTTCACCTGGCACCATCTATAATTTATTCCGAAGTACTGTTAGCCCCGCCCTTTTTTCACACCAGCCAGATTGCAGAGAAATTTTCCTTCGATATGTAATTATGATTAAATAAGAAGAAAAATTCTCTTAAAATATACTGGTATGAAAAAGGGGCGGGGCTAACAGTACTACGAAGGGATGAAACACTGGCTCAGAAATCATACCGGTATTTCAGAAAGAAAATTTTCTGTCTATAATATCGTTGATTTAGAAGTATAAAATTTTCTTTCAATCATAGTAGTATGAGTTCTGCGCCAGTTTTCCATCCCTGGTACTGCGGAATATATTATAAATATTACCAGGTATGTACCATTGGAACGCATTTGTTCAGAGGTTAGTTTAAAATATAATATGGAGCTACTCTTTGAATTGTTTTTGATTTTTAAAGCTGTAACCCTCATAGTAGGTCGATAGACTTGTCAACTGAGGAAATTCAATGTCTGTCGGACGAAATGTATTCAAATAATTTATATATAACTCATTCTATTTTTCTCCTAAAAATATTGGGAATGAGATGGTAAATGGCTGAAATAGATGATATCGCCGAGAAAAATATGTTAATTAGATGAGGGTTTCTTTAAAATAATGATAATAATAAAAATAACGATAAGTTTCACTGATCTGCGCTCTAGTGACAGACTGAAAAATATATATAAGTATATATACATAAATAAGTAAAAGAATGTTTTCTGCACAACGTGTGTAGAAAATATTTGCAGCCAAAATAAGAAAATTTTGACAAAAATGTGTCCTGATCAATGAGAAACTCAGATTCCTTAATTTTTTTTAAATAAATTTTGCATGTCCATAATAATGGCTGCATTATAACAGTTATAAAAAGTATATGTTTTTACACAATACTCCTTTTAATGGTCTTCCGAAGGATACTAATTACTAAACAAGGTTTTTTTTTTTTTTTTTTCCTTAGCTATAACATTATTTGTTTAAATTCATATTTCGTTTTACTATTTCCAAATTTTATAAGCATTCCACATTTTCTGTTAACATAAGAGAAAAAAATGTTTCAAACCAGAAAGAGAAAAAGCTGCCTGTTATTTAAAGTATAATAAATTTCTATACATTTCGTCTAGAGTCGTTCTTGGTGCTCCTTTTAGAAAAACTTGCTTTTGCAAGTTGAAAGCCTTCAAGAACAATTGCGATCTTCAAACACACAGGCGCCAAGATCTGCATCCCTCCACGAAAAATTTTTTTTGAGAAATTAAACTTTTTCTAATATGGCTGAATATCACATAAATGTGCATTTTAGTGTTTCAGGTCTTTATTATTAATTTCAAGCAAATAAATTGTAAAATTTTTTTTATTATTCTTTAGAAGTACCTTTTTAAAAAAGCATCCAATCATAAAATGTGAGTTTATAGCAATTTCAGTATTTTTTAGAAAATTTTAAACCTTAAAATCGTCATTTTCGTGACTGTCTCCAAGACCAAATGTTTACATACAAAGTATGTTTTTTACTAAGAAAAATAAAATGATAATTATAATAATTGTTAATTCTTGTAAAAAAAACTATTTGTTTTCAAAGGGAATTTTTGTTTTCTTTTTAATTACGTTAATTTTCATGCATGAGTAATTAAAATGCTTGTATGCAAGTCTTGACGTCATTTTCGTGACACGTGAAAATAACTTCATATATCATCAAGGGATGGTGCCACCATTCACTTTTTTTAAAGATTAAGATCAGAAATCAACATTGACGATATGTGGAGAAAATAAATCTCAAGAAAATTAAAAACAGGTAAGAGTTAACATTATTTTTATTGTTTACATGCTGTGCGTATTTTTATTGCTTGTCATTTTCGAGATGCATAAAAAATAAAAAAATATTATTATAAAAATTAGAACAACGTTTTATTTTAATATAGAATGACGACCAGAAGAAGGAAATGTGACAATATCGGCTTAGTGAAAGCATGTTTTTCTGTACAGAACGAATTATTGACGATCTGTCATTTTCGTGACGGTCATTTTTGTGACGTCACGAAAATGACATTTGTTGCAGATTTACTATTTTGTAAGCCCTGGATTTAAAAAATTTTTTATTTTGAGTTAAAAGATTTGTTGGTGTAGGATAAGCTTTATATTTAAATATTATTGGATAAGTAGTTTCCGGTATCCAGGTAAATATAAAAAAATTACATACGACATTAATATTAAGATACAATTAAAAAAGCAAACTTTTATATTATTATTTTTTTTTTTTTTTTTTTTTTGCCCCCTTTAAGGTGTCATTGAGAATGTTACTCAAAATGTTTTACTTGTGTCATTTATGGCAAGATGCAGAAAAAATAAGTTTGCATGGCCTGAGAAAGAGGATGTCTATGAAATTCAAGTGCCACATATTCTGTGCAAAATTAGGAATTCTCCTGAACCTGCTTCAAATAGATATTTTAAACTTCAGGATGAAGATTTTAATAATGTTCAAAATGCTTTTTCTGAATTTAATTCAGTTAATCATTAAACTTGTAACTACAAGGATTTTAATACAATAAAATTGCTTGATATTCTCATTATTGCTCTTTCTTTTCCCTTCACAATCTTTTCTCTATTGTTCTAATATGTTCCATTTTTAATATTATATGGTCCTATTTCATTGACAAACAATGTTATTTCAGTGAAAAATAGTCATTTTGACAAATATTGTCGTTTCAGTGACAAACATTGTCATTTCAGTGACAAACCAGTCATTTCAATGACATCATTTTTTGACATCTTTAAATGCTATAATTAAAAATTTAATGCAAGTAAACTAATTATTTCCAGTTTATAGTCAAGAGGTATGCAGTCTATGATATTTCCCATTGATATAATTTATGTTTATAAAAAATTAAATTTAAATATATTTATTTATTTATTTATTTATTTTTAATTTAAAAATTTTGGGTTATTTTATTTTATTTTATTTTTTAAAATGGGAAGAACTTTTTAGAAAAGCCTAAGTCTTGTATTTTTTAATGAATCTGAACCACAAAAAAAAAAAAATTTAAATGGTAATTTTAATTTTATAAGATAATTAAAATTATAAATTTTTATTGAAAAATTTCAATAAAATTAAAAAAAAATTATGATCGATCTCTGTCAAACTCCGAATTTATTTAAGATGTACTTACGGACTTATTTTAAAAAATTCAAATTAAAATACAAAGTTTGAAAAAAAAAGTTTCAAAAAATCCAAAATGCACACTTATGTGATATTCAGCCATATATTGCTTCACATTCTCTGTTTAACATTCGAATAATTCACTATTCACAACCGTTTATTTAATACTCGTTTTATTATTTTTTTTTTAAACTGAATTTTTTAATTTTTATTGTATAATTTTAGAGCTATGAAAATGGGAAATATGCACTAAGTTAATTTTCACATTTTTAAACCCACGTATTTTAAGTTAAACAAAAAAAAAAAAAAAAAAAAAAAAAAAAAAAAACTTCCGAAAGCGAGTTCTACTTGAATGGTTGGAAAATTTGACATTGTGAAAACGGAATTTTAAAAAATGCATTAAGAAATGTTTAATTCTATAAACAAAATTCCCTATATAATAACATGGACTTTGCCTGACCTTGACGATCTGTGATGTTTCCCCTTTGTGGTAGAACAGAATGGAATTGTACTGTTGCCAGAAGATGAGGGGGAATTCAGCACTGTTTTCAGTGTAGGGAATATAAAGCAAAATTCGCTTTTGTAAGAAATTTTAAAGATATATATATATATATATATAAGCAAAATAACCAAGTATAAATGTAAATTGATCCCAAAACACATGAGGCCCTTCTTCAGGGAAGCTCCACCATGTAGGGAATGAAATTTTTGAAGTTGCTGACGAAACGTTTTCCATTTAGCCAAAAAACACGTTTCTAGCCCCAAACTTCTCACAGATGGAAGCAAGACAACAAAGCAAAGGAATTTAATTAACACAAAGCATAAAAATCAATTAAATCCATAAATGAAACACAAAAGGAAATACATAAAAATAAAATATACACGAATATAAATTATACACGAATATAAATTATACAAGAATATAAATATAAATAAATACGTACTTGGACAAACTCGAATAGTCAGTAGAATGAAGAAAATTGAAATGCTCAAATAAAAATAGGGTTCTATGTTTCACGGGTTCTATGTTTGATGGGGCGGGAATTTCAGTCTTCTTCATTCTACTTACTATTCGAGTTTGTTCAAGTATATATTTATTTATGCAGTAGTGAATATAATTATAAGATACCTATCTAATTTGACAAATAGTAAAAGGAAAGATTTTTCTGAGCTTAACTCTTTGCGGCGCAGGGTAATTAGGATCATTTAAATTTTACTGCCACCGGAATTTACGAAAAAAAAACTAAAATAAATGCAATTTTATATTTTTCAGGATATAAAAATTAGGGCCTTTTCTGCTATGTTGTAAATGTAAATTTTTGCTAAAAAATTTCCGGGATGAGTTTTTGCACTTGAGAATTAAAGTAGGTGTTCCGTCAGCGGGAACAATGCGACTGAAAGGGTTAAAAATGTTTTATCAAATACTACGTCAAAAACATAAATTTATTCTATTATCATATATAATTATTTTATAAAAATGATATTTTCATACAATTTAATGAAAAAACAAAAAATAATGGACAAAATTATAAAACACCAACCGTTTTTTCCAAATACAGCGGCCAACATAATTAGCAGACACTAAAGGTCTAAAAGAAAGTCCTCTAACATGGTTATTCAATATTTGACGGAGTCGCCATTGTTTTTTATAACATGAAAGATGCGATTCGGCATCGAATCTATCAATTCTAACAAAAAATCGCAAGACAGTTTTTCCCAAGCACAATTTAGAGCATTCTTTAGGTCTTCGGCACTTATAAACTGCCTCCCATTTCGGTAAGCCGCACGAGCTAAGATTCTTCACAAGTTTTCGATGGGTTTTAAGTCTGGGGAGCGAGGAAGCCACAGAACATTGATACTTTGCTCTGAAAGCCACATTTTTTTTCGTGTGATGCATGAATCGGCGCTTTATCGTGCTGGAAAGTGTAGTTTTCGCCCCAAAGAAGTGCACCGTATATGGCTAGTTGATCTTTAAGAAGTTTGTTGTACTTCGGAATTCATTCTTGAATGCACAAAAACAATATCCGTTTTCCCTTGAGCCGAAAAACCAGCCCAAACCATTACTGAGCCTCCACCCATTCGGCGGCTCATTAGTACATGAGGAAACTTCCGTAAATCATGCCAATAATATTGAAACCCGTCAGGACCATCCAGGTTAAACTTTTTATTCATCAGAAAATAACACAGAGTACCATTTG
The DNA here is from genome assembly GCA_963930645.1 of Salticus scenicus. Taxonomy (NCBI): domain Eukaryota; kingdom Metazoa; phylum Arthropoda; class Arachnida; order Araneae; family Salticidae; genus Salticus; species Salticus scenicus. The sequence goes on along the minus strand of OZ005660.1, from coordinate 175,764,943 downwards.
GAGGTCCAGGCCATAGTTTGTTTAGCGAAGTTTAGACGCTCCATTTTGTCCCGGCTTAGAAGTGGTGGTTTTTTCTTCAATTTTTTATATTTCATATAGGAAGCATTATGCAACACCCTGCGAATGGTTCTCCTTGAACAATTCAGTTTCAAAGCATTTTTAATGCCTGTAGTGGTCATCTTATTCTGAGTAACGAGCGAAAGCACATGGCGTCTGTCTCTCAAGGACAGCAAGGAGTACGTCGAGATCTTTTAATCACCGATCCATTAATTCCTCTTTTCAAAACATTTCTAATTGCACATCTAGAGCGTTTAATAACATTTGAAAAATTATTAATTGAAGCACCAGTTCCATTTAATCTCCAAATTTCCCGAATTTCACTTTCTTTTAATTCTGTACCTCGTAGCATGTTTGTAAATGCGTGAAGTCGGTTATCGGCTGCTTTAGTTAACTGCTGACGTCATAACAGCATGCAGAAAATTTGCATATTGCACATTATTTTCGAGAAAAAGCAGGTGTTTTAGTTAAAATATTAGGGTGTCTTATAATTTTGTCCATGGTATTTTTAATTTTTTATATTAAACTCTATAAAAATATCATTTCTGTAAAACAATTACGTGTGATAACAGAATAAATTTATGTTTTTGACGTATTTGATAAAACATTTTTAAGCTCTGAATCTTTTCTTTCACTATTTGTCAAATTAGATAGGCGTCTTATAATTATGTCCACCACTTTATTTATATTGTTGTATATTTTATTTTCACGTATTTGCTTTTGTACTTCATTTATGAATTTAATTGATTTTTATGCTTTGCATTAATTAAATTCGTTTGCTGTATGGTCTTGCTTCCATCTGTGGGAAGTTGGGGGCTAGAAACGTGTTTTTTGGCTAAATAGCGAACGTTTCGTCAGAAACTTCTCATATTTTATTCTCTACATGTGGGAGCTCCCCTGAAGAAGGCCCTCGTGTGTTTTGGGATTAATTTACATTTATCCTTGGTTATTTTGCTTATTTATTATAGTTTAATATTTTCTTTAGCTGCATTTGCGCATAGGTTTCTAAATACTCTGTTCTAGTTCTATATTTAAAAATTCAAGCTTTATTCTATCTTGTATTTAAAATTTATCATATATATATATATATATATATATATATATACATATGCACAATAATTAAAGCCAGATGAAAAATTAATCTCAAAACACATGAGGGCCTTCATCAGGGGAGCTCCCACATGTAGGGAAAGGAATATGAGAAGTAAATGACGTAACGCTGGTAACTTAACCAAAAAACCCGTTTCTAGCCCCCAACATCTCACAGATGGAAGTAAGACCATACAGCAAACGAATTTTAATTAATACAAAGCATAAAAAGCAATTAAATTCAGAAATCAAGCACAAAATATAATATATCTATATAAAATACAAGAATGTAAATAATACAACAATATATAAATACATATCTGGACAAACTCGAATAGTCATTAGAAATTGAAATTCACCCCCATTATAAATATAGAACCCGCTTCAGCTAGTAGGGCCACTTACCAGCGCTTAAATGTCGCCGAAAATGGAACAACGCTCCCCTGCGCTCCACTGATGACGGCCCTCATGAGTTTTGGGATTAATTTTTAATATGGCTTTAATTATTTTGCTTATTTATGATAGTTTAATATTTCCTTTTGCTGCATTTGCGCATTGGTTTATAAAAAATCTGTTCTATTTCTATATAGGTAATAATTCAAGTTTTACTCCATCCTACATTAAAATTTTATCATATATATATATATACAGTCGAACCTCATTAACGTGAATCTAAAGAGGGATGAAAAATTTGTTTATGTTATCAGTAGTTCATGATATCAGTAACTAATCTTCATATAACTAAATTAATCTTCATTTTGTCGGAGATTATGATAATTGTTAATATTATAGTTGATGTTGCAATGTTTCTCTTATTATGTTTTCGCACAAATATCAGTTTTATATATCAAACATAATTCTACAAAATTAGTTATGATTTTATGTACAAAATAGCCTTAAAGGTGCAACATTGATTATGTATATTTATAATAGCTAATTTTAGAAACACGAACAACTTGAAAAACTTACTTATAAAAAGATGAAAAGCCACAGCATTTTCACATAGAAGTGTTCTCACAATAAGCAACAGAATTAGGGATTATTATGAAATAAGAATGTCATGATTTTTTAAAAATATCTCTTGCCTGAATAAAAGCAAGGAATAGAGGAGATACGAAGGTTCCACACTGTCATTACATATTTAAAATTTTCAACAGCAACTTAACATTAATTAATAATTTTTAATTTTAAAATCTAATCATCTAAGATTTAATATATGCACTAAAAGTAACTTAAAACTCAATATTCGCCATTAATTTTATTTAATTAATTAATTAAATTTATTATTACGATCTTTAAGAAATTAATTTTATATCTGTTCTTGGAAGTTTATTTAGCATCGCATACTTTTAATTAAATTCTGTCGATTCAACATTTAAGTACACAATGGAAGTACAATAGCATATATATATATTTAATCATATTGAAATGTTAATCAAAACAGTGATTACAAGAGCATTATGTATATATATATATATTTTATATATATAACAGCAGAGCAAGTGTATTCAAATACTCGTGTAGTATGTATGAGATCAATATCTCTTTTAATGATATAAAGCTGTATGAATCGAATGTTCAAAACAAAAAATGATTAATTAATCAACTAAATTAAAATAAAAATATTTCTTTGAAAACTTGCTTATTTATTTTACTTAATTTTCCAAATAATAATAATAAAAATAATAATAACAACAATAATGTGTGAAACAGTATAATTTTGTTCTAGTCTTTGTACGACCTTAACCCTTTGCGCTCTGCATATTTTCCTATTTTGAACAGTAAGACACGCCTTTTGGCGTTCCTTTAAAACGTCACACGTATAGTTTCCAACTTACTACCTTTTGGCTACCGAAAAATTGTAATAATTTGTTTTATTTTACTTCATCATTAACTAAAATAAATCTCTCAGTTAAAATTTTCCGGTAGCCGAAAGGTAGCCTATAGTTACACGTTTTAGAAAAATAACATTTCATTTGCAGAGGAACATCTTAAGGCGTGGCTCGATTTTTTAATGTCCCCTCAGAAGGTACATACGAGCGATAAGGGTTAACTTTGTTATTCTAAATTTACGAATAACCCTCTGACACATATTTGGTTAAAAATCTATAAATACTGAAGTATAGAAACTATTATACTTTTCCACACTACCAGACTCTCAAAAATTCAAATATGAAGTGAAAATATTATTTTACTATTGGCAAAAAACAAAACAAAACAAAACAAAAAAAAGTTTGCTCTCAATTCAATATGTAGATGACACTTAATTCAAAATTTCATATCATTTTGAAAAAGTACACTTAATTTCCGGTTGAATGATATTTTTTTTTGTGTGTGTGTGTTTGTGTTTACACGAAGTAACAGTTTTTCTCGCCTATTTATATCAACCATTATCACACATCTCACTTATACTTTCATGAGCTTCTCCTCAGGGAGAAAGCTGATTATCTGGATTAAGCACATGAGTCAAATACATAGATACATATCATCAAAAGTTTATTTTAATATACATATTTTTTAGGAATTAATTTGTGGTGTTAATTCAATAAATGATTCAATTCTGTATAATGAAGAATTTTATTATTACACTTTTTATATGGCCTTTAAGCCTTTATAGATCTGCCGGATTTTTTATTCCAAAATCACCAAATTTTTAATTGTGACGTTTATGTTATCACTTCAAAGAATGACGATCTATTACGTATATGACATATCACATCTCAAAATTATTCATGATTGTTGAATAAAAAATCTGTGAGATCTGGCAACACTGCATTCATATTCAAATAAAAAATTACAAAACACATTTAAATTGTGCATTCGAAAGCTGTTCTTAATCATATTCATTAAAGTAAAAAATGTACGAAAGTTAATTTTAATAAACGAATATTAAATTCTTATTTTGTACAGCCGAGGAAATACAAAACGTTACATCACATGATATTTCTGTAAAATTTTTCACAGAAAAATGAAACGGTATTACTCAACGGGAAATTATGTGTCATTTTATAAAACGAAGTGAAACTTTGGATTGGGTATCATCTACATAATGAAATGACCACCGATATTTATTTATTTATTTTTAATAATAACACTATATTTTTATTTTATATTTAATTTTCTGGAATCCTACTAGGTATTCCCATACCATATATGATGATTAAATTAAAATATATTACATAAAAACAAAAATTTATTTGCATTTCTCTTAATTATTTTAAGTTATTGTTTAAGCATTTTCTTTATAATTGCACTTAGTTTAACAGGATAAAATTGTTTTTGGGATTTGATTTGAATAAGGTCTGTACAGAAAGTAATGAGACTGAATTTTTTTGCACCAAACAGAATGCCAAAGAGGCAAAGTTAGCAGGTGGTATAGGTGGGGACTGTCAGCTACAAAGTTTCGTGGAAGTCAGTTGTACTTGATCCTCTGTAGTGTACAGATCGCTTATGCGGCAAATATATGCTTGAAAGTGACGTTAGGTTTTCAGAATGCAGTAGAGTATCAGGTAAGGGCAAAACACAGCTTTGAAACGCTGCCAGAGTCGCCAACTTTTATAATTTATTCCCGAGCAATTTTATCTCCGCCTTCTTTTCGCACCAGAAATTTTGTAGAATATTTCTCGTTAATGTGCGACAACAACTAAATTAAAGAAAAAACATTCTTCAAAATTTCCGGTATGAAAAAAGGCGGGGCTAACAATGCTCCGGAATAAATTATAAAAGATGGCAACTCAGGTGTCGTACTCTCTTCCCTTTTTTCTGGACACTCTCAGGGATGAGAAATTTTCGCCTTTATAGTTACCACTATTTTTATACAATATTTCTATCCTATTTAATCAAGAGAAAATACTATAAAAATACTGTAAAGATTTTTGCATAAAATTAGTGACGGAAAAAAAGGTAAATATTTCTTTTCTCAGAAAGTGTCCTGAAAAAAAAGGCGGAGAGTACGACCCCTGGCAACTCTGCGTTGCCCTTACCACCATACAGCTGCCATCTGTCAATGCCGAACATTGTTCTATTCTATCGGTTAAAATTCAGATTAAGATGTTGTTGTGAGGTTCTTTTTAATCGTTCTGACAATCTAAAGAACTTCAGAGAAACGTAACGCGTGTTCTGCACAGCATTCCAGTTGAAGTTTTCAAAGCGGGCATCAATGTGTGGCAGAGTCGTTAGTAACGATGTATTAATACAGGAAGAGGATGTTTTGGAGTATTTTAAGAGTTTGTAAATTTATCTTTAAAAGAGAAAAATTAAATTAAATTAAATTAAGGCTTGTATGGAATCAATCTTATTACTTTCTGGACAGACCATGTAATTCCCTGGAAAATATATTTGATTATAAATTAAATAAATTATTTTTTAAAATTGTAATAATATTTATATCATTAAAGTTCGTTTTAAATATTTATCTAAAGTATTGAAAGAAGTATTCTTAAATTATAGTTATGTTAAAACCTTAATTTTCGAAAAAGTACTATTTTAGTACAACGCCTGATGTATTGTTTTGTTTTAAAAACTCCTTTGCAAGAAAAAAATAAATATTTCCACATTTACAGATGAAAATAATACATAGATAGTATTTCCACAATTACTCATTTTCATAATATAAACAAACTAAGCATCATTCTATCAGTCATTACGGCTACAGGATTTCCTAGCCAATGAACTAGTGAAATGGTAGCTCAAAAAAACTTTTAAAAGGTTTTTGTAAACGAGTGGATCGATTAACTTGTCTTTCACTTCTAGTAAATACTTATTTCATCGGTGAAAACGAATTTTTTTTCGTTTCACTGTTCATGGTAATTTTACAGTCCGAAGTGACAGCTGCGGTGGTAAAACATTCACATTTTGACTTAAAGTTGGACCATCAACTAATAAGTTACGAGGTTGAGTTGATCGACTGAAATTTTCATTTCTTTTTTGCGATGAGTAAAGAAAATACTTCTCACTATGATTTAATAACTTGAACAGCCCTTCAAAGGGTGGCTGAAGACTTTTTCGTGTAGCAACTTTTCGTACCAACACGTGTAGGCATACTGAAAGATTTTTGAGAATGAAAATATTTTCTTTGCTACTGTTAGAGGCTGTTGCTGGTTTGATAATGGAAAAATATTTTTTAATCTGGATAGTGAATTCTGATTCGTTTATTAAAGCTGAAATGGGTTGAATAAAGTGTCCAGTTAGACGGAATTTTTCACCATACAGCATCTCTGCAGGTATTGTTCCAAAAGAATCACTGATGGCCGTTGTCAAATCTAAAACAGCAGTTAGTATTGAAGAAGTCCATTAAACTTTGTTGTGATACATCAACGAAACATTTAAAGACTTGTGCAATCACTCGATAAAGCCATTCGCAGGGATGGAACACGGGTGCAGAATTCATACCACTATCAATGTAAGAAAATTTTCTACTTCTTAAATCGACGATATTATGGGTAGAGAAATTTCTTTAACGGATTCCGGTATGAATTCTGCGCCCGTGTTCCATCCCTGCATTCGTATATTACGAGGTTGTGCGTTTTCTTTGAAATCCCAAAATTTTTCATAATTCTTGAAATAACTGTCATTCAAACTGTGTTCTCTGGTCAGTGACGATGTAAGATGAAACGCTGAAACGAGAATCCAATCAGCTTAAAGGAATTTGTCTGCGGTTTCTGGTTGATGTCAAATCTTGGAATAGCATCTGGCCACTGACTATACCCGCGTATAATGGTGATAAAATATCGAAAGTTTTGGATTTATTGTATAGGGCCAATAATATCCATTTTTATTCCGATGGAACGTTGAGTAACCAACGAAAAAAAAAAAAATTAATGGGGCTCATAACATAATAATCTTGTTTTGTTCGCAATCGAGACAGCTTCTATACACATTTTGAATGTCTTTTCACATTGAAAGCCAAATATACTTTCTTGCTATTAATTTTCTCGTAGAGCCATTTGCTGTGCAAGAGATATTGTGATTTGCTTCAAAATTGGCTCTTCGAAATTGTTTAAATATGTAACGTTGAGTATTTTTCTGTGAAATATCGCTGTGATTTGTAGCATTTGATCCAATTGCTGGAAATTTTCAAGGATGAAAAAATTGCGTTTTCCGGAAATTGCGTTAATTTCTCTTCTGCCCTTTGAGATTTTTTTATAGCCTCGTAGTTTAAGTTTGGAAGAACAGATAAATTACTTTTTCTTGATATTGCATCGCAACTATGTTCTTGGAGCAGGAAATTTACTAAATATCGATTGTCAGCGATGAAATTTAGATGCCTTAATGGCCGAGATAAAGCTTTTTTAGTATTTTGATTCAAAACAAATGTTAGCGGTTGGTGCTAAATTTAAATTGTGAAGGATCTGCCTTCCACTAAGCAACGAAAGTGTTTCACGACAAAATAAGCCGTCACCTTGTTGAAGTATTGCGCCTTTCTTGTATAGGATTAAGTTTTGATGAAAAGAAACATAATGGTCACCAGAAATCACAAATGTTGAACTGAAGGCCCAAATCTTAAATAAGAAGTGTCCACAAAAATTTCTAGTGGTGCTGATATTGATGAATGTGCTAAATGAATAGCGTTCGTCAAATGCACTTTATATTTTATATTATATTGCACTTTATATCTGCTTCTTGTGTCCACTGAATAATTTTATTTGCGTTCCTTTTTACGTCAGATAAATATTTGGTCAAAGATAATTAATATTCTGCTGCTCGAGATAAAATGTGCCTGTAAAAATTAATCCTGTCCAAAAAAATATTTAGTTTTTTGATTGTTTTGAGATTTACAAAATTACTGAAAATTTTTACTCGTTCTTAGAGCTGGTTTAATGCCTTCAGTAGAAACAGAGTGTCCTAAATAATTCAGCTGTGACCGACCAAAATTGTATTTAGAAATATTTAATTAAAAACCAATCTCTGATAGAGACGTGAAAACCTCTTTTAAATGTTCCAAATGTTTCTTTTTGCATATAGAAGCCCATAAGATGTCAGCGTAAACGAAACAATAGTCCAAAATGTTTAAATCATCAGCATTAAAAACCGCGCAACGTTCCTTAACCGAAACGTCATGAGAAGAAATTCAAACAGTCAAAAAGGTGTGCATATTACTGTATTTTCTATGTCGGATCGACAGACAGGAATTTGATGGTATGCTGTCTCTACGTCTTGAGTAGAAAATACGAGGCACCAGTTTTCCAGGATTTGGGAACATTTTCATGCAATATCTACTACTAAATTTTAATTGTAACGACGGCCTATGAACCTCTCAGATAAATCCCTTACTATAATGTCACATCTTAAAATTATAGGTGATTATTGAATAAAAAAGTATCGAAGTCTTGTGGAAGGGAAATTGGATAATTGTCGGTTTGTTTTGTGTGATTTAGGGGCCGGTAAACACTACATGATCTCCAATCACCATTCTCCTTTTTCACCATCTGAAGAAGGCTGCACCAACTTATACCAAGAAACCATCCCAATAATATAATAATAGATATAAATTAACCCTTTGCGGCGCAAGACAATTTGAAACATTTAAATTATACTGCCATCGGAATTCATGAACTAAATTAAACTAAAAGAAATTTTAAATTTTAAGGTTAAAAAAACCGGCCTTTTCTGATATGTTATAAACGTGAATTTTTGCTAAAAAGTTTCCGGGATGAATTTTTATAGCTGGATCATAAATTTTGCGTCCTCACAGCGAGGACAGCGCGCGTTAAGGGGTTAAATGATATTAATTCGGGAGGTCATAACCTAACATGACTCTTGACCTGTAAACTGTTTGCCCTCGTGAGCCCGCTCTCGATAAATTTATATTTAAGTTTGAGTAAAAATATAGTAACGAGAGAGAAGTGGGACGAGATCAAATAAACCTGTCATAACCGTGACTATTATCAATTTTTAGATTCTACATTAGTAAGTTTTCAAACATTATACATCCATAGAATGTAACTTAAAGATGAAATAGGCAACTGATTTACGCAACAAAAAATACATTTGTCTATACTCTTTCGATTTCTGCTTGTTCTGGATTTCATTCATTATTTCGGTAAAACATCGCTTTATCGATTCAAGGCGTGGTTGCACCGATCATTAGCAAACTTTCAGAATTCATAGCTGGAAAACAAGTTGAACAGAGCATCTGTTTTACGCGTCAAAAAACATGTTTATGTCTGCTCTTTTAATTAATGCTTGTTTGGATTTTTGTTATTGTTACAGAAAGGGGTGGTTTCCTAGTTAGATGGTCTACAAATCCCTTGCTCCACCATATATTCGAATTCAGCTTTAAAAATTTTAATTTGTAGTGTAACAGTCTTCGTATTTTGACAAACGCTGCTGTACCGTTTGTAATAGTTTGATGGTTTAAACTATATTTGAGAAATGCTTTCATGGAATTTTCTTTTATTACATCTGTAAACTGTGTCAAAAGAGAAAAAATTCCGAATCCAAATTATTAATATCTATCACAATCACTGATGTTGATATTTGTTGTAGTATTCAATTGGGTAATGAAAGTGAATTTGATAAGCGCTGTCTTTTGACGTTTACTCATAAACCATACTTCATGAGAAAATCTGCGTCAATAATTGTTTTTGACACGTTGCCTACTATAAATGAACAGTTAAAAAATCTTTACAGTGTAAGATTTAGTTTTAAAATTTTACTACCGTAGGTTTTAATTTTGAAACTATTGGCCATAAATAATAGAAAATCAAATGGATGTAGCATTTTTCTCTTATTTACATGAACCACGGACACATCTGCTCCAGTCAGTGTTGGCAAATCCAGGGGATTTTTTATTCAACAGTCACTAACAATTTTGAAGAGTGGTGTTTTATATAAATAAGAGTGAGTGAGAAAGAGAGAGAGAGATGCAAAAAAAAAAAAAAAAAAAAAAATACATTTATATTTCGCAGTACATATTGAATAAAAAACTGCAAAATTGGCAACACTGGCTCCTGTATCTATAGGGCTGACTCCTGTATCTCCAAATATATAGGCGACAATTTTCATTGCAAAAATTGTCGATAGTTTTCAGGCGATTTTTTTTATTTTTTATTATTAGCACGGACCAACATACTCAAGCGTTTTTTCACAAAAATGGGTACAATAATAACAATATTTAACATGCTGTTTCGAACGTGAGGGAGGATGAGAATGTTGGTATTAGTATCTGGAACTGGAATTTTGAATTTTGAAATTTTGAAATTTTTTCAAGAAAGTCAAATCTAAACTTTTTTAAGTATCTATTTTTTAAAAGTGCTAACTAGTCACTATCTGGTATGGGGAATAATTTTTTGCATGAAAGAGTAGAACTACATTCAGTGTGATTTACCATGTAAGCCTAGTTGTTTTGCATGACTGCTTGTAGGGCAAAACGAGGTGTCTCGAGATGGCGCCAAAAGGTAATGGTCACTAGGTCAAATGGCAAAATAGTCAAGTGTCGGACAGTTTACAAGCCAAGAGAAGTCGCGTTCCTACCCTACTAACAGACGACATATCGTCAGGCAATGATCCAGACGATGTAAATGTTACATGCTTGTACTGTTACGAAATATATGCAAGATCAGCACAAGGAGAAGGATGGATCAAGTGCAATGAATGTAACAAATGGGCTCATGAATTGTGCGCCGGTGTTGGCGCCGATGACAGGTTCGTATGTGAACTGTGTCAAAAAAGTTTATTAAGTTAGGAGGTACCCCATTTTGTCCTATGCCGTAGGGCAAAGTGGGAAAGTTTGCAGCTTTGATTATATTCATATTCAGATCATAAAATATGCGGTGTATTTCAAATTCCAATACTGCAGAATAACCGCTAAGATTGTAAAACTGAAATAAATATTACTTATTGCATTTCTTTCTATTTGACACAGAGTTATTGGCCAGAATAACCTTAAGTACCCCATTTTGTCCACCATTCCCCTAATAAATAAATTCAGCAGTTACATTTGGTCGATTAAAGGGATAATAAATGGGGGCTCTATACTGTCTTACAGCTTTCAGAATAAAAATATAATAATAAAATAAATAAATGCCAAAAAATTAATAATTTAGATAATGTTACAAAAAAGAAAAAGAAAAAAAAAACATTAAAGTGCTGAAACTTTAAAATCCATTTAACAAGAAAGAAATATTAATCTCTCTTAAATATTAATAACGATTTTGTGCCAAAATCTTACATTCGTGTTTCAGCGAAGATATGATATGATGCTCTTCATTGACGAATTTTGTAACATCATTATTTAAAATGCACCAAAAAACTGGTTAACCCCTTGACGGCTCAATTTATTCGCTGGGTGGCAAGAGTTTCCGTCCCAAAAAGGAGCACTGACACCAGTATTCGTTATCGATAATTTCTGTCAGAACGAATTACTGCACAAATATGGTAGAAGTTTGTGATAAAGAATACAGGTGTGAGTAATCCTGATCATACTCATTAATATTCCGTAGCATTGTTAGCTCCGCCTTCTTTTTCATACCGGTATCTTTTTAGAGTATTTTTCCTCTTATTCAATCGCAATTGCATTTGGAGAATATTACTCTAACAATTTATTGGTGTAGGAAAAAGAGCGGGTCTAAAAAGACTACGGAATATTAATTAGTTTGTTGGCAAGTATGATCCTGATCCATCTTCAGCCGGGAGCTCTTGCACTTTTCTATGTTCGCCTGCCCAAGCTGAGTTCGTTATAAAGAGGGTAGGGGTTAATAGAAAAAAGTAAAGAATTTTGTAAGCAAATATTTTGTTGCGTAACACCGAAGCCTGAAATATGTTGTTTTTATTATTTTTAATATTATAAATCAAAAACATTTATCATTTATTTATTTATTTATTCAATTTTCTTAAAAATCAAATTCTGAATTTTCATAGAACAGCTGATGCTACTAATTGTCAGATGTATAATGCACAAATGCTTTACCAGTTAATTTACGTTTGATAAACCTTTACCGCATGATGCCAATTAAGTAAAAATAAAATCCTGGTCTGATCAGTTTTTGACACTATAAAAATTAATTAAGCCTTTTTTTGATTAATATTTTATTTACATTAGATAAAAGCTTAATGCTTGTTAACAAATGGTATTTTTCAGATTATAATATATTCTTTCCTTTGAAATTGTTTAGAACATCTGCTTTAGACAGAGATGCCAACATTTTATTTTATTCCGGACCATTTCATCCCCACCTTTATTGCATACTGCTTTCTTCTTAAGTAATTTTTACTTACTTTATCGTAGTTATATTGGAGAAAAATATTTTAGAATTAAAATGGTGCGAATAAAAGGCGGAGCTCAAAATCCTCCCGAATAAAATTAATTGTTGGCTACTTTGTGTAGATTTTTCAGATAGATTTTTCATTCAATTTTGAAACTCGTCATTCAGTTTGAGGTGCAGAGGATAGCTCTCATCAGTTTCTGGAGTCCCATCGTTTTGAAAACATATACATAGCTACCAACATTGTTAAATTTTAAACCAGCTTTATCACTAGCATTTTTAAAAAGAAGTCCTTTACATATATTTTCGAGGATTAAATAAAATTAAATCTTTGACGATCCTATTTAATTTCACTCTATTAGTCAGTGTTGCCAAATTTATAGACTAAAAAATATTTACCAAATAACTATTGCCAAATTGACATTTTAATTTAACATTCACTACTAAATTTTAACTATAGCGATATCAATTCGAATGCCTCTTAAAAAAAAAAAAAAAAAAAAAAAAAGGACGGAGGACTATTATTTTCAATCTGCAGTGTCAATCTGTAGACCAGTTTTGTGTAACACCAAAATAAATGAGAAGTATCTGTCTTATCCTTACAAATTCGGTACCAAATGAAAGTGAAGGTTTTTTTTTTTTTTTTTTTTTTTTTTCAGTCCAGGGGTGCAAACAGTTTTTCGACACGACAATTAGATTTTTTAAAATTAACTTCAGTATGAAATGTAGGTGGCAACACTTCATTTTAATTCCTTTCAGTCATTTAAAAAATTACGTGGCTTATTACAAATTCTATATTCTACATGGCTTATTCACATTTTTATTTTATTTTATTTTATTTTTTAATATTTATTTATTTAATTATTTTTTTCAAGAAGCCCTGCCTGAGAGCGTTATTGTTTCAATTTACATTATTTCAGAATAATGTATTCTGTGTTTACATTACAAATGAAAATACAGTATAATTGTAATCTTTTTAGCACTTTGCTGGCCCTAACACTCTAATCAGTGTTACGAAATTTAGTTACATTTTTATTCCACTGATAGCAGGCTACGCCTGCTTCGCTGGTCACTATATTTAAATGAATTTTCAAAAGAATTTCGGATTATTTATTTTTTGCATCACATTATAAATAAAAACTAAAAAAAAAAAAAAAAAAAAAAAAAAAAAAAATCACATTGAAATCGCTCTAGACCTCGCTTCGGATACCCGCTGCCTACGGCAATTTCCAGTACTGCATCGCCAGCAGAGCCTGATTAAGGGGGAAGCACACATTATTTATACTTACACCGTTATTTTTTAACAAATACTTTCCTCGTATAATAAACAGAAAATTCTCATTAAAAATTATTTTAAAAGAATTCTGGTGTTTAATAACGGTGAGTAAATTGGATTGTTTGACACCGTTCATTTTTTTATAAAAAATATTTCCTCGCCAAAGCGTGAAATTTCTATGACATGAAGTAAGAAATAATTGTAAAAATATACCGGTGAGAGCGGAGATAACGTGTGCTTCCCCCTTAATCTGGCTCTGATCGCCAGTACTGCGGGTCCAAGTACTCCTGTCTGCAGAAATGTCTTTCCCGCGTACTTTAATCTGGGTATTCATCGACGACATGTGGATCTTCTGCTATTTAAGAACTGCGATTTTAATGATGACTGTATCTCAGCATTGTTAGATTTAGGAATTTAAAATATTAGTGTGTTCTTGACACTCAATGTTTTATTCAGTTTCACTCCCTCTTTAGTTTAACTATTTTTCCCTTTTTATTAAAACCGATGGTTATTAAAAATCGAAGTAATTTATCTTCTATTTACTTTTATAATATTAAGTTAATAAATATTTAAAAACTCATAGTTTATTTAAAATTTATTTTAGCATAAAACATTAATACGTTAGCCGAAGCTATCCGTATGCAAATGACATAAGTCTACGTCATTGCTTGAATTGAATAAGTAGCGTAGCAGAAAAGCAATCGTGTGGCTTTTCTGGTGTTAGTGCCGAGGTGAATCCCGGTAATAAAGAAGCTGGCATGAAATGCAGTTTGTATATTTTAGTTTAAGTTTCCTTGATAACCTCGACAGTATTAAAGCTTGTGAAGAAAGCTGTTGTTTTTCAGATGAGGTTTAAGTAAATATTTTTAGATTAATTCGAGGATAATAGTTATTTTAAAACTGCAAGCTCTTAATCTACTCTCAGTAATAGTATAGGCTTCAGTAACTACTCTGTATTAATCTATCTGCCCTGAAGAATATAAAACGAATCGTCTAAATGTGTCATAATCTTTATTTTCATTTGCCATATTTTTATTTCACTAGATAAATCAATCTAGTTTTTAAATAAATGATTTTATTTAAAAGAAAAACTTGTCATATTTCTTTTTACCTGCTCCAGTTTCCACTGGACTCTATTATTTCAACTCTGCTTAACTTTGAAGCTTTAAGATAATCATGTCAGGTTTATAAACTTGACAAGCATCTATTATATATTTTAGTTTTTGAACCATGTGTTTTATAGCCCACGTTATTTACGCTATATTACGATTTGATTCCGACCAGTATAATAAAATGAAGTAAAAAGATTTTCTTTTAAAAAGATTTTCTAGATTTTCTTTTAAAAAGAATTAAATACATGAAAAACAAATAAGTTTTAATCAGTTGAATCCTTTCTACTATATACAACCATTTTTTTCCCCAATAAATGTTATATATATATAAAAAAAATTTTTAAAGGAATTGATTAAAAATGAAAAATAAAAAGTTGTTATACTATTTAAATTATACATAAACATAACATTTTTTTTCTCTTGCTCTACCATTTGAATTTCGATAAATATAATAAAAAAATAAAAAAAAAATAAAAAAAAAAAAAAGGATTTCGCCTTCTAATGAATGTATTAAATAAAAAATAGATTGCGTAATAGCCGTTGCTAAGATACGTAGATGATTACAACGGAAGAATAAATTCATGAAAAATGAAACGTAAAAGCCAATGCTTAAAATTGAGAAAATAATTAATTTAAACAGTTCATATTCGATATTCAAAAAAAAACTCGATGAGGTGCACACCCATAGGGTCCCAGGTACCCAATTTTTTTAGCCTGCCAATTTTTTTAGCTCTGCGATTAGTAGTGTGAGCACCAGAGCGCACAGACACACAAACGCACACCTTTCTTTATTCATATAGAATAGCAGGCTACGTCCGCTTTGCTAGTCACTATATTTAAATGAATTTTCAAAAGAATTCGATCAGTGTTCATTTTTTACATCACATTATAAATAAAAACTAAACTAAATATTAAAAAAAGGAAAAAAAAATGAAATCGCTCTAGACCTGGCTTCGGGTACCCGCTGCCTAAGGCAGCTCTTGTTTCCGTCCGATTGCATCGGGTTCAGGTTCCCACTATCTGCAGAAAGGTCTTTCCCGGGCACTTCAATCTGGGTATTTATCGACGACATGGGGATCTTCTGTTACTTAAGAACTACGATTTCAAAGATGACTGTATCTCAGCATCTATTGTATATTTTAGTTTTTGAACCATACGTTTTACAGCCCCCGTTATTTATACTACATTACTATTTCATTCAGACTAGTATAACAAAATAAAATAAAAAGTAGATATCCTTTTAAAAGGAATTAAATACATGTAAAACAAATAAATTTTAATCATTTTAATCATTTTCTTTCTACTATGTATATACTAAGTATACTACAATTTTTTTCACAATAAATATTATAAATAAATAAAATAAATAAACAAATAAATAAATAAAAGATTTTTATTTTAAAGGACTTAATTAAACATGAAAAAAAAAAAAAAAAAAAAAAGTTGTTATACTATAAAGTTTATACATAAACATAACAATTTATTTCTGTTGCATTACCATTTGATTTTCAAATAATATAATAAAAAAGAAAAAAAAATGAATTTCGCCTTCAAATAAATATATTAAATAAAAAAATAAATTGCGTAATAACCGTTGCTAAGATACGCAGACGATTACACTGGAAGAATAAATTCATGAAAATTGAAACATAAAAGCCAATATTTAAGATTGAAAGGACATTAAAAAATTCAAATTCGAAATTCGAAAAAATCGCGATGAGGGGCTCACCTGCAGGGTCTCAGGTACCTATATGGCAAATTTGGAAGCTCTGTGATCGGTAGTATGAGCACCAGAGCGCAGAGCCTGATTAAGGGGGAAGCACACATTATTTATACTTACACCGTTATTTTTTAACAAATACTTTCCTCCTATAATAAACAGAAAATTTTCATTAAAAATTATTTTAAAAGAATTCTGGTGTCTAATAACGGTGAGTAAATTGGATTGTTTCACACCGTTCATTTTTTATAAAAAATATTTCCTCGTCTAAGCGTGGAATTTCTATGACATGAAGTAAAAAATAATTGTTAAAATATTCCGGTGAGAGCGGAGATAATGTGTGCTTCCCCCTTAATCAGGCTCTGCCAGAGCGCAGACAGACGCACACACAGAGACACTTCTTTTTATTTGTATAGATTATCAATAATTTTTCGGAGTGATACTTAATATATAAAATGGACAAATAACCTTTGAAAGATTAAAGAATAGTTACAATTAAATATAGTGGTGGTTATTGGGGAAAAAGTTCCTAAAATTGTCATTACTGACCAGAGGAGTGAAATTATAGAGGACCTGCAAAGGGTTAATGAAATCTATAATACATATATTATACAAATATCAGTATTGGTTATACTGTAAAAAAAAAAAAAAAAAAAAAAAAAAAAAAAAGTTGCTTACCCCCCCCCCTCCCTTCAAAAAAAAAAAAAAGACATCGTATAAATCATTGAAATGAAGACAAAAATAGGGAATTAGTTTATAGAGTTTTGGAAATTTTGTATAATATTCCTAATAATGGAAAACAAAGTTTTCCAACATGGAGCAGAAACTTACCCCTTTCTCCCTCCCGACCCCACTAAAAATTAATCAACTTATTGAAATTTAAAAAGTGGGGAAATAATTTATTGAGTTTTGAAATTTTGGTATAACATTCTTGACGGGTCTAATAGTGGAAAACAAAATTAAAAAGAAAAAGAAATCCATCATGGAGTGTTAGCCCCCCCCCCCTCCACCCCACAATGAAAAAAAAAAGTTCAATTTGTTGAAATATAAAAAGAAAAAGAAAAAAAAAAATCGTAAAATATTTTATAGTTTTGAAATTTTACGAAAAATCTCTTGAAATTTCTAACAATGGAAAACAAAAAAAGTCCCCTTTCTGATGTGACAGTTTTCCCCCTCCCCACTGAAAAAAGCATATAATTCGTTGAAATTAACAAAACACTTCGGAATAATTTATAGAGTTTTGGTACTTAGAGACAAAATTTTTGAGTCGTCTAATAATAGAAAACGAAAAATTCATCATTCTCTGGTATGTTAGATTCTTTGCCCTCCCCCCCCCCCTTTCACCCCGTAACCGTAGAATTTGTTGAAAGCGAAAAAATTAGAAGAGATAATTTATATAATTTTGAAATTTTTAGGATATTGCTCTTGGCAGTTCTCACTGGAAGAAACAAAGTCCTCCTTCTTCCCTTGAAACGGAATAGTTCCTTCATATTAGGAAAAAAATAATAATTAGAATGAAACATACAGATTTGAAACTTTGGGAAACAATTCATGTGGGGTAACTTAATAGAAAACAAAGAAAGCAGTCCCTCTTTGGGGGGATTTTGCACCCACCTTTCATAAAAACATCTTCGAAATTTTCTGTGATTCTATCATTTTTTCTTCTAATTTATGCAAAATTATTTGCTTTTCAAAGACAGCTACTATTCCAAAAAAAAAAAAAAAAAAAAAAAAAAAAAACTATGATTTTCGAAAAATTCTGTAATTATACTTTTTGTAATCAAAGCACTTATATTCATGTGCATTGGTTGTACAAATATTAATATTGTGTTAATTGCATAAAGGTCAAAATACGATTGCAGCAATCCTGTTACGGAATATGAGAAATATTTATTAACAGAATGCAAACTTATGCTTTGTAAAGCACCCAATGAAATTTAAGAGTGAGAAACTAGCTCAGAAAGTTTTCTGATGCCTTCTCATGCACAACCATGAAAGTTTTCCTTCTGTAGGCTATCATGACTATTTCTGTGATCAAATCAAAACCAATGAGGGATTGTAACCAAAAATTCTGAACAGGGGGGTGGGAAAGAGTAGCAAATTATGCTAACTAATCTCATATTCTTTATTACAAGTGATGTAATGATATACAGCAATTAATCTTCACATATTTGCTGTTATCTCTGTCAAAGTTGATTCCCGCAGTATGTGATTATTTTGCTGAAAAATCAATAAAGTTACTACTTTTGAAAAAAAATATTTTCTGCAACGAACTGTCGAAACGCAACATCATTTCACCGATATATATAAATGAAATAAAAATAATAAAAAGCTAGTAGCTGATTTTTTTTTCTTTGCTTTGCCTAAAATTCTTGAATTGAATAATTATTTTGAACAATTATTATATGATGTAATAGTAGTTTCATTTGGAATACAGCGTTTTAAAATGGGTTTTTATTTTAAATATATGCTTGGATTTTAAGTATTTCATGTCTAGAAGGTTTAGAACTTAATTTTTTAATTCGCAAATATATTATAGCAAATAAATAATGAATATATAATAAATTATAACAAATATTTGACATGTTGTAATATTTTGTTTTACGTTAATGTTCAATTAAGCCAATTTACTTATCCGACTCTTGTACGAAATCTATTTATTGCTGTATTTTTCAAAGAATATAAAACTTTATTATCGTAATGTAATATTTATGTATCGTACTTATAAATGTTTTATGAAGAGTGATATTATTATTGTTTTATTTAACTTTTAATTTATATATCTAAGAAATAAAACCGCATTTTGATTTGACATTTTCCTACGCATAATATTTGTTACGTGTATTTTTAGAGTTGCAAACATTTTAATTTATTCCGGAACTTTTTATAGCTATGCGTTTGTTTTATACCACATTTTTTTAACAGTAATTTTTAAGTATCGTAGTTATACATTGCAATGAAGTATTCTACAAATAAAGTCGTGTGAAATAGCGGCGGGGCTAAAAATGCTCTGGAATAAATTAAAATGTTGATAACTCTGGGTTTTTTTTCTTCCAAAAATAACATTAAATTTAAATTTGGTTGTTATTGCGTAAGTAATATTAAAAATAAAAGAAAAGAAAAACAGAATAAGAAGAAAGATAGAATATTGAAATAATGATGGAGAAAAATATTTGTTGTATAGTTTTGATACAGTATGCCAATTTATTAATTTAGAACTGTTTCTTTTTACTTTCCGAACATACGTATGTAAGGGAAGTATTGTAATCATGTCAAAAATCCGAATTCGAGATTTTTGTGTTTCTATACGTTTCGAGGTGCGCTGAGTCCGTATTCACTATTTTTACGATGATGTATGTATGTGTGTGCGTATGTATGCGTGTGTATGCGTGTGTATGAATGTGTGTGTGTGTGAACACGCTAGCGTCTAAACGCTTTATTCGAATGAGCTGTAAAATGGTAGGCATGTTACAAGTCACCTTAGCACGAACCCTATTGATTTTGGTGAATCTGGCACTTATGGTTTTTTTACAAGGACACAAAGTAAAATTCTTTATCATTATTGTCTCTGGGACCAAAATCTTAAAAGTGCGATAGCATCTAAACGCCTTATTCGATTGAACAAAAAAATTATACACATATTATAGGTCACAGTTTCACAATCTATATAGGTTTTGGTGAATCCAGCACTTCTAGTTTTTTTACAGGGACACAACAAATATTTCTGTATCATTATGGCCAACGGGGTGAAATTATTTAAAGTGCGATAGCATCTAAATGCCTTATCCGTTTGAATGGAAAATTTATATACGAGTTATAAGTCACCATCGCACAAACTGTATGGATTTTGATGACTCTAGCACTTAAAGAATTTTACAGGGACACAATTAAAAATTGTTCATCATTAAGACCTATAGGCTTAAATTATTTAACCCCTTAACGCACGCTGTCCTCGCTGCGAGGACGCAACATTTAAGATGCAGCTGCAAAAATTCATCCCGGAATTTTTTTAGCAAAACTTCACATTTATAACATATCAGAAAAGGCCGGTTTTTTAAACCTTAAAATTTAAAATTTCTTTTAGTTTAATTTAGTTCATGAATTTCGGTGGCAGTATAAGAGTAATCCGGTGGCAGTATAAGGGTTAAAGTGCGACAGCGACTAAACTCCTTATTCAAATTAACTGAAAGTTTATACACATTTATACGTCACCGTCACACAAACTTTATGAACTTAAGAGAATCTCGCACTTATGATTCTTTTTACAGGGACAAAATGCAAATTTCTTTATAAATGTGGCATGTGGGCTCAAACTTCAAAGTGCGATAGCGTCTAAATGCGTTATCCGATGGAGCTGAAAATTTATACAAATATTATAAGTCACTGTTGCACTAACAATAAGCATTTTAGTGAATCTAGTATTTGTAGGTTTTTACAGGGACACAACGTATTATTCTTTATCATTATGATCTACAAGTTTTGTAAAATAGCTTTAAATTAAACATCGTGTACTATATAAAGAAAGATACCTAAACACCCTATTGTAATTTTCTTTTTTGTTTATTTAAGAACTCCTCTTACTTTACTTTATCTACAAAACCGTTAATTACTCAATGTTCGGAAAGTCGAGTGGAGTCACTCCAGATTTTTTAGTGGGTATGTCATGAGGCATTTTTACGTATTAGTGAAACTTGAAACTTTTTAATCATAATGAAGATCTATATGAAAACATAATCTTCATTCAAGGTATTAAAAGTTATAATTTTTACGCTTTTCAGATGACTACTTGTTCGAGTTTGTGTTGATGACATTGATATATATATATATATATAATCCCATGCTTTTTTGCGCATTTTAGGGAAAATCACACACTGCTACAGTCAATACTTGTTGCATAATATGTATAATTTTTTTTTTTTGCTGTGACTTTTAAATCATAAATAAAGATAGTTTTTTTTTTTTTTTTTTTTTTTTTTTTAAACGTGTGTTTTGCATTTTTAAATTATACAGGTGAGTGTAAAAGTTTCTTAAATTGTTCTAAAATATGCATTTTAATCATCAATGATTGTTCAAAGCATATCATTGCATATTATTTTAAAATTGTGTTTTCTAATTTTTGTAACTTAGAATCCCTATATCTATGTATTTTACATGTGAATTTATTGTTTATTTTATTTTATATGCATTTATTATTTGTTTTATATTTTATTTTATTTTATGTATTACATTATATGCATTTTTTGCTTATTTTATTATATTTTTATCGTTATAAGAGAAAGATGCTTAGAATGTGAAAAGTTAGTCTAGGTATTAACATTTTTAAAGCATTAAATTGTATTCATTTTATACCTGTCAAAGAACTGATTGCTGGATTTCGTACTGATGAATAATTACCTAGAATAAAGGTTATTTTTAATAAATACGTATTTCGCATTTTTAAATTATATAGCTCTTAAATATAAAATATGGCTTTAAGTAATCACAGATTACGTATGTGAAATTATTTTTGTAAATGAATTGTTATTTGACTAATAATTCGTGCATTTGTATTCATTATATATTTTTATTCTACATAATTTTTTTAGTTTAACTTAAAAGATGTTTACCACCTAATAATTTATTCTAGCTGATAGCACGTTTTAAGACATTCAGTATTATTACTTTTAAAGTGACTATTTATAGTATTTAGAGCTCAGTTATGATAGAGAAGTAGATTTAATTGAGTTTTTTTTTCTCTCCTTTTACATGTCTTCCGCACTAAAAATTACATAGTTACATGTAAAATGTTTAAATATTATATAGATATATATATATATAGTGAAACCTCGTTAACGTGAATCTCAAGGGAGATAAAAAATGTGTTCATGTTATTAGCAGTTCATGCTATCAGTAACTAATCTTCATATAACTAATCTCCATTTTGACGGGAATTGTGGAAACACTTCATGTTAAAAGTAATTCACGTTAACAGTGTTCACATTAACGGGGTTTGACTGCATTCCTATTTCAAGATTTTTTAAGCATTTTTTAACAATTTTTCAAATTTAAATTGTTTATTAACCGTTTGAGTGGTGAAGCATTTTCTGAAATCCATCCTGAAATTGCTATGGCTATTTCAGGCCTCAATAAAAGTTTTTCCGGTGTGAATATTTAATTTTAGTTTTGTAAATAATTGGAAACCCGATCATGCCAACTGGAAAACCACGCCTTGCAGTAAAAATTAAAAAAAATCCAAGTAAGCAGAAAGCGAAAGGAAATGTATAAATGTGTATTTTTATGAATAAATTATTTCCCTTCGATAGCTCTTTCTACAGAAATAAAATATGAAATTTTCTAATGATCTATAAAAACACACCTAATTAATGAAAACCACGCCTTACTGTAGCGTTTGTAAAAGGCCAATTTAACTATCATTAAAGGATGAATAAAAACAAAAAACGCGTTTTACCATTAATAATTGTTCACACACAATGTTTTACGAAAATTTAGGATCAGCGAAAAAATCCAATTTTGTTTTCCAAATATGAAATTCAGAGTAGTGAAGGGCGTATTTTGATAAATTTTATCGAGACCCCGCCCATTCTTATTTTTTTCCAACTTATTTCACAAATATAATTATATATATTTTAAAAATGATAAAACGAGCGTCGTAATATTGTAAGCTTCAAAAATCATGTTAGATAGTTCTCTTTCGAAAGAAATACATTTAATTGATTTCAGTGATTAGAGTATTGACGTTGTCTTCTGGTAATATTTTTTGAGCATTAAAAAAAATAAAACATAATTACTCATATAATTGTCAGTTAAATTATTAATTCTTTTTATGTTTTACAAATAAATAATGAAAGATAAGAACTTTATAAAATAAATAAACAAATATATATACAGAGCTGCCAACCTAATCCGGTTAATTGTTGGTACAGCCCATTTTTCTACACCACTTAACTTTTAGAGCATTTGTTTTCTTAATCATCGTAAATATATTTGAAGAAAATTACTCTATTTAAGCGGTGTAGAAAAATGGGCGGTACTAACAATTTGCCAGATTAGGCAGGACTGCCAACCATCTCATTAATAAGCGTAGACTTGTTAACGCCCCTTGAAAATACGCCCCTTTTCCCACACCACTTTATATTTAGAACAATTCTCTCCAAATAGTGTTACGATTAAATAAGAATGAAATTACTCTAAAAAATTACTGGTGTACAAAAAAAGGCGGCGACTAAAAGTACTACGCTTCATAATGAGATGGTTGGCAAGCATGGATTAGGGTAGCAGCTCGGTATATATATAAATTTACTTTTTGTAAAAGAGAATAATGAAAAGATAATGTTTACCAACTGTGTTTTGTTTCTAAATGGTTGATTTTATTTACGTAAAAAAATTAAATTAAAATTCCGGTGATATCTGAATTGTACCTCTCGCAGTTTTCGAGACTAAACATTGCAGCGCTATCGCGCTACTTAGCAGTCAAACGGTTAATCATCTTAACTTAAAATTGATACGTCTATTCATTTATTAGTAATACATGCATTCAGTTGAAATAATACTATTTTGACTGAATGCATTGCAACTGCATGTTTTCTAATTTTGTAGCATTTAATTTTTTGAAAGATGTGTTTTCTTCCTTATGAAAAGGAAATAAAAAATAATATTGAAATAAAAAAATAAAAATAAAAAAACGTTTTCATGTAATTAGTAGTTCATGCTATCAGTAACTAATCTTCATATAACTAAACTAATCTTCATTTGGACGGTAATTGTGGAAACATTTCATGTTAAAAGTACTTCACATTAACAGTGTTCACATTAGCGAGGTTCGACTGTATTGCTATTTCAAGATTTTTTTAGGCATTTTTTAACATATTTCGAATTTAAATTGTTTATTAATCATTTTAACTTAAAATTGATACGTCTATTCATTTTTTAGTAATATATGCATTCCGTTGAAATAATACTATTTTCACGTATGCATTGCAACTGCATGTTTTCTAACTTTGTAACATTTAATTTTTTGAAAGATCTTTTTTCTTCCGTATGTAATGAAAATAAAAAAGAATATTGAAATTAAATAAATAAAAAAAAATGTGGATATACAGCTTTATTATTATTATTTTTTATTATTATTATTATTTTTTTTTTTTTTGGACTGGAGACTATTAGTCTCAATCTACGGATTTTTACCATACCATTTTTATGTTAGTTGGACATTTATCGAAATAGAAAATTTATCGAAAATATAATTGAATAATTTGAAAGCGATGTTGTAAATTAAAAAAAAAAAAAAAAAAAAAAAAAAAAAACTAATAGTCCTCTGTACTAAACAAAATTCTGCTTTTGCCAGAATTTCCTCTTTTTTTTTTTTTTTTTTAATGTATATATATATATATATATATATATATATATATAATAATAATAATAATAATAATCAGTTTCGAAAAGGGCAGTATCGAATTTTTTTTTAATAATTTTGAATTACGAAATAAAAATCGCGTGTGCAAAATGAAATGAAAAATAAAATAAGATTTATAAATGGACAATTTCGTGGACTCAGCTCAATGATATAATTTTTAAAAAAATGACAACATTAGTCTAATGAGATTAACCCTTTTCTTTTTTTTAATGAAATTAATTACTTATTACAAAACTTAAATATTACATTTATTATTTAGATATTTGCATTTAATCTTAACTTGTTTTAAAGAAGAAGAATAGTCTTCTAATTTAACACCATAAAACGTACAAATATGCGACAATTGTTTTGGTGGATAGAAATGATTTAACACTAACTTTCAGGAGACAACCTCTCCCTCACCCCCACCCCTTCAAAAAAAAAAAAAAAAAAAAAAAAAAGGGAAGAAGAAGAAGCGCGAATGCAGTCTTTGAGAAACCGATATATATAGTACCATAGCCTCCTTAACTAGATGCCTGTCGCGTAGCTCGGAAACTAGGCAACGGTTGAAGCGGTAGACAGCACCACCTAGTACAGACTATGGGACATTTTTATTCAACTGTCACCAATAATTTAACGAAGTGATACATTATACACATAATCAGCGTTTCTACGATTCTGTTCGCCTTTTATATATTTCATATCACACTTTAAAAAAAAAATTTGGTGGCTGTTGAATAAAAAATTCGCGCAATCTGTACCAGGTGGCGCTGTCTACCGTTTCAACTGTTGCCTACTTTCCGAGCTACGCGACAGGCATCTAGTTAAGGAGGCTATGATAGTACAGTCGAACCTCGTTAACGTGAATCTCAAGAGGGATGAAAAAAAAAAATCGTGCTATCAGTAACTCAGAAACTTATCTTTCTTTTGATGGGGATTGTGGAAACAGTTCATGTTGAAAGAAATTAAAGTTTAAGCGTGTCCCCGTTAAAGCGATTCGACTGTACAGAAAAGGTACATTCATACGTGTTTTAAAGAGCTGGTTTAAAAAGATATTTAAGTGTAGAGAAATACAATCGAGATTCAATAAACAATTTTGATTCTTACAAATTTAACTTTATACTACATTAAGGGACAGAAAGAAAAAGAAAAAAAGACGCACTTGGATATATATATATATATATATATATATATATATTTTAGGACGGAGGACTATTAATTTCAATCTGGAATTTTTGCAAATCGGTTTTGTGAAACACCAAAATAAATTAGAAAGATCAAGTCCTATTGTTGCAATTTTGGTACCAAATAAATGGGGAAATTTTTCTGAATCCATGGGTGCAAACAATTTTCTGACACAAAAATTACACTTTTTAAAAATAACTAAAGTAGGAAAATTATGTGACACCATTTCATTTTATTTCATTTCAGTCAGTTTAAAAAGTATGGTGCCCAGTTTTACAGTAAAAAAAAATGAGATAAATGTATATAAAACATAAGAATTAAAAATTAAAAAATAAAAATAAAAATTTTACAGATTGAAATTAATAGTCCTCCGTACTAAACTATATTCTGTCCTTGACAGACTAAAAAAAAAAAAAAAAAAAAAGACAGATTACTATTTGTTTCAAATAAAATGGATTCCCCCCCCCCCCCTTAGTAAGAATAGTAGGGCTACGCACGCTTGTTCATACTTGCGGAGTAATTCTCACAGCGACTACTACGATGTTTATAGCGCTATAATCTAAAGCCATATTTTTGCACTAATTGTTCACACTTCTAAAAACATTCAGTTTCTAAATGTAATCTGAATCATCTTTCCAACGAAGACTGATGAACCTTAGAACATATCCTGGTTTACTCTATGCTATACCTGGGAAAAGTTTTCAGAAAAAGAATGACTACACACTTGCATACTTGCCAACATACTAATTAATATTCCGTAGTATTGCTAGCTCCGCCTTCTTTTTCACACCGGTATCTCTTCAGAGATTTTTTTTTTTTTTTTCCCTTATTCAATGGCTTCACGAATTTCTTTCTGAAAAGTACGGAAGAAAAAAAAAAGAAAAAACAACAATTCTTAATCGCTAATTAAAAAAAATTTGCAAAACTCTTGCCCAAGAAAAAAACAGTGTTCCCATAAGCAGTCGACAGAAAAACTAAAATTGACAGATGTCTAGACAGCTAACGGCAAATCCATCGCTCAAGACAGCTTGGCTTAGTGTTTGAGTGGCTTGTGGAGATTCAATTCAGGCTTAGTGCGACAATGGCTCAACGCTTTTCATAACTTGTGGATGTAAGCATCACGCCGCCACATACACAAGCTTAAATGAATAAGGTACTGTTGTTTGCACTGCTTCATGTCTAGTACTGATAAACCAAAACTCGTTAGGTTGTAGTTTCTGCATATTGTTTAGAAGAACAATATTTCTAATTGACCATATAGGAAGATAACATAAAAAATAATTTGGATATCAAAGAAAAAATTCATAACTCTGATCATACACCAGTGGAGGTCAAATTGCTACATTTTTTTTTATTTTTTTTTTTTTAGGTAAAGCATTGTTTTGGAAAAAAATAACAACGTGCAGGACACAATTTCATTCGAATTCTGATAAATCTTTTGCTTGCAAAATTATGCAACATGAAGAACTCTACTTAAATCTTGTTTTTTAGTTGTAATCAAGTATCATTTTAGGAATTTTGATTAATTAGTATGCAGCATAAATTGCTTTCTCACGGAACTTGTGAATTATTTGAAACATATTGTGTAATTCGTAAAAAAAACATAATAATTATAGATAGAACTTGTGAATATTTACGAAAGTATCTATAACATTTGATTTACTTTCCATTAAATTATTTTTCAGAATTTAATATAAATCAAAGTATTTCTATGATGTACAGATAAGCGCAGTTAATTCAAGGTTCCCATTATAGAGTGGGATTGCCAGAATCTTGCAATATTTTGAAAAATCTCACTTAACCCGTTAGAAGTCGCTATAGACAGCGCCACCTTTTACAGATTGCGCACTTTTTATTTAACTGTCACCAATAATTTTAACAAGTGATGTGATCGACGTTCCTTCGATTTTATTCGTATTATATGTATATCAAATGCTACTTCTAAAAATTTTTGGTGGCTGTTGAATAAAAAAACTGGCAACACTGAAGGATGGGCGGCAAATCGACCAACTAGCGACTACTAACGGGTTAAAAATACATCATAAGGGAGATTTCCCCCTAATTTTTTCACATTGCTCTATGAGTATTTCATCATTTTTTTAGTTTAGTTGGGTAATATATTAATTGCTTTTTGGTTAATTATAAATATTTGTTAAGAGGATATAACATGAGCAATTCCTTCTGCATTTCTGATGAAAATTTAGATTTTGAATACTGAAGCAGTACCTGCCTTAGTCAAACAAAAAAAAAAAAAAAAAAAAAAAAAAAGGAAAGGAAATAAACAAATTTCCATTTTTAACACTTCACTTCTTTTTTTATTTATTTATTTTTTTTATTTTTTGATTTGCAATTGTAATTCTCTAAAAAATTTGCAAAAAGTGAATTATGTTATTTCTCACTTAAATTTTCTCTCTCTCTCTCTCTCTCTCTTTTTTTTTTCGTTAACAATAAAGTGCGCCTTATTTTTCCTCCATGTGTAAAGTCCATGTCTTTGTATGAGTTCTAGAGTATTGTGTACTATATTTTTTAGAACTGAAAACTACTTTTTTTTTTTTTTTTTTTTTTTTTTTTTTTTCATGCCTTTTACATGTTTATTTAAAATGTTACCATTTACATTTTTTCTCTCTGCTGCATACGTATATCTTGTTAAGTATATTAAAAAAATTATATATGCTTACAATATTTGCGACATTATTCCTGATGGAAATTGTTTTGTACATCATCATTATTTCTATATGGCACCGAAAATAATCAACAAACTATATAGAATGAGGGTATTTATCCACTTTTAAAATATGTAAAGAAAAAAAAAAGAAAAAGAAAAGAACTCAGCAGTTTGTATAATGCAACCAAAACATACAATTTACAATTGAAATTCAAAAATAAACTAAATAAATAATGGGAGTAACTAATAATAAAAGTACTTATCTTCGGTGCAATACAGAAATATTGATAAAACTCGATGCAATTTTCATCAGGTGCAGTCTCGCGAAAATTGTAATAATCTAACATTTTGAATATACTGTACGCACACAAAACATTAAAAAATGCAAATAGTAATATTTAATATAAATATATACAAAGTAGTAAAAAGGTTAAAATGCTAACAGTAATATTTAATATAAACGTACAGAAATGTTAACAGGAATAATAAACAATATATCTATCACAATATTGTTACAATACTCTAGAATTCATGACAAATATAAACTTTAACTAAGTAAAAGAAATAAGATAATAATAATAATAATAATGCATACACACCTTGCTGTTTTTAAAAAATAAAAAATTGGGAAAATCTAATCCAATAATTAACAAATTAGCATCACCGTGAGCCACGATCTCGAGAAGGCATGGGTCAAATTCGTTCTGATTGGTTCGTGGATTCAGGTTTCAGAGCTCGCCTGCTTCTCGGTTTCCGAATAGCCCTCTCAACGATTGGTCACTGGTTTCCTCTAAAGAAAAGAATAGCCTTCTGCGCATGCCCAGATCATGCGATTTTGGTCTTAAAGAAATACCTTTGTGATTTAATATATAAAATTACATATCGCCGAAAATTATTCTATAAAGCATAGTTGCCAACGTTTTATTAAGCCTGGAAAATTTTTAGTCCCCCTATATGTCACACTATTTTATTTATGGAATAATTTCCTCCTATATATAACTATAATTAAAAAAAAAAAAAAAAAAAAACATATATTTATAAAATAAATAAATAAAATATGTGGTTTGAAATAAAGGCGAGGTAAAAATACTCCGTAATAAACTAAGATGTTAGGAATTTTGTATAAAGCGGTGTGGAAAGAAAAAGGCTTATATTAATATTACAGAATAAATGAGATTAATTGGTAGGTCTAGAAGTATTTTTGTACTTGTGTAGCTGGTATTTGTAAGCAACATCTAAAATTGGTGCCAGTTGCCCTTAATCAGTGTTTGTATATAATATAATGCAATATATATTTAATGGAAAAATGTGTTTTTATTCTGCATTCAGGGGTCGCATTCTCCCATTTTTTAAGGGCACTTTCAACTCATCAAATTTTCAATTTTTTTTTTTTCTACCAGTATTTTTATAACGAAATTTTTATCGCATCTTCATAGTGTGGGCCGAGATTAAAAGGGATACAGATTTTTCTGTAAAAAAATATTGATAATAAAAAAGACGGGAATTTCTCATCCCCGAAAGTGCTCTTTAAAAAAACAAAAGTCAGAGAAAGTGACTTCCGTGTAGTTATTCCCATTAAAATATTTTTTAAATGAGTATTTATTTTGAGTATTTATTGATTGATGATTATAAACTTGTTAAAAGAATTTGAATTTTGATTTCATACTTAAAAAAAAAAAAAAAAATGGTGACCTCGAATGGTAACAGTGGATTTTTAATTTATTGTTTATCAATCGAAACCAGCCGCGTACTTATACAACGACTAACACTAAAATTTGTCGGGGAAAGAATTAAAAAAAAAAAAAAATCTGGCTAAATTGTGTGCAATAATGGCAAAAATCCATAATCTATAACCGTAAATGTAATAAATATTCTTTAGACACCACTATGTTTTTATTATTTCTTTTGTATATTCTTTTTTAAACCAGATAGTGTTTGATAGTAACTATTATAGGTAATAAAATCGAGCTTGCGGATGACCGAAATTACAGTAGGTTTTCGTGAAAATATTCTGAGTAGAAGATTTTCATAGGTTTTCAGATCAATTTATTTTCTGTGACTTGTCGAGGTTCACACTTTAGGTAAATATTAACATTTTCAAGAAAATTTCAAGTCTTGATGTAGAGAAAAAAAGTGTTGACGGAAATGCATTCTTTCACATTAAAGGAATATACTTAAAAAAATTGCTGCATATTTAAAATATTTTTTTCTTTTTGTTTTGTATTTATTAGATGAATACAAAGTATTCCTGCAACAAAAAGAAGTAGTGGCAATATAAAAATTAGCGTATTTAATTAAAATTCTGTTTTGCGAACAACATATGAAATAGATTACTCTTCCAAACTCTTTATCTCTTTTTTATAGCAAAATTGTAAAATGTTTTGAGAAACATAAGAATAATACAATATCTAAGAACAGATCACCTGAAGTTAAGTTAAATTTATTGTTTGTATTCTATAGAATATTTTATCATGTGTGGTAAAGTGGGTATAGCATTAGGCTTAACTAATATATAGCTAATTAATAAGGAATATATGAGGATCATTCTCACGAAAACTATTATTATGAGACAACTGAAGTGGATGGAAAGCTTTCGATTTTTTTTTTTTTTTTTTTTAACAGATATGTATGTAATACCTTCATAAGAAAATATAGATTCTGCATATTAATCAAAATATTTAAATTAATTTAGAATACTGAAAAGTAAGATAATGAGAGTTTGATACTTTGCTAGAATATGACGTTTTTTAATTTATTTAAAAGTTACAAGTACAATACATTTGAGATAGTCATGACAAGGTTTTAAGCCAGCATGGAAAGAAAGTGACAATTGTCGCCAAGCCACATACAAAATCGCATATGTATGGAACTCAAATGTGTCGCCAAAATACTTTTTTCTGTTGTCTTTATTTTTATTATTATTATTATTTTTTTAAATATGGAAAATATATTTTGATAATCACAGAATGGCTGTAAAGTAATCTTTTTATAAATTGACGTCTATTTATGTTAAATATTGTTAATATACCAATCGATTTAATGGTTTTTAACGTTTGATCTTTTTCTGTGTCTGTAAGAGTAAATAAAAACAAACAATTTTCGGCAATCTCCAAATGTTGAATTTTAAAGTTAATATGTTTGTTACTAGAAAAGTTTGATCCAGATTCATAAGTTTCAGTGAATAGTGGTGTTAAAGTTGCCTGAATAATTTAAAGTAAATTCTTGAATTTAATAACAGATTTGAATTACATATAACTGTAGGTACAGTAATGAAACAGGGGAGACTCCCCCCCCCTTCACCCAGAATTATTTATCAAATAAAGTGTTCCGAAGCCTAATTTGAATTATTTTAACATTGGTTTACACAACACTACTCGTTATCTTACACCTTAATCACCAATCTGTATTTACAGTATTAAATTTCAGGGTAAGAGAAAGTTGTGTGAGGGACACACCAGATTTTTACAATTATTTTGGTGATTAAATGCGTATATTAATATTACGATACAAATAAATATGCACTTTATAAATAGTAAATAAGCTGTAAATTACAGCATATAATTATTGTCAAAAAAAAAAAAAAAAAAAAAAAAGAATTAGAAAGGTCAGTTTGGAAATGGAGGTCGGAGCTGTGCTTTTTGAAGAACATGCATAGTGTACATCGCAGATTATTATACAGATAGGACACTCCCATACACTCAATGGTAACCAAAATTCGACTAGAGTGACGCTGTTGCAGTGTTGGACAAAATTCAATCATCTGAATGACTAACGATTAATGATTAAATTAATCGTTAATCAAAAATATTGACTGATGATTAATTTAATCGTTAATCAAAAATATTTTGACTAATGATTGAATTATTCGTTAATCATAAATATTTTGATTAAAGAATAATTCAATCGTTAATCGCAAATGTTCTAATTGACGAATGAATTAACCGTTAATCGTGGATATTATGACTAAAGAATAATCATTAATCATATTTTTTACGACTAACGAATAAATCAATCTTTAGTCACATTTTTATGATTAATGATTAAATCAATCTTTAGTCAAAAGTTTCATGATTAACGAATAAATCTGTGATTAATGATACATTTTATGATAAGGAATACACTGTAACACATTTTTCAATACCGTTCCAATGTGTTTAGAACTTCAATTCACTTTTCGGTCTCTCTATATGATTGTCTATCTGTCCATTAGCTTTTCGGATCATTGTTTAGAATGTCTGAAAATTCATGGATGTTATTCAGGTAGATTCCTGTATCAGGTAGGGAGAGAGTCAGGTTACCTTTAATTTTTTACCGACGGGTAAACCGCAAAATATTTTTCTTCGAAGAATATTTTTATGTTGCTTTTTAACACTCCCCAACAAGGTTGAAAAGTGTTAATGACTTCGTTTGCCTGTCTGTCTATTTATCCGTTCGTCTTTCTGTACGTCTGTCTGTTGGCGCTCTAACTCCGTAAATATTTTCAGAATTTCTTGAAACTGATATATGTTATTCAAGTTCATTATTGGATGTTCCCTATTGAAAATAGAGTGCGTATCTCTACTGGTTTGTGTACAGGGACACCCGAAATTATTCTGAAACATTATGTTCTATGGGAGGTAGTTTTATAAAACATATTTTAATACCTTT
The DNA here is from genome assembly GCA_963930645.1 of Salticus scenicus. Classification (NCBI taxonomy): domain Eukaryota; kingdom Metazoa; phylum Arthropoda; class Arachnida; order Araneae; family Salticidae; genus Salticus; species Salticus scenicus. Next base: position 175,731,596 of record OZ005660.1, on the reverse strand, counting down.
ACTATACACAAATCTTAATGAAATCGAAATGTTATTCACGTTCACTATCAGATGTTTCGTATGTAAAATGGAATAAATATCAGCACTAATTTGCATACAGGGACACTCGAAAATATTCTAAAGAACTGCGCTGTATGAAAGATTTTTCAAAACCAAATTTTAATAACTTTACTTCGTACAAAGCTTAATGAAATTTAAATATGCTATTCATATGCACCAAAAAACACTTTCTTTATAATATAGTATGATTAGTATTAAATTTACAGGGACACACACAAAATATTATTTACTTTAAGAAATATTAATAAAAATTTGCTGGAATTGCACTTTCGTTTACATTAAGTGTTTTTAACATTTTCTAATAATTTTCATGTGTGAATATGATTCCAATTTGCGCATTTGTATGTCTGTTTGTTTGCTCGTCTGTCAGTCTGCCTATCCGCAGTCTAACTCCCATAAATATTTACGAATTTTCTTGAAACTGATATATGTTATTCGAGTTCACTATCGAATGTTTCCTATTGAAAATGGAAAGAATAACTCTGCTGGTTTGTGTACAGGGACTCCCAAAAATATTCCAAAGCATTGCGTTCTCTGAAAAGTATTTCTAAAAACCCAATTTTAATAACTTTACTTTGCAGAAAACTTAATTAAATTGAAATAGGTTATGCATATGCACAAAGAAGGCTTTATATAAAATTTAGTATTGATATACAGGGCCACATACAAACATTCAGTTACGTTAAGAACTATTAATAAAAAAATTTCCTAGAATTGTACTTTCATTTACATTAAGCGTTTTTAAAGCTTTCAAACAATTTTTAAATGTGAAACTGATTTCCATTTTCGAATCTGTTTGTCGGATTGTCTATCTTTCTGTCTGTCTGTATCCCGCTTCCAGCGTCGGTAAATATTTTCAGAATTTTTAAAAAATATTATACATTAGTGAAGTCCATTATGGAATTTTACCTATTTAAAATGGCTAATAGGTCCTGTACAATTAGTTTGTGTACAGGGACAACAACTACAAAAAAAAAAAAAAAAAAAAAAAAGCCAGTACGTTGCGCTTTAGAACTGACAATTTTAAAAATCACATTTAAATAAATTTGTACTGAAAGAATCATACAGAAATTTACATATATTGTTAATATTCTAACATAATGTTTTGTATAGAATATGATATGATTAATTTTCAGGTTTACATAGCTATACTAAAATATTTAGATACATTAAGGGTTACAATTATAATGTAAAGGCTGCATTTTCTTTTGCGCTAAGCCTTTTTAACACTTACCAACAATGTCTAAGAGTGATCTTAAATGCAATTAATCTATCTGTATTTTTTTGAGTGCTTCTGTCTGTTTGTTATGTGATAACGCAGTCAAAGATTATTGAAAGTTATATGATACAACCAATTCGTACCTTTGAAAAGTGTTAATAATCAATGCGTACTGCATGATTTTTCGTTCTTGTTAACTCTTTCTAAGAAGGATGAAAAGTGTTAATGACTTCAGTTTGTCTGATCGTCTGTCTGTCCGCACTCTAACTCCCATAAATAATCATGTAATTTCTTGAAACAGATATATGTTATTCAAATTTCCTATCGAATGTTCCCTATTGAAAAAGAAGTGAATACGTCTGCTGTTTTGTGTTGGACACCCGAAAGTATTCCAAAGCAATGTGTCCTATGAGAGGTATTTCTATCAACCATATTTTAATACCGTTAATTTATACCAAACTTAATGAAATAGAAATATGTTATTCAAGTTCATTATCGGATGTTCCCCATTGAAAATGGAGTAAATGCCATTACTGGCTTGTATACAGGGACACTCGAAAGTATTCCAAGGCACTGTGTTCCATGAGAGGTATTTCTATAAATCAAATTTCAATAACTTTGCACAAATCTTAAAAAAATTAAAATATGCATTCATATGCACAAAAGAAAACTTTCCATACAATACGGTTTGATTAGCTTTATAATTATAGGACCACACAAGAGTATTCAATTACATTGAGGGGTATGCATTTTCGTTTATATTAAATGTTTTTATCCCTTTCTGAATGTTTTTAACACTTTCCAACAATGTTGAAAAGTGTTAATAACTTCAGTTTGTCTGTCTGTCTATCCGTCTGTCTTTTTGCATTCTAACTCCTGTAAATATTTAAGGGAACTTTTAAACTGATATGCGTTATATAAGTTTACTATCGGATGTTCTCTATTAGAAATGGAATGAATACCTTTACTAGTTTGTGTACAGAAGTGTTGCGAGATTGTGTACTATTTTTTATTCAATATCCACCACTAGATTTTTATTGTAACGGTTGCCTAATCTCTTCGAAGATTAACTTTCTATTATGTATATGAAACATCACATCTCAAAATTATTCGTGAGACTTGAATAAAAAGAAGGGCCAATCTGGCAACACTGGTGTACAGGGACACTCGAAAGTATTCCAAGGCACTGTGTTGTATGAGAGGTATTTCTATGAACTATATTTTAATTTCTTCATTTGCACAAAAATTAATGAAATTGAAATATGTATTGGTAACAGTTGAATAAAAATTCGCACAATTTGTACCAGGTGGCGCTTTCTATCGCTTGAACTGTTGCCAAGTTTCCGAGCCACGCGGAAGACATCGAATTTATTAGGCTATGGTTATATGCATTCTTCGGCCTCAGAGATGCTGTAGCAGGGGCCGTAGTCCCCACCTTTTTTTTTTTTTTTTTTTTTTTTTTTCAGGATACTATCAGGGATGAGAGAATTTTGCCTGTTTTGCCATCGCATTTTTTCTTAGAGAAATTTTTATTGTATTTTTAAAGTAATATGTCGCGATTAAACAGGATAGAAATTATGATCTATAATTAAAGGTTGCAAAAATGACATACATTTCTCATTTTTGAAAAAGTCCCGAAAAAAAAAAAAAAAAGCGGAGACTACTACGTTCCCTCGCTGTTGGTATCTCCAGAAGGTAAGCAAAACCACTCTTCTGATTCAGAATTTATATCTGGAGTTAAAATCATTTTGTTTATATATTTATTTATTTCTTCTTTTAATCGTTTTCTTTCGTTTTATGTTTATATTACACGATGATGCAATTATCTTTTCAAAACATCTTTCAATTTTTTTTTTGGTGTGTGTGTGTGGGGGGGGGGGGTCTAATATTTGTACCTTTCTCGAAGGTTTTAGCTGTAGCCAAATCGTATATATCTTGACACTTTGATGATCTTTCAGAGTTCTTTTTATAGTTCCTTATTATAAAAACAAGAAACACATATTCATAGAATAAAGCACAGAATATATAATTTGCTAGTTAAAATTTAAAATAGAATGTCTACTTACATGGATGTTACAACTTGCCCCAATAGTTTGTTTCAGCTTGCCCATCGAAGGATTTTGAACATTTTATTTATTTATATATATAGAAAAAATAAAATGAGATAAAATGAAATAACGATTTATACAATATATTAATTATTAATTATGCATTTTATAAATTAACAAACAGACAAAATAAACAGCTATAAACATTTCTTTAAAACATAAATTATCATACCTTTAATCAATATTTACGAAACACGTTTTTTTTTTTTTTTTTTTTTTTTTTTTTTTTTCCCGCTAACTAGCTAAAATGAAGCACTTGTACAGAACCGCTGAAAACCATTTTTGCGGAACACTGATTGTGCTTACATAATAAAGTGTGTCACAAGAATTCTGTTTAATGAAATATTTATTCAAAAATGTTACAAACTATTTCGTAAACTGCGTGTTACTTCTTACCCCTGTTACAACTATCCCCACGTTCCCCTATATAACTTTTCGACAATATAAAGGACTATACAAAATTAAGCAAAAGTGTTTTTCCTGTTGAATGTAATTGAAGTAAATATTTTACTACATTTTTCTATGCCGACAAAAACTGCTCAGAAGTAAAAAATAATTGACCAGAGTACTTCGGTAGACAAAGGGTTTTTTTAATTCAACTTTCAAGTTTGTTTTTTGTATATTTTCGCATTTTGTGGCTTCATGAAAGTATTTTATTTTATTTTAATTTTTTAATGTTTGATCTCCATATATGTATGTTAAAAGCATATCTGACAAAGTAAATATTTGCAGAAAAAATTCGTATTTTTATCTTGAAGTTCATTGGAGGTTTACACTTAAACATCTTAAAATGCAAAAAAATGGCAATAATTGCTTAAAGCTGGGGGAGAAATATAATAATAATAATAATTCAAAAAAGTGTACGACCGTTTGTCAGGCGAGCAAAATAGGAATGAGAGATGCAAACAAAATGACAACCCGTTGCCGTTAAACCTAGTGCTATCTAGTAGTAATAAATCATCTACATTTATAGTACCTTCCTTTGGTAGCAGCTCAGTAAAAGAAAACAGCTTCAGTAAATTCTTATCGTTCAATCCGATTTCTTTGTTCTTTTGAAGTTACCGCTATTTAGAAACTAGTATGGTCACTACAAGACATTCTTCTGTATTTTCCTTCAGAAATTCACTTAGTAAAAATATTTTATGAAAACTATTATTTCTTAAAATTATCTACCATAATGAATGCAGGACGATTTTCATCTTAAAGAAAACTAACACTGAATATAAGAAAAGAAAACAGCTTTATTTCCTATAAATAAAGTCTTATAAAAATGAATTTTCATAAGTTATCTCATAAATTAAAATTCCTACAGTTATAAGCTATAGAAGTTGAGATAGCCTTCCCATTTTGGGGGAAAATTGCAGTTTAGCAGCGCCACCTAGTGGCTGATATTCATCCAAATTTAATCAGCATAATATACTACAATGACCATTTTACATATCAAGTATTGTTTGATTATACGCAATAGAACCTTAGCTATAGCCTTCCCTGAAAATGCAGAAATCGACACCAAAAGTTGTTAGACATTAATTTATGTTGAGAGGTGCACATACATGTAAATTTATTTGCAATTCTGAGCAGTAATTACTGAGACAAAGCCCGTAAATTGTGGAAATAGCTACATAGTAGCGCTACCTGTTGAGCGGTTGACACTAAAAATGACACTAACGTATTGGCACCAATGTGTGTCAAGGTGCATCTGCATAAAAAATTATATTAACGTATGACACTAACGTATGTCAAGGGGCAGTAGCATATAAATTTATGTGCAATTTTGTGCCGTAAATCTTGCGATATATCCTTCTCTGAAATTGTGAAAATTGCGATATAGCTGTGCCACCTGCTCATCAATTGACAACAAAAGTTGATAATCACTAATTTAGGTCAAAGTGCTTCCGCTTATAATTTTATATGCAATTCTATGCAATAGTTTCTGAGATATGGTCGGCACAAAATTTTGCCTCACGCACAGACAAAAAGACATTTTCTGAAAAAGATCAAATCGTGCTCTAGAACTCTCAAAGCGTGCAAATTCATCAAAAACCAGAAGTCGGAAATTTTTACGAATCGAGTACTTTTTTCTATTGAATATAGAAAAAAGTAAAAAAGCAAATAGTAGATCGAGCTGATCAATAAACTTGGGCTATGTGCGCAATGACTTTCAGGCAGCTTGGTTCATAAATAAGTCTTTAGCTGAATTCGAAATTTTGAAATAAATGCAATTTTGATCTTCATATGAACTATGTATTTACCGAGATTCATGCAAATCTGTTCATAATTACGCTTTTTACGCGAGTTTGAAATTTTTAAGAGGCTGCCATTTTGAAACACGAGACCGATCGAGTTGATTAATAATCTTGGTTGAGACCGTGACATGAACTATGTGCATACCGAATTTTAAACAAATCTGTTCAAAAACACTTTTCCCATAAGAGCTTGAAATTTTCAAATGGCCGCCTACTTTTAAGTTGATGATAGATCAAGTAACCAACAAAATCACATAAGGTGTAAGGTATTTCAATGTTGAATGCAATGTCAAATTTGTGTTTCATTTGATTGAGTTATACATACATACACACACATATATGTACACACATACACATACAGAGAGAAAAAAGGGTGAAGGAGAAAAACTAAATGATTATTTTAGGTTGATTAAAAAAAAAAAAAAAAAAAAAAAAAAAACTACCTAAAAAGTTAAATAAATTGTAATTAGTAAAGATTAGACCTAAAAATTTTCTAGCGAATAGTGAAAAACGAAAGTATAAAGAGAGAACAACCTGATAGTCACGAAGAAAACTAAACTAATTGCAAAACACTTACATAGCTGCCAATATTTTAATTTATTCCGGAGTACTCTTAGCCCCGCCTTTATTTCGCACCACTTTACTTAAAGAAAAATTTTCTTTAGTATATAACTTCTATTAAATAAGAAAAAATTACATTTAAAAAATAAGTGGTACGAAATAGAGGCGGGGCTAAAATTACTCCGGAATAAATTTAAATATTGGCAGTTATGCACTTATGCTATGCTTTCGTCATTGATAATCGATTGTAAAATCATTCGATTCTTAAAATCACTCGAAAGCAAATCACTCGATTATAAAAATCATTCTATTTTTCTCATCTTTACCCTACATCTGGCAATACTGCACGCTACCGTGCTTCGATGTGTTTATCTCAACTATTTTTCGTGTATTTGTATTTTGATTGTAGTTGATTTTTTTTCTTTTTCTTTTTTTCGCCTTTATGAGTACGTGTGTGTGTTTTCTATTTTTTACTTTTTTTTCTGATGCAAAATTTTCGGGGCTTGTTAATTCGTCAAAGGTTGGCGTCTAAAATACAACAAATTCTTTATTTTCATATTGTTAACATTATTGAAAAGAATTTTGACTTACAGTTTAAACTTTAAAGAGAAAAACTTTTTTCGACTTTATTGAGTTCAGAAAACCTTTTTCTTAAAAGAAACGTAGCTTAAAAGAATAGTGCCCACAGGCGGAACTTACTCTCAAAGAAGCAAAAATGTACATTAGCGAAAATGTAAAAAAAATATAATGGTATAAATTAAAGTTGGTGCTAAAAATACTCCGAAATAAATAAAAATATTGGAAACTGTTGGTGGAAATGAGAAGCGAACATCTATAACCACACAGATTCTGATTGCATGTTTAGGATGCAATAATATACATTATATAAACTGCTGGTTTCAATACAGAAAGTACTAATTAACATTGGTGTAGTCGGTAAAGGTAACTTTGATCCACGAGGGCTATTTTTCAACTACCTTCAATTTATCGTTATATTTTATTGGGTAAAATGATTTATTTTACGTAGTCATGTTCAACGTAAAATTATAAAATTTTCTAGAATTTGAACATGTTCACTTATCAGGAATCTGTTCGTAGTTTTCCGCTGAAAGTTGCCATCATTTTGTAAATTCTTTGACTTTATTCTTGATTTTGGATGTATTGTTGAAAAGCTGTATTAGAATGAACATAGCTACTAACATTTAATTTATTCCGAAGGATTTTCAGCCCGCCTTTACAACGCACCGCTTTATTTTTACAAAATTTTCTCCAATATGTAACTTCTATAAAATAAGAAAAAAGTACTCGTATGCTGTAGAGTTTTTTTTTTTTTTTTTTTTTTTTTTTCATATTAATTAACTTTAAAAATACAAACTGCATTTTGTAAACTTGTATTTGACATATATAAATAGTTATATTGTAATTATTTTTAATTATGATTTATTTTTCTTTGAAGCTTTTCATATTTATAAAAATCTTTAAAATATTGTTAATTGTGTTTTCGCTGTGCTTTTTTTGTCCGATTGTTGGAAATTTTACTTTCGGTCCACATTTTCTTAATTGTTAAACAGTTCTCATAACTAGTGTTTCTTATATTATTATTGGCCACTCCCCACCACCGTCCACGTAATTCTGTAGTTTCAACAGAATTCGGTCCCTTTTCTATATCAACAAGCACTTCTTTCTCATTTGTTTATGCACTGAATCCCAACATTTTTTTCTCTTTGGCGTTTCTGAAGTTGTACTTTTTGCTGGTTTTAATAATCCAGATCCATGTCTCCTTTTAACTTTAAGGGTTAAAGATATCAGATAGATTAAAACACGAATAAACTACTACGTCAGAAACGCCAAAAGAAAAATATTTCCGATACATACAGCTGTCTCGGTAGCCTTAAGCGTACCGTCTTCAGTGCACATTCTTTATGCACAGAAGACGGTACGCTTAAGGCTACCGAAACAGCTGTATGTATCGGAAATATTTTTCTTTTGGCGTTTCTGACGTAGTAGTTTATTCGTGTTTTAATATTCCAACGACAAGTCTCCTGTTATTATATCAGATAGAGCTTTAACAATTATCCTGTGATTGCAATAGATCGATATTTTAAATATGTCAACCAGAATATCACTAGTATCTGCCGAAATGTCTTCCATCTATTTACTCTCTGCTCGTAGTAACATATTTTCTCAAACCGTAAAAGTACATTTTATTTATTTATTTATTTATTTATTTATACTTTTCTTTTTTATCGATCGCCACATGCTGCATATTTGCACGGCAATTTTCCGAAAATTAGCCGAGGATAGAGTTTTATTCATTTATTAATTAATTTATTATTTATCTGCATGCATTGTCTTACAGTTAAATTTTACAATAAATTTTGGCCGAGTAACAGAGATGCCAGTATTTTAACTTATTCTGCAGCATTGTTATACCCCGCCGTTTTTTCACACCACTTTACTTAGAGAAATTTTTAAATCTAAAAGAATTTACAATTAATTAAGGTTTTTTTTAGGACTGAGGGCCTATTAGTCTCAATCTGGGATTTTTGCGTTGTCGTTTTCGATAGTTGGACATTTGTCGAAATCTAAAATTTATCTAAAATATAATTGAATAATTTGAAAGCGATGTTATAATTTGAAAAAAGAAAAAAGAAAAAAAAAAAAAAACTAATAGTCCTCCGTCCTAAACTAAATTCTGCTTTTGCCAGATTTTCATCAAAATCTTTATTATTATTATTATTATTATTATTATTGAAAGAAAAAGAAAACAAAATTAATAATAATCAGTATCGTTACAAGCGATATCGAAAAAGTTTTTTTTTTTTTTTTTTTAAATAATTTTGAATTAGGAAATAAGAAGTGCGCGAGCAATATGAAATAAAAATAAGTAAAAAAATTAATTTAATGGTTTAATTTTTATATAAAACAAGATCGAGTGCTATCTTAAAAAGTAGATGTAAAATTTAAAGTTTAATTTTTTTGGCAACAATTATAATTAAAACAAATAATTTAATGAAAGTTTAGAAGTTAGAATTTCTAATTTTATTTTCAATTTTATTTATTTTTTATTTTTATTTTTATTTTTTTTTTAGAAGGGGAAAAGTCGCAGGTACTAAGAGTGCTACGGAATAAATAAACCCCTTCCCGGAGTATCAGGCGAACAAACAAAGGTGCAAGAGTTTCCGTCCAGCAGAGATGGAACACTGACGTAGAATTGACACCGGTATTTGTTTAAGATATTTCTTTACTTAATAATGTCCCTAATTTAAGAAGTACAAAATTTTGTTACATGGATATTGATAGTGGTATGCATTCTGCGCCAATGTGCTATCTCTGCTTCTGAAGACGGAACACTGACATAAATATACTTTATCAATAATTTCTATCATATTTCTGCAGTAATTTATTGCATACTTGCCAATCATCTAATTAATAACCAGCGTTCCCAACTTTTATAATTTATTCACGAGTATTTTTAGCCCCGCCTTCTTTTCGTAACAGAAATTTTGTAGATTGTTTCTCTTTAATATGTGACAACGATTAAATAAGAAGAAAGTCATTTTTCAAAATTTCCGGTATGAAAAAGAGGCGGGGCTAAAAATGCTCGTGAATAAATTATAAAAGTTGGGAACGCTGTTAATAACCGTACAATTGTTAACATCCCTTAAAAAAACCCCTCCTTTTTTCACATCACTTTATTTTCAGGGTAATTCTCTTTAACACTTTCGCGACCGCACGTTTTTGTCTTTTTCACAGTAAGGTCCGCCCTCAGGCGTTATTCTCCCAAGTTACAATATTTCAGAACAAAATTTTCTGTATTCACATTTATATTACAAATGCATATACATTATAGTTATACTCTTTTTAATCAAAGCTTTTATATCTTTAGTATATTGATAGCACAAATATGAATATTGGGTATATTTTTAAGAAATAAATAACATACAAATTGCGAAAGAAACGCAAACTGGTGGAGTTGGAGATTTTCAAATGGCGTGAATCCACGTCAGCGGTAGCGGAAATGTTACATGTTGTTACGATTAAATAAGAATAAAATTACTCTTAAAATGACTGGTGTGAAAAAAAAGGCGGGTACTAAAAATTGTACGGTTTATACTGCGATGGTTGGCAAGTATGTTATTGTGATAGAAGTTACTGATAAAGAATACTGGGGTTAATGCTGATTTTTAAGACGGAAACCACCCTGCGAATAATTTGAGACGGCAAGGGTTTAAAATGTTGGTATATCTACGAATATATATAATATGTATTTTATTTTTTACTTTTTTTAATATAAAGATAATTTGAGGGGAAAGATATAGGGGTAAAAACGAACTTTTTTTAGTGGCTTGTATACGCATGTTATCATCGGACTGCTTTTCTACCATACAGAGGAAGTCACGAAATTTGACACTACTCTATAACAATACATTTATTAATTCATTCCTGGGCGGCCTCGAAGAGATAGAATAAAAATATGTAAAATGCAAAGAAAGATACCAGTTTAGAGAAACGCATAAGGCCAGTATGTACTGTGCTCAGTAGCACCTCATAAATATCATAACAACATCAAAGTATTATTTTCAAACTTTTTTTACGAATAATTACAAAATGAATGAAATAAATGACTAATATAATTATGTTTAATAAATATTTAACTCCAAGGATAAACAGTTTTGTAAAAGTTATAATTGAAAACAAAAAAGTGTTTTAAAATTATTTTTTTAAACAAGCTTTTTCACTACTTCTAAAGTCTGTATTTTCAAGAACTGGTATCGTTAAATAGTAATTTTCTAAATATGATGTTTTTATTAACAGAAATGTTATATATAAAATAGTGGTTCTAGAAAATACAAAACGTAGTAACCCTATATTTAATTGGTACGTATTGGCACATTTCAAGAACTTTGACGTGTCTGCTTGTTATATAATCCACAAATCTATATGCATAAATTTATATGCATACAAAATAAATTATAGAAAAAATTTCCACTAATTTTACAATAAACCAATATCCACAATGTATATTAGTACAATAAATGAAATTTTCACATATATGTTTTATGTTGAATCGAATAGAAGTTTTTCAAGAAAGTTCTAATAATTACAAAAATATTATATATATATATATATAAACGAATATTAAATGTGCACGCTTTAAAAAGATTTATTTTATCTTTCAATCAGAGATGAAAGAGTTCATTTTTTACCACTAGTATTTTCCTACAAAAATTTGTAACCTATCAAATCCTCCCTCCCCCCCCCCGAAAAAAAAAAAAAAAAAAAGATAAAACTTTCTCTATAGAAATACCAGTGGCAAAAAAACCCCCAGAAATCTTTCATCTCTGATTTCAGTTTTCGTTATGCTAATATTAAAAAGAAAAAAATAAGTAAATTTTTTGAGATAATGCTATTGGCTTTTTGAAACTTTGGGAATAATGGAAATGAATTATATAAAATTTAGTGCTATTTTAATTGAAAATGTCAGTAATCCTAAATTTATGCCAAAAATGTATACAAATATTTTTTTAACACCGATAAAATTTTGTGAATCTGTAAGTAAAAAAAATTTTTAAAACTGTTGGAACTTTGTGAATGAACTTGAACAAGCGAAGTTAAACAAGCGAATGACTACTATTGCAGAAAGTCTTCGTGAAATCATAAATGTGTAAACTTCTGTCCATGCGCGTGGACTACTTTCATTAGTTGTGTGAGGGGTCTTTCGCACTTTACAGAAAATTTCGCTTTTCAGGGAAATTCGTGTCGTGAAGGAAAACGAAGCATTGTAAGAGACATAGCCTCTTTATCTAGATGCCCTCCGCGTGGCTCGAAAACTTGGCAACAATTCAAGCGGTAGACAGCGCCACCTGGTACAGATTGTGCACTTTTTTATTCAACTGTCATCAATAATTTTAAGAAGTGATATATGATATATATAATCGACGTTTCTTCGATTCTATTCGACTTTTATGTATATCAAATCCCACTTTTAAAAATGTTTAGTGGCTGTTGAATAAAAATGTCGCGCAATCTGTACCAGGTTGCGTTGTCTACCACCAAGTTTCCAAGCCACGCGGAGGCATCTAGTTTAGGAAACTATGGAGGGAAATAATCCCCTTAATGTTAGCAAGGTGATAAAAAGTCTTACAATTTTCCTTAGAAATCATCACCTTTATAAAGCTATCAATTTGTAAAGAATATTTTACTTTCTAATTACCAATAATATTGAAAAATGATGTTTGATATACAGGGTTTCCCATAAGTCATTTTAAAAGTTCATAACTATTGAATGAATTGATAGAATTTGACGCGGTTTGCTAAAAATCATTCTCGTAAAGGGGGATTTTTTAAATTATTTAATTAATTTATTATTTATTTATTTATTTATTTATATTTTATTTTATTTTATTTTATTTTATTTATTTATTTATTTATTTATTTATTTTTTTTGGGGGGGGGGGGGGTAAAGAAAAATAACAATTAAGCTATTTATCGATAGAGGGCGCTGTATGTGGCCAGATCACACATTTTCATGAAAAACTCTATATATTCTCATGCAGATGTTTAAAGGCATATAAATTTTATTCTATGTGTCCATCGTCACCCCAAATTACAGTTTGCAAACGAGTTATAAACTGTTAACTGCAGCTTCAGTCGGCTGTTCTTACCTCAGGGAAAACATCTTCACCAATAAAGCTTTTTCCACCAAGTCAACATTGCAATTAAAACTTCATGCATGCGCAAGTAGGAGACAAAATCAGAACTAAAGTGTTTTAATCGCAAAATTGTGCAATTTATAGGATTTTCTTTTGCTTTTTCTTTCACATCCTTGCGAAAAATTTATCTATTTGCCTAACTACAGTCAACAAAAAATTTTACTATATTTTTTTCTTTACAAAAAAAAAAAAAAATCCCCTTTCACGAGAATGATATTTTCGTAAACCGTGTTCAGTTCAACCAATTCATTCAATAGTTATGATTTTTAAAAATATCTACAGACTTATGGGACATCCTGTATATATGTTTACAGATTTTTCGAACACTAGAACATGATATTTCAAAATAATGCGTTAGCAGAAAAAATAGATAAAGTATTTTCAAAATAAAATGCTAAACATCTCGATTTATCCCTTGTAACATTGATCAATTATATTTTGCTCGGCCTTTCATCCACTCCTTAAAATTTGCTGGAGTATTATCATGAATATATCGTTCAGAGAATTATCTGAGATTGGTTTTCGATAAGGAGTAATTCACTAAAAAATATACTGAACCGATGACAAAACACGTGAAACTCGATAGAAATCACGTTTTTTCATCAGGTTGTCACTGGACTGGGATGGAACACTGGCGCAGAACTCACACCACTATCAATGAAGCAAAATGTTCTACTTCGTAAATCAACGGTATTATAGGTAGCGAAAATTTTTAAACGAATACCGGTATGAATTCTGCGCCAGTGTTTCATCCGTCAGGGGTCGTATTCTCCGCCCTTTTTCAGGACACTCTGAAATATAACAAATTTCCGCCTCTATGCTTACCACTATTTTTTTACGATGATCTCTAACCAGATTAATCTGGAGACATTTCTATAAAAAGTACCATAAAAATTTCTGCATGAAATTACTGGTGGCAAAATAGAAGTAAATTTCTTACTCCTAAGTGTGTCCTTAAAAAGGGGCGGAGAGTACTACCTCTGATCCTTGCACAGTATGAACTTCTAAAATTCATCGGGTTCCGATGAGACATTTTAGATGAACTCCCGAAGAGATTCATCGCTCTTGATGAGATTTCGAGTATCAGCCTTTCACAAGCTCATTGGTCTTCGATAAAAGGAAAATCAAACGCCGATTACATTTGCTGCTATGGATATTTTGTTTGCGAAACTATCCAGAAACTTAAAACTGTTTTAATTGCTCATAAATTAAAAACACAATTAACAACACAAGTTTAGTTAAACAAAAAAACTAAATTCTTTAACCCCTTAACGCGCGGCGTTCTCGCTGCGAGGACGCAAAATTTCAGATCCAGCTGCAAAAATTCATCCCGGAAATTTTTTAGCAAACATTTACGTTTATAACATATCAGAAAAGGCCGGTTTTTAGGTTGATTTCTTTAGAAATCGACCTATTGCAATCACTTCGTTTATCTATATATATATCTATCTATCTATCTATCTATCTATCTATCTATCTATAATGAAGATTTTGTCATCACGATAACTCCCGAAATAATACTCGAAATCGAACCAAATTTGGACAGTGAACTGATCTTATAAATATCTTGGATGAGTTCGTTAACCAAGTTGCTCCGACTTTTTGTTTTCAAGTGGCAGCCACTTGAAAATTTCAAACCGACATTGTAAAAAGCATATTTAAAGCAAGATTTGCTTGAATTTTGTTGTAAATACAGGTCACATGAGGGTCTCAATGATGTTTATTAATGAAGTTTATCCGCCATTTTCAATAAAGTGGCAGATATTTTAAGTTAAACGGGACCACTTGAAATCAGGCTACCACTTGAAAATTTAAAATCCCTATAACTTCCGAAATAATACTCCAAATCGAACCAAATTTGAACAGTGTCTTAACTTATCTTATAAATATCTTAGATGAGTTTGTTAACCAAGTTGCTCCGCCATTTTGTTTTCAAGTGGAGACCACTTGAAAATTTCAAATTCAAATTGTAAAAAGCGTATTCCGAATTTTTTTTAATTTTGATGTATACATAGATTACACAAGTGTCTCAAATAACTTTATTAATGAATTTTATCCGCCATTTTTAATAAAGTGGCGGATATCTTAAGTTAAGCGGGACCACTTGAAATCAGGCCACCACTTGAAAATTTAAAACCATGATAACTTCCGAAATAATACTCCAAATGGAACCAAATTTGAACAGTGTCTTAACTTATGTTATAAATATCTTAGATGAGTTTGTTAACCAAGTTGCTCCGCCATTTTGTTTTCAAGTGGAGACCACTTGAAAATTTCAAATTTAAATTGTAAAAAGCGTATTCCGAAATTGTTTGAATTTTGATGTAAATACAGACCACATAAGGATCTCAATGAAGTTTATTAATAAACTATATCCGCCATTTTTAATAAAGTGGCAGATATCTTAAGTTAAGCGGGACCACTTGAAATCAGGCAACCACTTGAAAATTTTAAATCCCTATAACTTCCGAAAGAATACTCCATATCGAACCAAATTTGAATAGTGTCTTAACTTATCTTATAAATATCTTGGATGAGTTTGTTAACCAAGTTGCTCCGCCATTTTGTTTTCAAGTGGAGACCACTTGAAAATTTCAAATTCAAATTGTAAAAAGCGTATTGCGAATTTCTTTTAATTTTGATGTATACATAGATTACACAAATGTCTGAAATAACTTTATTAATGATCTTTATCCGCCATTTTTAATAAAGTGGTGGATATCATAAGTTAAGCGGGACCACTTGAAATCAGGCCACCACTTGAAAATTTAAAACCATGATAACTTCCGAAATAATACTCCAAATGGAACCAAATTTGAACAGTGTCTTAACTTATCTTATAAATATCTTAGATGAGTTTGTTAACCAAGTTGCTCCGCCATTTTGTTTTCAAGTGGAGACAACTTGAAAATTTCAAATTTAAATTGTAAAAAGCGTATTCCGAAATTGTTTGAATTGTGATGTAAATACAGACCACATAAGGATCTCAATGAAGTTTATTAATAAACTATATCCGCCACTTTTAATAAAGTGGCAGATATCTTAAGTTAAGCGCGGTCACTTGAAATCAGGCTCATACTTGAAAATTTAAAATCACGATAACTTTTGAAATAATTCTTCAAATCGAACCAAATTTTGACAGTGATATTATCATATAATTATCTTGAATGTTTTCACTAGGCAACTTATCCCGACATCTTGTGTCTAAGTTCCAGCCACTTGAAATCACACTGCCACTTGAAAATATGCCATCACGATAACTTTTAAAATACTAAACTGATTCAAATAAAAGCTGGTTAGTGAACTTTTGGTTCAAATATCTAGGATAAGTTCTCTTGATGACTTGATCCGCAATTTTATTTTCAAGTGGCGGCCACTTGAAAATTTGTCATTATGGTAACTTTAGTAAGACAGAATCAATTCGCTTCAAGTTTGGGTAGTGGATTTATCATTCAAATATCTCAGATAAGTTCGCGAGGCATCTCACTCCACTTTTTTTTACAAGTGGTGCCACCTGAAAATTTCTTATGATTATAATTTTTGAAATTCTGATTTAATTTAAACTAGAACTGGACAATGAACTTATCGTACAAATGTACTGGATGATTTCGATGGGCAAGTTGTTTTGCTATTTTGTTTTACAAGTCGCAGCCACTTAGACTGCCACTTGAAAATTTGCCATAATAATAACTTTTGAAACACGGCACTGATTTAAACCACAGTTGGACAGTAACCTATGCTTCAAATATCTTCGATGTGTTTTCTGGAACTTTAGAAATACTTAATCAATTCAAATCAAAGTTGAAAAATGGATTTATCATTCAAACAACAAAAATTTAGAAAATTCACGTAACTCATGAACCAATCACGTTATTGCGTCCATCTTTGGTATATCGATAATAAGTATTTTCTCGCCAAAAGTCGCCAAAAAAGTCGCCATAGGGGAAAAGTCGCCAAATTTGGCGCCAAATCCATTACATGCGTTACTGGATCTTTTTAATCCGTTTTTAAGGTAAAATTAGACTATTTTAATACTAAAACAAACTAGAAATGCAGAAAACTAACATTTTATCAACTTACTAAGCCTCTTTAAAAGAATTTCTACAAAAAAAAAAAAAAAAAAAAAAAAAAAATATTTTCAAATTTGCAACGATTTCTCAGATGAGCAACTTTCTCTGCCATTTTTATCGAAGTGGCAGCCACTTAATTTTTCAACACAATGACTTTTGAGATTTTGAATTAATTCGAACTATGTGTGTACAGTAGACTTATCTCACAAACGCATTTCATATATTTGTCAACTTAACCCACCATTTTTTTTTCCTAGCGCCGGCCACTTGAAAATTTTAAATTCACATAAAAGTGTATTTATGAACCGATTTGCTTAAAACTCCATATGTGCATAGCCTACATCAATATTTCTACCAAGTGCATTAATAATTTGTAGCCGCCATTTTGAAACAAAATGACGGCTACTTGATAAGGAAAAAGAAATCAACCTACCCTTCCGAAAAAGCCGGAATGTCTTGTTTAACCTTAAAATTTAAAATTTCTTTTAGTTTAATTTAGTTCATGAATTCCGGTGGCAGTGTAATTTAAATTATCCGAATTGTCTTGCGCCGCAAAGGGTTAAGAACTTTCAGTCTTTTTAACATCGGATGACTAAGATATTTCCAAACATTTTTTTTAAAGAGTTTGACTATATTTCTGCTTGAATAATCATTATATTTCAGAAGATGTACTTATTCCAGCATGAGTGCTTCGCTCGCTCTGTCAATTTGAAAGAACTGAATATACTGTTGCATTCGATTATCCACACTGTTAAAAATTTCAACAGAAAACTCTGTGTAATGTATTATCTTAGGTGCCCACTTCACCCACCGCCACCGGAAGCCGAAGCTAATGTTATTCTATGGGAAATTTTTCTATACAAATAATTTATTAAATAATACATATTTTTAAATTCTGTTTTCCATTTCTGAAAACTCCCAGCTGTTAAATTGACGGATCTTTTTTTTAAATGTATGTTTTTAATTTTTTATATTTTATTTTGAAGCTGCAAAATACGAATTTTCGATATGTGAATTTTTTTCATTTTGCAATTTCAAAATAAAATATTAATAATTTAAAAAAATACTTTTTTAAAAAAAGTCCGTCATTTTAACAGTTGAGAATTTTCTGAATGTGAAAACAGAATTTAAAAATATGTATTAGTTAATAAGTTATTTGTAAAGAAAATTTCCCCATAGAATAACATTGGCTCGGGCTTCCGGCGACGGTAAGTGAAGAGGGCCGTTAAGTATTACGTAAAATTACTGAAAAAGATATACGAAGATGTTAAAGGATTATTTTATGCATTCATTTTAATAACGAATATTTATTCATTTAATTATTGGTGGGAATATATTTCGCACTTAGAGTGCTTTTTGTAAATTAGAAACAGACATTTTTAATTTTAATTAAATAATTAAATAATAAAATTAGGCAAAAATACAGAATAAAGATAGAGAATCTCGATTATTCGCTTTTAACTAAGAATTACTGTAAATTTACAGAGACTCTGGATAAATATTTACATTGAATTTACAGAAATTTTTAACGGTGCAGTGCCTTGGGCCTCTCTCATTTCTCTTGTTTCCTCACCTGTATGTGAAGCTTTATAATTAAGTTTAAGATTTTTTCTGTTGAGTATATCTACTGGGGACGCACGCCCAGTACTGTCAGATTGAGGGACATTTTTATTCAATAGCCATAACTATATTTTAATTGTAATGGATGCCTAGTTAATTAAAAGACTTCTTTGCAAGCTAATTAAATAAATACATATACATATATGTAAAATTCTTAAAATGCCTATAAAAATGTATTGCTATCTTTAAACTCCCTTCTTACAATTTTATGTTTAGTGCTTTTTACTTCCATAAACTACAATATTCCGTTTATTCCGCCAATCATCATATTGCGGACGGAAAGCTTTTACAGAAGACAGCGGGGACATTAACTGCGGTTTCGACTGATTTCAATTTTTTTTTCTTTTAATTATTGATAATGCTATGGATTTTTCATATTTTATTTAAGTATAGCAGAGTTGCCAACTTTTATAATTTATTCCGGAGCATTGTTAGCTCCGCCGTTTTTTCCCACCAGAAATTTTGAAGAATGATTTTCCCCTTATTTAACCGTTGTCACATATTAAAGAGAAATATTCTATAACATTTCTGGTGCGAAAAGAAGGCGGAGCTAAAATTGCTCCGGAGTAAATTATAAAAGTTGGCAACTCTGGTATAGGGATAAACGAAGGGGAAAAGCCTGCTATTTTACACATCAAGCTTAATTGTAATTATTCAAGCTTAATTGAAAATTGAAATTATCAAGCTTAAGCTAATGTCAGAGCCTGATTAAGGGAGAAGCACACATTATTTACACTTACACCGTTGTTTTTTAATAAATACTTTCCTCATATAATAAACATAAAATTCTCATTAAAAATTATTTTAAAAGAATTCTGGTGTCTAATAACGGTGAGTAAATTGGATTGTTTTACACCGTTCATTTTTTATAAAAAATATTTCCTCGTCAAAGCGTGGAATTTCTATGACATGAAGTAAAAAATAATTGTAAAAATATTCCGGTGAGAGCGGAGATAATGTGTGCTTCCCCCTTAATCAGGCTCTGTCTAATGTTATCAAATATTATGGATCTGTATCTTACAGTTTTAATTAATTAAGAAGAACAGTCAGAAGGATAATTTTGATCAGCATTTTAGTTATTTGTTCATCTTATATAATTGATATAATTTATAAATAGAAAATTTGCTTAAGAAATGTTTTTAATGTTTTATATTTTCTATATAAATTTTTATTCACCTGCATCTAACATAACAAAAAGCCTTAACATAATTTTGAACCGACTCGCAGTAATGCTAATTGTGAAATTAAGACTTTGTATTTTATCATTTATCATTTTCGAAATGTACACGAATTAAAATTAAATTATCACGGTCAATAAAAAACTTATATAAAATGCATAAAAGTGTGCTTAAATATCATTTATACTTTTTTACTAATTAATATGAAGCAACTTTAAAAATCACTTAAATACATCTTCGCAAAAGCATGACATCATAAAAAATTTAAAATACACTAGACAGATGTATAGAGTAATCATGTCTGTTTTTCTAAAATATAGATGAGCGGAGGATATTATGGAATACCTCTTACATTTCTTAAAATACCTTTACTTGTTTTTAATAAAAATCCCCAAAATCATGATGAGTACATAGTGTAATTATTTGTAATGAAATGCAAATGAAAAAAAATCCAAAAAACAATTTTTTTGTTACTTTAAAAATGTTCAAATCACAAGTGTACTAGTAAGTTTAAATGTTTGAAAATTTACCTGCAAAAACTTTTAAAAATCACAAAACATACTTTGTTCTATAGAGAATGGTATGACAGCAACAAGCGGTTGCTTCTTACTGTATTGCTTCATGGGAATCCTTCTTGAGTAATTCATAATATATTTAAGAGATAGCAGCACTAATCAGAGCTGAAAACTCGTTATTCCATATTTCCCGACTATTCCATAATACCCTCCTCTCCTCTATAGCAGAAAACTAGAAAAAGCTGTTTATTACTAAACATGTTCATGCGCCATTGTTTAATTTTTCCAGCAAAATACAATGAAAAATTTTAAGTTGTTTAAAGTCAGTCTTAGTGAATTAAAGGTACCATGACTGACTTTCTTTAAACAAGCAATACAAAAGTTACAAACGCAATACAAGTCACGTTCTTGGGGTTGAAATACATTTGTTTACATTTACGAGTACACTTGACGACTACTGGTGCCGATAGTCCAATTAAAATAAAAATTCTACCATCATAATTCTAAACGAAAGTATAGTATTTTTAATCAAAAAAGTTACCCAGTTATTAAAAATATTAAAACACCAGTGTTCGTCAGGGGTGACGAACATTGGTAAAACGTTCAAAATATGCACCAGTAGCCGTCATGCCTTAAAAATCTTTATATTATGTCAAATTTTAAAAAGTTGCACAGAAATCGTATTCTACATTTCATAAACATTACATGCAATGCTTCATGAGCAATGTCAAATACAGCAAACAACAAAATATATCAAGAAATGCATATATCATTCCTTAGTCATTTGCTTTACGGTGACTCGATCCAATTGTAATTTAACATTTCCTTTTTATTTGCTTCTCCCTACTCTTCCCCAATACTTGAAATCGATTTTTTTATGTCATAAGAAGCAGAAGGCTTTGGAGAATCTTGTACGGGTAGATTCAAATCCATACAGGTTATAAAACGCTTATTTTAACGCTTATTTTAAAAGTGTGACGACTACTGGTGCAGATTTTAGGGATGACGAGCACTGGTGTCTTTACCTTAATTCCGAAATGAGGGCAGGTCAAAACAACGTCATCTCATGATCTCGCGTGAAATTTGAAACAGTTGTTTTGTGAGTAAATTTGACTATTTTTCATAGATATTAGTACCGCCTCTCGTCTGTTTCGAGACTTAGGAGAAAACGCAGCAAGAATTTGCGCATTCTATGAGAATAGATTAATGCACAGCTTTTTTTTCCTGCTCGATTCAAAATTAATATGTTTCGTGAATAACGCTGCCTTCCTATGTTATTTATAAGACGCAGGGTTTAAACTGCCATTAGTTTTTTTAGCATTTTGCTAAAATGTATCATATTTTCAGGGATGGAACACGGGCGCAGAATTCATACCACTATCAATGTAAGAAAATTTTCTACTTCTTAAATCGACGATATTATAGTTAGAGAAATGTCTTAAACGGATTCCGGTATGAATTCTGCGCCCGTGTTCCATCCCTGTATTTTGCTAAAACAAGTCGATCAGAATTTCGCTAAAAAGCTAAAACTGGATAACTGTATAAAATATCTCTATATAATATCTCTATATAATAATTCAGATTTTTTTTTTTTTTTTTTTTTTTTTTTTTTTTGTAATATTTGCAGGCAAAAACTACGAAAGGACTGAAATTTTTGGGAATCCTTATTTATATAGTAATTTGGATTTATTTTTAATTTTCAATGATTGAATTTAAATTCAAAAATATTTAAAAGTATGTTAGAATTCAGAATTTGCTTCATAGAAGCATTTTTAGCACTAGTATTTCACGATTATCTACCACTACACTTTACTTGATTTTTAAATTGCTTTTTTCATTTTACATATATGATATGAATACCTCTTTTTCTATTGATAAAATGAAAACACAGTTTCCCTTATTCATATTTTTAAAGTCACAAATATGGATGCTTGGTTAAAATCATCAATGAACAAAAGGAATAGAAAACAAAACTGAGGATAACAAAGCTAAGCAAAAGAAATCAATGGTATCCAAGGAATTAACTTTCGAAAAAGCTAAAATACTGCTTGCCTATTTTCGCTAAAATGCTATAGTAATTTTTTTGCCAGGTTAAGCCCTGATAAGACGTTATCACTTTATGCATTCAAAAAACATATTCGAATCTTATTCTTAAAGCAGTTAGAATGGATGTCTCAGATTTTAATTCTAAAAATACATTATCATTCGTATATTTTTCTCCGGTTGAGGAAATGTTTCCCTTATTACTTTTGAAGCTTATTTTTCTACTTATTTAATATATATATATATATATATATATATATATATATATTTTACTTTCCGAACGTACATATGTAAGGAAAATGTTATATCATGACAAAAATCCAACTTTTGATATTTTGGGGGTTCTATACGTTTTGAGGTCCTCTGAGTTCATTTTTACTATTTTTACGATGATATAGCATGTGTGTGTGTGTGTGTGTATGCATTTCAGTGAATACCATAATGTCTAAATGCTTTATTTAAATGAGCGTAATGTTGGTATGTATGTTAGAGGTCACCATAGCATGAACCCTATTGATTTTAGTGAATCTAGCACTTATAGTTTTTTTTACAGGGACACAAAGAAAAATTCTTTATCATTATGGGCTATGAGCTCAAATTATTTAATGTGTCACAGCATCTAAACGCCTTTGTCGACGGAGCTGAAAATTTATACGTAGGTTATAAATCAAGGTCACGCGAGCTGTATAAATTTTGATGAATCTAGCACTTATATTTTTTTTACAAGGAAACAAAGAAATATACTTTATCATTATGGTTTATGGGCCCAAATTTTTAAAAATGCGGTAACGTCTAAACGTCTTACCCGATGGAGATGGAAATTTATACACATATTACAGGTCACAATCTCACAAACTGTATAGATTTTGATGAATCTATCCATTACAGATTTTTACAGGAACAAAACAAATTTTCTTTTTCATTATGATCTATGGGCTTAAATTATTTGAACTGCAATAGCGTGAATTTAAACAATGGAGAAAAATACTCATACACCCTATCTTAATTTTCACTTTAAAAAAAAATCTTCTCTTACTTTAATCTATTTATGCAATCGTTAATTACTTAATGTTCGGAAAATCAAGGGAGTAATTCCAGATTTTTTTTTTTTTTTTTTTTTTAATACTTTTTGAACATACATATGTAATGAAAGTATTGTAATCATGTTAAATATCTGACTCTGAGATTTTGGCATTCCTATACCTTTTCAGGTCCCCTGAGTTCCTTTTTATTAATTTTAGGATGATGCACATATGTATGTGTGTGTATGTGAGTGAACACGATAGCTCTTATTCGCTATTTTCGAATGCGCTGAAAGTTGGTACGTATGTTATAGGTCACCATAGTACGAGCTCTATTGATTTTATGAATCTAGGACTTAAGTTTTTTAGAAGGACACAAAGAAAAATTCTTTATCGTTATGGCCTATAAACCCAAATTTTTAAAAGTGCGATAGCGTCTAATCTTCTTACTCAATGGAGATAGAAAATTTATACGCATATTACTGATCACAGTCGTAAAATTGTATAGATTTTGGTGAATCTAGCAATTATAGATTTTTACAGGGACTAAAGGAAATATTCTGTTTCATTATGATCTATAGGCTCAAATTATCTGAAGTGTAATAGTGTAAAATTTTACAAAGGAAAAAAAAAATACTCAAACACCCTATTAAAATTTTCCCTTTTCTTTATTTAACGATTTGTCTTAATTTAATTTATTTATACCATCGTTAATTGCTTAATATTCGGAAAGTTGAGTAAAGTCACTCTAGATGATTTTTTTTTTCTTTTTTTACTTTCCGATATAATATAATTTATAATATATTCTTTATAAAGATTTTATTTATCATAATAAAATAATATTCATGAGTAAAGCACTTCTTCCACACGATTTTTAGTCTCGCTGTTATTCGAAAGAGTCTCCACTAAAATGCACTAAACAATTAAGGTTGTAATAAGAACAACAAAAGAAAAATTAAACAGACTAAAGAGGTGAAAAAGGATTTTTCAAATATAAACAAAATCTTTCAAACTCTGCTTCATTCTCTTTTACAAATTTTCTCAACCATCTTGCATCCTTTCTCACCTTATTATTACTTAAAAAATATACGAAAATTATACCTGAAGTTTACATTGTTTTTATACGTATATCATACAAAAATTATTATTTTTATTTGACTAATATATATAATGAAGAATTTGCACATTTTCTGATGTAAGGAAAGTATTGTAAACATCTCAAAAATCTGACTTTGAGATTTTGGTTTTTCTATACGTTTTCAGGTCCCATGAGTTTATTTTTACATTTTTTGTTTGTTTTTTTGTTTGAATAAGCTGATAGTTCGTATGTATGTTTTAGGTTACCATAGCTCGAATCCTATTGATTTTATTGAATCTAGGATTTAAAGATTTTTTTTTTTTTTTTTTTTTTTGCAGGAACATAAGGAAAATTTTTATATCATTATGACATATGGTCCCAAATTTTTTAATTTTTTAATTTTTCATTTGTCTGAGCCTAAAATTTATACACATGTTATAATTCACCGTTGTTCGAGCTGTATAGATTTTGGTGAATCTAGCATTTAAGTTTTTCACAGGGACACAAAGAAAAATTCTTTAACATTGTGGTCTGTGGATCCAAAAATTTTTAAATGCGATAACGTCTAAATAGCTAGTTTGATGATGTCGAAAATTTTTATACATATTTTATGTCACACTCGCACATACTGTATCGATTTTGGTGAATCTAGCACTTATAGCTGTTTTACAGGGACACAAAGGAATATTCTTTATCATTAGAGCCGATGGGCACAAATCTTTTAAAGTGTAATAGCGTCTAAACTTTTTATTCGATTGAGTTCAAAATTTATACACATGTTATAGGCCACGATCGCACAAATTGTGTAGATTTTGGTAAATGTAGTGCTTATAGATTTTTACAGGCGCATAACGAAAAATTCTTTATCATTATAATCTATCGACTCAAATAATTTGAAATGCAATAGCACACAATGAAAATAAATGCTCATATTCCCTATTATAATTTTTACTTTTATTTATTAAACAACTTTTTTTACTTTGATTTATTTATACAACTGTTAATTACTTAATAATCGTAAAGTCCAGTGGAGTCACTCCAGATTTTTTTTTTTTTTTTTTTTTTAACTTTTAAAGATTAATACTCCAGGGAAAAATAGTTTGGAAAATGTGCGATCGCAATGCTACGGATTTTTAATTAGAATGTTAGCACGTATGCATTGGAATTAGAATAGTTATCCACGTAGGTTTTGGATTCAATAGATTCAACTACTTCATCAGTGTAACTTTAGTTGATTTTATATCTCAAAACATTGTATTTATATTTTATATTATATCTTACATTTATATCTTATTAACTAATATATTTTATATCTTATTAACTAATTGTAGTGGCTAACATCCCTGACTTCTACATGCTAGGGCCACAGTTCGAATCCTGGGTAAATGTGTGGATACTTGGTTAGCTGAGTATTGTTAGGGAATGCGATGACAGCCCGCGTATCTCCATTATGTTAGCGCGTACAGCACAAATTCACAATTTTTCGCCAGACAGTGCGATTTTAGCCAAATATGGAAGTGCAAAGAGAAACTTCACGTAGCTTAACCTGTGTAAATTGTTCGACCAAATTACTAATACTTACTAAAATGCATTAAAAATGCTCATACGTCAAAATCGGTAGTACACCATTTTACATTTCAACTATTTTTATTGTAATTTTGTATTCAAATTTTTAAAATGTACGACTTTATAAAATATTTCTCTTATGAAGCAGTGCTTCAATTGTCACTAAATATTCGCCTTATATTTAACTATTATGTATTTTAAAGAACGTCTTAATCACAATAAAGATCGATAATTTATTTAAAATTTTATGGTTGAAATTTATAAAATTTCCTACATATAATTTCCTCCTCAGACATGTCCATTTCTCTTTTTTTACCCCCCACCCTCACCCCCAGTATAGAAAGTTAAAAAATAAAACGTTAAATATTTTATTAATGCTATTCTATTTGTTTCTCCGTAATCATAAATAATCTAACTTAATATGTTACAAAAATCAAAATAATAATGACGTGCATATTCTATTTCCCTTTTTTAAAAGAAATAAGTCGGCATAGACGTATTCTCAATTCCTCATCGTATATTTATTGTTACTAATTTCCATTGAGAGCAAATTGTATTCAGATTATAAGGAATGAGTATGATAGAACACTCAACACAGTCGCAGACTGAAATGCCGCACCTTATAGGCTACTCTCTATCCGATTCGATACATTTAACTCATCGTAATTAAATGACTAATTTTATTAGGATTGTTTTTCGTACATTAATTTCCAACGCAATGATCCCCATATTGCAAGTTCGTGTGAAGTATTGGCCTAATTTATTTCCCATATGCAAGAAAACTTAAATTTTTAATTACTAAAGTTTTCATATTAAAATGTTCATATTTAGTAAAGTGTATTAAAAAAGATATTTTAAAATATTGGTCTGACATCTTTACGACAAAATATTTGTCATAATGGGCGTTTAAACGATATTTTGCTCTATTCTGCCATATTAAAAAAAAAAAAAAAAAAAAAAAAAAAAAAGTCGTAAATTTCGAATAAATTACGAAGTTTACAACTTACATTGTTCCAAAGGAATATTGTCCTTATCAATAATGTAAGTGATGTTTTAAAACTGGTGCGCCCATTTTACAATCATTCTTTCGTGAGACATGTGTCTATAGACTAGAGTAACTAATTAAAAAACTGAATAACCTAAGAATACTTCATAAAGATTGTGATTTTGGAATTCACAATTCCTCAAAACGTGAAAAAAAAAGTCAAATATTTTTAAAATTACCTGAGTGCCCCATATCTATAGTACACACAGACAAGTCACATAGACCAACCACTAAAAACATAATTTTTAGATTCAGGAAACCTCAAAACATATAAATGTAGCAAATAATCAATTTCGAAAATTTGATCCGAAAAGTAAATTAGAGGAGGAGAATAATTTTAAGTTATTTAAATTTTAATTGCATTTATTACAGTGATTTTTAATAATAATAATAATAATAATAATGAAAAATAATGCTTTTACTTAATTTTAGGTAGCCCTGTATATTAATTATATATTATACAAACACAATATAGTGTATTTAAATGTAACACAGAATGAATAACACCGAACACGACTTGAAATGTACTTCGTTGTATAAATGAATCTGAATTCTTTTGTGTGGTCCTGTGTAAACTTCTAATAAAGGATTTACATTCTACATTCTGTTCGAAACACACTTTCATGCATATAAAAATATAACTTCAATTTATTTTGTTTTGTGTAATCTAAAGATATTAAATTGTATCTATCAGAAGTTTTTCACTTATACTTAACGAATTTGAATTATTTTCGAAGTCACTATAAAAGAGTTACCTATTCTTTTCTCCGAGTCCGGATTTCTAGCTAATATTTATTTAGGAGTTATGAGGATAACAAACACACAGACGTACATAGATACACACAGACAACCGTTAAAAACCTAATTTTTGGTTTCACGACATTTCAAAACGTGTAAATGTAGTAAAAACTCAGTTTCGGAATTCGGGGACAAAAACAAAACTTTCTTTACACTACCCACACAACACAAAATATCTAAAAGACGTCTATTTAACATCGAAATGCATCTATAACATCCAGAATGTCTTTTAGATGTCTATAGCATTAAAGAAAAAGATGTCTATTAGACATCACTCCTTTAGATATCTATTAGATATCTGTAACCTCTAAAATACATCTTATAGTTATCACTGTTTCGATGTCTCATGGATGTACACTTTTCGACATCTAATGGACATACTTTCTTCGACATCTAATGGAATTTTGAATAATACGTATTATGCTCCTCTTATAGAGCATCTCCATGAACTTGGGAATAGATGAACAACGTTTTAACCGAGACCGTAACCGTGTGTAACCAAGCGAAATCTGGTTTGTTTATGTGGTAGTGGTTTTAATCAAGGCTTGTCTAATTATTATGTTTAAATTTTAATCAAGAGACATTGTAAATTTTCAGCCCTCTGCCTAATCAAAAGGTGAGTTATGAATTTCATCGTTCACGTATTTATTTTTTCTTTCATTCTCTGAATGATAGGCAAAACATGTTACAGAGGTATCTGCATTCCGGATTTTTTTATTTTTTTTTTTTTCCACAGAATTTTTAAACAGTAGTATTTCTTGTAATTTTCTGATAATCTGCAGCTATTACATGTTATAAAAGTTAAACTATGGAAATACTGATTGAAAAATTACCGGAGTGCAAATACTGTTTTCATGCTGTTACAGAAATTATTACTTGTAAATGTAAATGCTTATTGTTTTTCCAAGGTTATTATTTATGTCGAAAGTGTAGATTTCTTCAACAGGTTAGTTAAAATTTAAGATTGATTTTCGTATTTATAAATCTTAAGAGAGGGTGAAAAAAATCTGCTAAGTGTAATTACTCAAATTTGAAAAATTCCAATTAAATTTGTGCTAGAAAGGGTTGTTTGTTTATTTTATTCCACTTCATTTATTTGTCGAGTGTTAACCCTGGTTTGAGGTGACACTCTGCAGCTATTTTTTGTTAGATTTAGGCTCATTTGACAGGCCTGTGGCTTAGAGTGAATTCTAAACAGCTATGAATGCGTTAACCAGGATTTGAACCCTTCCTGGCAATCAGGTAGGCCTAAAATACGAATGCAATACATTGATAAATTACAATTTTTTTTCTTTTCCCTATTAAGCATGTTGTCACACAAAAAAGATTGTATTTACTCATGTTTTATCCAGGTATTTGTTATATATAAATATATAAGAAAATACACGTCAGCGATTTATCGCTGGCATGCAGTTAATACACAAGTACCAGTAATTTACACTGATATAAATTTACAGGGATGAGATTTTTCAGATTTTCAGCTGATTTCAGCTTTTTTGTAAATTTTTCTTTTCATCTTTTTTTTTCAGTTTTCTCAACTTTTCTTGTGATTTTTGATGTGCATTTGTTACACCAACTAATCTAAACTTGAATGAAAACAAAGATTAAACTTATTTATTACTCTAATATAATAGATTTTGTCATAAAAGTTCAAGTATTTCATTTCCTTTGTGTACAGTTTCAGCTTTTTTATCTTTTTGCTAATCTGATCCCTGAAATTTAAAAGCCAAATGAATTAGGACTGAAAATTTAAATCTTTGAGTCTGATCATTTTTTGTGACTCATACTTTTTCTTTTTAAATGTATAAATCCATTTTCAAAATGTCAAAGGCATGATTGCCATTGAAAAAGTTCAGATGCATGAATTCTCTTTTAATAATGATAAAACTAGCAATTTTATGAAAATGTATCGAAAATTTTTAAATTTAATATAGTCTTCTGATAAAGTTGCAGAACTATTACATCAATCTTGATTGTAACTAAAAATAATCCTAACAGATCTGATTTATGGGTAACTAATATTGAAATTGTATACATTCTGAGGGAGTAGAGTGAAATGCAAACAACATTTTTACAACTCTAAATAATGTGCTTTGTAAGTGGTTTAATGAAAAGAGTAATTAAATATTCGATGAATTTGCCTTAAAAATAAAAATATATTGCTTGTTACATTATGAATCTATATTAATATGTATAATAAGTAAAAGACTGGCGTTAATTTTTGCTGCTGAATACAAAAAATTTCAGATCAAATTAATTTAATTTTTGTTTACTTTTTACTTTATTTAATTTTTTAAATCTAGTTTTTATTAATAAAATAGGTTGTAGTTTTTATTAAAACATTTAGTATAATAAATACTTTGCAACTTTAAAACATTAGCTTACCTTAGAAAACTATTAAAATTTTTTACAAAAAATTCTTTTTTATTTGTGCAAATATATTTTGGCCGTCAGTTGCAACCATCATCAGTGCATTTATGATCCGTGCTTACCCTGGCTTCATTTCTTACTCTTCAGTTCTGTTACGATGTATTGAAGAGGAGAGAGAGACAGAGAGGGAAAAATAAAGCATCAGTAAACTCAAACTCTGATCATAGATGCGCTGATGATGGCTGTGACTGACAGCCAAATTATATTTGCACAAACCAAAAGGATTTTTTGTAAAATTTGCCTTTACAAATTTTCATGTATATATTAAATTGCGCTAGTTAATTTTCCATTTATTTTTGCCATTTTTTATATATATTTTAATAATAAATAAAATTTTGATTTATCATAAAAAAACAGTGTAATATAAAATCATTAGAAAATTGGGTATTTTTCTCTATTTAAATAAACTAGCACTTTTTGCCCATATGCAGTAGACTCCTGGTGTCTCACTTAAGCAGGTAGACTAGTAATTTTGTCCTGAAAATGTCCTGAAATTTTACTTTATGCTAGTACTACCCTTAGAAATATATTTTTTTGCAAATTAAAAAATACAAATGAACCTTATTGTACATAAAAAAAAATTAGCCTTTAATAAACAAACTGTCGCATATTTATATTATTAAGATTTAAAAGGAGAATAAAAGGTTATTTAAGTGAAATTAATAAAAAAAAAATTACAGCGAATAGGTAATAATAACAATTGTATAACACTTACTATTGTTATAATTGTTACATACTATTTTGTCACAGATTTACAGGCAATTTTAGAATAAAGTAAAAAAAAAAAATATTTGTTCACTGCTCCGGTGACCCACTGAATTTATTTTTGCTAGTCTGTTGAATATTTTTGTTGTCCTGGACCAGCTAATCACTGTTAAGTTTCAGGCTCTGATAAGCAAACAATTTTTGATTCTCCTTCTCTTTCCTCTGCTATTTTTAGATATGGATATTGAAGTACTTTACTATTCAAGTTTTTCAGTTATTTGGAAATTAGTACAGTCATTTTGACGGGTTTTGTGGAATCTGTTCATGTTAAAAGAAATTCATGTTAACAGTGTTTACGTTAATGAGGTTTAACTGTATTTTCCTAATTTTTTTTCTTTTAGTTTTTTTTTTTTTTTTTTTTTTTTTTTTTCTGTACTGTCATTTGAAGTTATAAGAAGATTAACCACTAAACCTTGGCCTTACTATGTAAAATGTTGTAGTATCCCCCCCCCCCCCAAAAAAAAAAAAAAAAAAAAAAAAAAAGCTATCAGTGTGATTTGTAAGTTTTTAGTTTAATTAGTTTAATACTTTTCCATTTCACCAGCACAAGTCTTGTCAAGCAAATATTATTGGCAACAACAATACATTAATGAATTAAAAGTTAATTTGTAACTTAGATTTATTTATTTTCAAATTTAAAGTTAATTTATATCCATTATTATGGATTTGATAAAATAAGTGTTATATTTGATATGGAACAATACTTTTAAAAGTTAGCTTTAAGTAAAGTTTTGGAAAATTTACTTCTTAAAATAAAAAGACAGGGAAAATAAAGTAAACAGTTGTGTTTTTTTAAATTTTCTTATTATTATTACTCAAAGTGTTTTGAAACAATTAGTCTTTCCTAGGGGCTTAATGACTGGCATTGGTTGTATCATTTTTTGGTGACTTTATCGCCTGCACAGGTCAAATGGAAAAATACAATTAGTTTCAGTAGTTAGTTTAGTTGCGAAAGATTCTCAATAACATCTTTTAAAGCACACCCCCCCCCTTCAAAAAAAATAAAAGACACACTAAGATGATTGGTAAGTGTGTGGGAGAGGGGGGATTTAAATTATCACGTCGCTGAGAATTTTTTTTGAAGAAATATCATTGTTGTAGTGCTGACTTTGCAATAAAAGTGCTGCCAGAGAGAGTTCAATAAAAAAGGGCAACATATTTTCAAAAAGGGCATAATTTGCAGTCTTCTATGTTGTGATTTTTGTGTGTGACAAAAATAAATTACACATTTTACGTATATGCATGCAGGCTATATGCATTTGTTCTTCTAGGAATACTGTAAAACTATTGCTAGAAGGTTGTATGTCAGGAAGAAAAGTATCTAAAAGATTTCTAAAAATATTTAAAGTATTAGAAAAAGTCACTTAGTACTTAAATGTTTTTAAAAGGGCCACTGGTTACTGAAATAGGTTTAAAAAGGGCCACCGGATGCTAAAATGGGTTGGGGACAAAATCTCGCGAGGCAAAATATCGTGAGGACAAAATATCGGCAACGTAAATGAATACAAAGCAAAAATGAGTCGGTAATTATTAGTAATGTTGTATAAAATTTCCTGACAACACATACCTTAGTCAGAGCACTGATATTCTGACAAACCTACAACAAAAATTTTTATAAATTTTACTTAAAATAGTTTAAAGACTATATTTATTAACTTTTGTCAAAATTAGTCATAATGAATTGAATTGTGAATATTAATTTTAAAATTTTTAATTCAAGTTTGTAAACAGCACTCAGCTTTAATGTCAGCAGTGATGTACACGATTTTTAAAATATATTTTGAATAGTGAAAAGAAAAAGATAAAATAACTGAAAAATAAACGTAGATAAAATAATGAAATTCAACTCTATGATTTATTTAATTATTTATTTAAATTAATTAATTAATATTTATAAGGCTCAATGGCCCCCGCCAGAGATCACACTTGACACAAAATAAAATTTTCAAATAGATCGTACTATTTTTTTTGACACGATACTTTGTCCGGCAAGATTTTCCCCCGCGATATTATGTCCGGATCCCTGCTAAAATATGTTTAAAAGGACTGCCAAGTAGTACACCCTGCCAAATTAGCCTAGAATCAGCACTATGCTATGTTGTTGTATACATTTATATGCAAAATGCAGATTACTTGCCTTTCATAAAACTTTGAAGTCAGCAAAGTTGTAGTGTTCTCTACTGTATTCAAATTAGATGTAATATTAGATTATAGATATAATTCAGTATTTATTCAATAATGCTTTGTTTTATTTTTTCAGAGAAACTGACAGTGTCAAATATATAAAGTCGAGTCAACCACCAGTGGCTGACAAGTGTCAAATATGGTATATAAACTAAAAATTTACATTATTTTAAGTAATTACTGAAAATTTATTTCAAATTTACTTAATTTTTATTAATTACAAAATATCATTAAGGCATTTTAATGGATTTTATTGAAACCCAATAAACATAACATGCTTCTAAGCAGCGAACAGAGCCTAACAGGGATTTCCATAAGAATTTGTGTGGTGCTCAATGTGTTAAAACGAAAACTGCATGTTTTTAAGAGATCAATTGATTGAAAAGCATTTTAGTAAACAATTTAAGAAAAAAAAAAGATTTTTATAATCTAAATTAGCTTTATTGGGAAAATTCACTTGTTAAATAAAGATATTATTTTAAGTCGCTTTACTTTTTCTTACTCTTGTGTAAGGAAGGATAATTCTTAATTTATACTAATTACAAATTTAGCAATAAAAGATTTTTTTTTTTGTCATTAATTTCTTTCTTTCTTTAAAAATAAAAAAATCTTCTAATAAAAATTTGTTAACAAGAAATCATTTTCCAATATTTCATTCATACACCATTTAAACAAATTTTAAACCTATAAAATTGAAAGAAATATTGTGACGATGCAAAAAACATCATTAATGATAATTTGAGATGGTTATTTAATTTTATCCATTTTTGTGATGGGGGAGTAGCATTAAAAAGCATCTTAAACAATTTCTTTTATAAATAAAAAGAAAAAAGAAAAAAAGGCTAAAATGTATGCTTTACCGTATACCATTGCAATAATTCAGTTATTATAATATATGTATAGGCAATTTTTTGTTAATATGAAGTTATAAATTATAATGTCACATAAATTAATAATTTTAAAAACATTCTTTTATTTCAAATTATTCTAAAATTTTTAAACTGGAATTAAGGTCCCTGATCCCCCAGATTCCCATAAATGTGTTACTGCTTGAAAATATATTGTCTTCAGAGTTATACATGCATGAAAATGTTAAGCTCAATCGGATGATAAGAAATAATTAAAATTAAAAATCAAATTTTTAATGGGGGAGTTGCACTTGGGAGGAAAACACTTTCTTTTAATTGAACTGGATAAATTCAATCTTGTGAATCTCAAAAATCCAATTAAAATCATAAAATTAACTTTATTTAGTTTTTAATTAATGTTTTAAAATCACTGGAAACAAAACAAAACTATGCGTTTGGAAAACACTCCATAATTGGTTTGATGTCACAATTCATGAAGTGCAAATGTTTTTAGGGTACATTCTTTTACCTATTGCTTTTACTGCTTGCTATCTGTTTTAATCTATATTTTATATTTTATTTTTAATGATTTTACTTTTTGTAAGAGATAACAAACTTTTTATTATACTATGTCTTATTCTTATATAATTCTTTTCTATTTTTTATTACATTTTTATTGGTGTAATGTCAATCTTGGATTTGTAAAAGGGCAATCAGATAATCTGCCGAAAATAGATGCTCTTTCCATATTCTCGTTTTTGGGAAGAAACCATGATTTTATAAGTGCAGATAAGAGAGGCTAAAAGATGATTTGTTATTTATTTATATTTCAAAAATTATAAACATCTTTATAACAGAATTTTAGCAATGTAATAATATAATAGTAGTGTTTTTCTTTTTTCTAATTTTTTAGAAGCTAGTATGTGAGAATATTTCTTTTTTCATAATGCTTAAAAACTTAATTATAATTGAATTGTGTAAAATTTTATAGTGCATAAAAATGAAAATATATTTTACTGATTTTCTTCAACAGTGAAGCATTGATAATCCAGAAACCTATGGTTCAGTAGCACCTATAATCCAGCATTAAAGACCATCCCCCCCCCCTTTTTTTTTTACCTCATCTCATAAATCGTAGTACTCAACAGGTCACATGCAGATGATCATAAAACAGCATACTTATCAACTTTTATGGATCATCATTAAAATTTATTGATTTTTCTATATAATTTTACGGATTTATGGATTGATATGAATTTTCTAAGATGAATTTTTTAACTATCTTTTAAAACGAACTATCTAACTCAGAAATAAAAGAGTATAAGATCAAACTAGTTTGAATGTTATGATTAATTAGCAATATTGATAAATTTTCAGCACATGTATAATCCAAAAAAAAAATCTGTAATCCGGCAGTCTTTTTCTCGTCAATGCTAGATTATCAATGCTTCACTGTATTAATTTTTGAAAATTTAACCAGTATTAACCTTGTTATTTTCAACATATTTGTTATTTTTTTTTTTTTTCTCTAAGAGCAATTCTTAATTCTTACATATTTGAGTTTTACATTGAGGATTCATTGATAAATTAATTAAAAAAAAAAAAAATATGCTTTAATGCTAAAGATTACTGCAAGATTTTAATCAGTTATTAATGCCATTCATACTTATAACTAGATAATTTTTTCTTTTTTCAAATAAATAAGTAAATACATTATAAAAATAGCTAAGCACATTTTTAGATTCTGAAAAAAGATATTTTTGTATGGAGACTTTTATCAAATCAAATATAGGAAATAGTGTGAAAATAAATATTATGTATAGTACGTGTTGTTCATATGTAATTATGATTCAAATAAAAAAGGTCTACTTCAGTTTTCTTTAATACTGTCTGTTACTAAACTGTCATCCGATAAGCACTCAAGGTCACTGGTAAGGCATTGTCATAGGCAATAAATACATACCTGAAATTTTGTGGATGAGAAATACAATGTTGAAGACGGCTAGGATACAAAGTGAGCTTTTCAGCAATTTTAGTGAATTTTTTTTTTTTTTTTTTTTATAAAGGGATATAAAAAAATGATTGCTTTTAATTCGTTTAAATATAGTGATTAACAAATCGAGCAAAGCCTGCCAGTATTCAATAAAGGATAAACAAATTTGTTTGTATACAACAGATGTAAAATATTTACACTGAAATTTTTTGCCTGAAATACAATTCAGTGTAATTCTACCAATAATGTTATGCAGGGCAAAGCAGAAAGATCTGCATTTATATGCAGATAGTAATTTTAAATTTAGGGCCATTTTAATTTCTTTTCTTTTTAATCAAAAGAAGAAAGACACCTAATCTAACCTCCAACCCGATTTTTTTTTTGCTTAAAGTTGACTAGCACTTGCCGCATTGGCAATCATGTTTTTGAAAATGGTGAATTAGCTACATGCAACCACTCTGCATTAGCAGCATCATCATTTTCTTGATGTAGTATTCTTCATCATTTTTTTTTGCATGTAACTGCATTTCACGGAACAATTTTCTGGATTACTAAAGAGGTTGCCATGCTGAAATTACTAAATTAATTGATGGTCTGGAGACATGGCATGGTATCACAATTTTGATCTTATATGGAAATGAGTTATTTTAGAATGAAAGAAGTAATTCCAGTTTGTATGTACATGGAACCGCTTGTCCTTCAGGACAAAGTTTTTACGAGGTCAGAAGAAATATTTTACAACCATGAAAGCGGGAAAACAACTTTTTTAAGTACAATACATGCAGGTTTGGTTAAGATTATTTAAATACAATTTGTACAGGGACTATTGAAATAAAACAATCAATGTGGGAAAACGATAAATGCGAGAACAATAGATCAAGG
Source organism: Salticus scenicus (assembly GCA_963930645.1). NCBI lineage: Eukaryota > Metazoa > Arthropoda > Arachnida > Araneae > Salticidae > Salticus > Salticus scenicus. The sequence continues at coordinate 175,694,649 of OZ005660.1, read as the reverse complement.
TTTTACTGTATAAAAAAACTTCAGTAAAATATGACAAAATGTCAATATGCATTCAAACATAACATTGAAATAAGTACCGTATATTTCCGAATATAAGTCGATCCATATATAAGCCGAGAGTATGTTTTTCCCTTCAGAAATTTGCTCAAAATTGCAAACTCTTGTGGTAAGCCAAATTTAAAAAATACTCTTTTAAAGTTAGTGTTTATCGCCAAAATGGCAAAAATATTGCCAATCTATAAAACTTTCAGGATAATCTGTCCATTGAAATTGCACAAAATATGTGCTTATCCAATAGAATACCCAATCCAATATCCAATACCTTGCTTAGGAACAACGTAAAACAATCACATTGTGTTCGCCAATGGCAATAGTTTTAACTCTGGCAACCCTATCAGGAGGGAGGCTAGCACAGGCATCGAACAGACACACTCGCACATGCAGTGAAGGACAAGTTCCGGCAGCTGAAAACAATAGTCGCCGTAATACCGGGAGGCCTACTGTCGATGCTGAAGCCGCTGGATGTTTACATAAATAAGCCATTTAAAGACCAATTGCGTTGATTTTTTTAAATAATGTATCTAAATTATTTTGTATATTTCTACTTTTGAGTATTTTTATCAGTGCCTCAAGGCAATCTTCAACAGAAAAAAAAAACTTCTATAAAAAAACCCCCGAAGATCTGCTACTTCTTTTGATAGTGTAAGCCTAGAAACATTTTAAACAGAGATGATTTAATTGTATAAATCGAAAATATGATTGGGAGTCCTGTTTTTCCAAGTTTCTCTTATGCTATTTATGAATCGGACAGAGAAGTTACCCCGTTCGTGCAATCTGCCAATGACGTCAGCTATCGACAGGTTAAAATAAAAGAAATTTAAACACACGTGACTACATCAAGCTGCTCTAGAAATAAATTTAAAATTGCTAATTTAAGAGTTTTATGTGTGATAATTATTTAAAAATAAGGTTTAATATCACTATTTTACTTTATTTATAGTTTTTAAGCTTAAAATATATGCATTCATTCTTTGTTTCTAATGTATGTTTTTTGCTAGAATTTGGTGAATATAAGCCGACCCCTGTACTTCAGCCTCCGAAAAATTTCCAAAAATTCTCGGCTTATACACAGAAATATACGGTAGTTAATTTAAAAATATTTGCTGTTCCAAATATTTTGATAGCATAAAAAAATATGTAATGTTTACAATGGAAAACTTGCAGATACATTGGAAATTTATGCAAAACGTTAACACTAAACTTTATGAAAAAAAAGCTTTAAAAAGTACATTTTTCGGGTAGACCCGCTGGTAAAAAATTAATGCAAAATCGACTTGCATCTTGCACCTGACCCAATGCAAGACTCTACCCTAGATCTAGATGTCCCCTGTATATCATAGACCCTATTCGTTTTCTTCAACATACTTTTATTCTTTTGATTTGAAAAATTTAATCGTAGATAAGCAAGATGTAAAAAATATACAAAATCTTTTCCCATGTTTGCTAGTTTGAATTCCTAAATATGTAAGGAGAAAATAATTCTGTTTACTGTTAAGTATATATTCTATGATTTATTTTTAATAATATAATGTTATTTATCTTTTTATTATTATTATTATTATTACAGATGCTGTTCTGTTTGGGTCTTTCCAGGAGGACCTATACTCTTCCCCCCTTCTGGTTCTCGATTTCCTTAGGGATAATGGTCTGATGGATCTTGTCTGACTTCGTCAGAGTGTTGGAGGATAAGCCACAACACAATACTACAAATGCTGTTCGAATAAATTGTTTTTTTCAATGCTAGTGCCAATGATATTGAAAGTTTTATAAAAGATTGTCTGTACCATGCAAAGGCTCGCTTGAAATAAGATTTTTCTAAATAAAGATGTTATTTTTTCTACATCATTCTGTTTTAATGTTTCATTTTGTTGATGTGTATCCACATAGCTGTAGAAAAAAAAAATAATAATGAGCAAACATACACATCTCAGACATATAAATGCATATACAATGAATGGATGTATATTCATACTCCTGCATGTAAGTTTATAAAAAGAAATTGCATTCATCATTTACTTTTTAAACTGCGAAATCAGAAATAAATCAGTTTGCAATGATGAATGATGCATTTGAATAAGACTTAGTTAAAAGAAAAGAAATCAAACAGTATATAGCGCTTGGAAAAAAAGAATGCAAATTATCAAATAAATTTTGAAGGTTGAAATTGTCGAAAAATTTTGTTTCTATGTTTGTGTTGAGCTTTATCGTCAAAATTGGTTATTTAACCTGTAAAGAGACTATTTTTATAAGAGTAGATTTATTAATGTGAAATTATTTAAATATTTGTTCTATCACATTTATTTATTTTTATTTTTTTCTGTAAACAGCCATAATAAAGATTTTAAATGCGTTTTACCTATAAATATGCATAAAAACATTTAAATGGATGTATTATTTGCCAGAAAGATGAAAATTATGATCAACTTTATGTATGATGGAGGGGAAAATTATACAAAAAGTACGGGAGGGCAATGTATTTCCAATTTTAAAATAATTGCATGTTTAAATTTCATTGAGCATTTTAACCAGTATTTTTGTTACAGAAGCTTGAGCTTCTCCGTAACCTTCCCCTCTCTTATTTACATCTGTGCCATACAGAATAACTATTTTGGATAATTTAATGATTTTTTAACCTAGTTGAATAAAATATTTTAGTGAAAATTTACTCTCAGTTCTGAACTTTAAAAGAAAACATGTGTTAGCTGCAATCTATGTTAGCTTTAAAGCAATCTTTTGTTAACTTAAATTAATAGCAATCTAAGCAAACAGTTAATACAAAATACATGCATTTCATGATGATCCTCAGAAGCAGAATCATTGTACAACTTACACAAAAAGCCAGTGGTATTTTGTATTAACTACTTACCATGATTTTAAATTAACAAAAACTGCCCTAAAGCTAAGATATTGATAGAATAAACACAGGCCAACATGAACTGGATGTCGAAATGTTCTGAAAAAGTGCATTTCAAACTAATTCATCCGTCACTTCCTTTTAGTTAATTACAGGAATTTATCAATGATATGCCATTTAGGACTCTCAGAAGTCAAAGCCCATGTTATTTTATCGAAAAATTATCTTATACACTATTTTAGTATTATAATTTTTAGTTTAAAAATGTGAAAATTTAAGTGCATCTCCAAACTGAAATATAAAATATTTAAAGTACTAATTTAATAAAAAGTATAAAAAGCACTACAGAACTTGCATTTAGTACAAAACTTTGAATAACACCATAAAATGATAGAACACTCAACACTTGTTGCGAGTTCTTTCATTTTATGGTATTTATCTAAGTTTTTGTTCTTATTACTAATTTAATGGTTGTGAATTTTCTGAATATGAAGTCATAAAAAAAAAAAAAATACAGATGCATAACTCAAACAAATGCCAGTAGGAAGTTTAAACTCAGTAATATAGATTTAATCTTTAACCCCGTTTCTTGGACCATGGAAGCCTCTGCGCATGTGCTGACTGAACGAGTCCACTGTTAAAATAGGGGAGATGATTTTTTCGTTGAGAGAAAATAAGCGATAAGGGAACACCACGAACCGAATGATTGGATGTTTACTAAATTCCAACCTGCCAATCAACTTTTCACCCTTCAAAGATTTTGGACTCGTCCTCACTGTTAGGCGTAGGAAACGTGGTTGCACTGTAGATTAAAGTATTCACACTGACAGACTTTCTGTTATTAATTTTTGAGTTATAAAAAAGAGACCAACTGCTAAAAGCCTGATTTTTTGGATTCAAGGACTTCAAAACATGTAAGTATCAAAAACTCATGTGAACGCCGCACCTCTGATTTCGAGAGTACTCCAAAACAAGAACTGAAAAGTTTGGTACGAAAGTGTGGCAACGTGTGTGCGTATGGGAATCGAGATGGACTAACGTTCCATTCTATATGTTTTTTTAGAAAATACTTTATTTGATGTTAATTTATGTGTTCGTTATGTATTTTATGTTTGTGCCGTAAGTAAAAGTAAAATCTTTAAAAGTAAACAAAGCGTGATCAGTGTCTTAATGTGTCTCAAGATGAGTTTACAGGAAGAAAAGAACCAGGTGCGAAAAAGAAGTCGCCACAACTCAGTTTCAAAAATTTGATCCCAACATTTTCTCTTTATATATTGGTAAGAGAACACAGTATTTAAAACTTTAAATTAGGTAAAAATACCGATCTGGTGGGGAAAAAAAAAAAAAGTGCACATAAAACAAAATATTTAATTACGTTATTGAAATTACTGTCAATAATTAATAACTATTAATATATTTATATTTTAAAGCTCTAATGTTGTTAATTTTATTATACATATGTAAGTATATATTTCATTATATTGAAAAATAACATCAACTTGGCATTTCCATTTAAAAATTACAGTGATAATACCAGATTTCAAGTACTTTTTTAGCTAGTTTTCTCAAAAAAGTAAAAGTCTGAGTTAAGATTTTCAGGTACTGCCAATGGAATATATAATTTTATTGTGCGTCAAAAATATCCATAAGAAGTACCTAAATATCTAAAAGATATGAATGTTTTAAGGTCTTAAAGACGTACAGGTGTTGGACAAAATAATGTGGACACTTGTGCTTTTTTACGTTTTCTCGAATGGCTTGAAAAATACTTAACGTGTTGTTCTTGAATTTTGGGAATAAGGAAAACATGCCTTTCCTCACGAAGGCCCTTAGGGGATGAACAACAAATCCAATAAAATAAAAAGTATTTGTGATAACCCTGTATGTGTAAAAGTTTCAATTGATCTGCAAGTTTTAGATATGGTTATAAATATTATATTTTATACGTGTTCAGAGTTTTGTGAGGATTCTTGAATATTTAAGGAGTTATTGTATTAAAAAATGCAAAAATTTTCACAAGTTTTTACTAACTCCAATCCAAAGGTTTTACTTCGAATTTCATGAAACTTTCAGAAAACATAACTATATATGGCTAAATCAATATACTATAATTTAAAACATATATTTAATATTCAAAAAGATATGGACAGTTGTAGTAAATAATTTATTACTGTGCATGTGCGGACTACAGCAAAAAAAAAAAAAAAAAAAAAAAAAAAAAAAAACATCGACAGAATTTGATATCCAACTGTATAGAGCACTTCATAAAAAACATCCTTTTGAATATCACAAAAATTCATAGGTATTATTGGTGATTAAATAAGTTGTTTTTCTGTTGTTTCCTAAAAATATCTATAAGGGGTCGTTCACAAATGAAAGTTTGTATCAGAAAAACTATGTTATACAGTGAAACTTAATACAATATTTGCTACTCATTTTTCTTATTTTTTTGTATAGTATTTGCTACATATTTATAAAAAAGAAAAAGAAAAATGAATTGTTTGAAGAGAAAAAATGTTTTTCTGATACAAACTTTTATTTGCGAATAACCCCTTATTGTAAAGACCTTTTTAAATAAAAAAATCAGAAAAACAGCTCATTCAATCACAGATATCTCTGTGGATTTTCGTGATATTCAACTGTTTTTTTTTTTTTTTTTTTTTTTTTTTTAAGGTGCTCTGTACAGTTGAATTTAAACTATGTCAAAGTTATTTTTTGGTTCAGTCCGTGCATGCACAGTAATAAATCATTTACTACAACTCTCCATACCATCTTTGAATATTAAATATATTTGTTTTAAACTATAGTATAATGATTTAGGTGTATGTTGTTATGTTTTCCGATAGTTTCATGAAATTTGAAGAAAAATCTTTGGAGTTATAATGTATGTGGTGAAAAATACTTGTGAAAAATTTTTGCATTTTTTAATAAAATGTTAATAATTTTGAATATTCAAGATATCCTCATAAAACTCTACACATGTATAACATAACATTTATATAACCATATCTAAAATGTGCAGATCATTTGAAGCTTTTCCATTACTGGGTTATCACAAATCCTTTATTTTATTGGATTTGTTGTTCGTCCCCTAAAAGCCTTTGTGACAAAATCTTTTGCTGAAATATATGAGGAAAAGCATGTTTTCCTTATTCCCAAAATTCAAGAACAACACGGTAAGTATTTTTCAAGATATTCAACAAAATGTAAAATAGTGTAAGTGTTCACATTATTTTCTCCAACACCTGTAAATAATATCCTTCATGCATATCTATAGTACAGCTATAAGAGGTACTGCATGTTGAAAAGAGATCTATACTTGGATGTCTTATAGATGTGCATGAGAGGTATAGCATGTCAAAAAGAGATCTATACTTGGATGTCTTATAGACGTACATTAGAGGTACTGCATGTTGAAAAGAGATCTATACTTGGATGTCTTATAGATGTGTATAAGCAAGACATCATAGATATTGTAGATGTCTTATGGAGCTCAGAGAGATCACACATCACATCTCTAATAGACGTGAAATGGATGCGATTTAGATATTTTTAGATGTCTTATGGATGTGTTGAATGTTTCGTGTTTACAGCTTATAGATATCTTATAGATGTGAATTTGCTGTGTGGGTATATAGGTAAAAGAAAGGTTAGGGTCCGCATTTATGCATATTTCAAATAATTAATAATATGATAAAATGAATAAAATACCTGTAATAATCAATCGGTATTTAATGGGGGAAAGAACGTCCGTGTTAAAGTTTAATAAAGTCAATATTAAATAGTAAAATGTTGCATTTTCGGATGAAAAACATTTTATTCTTGATTAACCAAATGGTTTTAACAGTTACTGGCACGATCTGAAGATAGCGAAAGACAGAGCAGAATTTTTAAAGGTGGATATGATTTGAGCATTTTAAAGGTGGATCTATGGTGCTCTGGGGAGCTGCTTCTACTGAAGGCAGAATGAATTTAGTAATTTATTTCTATTATTATGAACATCAAGAGAATATCCGCAAATTTTAAACGTGGAATTATCAGATATTTGTTAGATTTTGGGGGGTAATAATATTTTTTTCAACAAGACTTACATTTTTGCTCCACTTCTAGAGCAAGAAGAAAAAAACTTCTGTATTACTGCCTTTCTCGTAGCCTAAACGTTGAAAAAAACTTAACTTATCATATTTGAAAAATGCATGCAAGTGAAAAGCAATTTTAAATAGTTTAAATGTATTCAGAATATCATCTGTGCTGTATGAAATGGTATTGAAACTGAATATTAAAAGAAAATGTATATATATATACCAGAGAGAATGTCTGACTCTTTAACCCTAAAAAGAGATGCCATAAAACATTAATTTAAAGAATAACTGAAAAAAATTACTAAAATTCGAGCTGTCCTTTTAATTGTGAACACCTGAAAAATAATCTTTTTACCATATTTAAAGTTTTTTAAGATAAAAAAATGATAAAAATTTTTAAATATAGTCTATTAATGAAATTCAAATTAATAAAAAATATATTTGTTTAAATAATAGTGTTCAGTGTTTAGTTAATATAGAAAAACGGGTGTCCTTATAATTATGAGAAGGAGTGTATTGTATACATACAATATGCACTATAAAAAATAATATGTACTTGAATCCAGTCTTACTTGAAATACATATAATATAAAATGAATTATAATTGCAGCAATTTCCGAATAGAGGCCAAATATATCCAAATACTTTGGGTAGCCCTGTAAACGAATGATGAATGATATCCATACGCAATCTACGCAAAACATACTTTTATACATTTAAAAAAATATTCATTCTGTTTTGTTTAAGTCAGTCAATACGTGTTACACTGTACTTACCCAAAATTTATCCATAGACATAATATATTTGAATGCTCTTGGATATCCCTGTACCATAGCCTCCTAAACTAGATGCCTGTCGCGTGGCTCGGAAACTTGTCCACAGTTCAATCGGTAGACAGCGCCACCCGGCATAGATTGCTTGACATTTTTATTCAACAGCCACTAAAAATTTTTTAAAGTGGGTTTTCATTTACATAAAAGACGAATAGAATCAAAGAAACATCGATTATGTCATATATCGTTTGAATAAAAAAATCACGCAATCTGTACCAGGTGGCGCTGTCTACCGCTTGAACTGTTGTCAGGTTTCTGAGTCACGCGACAGGCATCTAGTTTAGGAGGCTATGCCCTGTACAAGAACCATTTGCTTGATCTCGACGAAATATTTAGTGTAGTGTCCTTATATGATACATATTTAGAATACTGAGTTTGTAGTACTATCTTTTTAGTACTATCTGCTCTTTAGATACGCTGATGAGAGTCAGACACACATACACATTGGCATATATACGCTGATATACATACAGACCAACGCTATAAGCATGATTTTCTGATTTAGGGAGCCCCAAAAAGTGAAAGTATAACAAAAACTCAATTTCCGAAATTCCCCTCACAAACAGTACTTTATCTACCATATACATGGGTAAGAGAGAGTAAAAATAAAAACTGAATAAATAAATAGATTTCAAGAACAATTTTAAAAGCCTTAAAATTAGATAATTACAATTTTATTTCTTCATTAATCTTGCTACATTATATTTAAAGGGTTGAGGTTTTCTAATAATTTTGCCATCAAATATATAATATAAAAATTTTAAGACCCTGTTGAGTTGATACATTTTTAACAGTTCTAATTCAGGGAAACCTCAAAACGCGTAAATATAACAAAACTCAGTTTCGAAAATTCCACTCAATAAACAACACTTTCTATACCATATATATGGGTAAGAGAAAGTACAAAAAAAAAAGTGTTTCAAGAACAATTTTAAAAGCTATTAAATTAGAGTATTACAGTTTTATTTCTTCCTTAATCTCGTTGAATTAAATTTAAAGGGTGAAGTTTCGTTTATAAATTTAGGCGTTAAATCTATTATTTTAAAATAATTATACTAAAACTCCATTGACACATTTTTAACGGTTTATTCTCCTGGGGAAAAAATAATAAGCATAAGAAAACGAAAGAAGGATTGTTCGAAGCCTTTGCAAATCGTGAATGCAGTGGAAACAAAGGTTGTTTCGCGGGAAAGACACATTAGCATTAGCGCTAGCTGTGAAAATACGACAGGCTGCTCTGTACAGGCAAGCATAATGGAGATATGCTACCGGATTGAACAAAATATCGTAAAACACATTTTTTTTTTAAGTAACGCACTAGAAAAACGTGTGTTGCACGAGAAAAACGTCCAAAGGTGAGGCCGTTTTTTTTTTTTTTTTTTTTTTTCTTATTATTTATTTATTTTGTTACCTGCGATTTGCAGACATTAATCGTCAAAGAGTAAATTATTTGGCTACCGTTTCATTTTGAATTAAAGTATTTTTTTTAATGATAATTTACTTAAAATCCAAGAAAAAGTTATAGAAATACATTTTGTGAATAAGTTAAAAGATCATTTATTTATTTTAACTTAAAACAAAACTTTAATAAAATTTTTGAGATGCTTTCTACAAATAGAATACCAAGGGATATCTGTAGCTTTATTTCATATAAATACAAAATAATATAGATAATGATATTTTTTTCTGATACAAAATGGTTATGCAAAGTTATGAAAAGGATAGCAAAATAGCACAATTGGATTTTGTTTCTTGTAATAAAAAATATAAATGTATCTTCCACCGGCAAAATAATGATGAAAATTATATAAGTACAACATTGAACATCATGAGCAGTTGTAGAAGCAAATCTTACGGCAAAAAATCACGAAATATTATCGTCCACTTGTGGGTGATGATAATATGGGTAATACAAAGTCTTATGGTTGTTTCACCTTAGCAAGACAAATTTTAAGGTTGAAAAAATACCTCAGTTTTACAACGTGCAACCTAAGCTCTATTGCTAGGTTTCCGGCATGTAATGGCTATTGTGTCTAAATGAAATTTTAAAAACTACGCCCACTGAACTCAATCTTCAACAGTTTCATATAAGGGTAAATTTTCGTGTAAGTTGTGTCAGTCATACACAGATATATTTCACCATCACCAATATTGTCTAAAAATAATCCTATTTATTCACATAAAACTACTCTTAAATGCACAACAAAGATATTTGTATTGTAATAGTGGTAGAAAAAATAATCTTTTTGCGTAACCAGTGTTGTGAGATTCGGGATTTTTTTTTATTCAACTATCATCAATAATTTGGAGAAGTGATATTTTATATATAATAGACGATTAATCTTCGAAGTAATTACACAATCGTTACAATTAAAATTTATTGGTAGCTATTGAATAAGAAAAGTCCCCAGTCTGGCAACACTGTATGTGACTGACGTTACCTTCTGATGGGAATTACTCACAAATTTCTTACCAGCTTTATCCTGTAGATTTCCAGGGATGGAACATTGGCGCAGAATTCGCAACGTTATCAATGAAATAAAATTTTCTACTTCTTGAATCAACGATATTATAGATAGAGAATTTTTTAATTTAAATACCGGGATGCGTTCCCCGCCAGTGTTCCATACCTGGACTTTATGTCACAATACAAGCGATAGCAGACTTCAATGTACACATTTTATTTCAGAACACTTTTCTTAAAATAAACTACTTTATAAATTTATACGCTTATTTTATGATAAAATTTGAAACTGAATATTAGTAGTGAAAATTATCAAAAAAAAAAAAAAAAAAAAAAAAAAAAAAAATACTGGATGTTCAAAATTTGTGATAATATAATTCAAAATATTACACTGCAAAGAATTTAATTGAAATATGGTGGCAAAACTCTGTACATAGGAAAATGACGGCACTCGCATTGGAGTTCCAGATTATTTGCATAAAAGTCAGAGTTCGATTGTAATTTTAATAAATCTTGGGGGGTAATGTGCGATTCCCCCAATGATATTTAAGAGTGAAAAATTAAATCTTCAAACGTTAATATCCCAAACGGCTGTCTTGAAAAGTATGTTGTCCAATAAATAAATAAATAAAATAAAATAAATAAATAAATAAAATAAAATAAATAAATGTTTAAAAAAATATTAAAGAGACTTAGTAGTTGAATATTTGTGTTTTTTAGATTGTTAAAAGAATTCTAGTTAGCTTTGTATGCAATATAAATGCTATACAAAGGCGAAGTATAAAGGAAAGGAACTAATGAAAATTATTTATAAAGCATATGACGGGAAATTAGAAAAGTAATTTCAAAAATAATTTTTTAAAATAATTTTTCGAAAGATAATTAGAAAAGTATTTGACAGGCAAAGGAGGCCATTCACCACCATGAGGCAGTTTGTAATGATGCAAGACCTCCACGACATTTATAGGAAAAGGAGTTTTTTACACATGCTGCTGGTTATAAAGGAGTTTTTTACAAATGCTGCTGGTACAAGAACGACATGGGGAAGCTGAGACAAAATAGTGTTGCGATGTTACGTGACAAGGGTGCTTTGTTTAACAGTTTTGATAGATATTCTTTGAAGTGTCCATTGAGATTGGTTGGTGCCTGATGTACCCGCTAGGGAGTAGAAGCATAAAATCAATTTTTAAAAAAATGTTGGTACAGATGAAAGGGTTTGAGAACTAGCCATTTTTGGCTTTCAGTTCAAAGTCATGGTTAAACGGTAATTTGCGTTGAGCGAGTGCAGGATGAAAGTCTCATGTTACCCGAGGAAGTCACTGGAAGTCCGCTATTTGAGGTAAGGTGATTGATGCATGCACTTAAGAATTTTAGACGTTGATGTTGGCTACTGCAGAAAATTATTATTTGCAGTGACGGTCTGTCCATGTGTATCTAACTGGAAAGAAAGTTTTTTTAAGATGTGAGAGAATATTAGTTTGTTAAGTTAGAAAGTTCTGTTTAAAATTCATAGGAGGGGCGTAGTTTCTCTTTGAGAGGTGGTCTTTCAAGCATGTTTGATATCTAGCTGGCTGATCTAATCGGAGGAATAGCGATATGGAAGGAAAGGTTTAACGGCCCTCTTCACTTACCGTCGCCGGAAGCCCAAGCCAATGTTATTCTATTTGGAAATTTTCTTTACGAATAACTTATTAACTAATACATATTTTTAAATTCTGTTTTCACATTCAGAAAATTCCCAACTGTTAAATTGACGGACCTTTTTTAATAAAGTATTTTTTTTAATTTTTAATATTTTATTTTGAAATTGCAAAATAAAAAAAAAAATCACATAAAGAAAATTCGTATTTTGCAGCTTCGAAGTAAAATATAAAAAATTAAAAAAATAATTTTTTAAAAAACGTCCGTCAATTTAACAGCTGGGAATTTTCAGAATGTGAAAACAGAATTTAAAAATATGTATTACTTAATAAATTATTTGGAAAGAAAAATTTCTCATTGAATAACATTACCTTCGGTTTCCAGCGGCGGTGAGTGAAGAGGGCCCTTAAGGGCTAAAATAAGTATGCGTGATTAGAAAAGTAATTACTGATTTCGAAAGGAAATTCTTAAATAAAGCACTTTTGAGTTTACACTTTCGCGACCGCTGACGTAGATTCACGTCATTTCGGAATCTGTAACTGCGCTAGTAGGCGTTTTCTTCTCAATCTGTTTGTTATTCATTTCTTAAGAATATACCCACCGTTCATATTTGTACAATATATATACTATGGATACAAATACTTTGATTAGAAAGAGTATAATTATAATTTATATCCATTTGTATTATAAATGTGAATACAAAATATTTTGTTCTGAAATATTGTAATTTGGGAGAATAACGCCTAAAGGCGGACTTTAATGCCAAAAAGACAAAAACATGCGGTCGCGAAAGTGTTAATAAAGAAAATTTGAATCAATAACTGTGCACATATAAAAAGAATAATATGTTACATACCAAACTATATACGAAAAGTCTGGAGAATTAAATTCTGCCTTTAAGGAGATCCTAACTTCAAAACATTTATCATTCCTACGCATGGATATAAGCAAAAAAATAGAAGTATTCGTACCACCCACTCTCTGCAATTTGTTTGTAAAAATCGAATTTCTCTATAATTTGAGCATTTATTTCGATTCTCGACATTTTATCTAAGCTTGAGGTGGACTAGCGGTATGTTTGAGCTGAAGGTTAGAACTCAGTGTTTGGTGTAGATATGCTGTGAAATGTCAACCTCAGGGTTGACAGATCTGGAGGATTTTTTTATTCAATTGTCACCAATAGTTTTGAGAAGCGATATATGGCATACCATAGCCTCCTTAACTAGATGCCTGTCGCGTAGCTCAAAAACTTGGCAACAGTTGAAGCGGTAGACAGCGCCACCTAATACAGATTACTTTTTTATTCAACTGTCACCAATAATTTAAAGGAGTGATATTATGATATATATATAATCGACGTTTCTTCGATCCTATTCCCCTTTTATGTATATCATATCCCATTTTTAAAAATTTTTAGTGGCTGTTGAATAAAAAAGTCACGCAGTCTGTACCAGGTGGCGCTGTCTACCGTTTCAACTGTTGTCTAGTTTCCGAGCTACGCGACAGGCATCTAGCTAAGGAGGCTATGGGCATACATAGTAATTTTCGAAGTAATTAGACAAACGTTACAGCTAAAAATTATGGGTGACTACTGAATAAAAAGTCTCCCAGATCTTGCAACACTGGTCACCCTATATTGAAACTGAATCACATAATATTTTTTAAACTTGTAATTCAACTTAAATATAATTTATTATTAATTTAATTTATTCAGTTTTCAATTTAATTTATTTAAATTGCAAAACATGGAACATTTGTCTTAATTTCGAGTGGAGATTTTAATTAGAGAATTCTTAGTTCTATTACTTCATAGCGACACACTTGTATTCAAAAGATCAAATGACCCTCGATAGGATTCTTGCAGATGATAGCAAAACGTAATCAATTTTTTTTTTTCATCAGACAGTCGTAAATGCTCTTACCAGGCATATGGACGGATATAATTATTGAAAAGTTACTCATAAGAGCATAATCAGCCAATGGAGGCTTTATAAGAGTGCCGGGTATCGAAGATCATATACTGGCTACATTTGATGGATCACAGGCATGCCAATAATTGTTAACGTTTCTAAGTCGTTTGAGAAGTTCTGCGGTATTTCTTCCACATCATTCGATTAGCACGTTGATGCCACAAACTCTAGAATAAGAAACACCGTATCGATATTCAGAAAATCAATGAAAGATTGTATTCTTGTTTGACTGGATTTATTTTATTCCTCTCGAAGATAGTATCATATATTTAACTTTTGTTATGTTAGGTGAAGAAAACATTAATTGCTATAAGGTTCATTGGTTTGGAAAAAAAAATTCAATGACAAATATTAGAGGCTGTAATTTTAAGGAGCTCAAATTACTGCTGAAAGACTAAGTAATGCCACTGGGAGCTGTGGATTGCTCTTTTAATTTCAGTAAGAAACTGTCCGTATCGATTCTCATATCATTTAGAAGAATGCCTTGATGAATCCATAAAACAGTAAGATTCATAGACACAGCAGAAATCAACATACACTGTAAAATTAGAATATTTTTCTCAACTACTCTCTTACAATAAACTTCTTCATAAATTTCTACGCTTGTTTTCTGAAAAAAAACTTCAGTTAAATATTAGTGGTGGAAAATGTAAAAAAAAAAAAGAAAAAAAAAAAAAAAGACTGGATCTTCGAGTATTGTGACAGTAAAATTAAAAATATTACATAGCAAAGAGTTTTATCGAAATATATTGGCAAAGCTTAATACATAGAGAAGTGACAGCTCTTACACTGGACAAAAGTCTCCCAGCTTATTTGCATAAAAGTCAGAATTCGACTTTATTTTTAATAACTTTTGGGAAGTAATGCAAGAAATTCATTTAATGACAAAGCAGGAATATGTGTTATAAATTCTGTCAATGACATTCGAGAGTAAGAAGTTAATTTTTTGAGTGTAAATGTTAAAACCGGCTGTTTTAAAATTTCTTTTTTCCAGTAAATAATTAAACAAGTAAAATAAGATAAATAAACGTTTAAAAAATATTAAACATTCGCAAATGAAGAAGATTTTGTTTATTAAGATAGTGCAACCCATACCAGTTATCACTTTTAGACGCATACCAGTTATCACTTTTTGATGATGGCAGAATGCCCCTAACAGGAAAATGAAAAAATCAAATTCATATAACAATTTTTCTCCAGTCAGTTATATGGAAATAAAGAATGTTGTCCTTCTCATTGTTGGTGGTTTTAAATTACACTGAAAAATGTGGCATACAAATGCATTCGTCTATTTTCCTGAAGTATAAAATATATAAAGAAACGCAACGGCTTCAAGTGGATCACTAAAATTTATGACTACACAGAGGGTGCTGTAGAAAAAAACCTCAGGCAAGCTAAACACACGAACATGGAAGTGCGCTCGAAGAGCGCAAATGTTTCACGCATCAATTTTTTTATTTTTATTTTAATTTTATTTATTTTTTAATTTTATTTATTCATTTTTTTTTTTGTTGTTGTTGTTGTTGTTGATGATACAATGACATTGACAAAGCCAAACAAGATGTTTCTATCAAACGAACTAATATATAAAATAAATGTTATAGTATTCCTTACAGAAGAAAACTGAAGGTTTTCATACTAAGCAGATCTTTCGATTTACAGATATATTAATTACCAAAACAACATTTGGTGTATTAACTAGTGCAGGGATGGAACACGGGCGCAGAATTCATACCACTATCAATGTAAGAAAATTTTCTACTTCTTAAATCGACGATATTATAGGTAGAGAAATTTCTTAAACGGATTCCGGTATGAATTCTGCGCCCGTGTTCCATCCCTGCTAGTGGAAAGGTTTATTCATTGTTGTAGAAGAGACAGAGACTTATCGTTGACTGCGCATCAGCATCCAAACCCCCCTCAAAAAATATTCCTACGGAAATCTCGAAAACGGGTGCAGGAACAAGATTGCCAGATGAATACTACAATTTTATTTTATAGCAATACAAATTTTACATTAAAACAATAGCTTTATACAAAATTTTAAAACAAGTTCAATTGGATTAGTAGATTAATACTTTAAAATTTTAGTAGTGTTAAAAAATAAAATTACAGTATTCATCTTGAAACCTTATACTGGAATCACCTATCAATTGTCTTAACACTTTCGCGACCGCATGTTTTTGTCTTTTTCACAGTGAGGTCCGCCTGCAGTCGTTATTTTCCCAAGTTACAATATTTCAGAACAAAATTTTCTGTATTCACATTTATATTACAAATGGATATACATTATAGTTATATTTTTTCTAATCAAAGCTTTTATATCTTTAGTATATTGATAGCACAAATATGAATATTGGGTATATTTTTAAGAAATAAAAAACATACAAATTGCGAAAGAAACGCCCACTGGTGGAGTTGTAAGGTCCGCCTGTGGGCGTTATTTCATCAAGTTACAATATTTCAAAACAATATTTTCTGTATTCACACTTATATTACAAATAGATACACTTTATATTTATATTATTTCTAATCAAAATATTTGTATCCATAATATATTTGATTGTAAAAATATGACTATTGGGTATGTTCTTAAGAAATAAATAAAATGCCAAAATCGAAAGAAAAGCCCACTGACGGAGTTACAGATTTTCAAATGACGTGAATCTACGTCAGCGGTCACGAAAATGTTAATAAATGTAAACAATCTAAAAAGCCAAACGAAAATTGTTATTCAAAATTTAAAATTATGGAAGGATTGTTAAACATGAATTCATTAAATACATGTTATTTTTAAATAACGCGTTGCATTAGAAAATCGTCCAAGGGCGGGTCTTTTTTTTTTTTTTTTTTTTTTTTTTTTCTGCAATCCGCAGACATCTATTTCCAAAGAGCTATTTCTATTACTGCATTTAAATATGAATTAAAGTTATTTATTTATTTATTTATTTAATTATTTAACTATTAAACTTAATTTAAAGTGTAAAAATAAAAATAGATAAATTTATTTTGTGAATATTTTAAAAGATCTATTTCTCATTTAATTATTTAAAATATTTACCAAGGACATTAATAAAATGTTTAAGTTGCTTTCCTCAAACAGAATAATATCACAGGATGTGTGTAGCTTTACTTTATATAAATATAAAATAAAGTAATTGATCTATTTCCGGGTCGAATTCTCCGCCATTTTAGGGAAATTTCAAAAATAAAAAATTTCTGACTTTTTTGCTACCATTATTTTTAATAGAGAATTATTTACACTATTCTTACTGTAATATATCGTCATTTATCAGGATAGACATTTATCTATAAAAATCGTTGTAGAGTAAAAGAAGGAACTTTCTCATCGGTGAAAGTGGATCCAAAATAGGTGGAGAGTATGACCACTGTCTTTCTCTGACAAGAACATTCCAGTGAAAAGTCGCAAAGTCTGGCAACACTGGAATAGTCTCCAAACGATTGCAACGCACGATAAATACTACAGTGGAACTTTTATTTCTCGTGTAATAAAAAATATAAGTACTGCCACCGGCAAAATAATAAAAGAAATTATTTAACTACAAAATTCAACCAAAAGTATAACTGTGATTGAACACACGTTGCTGGGAATCGTCATGTAATTCAATCGTCCATTTCGATGCGATTGTAATATTAGATTTTTTGAAAAAGGTTTTGTTGACTGATTCTATGTTGTAAGACTAACATTAATCTTTAACAGGCCGAATTTAGATCCAGGTATATTTTTCATTAGTTTTTGCATATTTTACCATATTGTTAAGTACTTTAGTTAAGAGATATTAATCATTTAAATGGAAAAAAATATATACATAAATATTAATTATCATTAATATTATAGATTATCAGTATCACCTGTTTAATATTATCATTTTTATGTCCTTTTTGATGTTAAAAGTTTTTAACTCTTTCCGGCGTAAATTAATTCGGATCTTTTAAATTACGCTGCCACCGGAATTCACGTACAAAATTAAAATAAAAGATTTTGACAACGTTTCCTGCTACGTTATAATTGTAAAATTTTTGCTAAAATATTTCCGAGATGAGTTCTTGCAGTAGATAAAAAAAAAGTAGGTGATACTGTAGTGGCATCACCAATACCAACTAATTTTCCAAAAGCATCGGCTGCTTTCAAATTTTTATGAATATCTTTTAGTTGTACGCTGTAAAAAAAAAAAATCATGATAATGATCATTTTAAAGATTTTTTGTACTGTTACCAACTAATCATAGAAATGTTGTTTCTGTTCTAAAAAATCAAGTCATCATTTAAAATATGTCTGCTAGTTTGTTAGACATATAGATGAACTTTATTAATAAAGAGTTTCTCATTAGAGCAATATCTTTCAGTGAGGACTTATTACGAGGGCCAAGATTAGAAATGGGATAAATATTGAAAATTTATTGAAAATTTATTAAATTTTCAATAAATATGATTTTCTTCCCAATCTGTTGATTGTGTGTTTTTAATAAATTGGATAAATAGTTACTTTTCTGTAATAGGTTACTTCGTTCCATACTTCCTCTGGTAATAGGTTTTTGCAAAATATTATTTTTATATTCTTTTTAGTTTACATACACTGTAAAAAAATAACTATTACCAGCTGCAAGAAACTTTCTGTGATTGGAGAAAATAATTATATTCTCCAATCACAGAGAGTTTCTTGCAGCTGGTAATAGCTATTTTTTTACAGTGTATGTCTAATGTCTTTCTAATCCTTTCTGGATGATATACATGTGTCCTACATAGTGGATGCGATTCATGTTTTTAAGTCCCAATGCTTTCGAATAATAATCTTCACCTTTAAAAAGAACGCTGATATGAAATAGTGGTAGAGTCAAAATTTTCACAAACATTTGTCCCATTGGAGTAAGCTCAAGGTTCATTAAACCAATTCCTTTAAACACGAAAGCAGAATATTTCAAATAATACCAAGAAACACGTACACGAGAGCCGTTTTCTGAAAAAAAAAAAATTCTCATATTATAAGCCATATATGTAATTAAGAAACAATTAAATAATAATAGCAAATTTTTAAGAAACATCTTTGAGGCATCCCAGATTTTAAACTACCGAGTGGCTGTTTCTTTTGATTTTCCGAAGAACTCGAACTTTCCAGATTGTCAAGAAAATTAGTATTTTTCACTCATACTTATCAAACAGTCACTTTGAATATTTTTTCTAAAATTAGAAACACTTGTTTAAAAATATAGATTTTGCTTACAAAAATTGCGTAAAATGATGTATTTTCTCAGACACTTAATTTTAACATAAGAGCATAATTAACTATTCTTAACACCTTTACTTATTTTAAATCTATAAAAAAAAATAAACACAAGAAAAAATCAGATTTAAAAAGAGAAGAAAAGCTAAACAGTAAAAATAAATAAATAAATAAATATTCAATTTTCTTCTCAAATTATTCTTAATTAAACTTAAACAATATTCTCGATAAAACCACAATAAATGCTGTATGCCATTACGTATTTTCAATTCCATCTGCTATAAACAATTAAATTATAAACAAACACTCCTTCCTTTCAATTATCAAACTCCCGAAACATCTGTTTCCAATATGCAAGCGAATCCAAACCTAGCAAGTTCAATCCCATTCCTCATCTTCATGACGAAATAGTAATCAACATCTAATAATCACCCCTTACCTATATCATGCTAGCTGTATAAATTAAAACTATTTTGTTAAACCGTGGTATCAAAGTATCTCTATACCCAAACTATTTTATTATCCCATGAAAAATAACCAACACCAAATAAAATCATTTCTAAGTTAATATCAGCACGATGTTATTTGTCCTAAACGTTAAAATTATCTTGCTTATTAAAATTATTTTGTTTAATATGTTTCACAAGAAATATTCCGTAATACATTCTAGAAAATATTCGAGAGCTCAGCTGTGTTATTTTTTTAATGATAATTTTATGAACCATGGGAAAGAGATTATACTGACTGAGAATAACATTGAGTAACAGAGCTGTATCAAACTCGTTACTATGAGATGCGCGAATTCTTTCAGAATTGAAGTAACGAAACGGTATTCTGGAATTTGTCTAAATTCTCGTTACTTGCGTATTCTATTCTATTACTGCATCTTGCGTCGCATGAGTCTATCGTCCAAATGCCGCAGAGCAA
This sequence comes from Salticus scenicus, assembly GCA_963930645.1. Lineage (NCBI taxonomy): Eukaryota > Metazoa > Arthropoda > Arachnida > Araneae > Salticidae > Salticus > Salticus scenicus. Next base: position 175,674,576 of record OZ005660.1, on the reverse strand, counting down.
AGTTAAAACTTTGTGCGGGAGATCTGATACGAGTCTTTTCGTTACCCATTAATGTATGATGCTGTATGTAATATGTGGGTTGCGGGGATTGGTAGATGCGAAAAGGTGGGTGTTTTACTCGTTACTCGGTGATTTTTTCCTACCGTATGGCGCGATTTGGACTATTAGTTTTCGTATGATTTGGATTTCGGTAGTAGCTGGCGTTCATTCAGTTTTTTTTTTTTTTTTTTTTTTTTTGTATTTTGCAAATAAAATAAAATAAATTAAAAAAGTAATTATATAAAAAAATAATTCAAGCTTTTTACTTGTATAATGGTGTATTATATCAGCTTCATCGCCAGAAATTTCTTGTCTATTTCGCGTGCAGAAATAAAGTTGAAAATATTATTTTTTGAATAGGATATTTTTAGTAATATATTACAGTGCTAATGGGCTACAATACAATAATAATATTACTTATTATGTTACGTGAAATAACGCCCATATCTAGCCATGATGTATAAACGAGAGTGCCCTCGCTTGACTAGATGGATCGCATATATGCTAATAACTGTTGACATTTCTAATCAATTTGAGGAGATGTGTAGTATTTCTTTCACCTAGTTGGATTCGCACATTGATACTAGAAACTGTAACATAAAAAAAAAGATCATATCGATGCTCGAATGTTCAATGCTGGTTCTATTGTGGTTTGGATGGTTTGATTAATTTCTTCTCGAAGATAACATCGTATATTTAACTTTTATTATGTTAGGTGAAGAAAACATTAACTACTGTAAAATTCATTAAATTGGAGAAGCAAAATTGATAAATATTAGAAATAGTAAATTTAATTAACTCACGTTGTTGCGGAAAACCGAAGTCATTATGCTGAAAGCTGCGACTGTTTTTTAAGACCAATAAAAAATTGACATACAGTTCTTATGTCATTTGCAAGAATTCCTTTTCAATCTAAATCACAAAACCGAACGATTCATGTTTAGGTTATGAATTAGACCCACTACCGTTATCACTTTTTAATGACAATGAAATTTGTAAAACACGAAACTCAATTTTATATAACAATTTCACTCCACCAACGAAATTTGTCATTCTCGTTGGAAGTTTTACACAAGTGTCCTCTAAAAACAAATTAGGGTATGCAAATGCTTTCGTTTGTCCTCGACAAATAAATGAAGTACATTAAGGACTGTTATGGTTTCAAGTGGATCACTGTACTTTATGGGTACCCAGAAGATTACAGGGGAAAACATTAGATAAACTAAAGACATGAATGTAGAAGTTCGGTGGAAGAGCATGAATTTGGTGAGCGTCAGTTTTGTTTGATGATACAGTAACTCTGTCAAAGCCCAACGTGGTTTTCTATCAAACTATATAAATTAAATCTTGAATCATTCCTTAAAGAAGGACGTTTTCATGCCAAGCAGATCTTTAAGATCACAGATGTATAGATTACACTGCTCGGCATGAAAATTGCCTCTGACAATTTCAGCATATTCTTGTGTAAAGTGACCTCCTAAATCCGAATATGGCGCCCATTTTGCCCAATCATCCACCGTTTTTTAGAAAGGACCCCCTATTTTTATCATTTTTCAGTGATGTTTTGGCTATAAATTTGAATTTTAGGAGGGGGAGGATTATGTTAACCGTTAAATATCTTCTGAGAAACTACAGATTTGGAAAATTCTAGAACATGGACATTTGCGTCAAGGGAAAATTTTGGGGGAGGGGGGGGGATTTGCCACTGAAATTATGCATTACATATTTTATATATTTTTAGTCTGTTATTAATGATATTTTTTTAACTTTATATATATATATATATATATTGTTTTTAGTTGTTAAATTATTTTTCCTTCTTCAAATGAAATTCATAATAAAAGTATAGAACAGGGAGAGAAATTGAGGGAGGGTTTGGTGTATCTATAAAACTTTTGGTGAATGGGTAAAATGGGAGTCATATTCGGATTCAGGAAGTTAATTTACATAAGAATCAGCAAGAATGGTAACAGATCTTGAATTTTTTTTTCTTTGAAGACAGAACAACATTTTATGTATCAGATAGCGGAAACTTATATTCATTGTTCTAGAAGTGTCATAGACCTATTGCTGATTGCGCATCAGCAGACAGAATCTTCCCTTAACTATAACTGTTCTTACTTAAAACCTAGAAAAAAGGTGCAGGAATCATCTATCGATAGACTCAATAAATGCAGAGCTGCCAACTTTTATAATTTATTCTGGAGAATTGTAATTCCCGCTTTTTTTTTTATTTTTTTTTTATACCCAAAATTTGAAGGGATGGCTTTCTTCGCATTTAATTTTTGTCTTATATTAAAAAAGAAATACTCTACAAAATTTCTGGTGAGAAAAGAAGGCGGGGCTAAAACTGCTCTGGAATAAATAATAAAAGTTGCAAATCTGTGAATGTACGCACCCTGAAAAGGCCAAACAATTTTTTTTCTGCACTTCTTTATTAGCTGCGATACTGCTTTCTCATTTTTCATGTAGGGCAAATCAAAATTTGTTAAAGTAGATTTTCAACATCGTTAGCTTTTAAAACCTCTTTCGGTTCACAACAGTTCTAATGCCACGCCTGGAAAATTTTAACACTTTCGCGACAGCATTTTTTTTTTTTTTTTTTTTTTTTTTTTTCTTACAGTAAAGCCCTGTTAGTGTTATTTTCTCAAGTTACAACATTTCAAGACAAAATTTTCTGCATTCAAATTTATATTATATATGGATATACATTATCATTGTACTCTTTCGAATCAAAGTAATTATATCCATCGTATATTGACTGTGCAAATATGAATATTAGGTATATTCTTGAGAAATAAATAACATACCAAAAATAACATACGAGTTACGAAGGAAACGCCCACTGGCGGAGTTACGGATTTTCAAATATCGTAAATCTAAGTCAGTGGTCGCGAAAGTGTTAATAGAATTAATGTTTTTTAAATAATCAAAGGAAACTGTTACAAAAATAGTTTTTATTTTAGTTAATCAGGGAAAATTTACAGAAAGATATGAACATTTTAAAATTTCCAGCAGCCAAAGAGTAGCAAATTTACACCTAGCATTTAGATGATTAAACAAAGTAAGCGAAATTATAAAAGTAAGTTTTTTATATGATAAACGGATTATATTTTGATAAATAATAATTTGTTTGACATTTTATGTGTGGATTATGTTACGTATTTACTTACTCGATGAAAACTTTTTACTAGTTGACTTTTTATATTTTAACAACTACAGAAATAATTTAGATTGAAAAACATCGAGATATTCTTAATTAAGCCCAAAATGTTTTCAAAATTATTTAATAAAATAGACAGTAATCAGAAATCGAAAGACGATCTATGCCAAATAAGATAACCATAAAATCTGTCATTAAATCTTTAATGCGTCAGAAATAAGTTTTTAACACAATAGATGCTAATTATTACTGCCAAAATCATTGCAGCCAACATAAAATGAGAAATCTTATGTTTATAAAGAGAGTGGTATGAAATAAAGGCGGGCTGAATACGCTCCGGAATAATTTAAAATGTTGGCATCTCTGCTAAATAATGATAATTACCTCATTACTTCAACCTTCACACTGACAAAACATACATTTAAAATTATTAATAATAACAATAAATAAATGAATAAAATTCAGAAATATCCATATACCTGCCAACTTTTATGCATTTTTAAAAACATTTTTAACTGGGTAGATGTTTATAGTTTATACATAACTGCCAATATTTTAATTTATTCCGGAGTAATTTTAGCCCCGCCTATATTTCGTACAACTTATACTTTAAAAGTAATTTTTTCTTATTTTATAGAAGTTACATATTGAAGAAAGTTTTTCTATAAATAAAGTGGTGCGAAATAAAGAATGAGCTAAAGTACTCAGGAATAAATGAAAATACTGGCAGTTATGGTTTATATATTCAGTTAAAGCTGTTATACATAAATTTATACACACATACATATATGATGTAGAGATTTTTTTTTTTTTTTTAAATATTAAAAACTTTTTTTTTCCGTTAATAGTATTATTATCATTATCACTGCTATTCTTTTATCTTGCTATCTAGATTTTTGTAATTTAACATTGTAGGGTTCATATGACTCATATTTTAACGTATGAAGTGACGTAATAAGCTATTCCATGTTTGTTAAAAAGACGCTATTGAAATTTTTTTAATTCATCAGCAAACACAATACGCTTCATAAATATGTTTCGCTTTTTTGTTTTATTTCTGTTGTTTTAGTATTTGTCTCCCAATATGGATCTTAATAAAAAAGGTCCATTCTGTGGTAGATCATAATTTATTTTTTCTAAATGTATAGACCGACCCTTAGTACATTTTCGTTTGTAACACTATCACGAATTGATTTAAAGTATTTAAATAGGACTTTTTTTGAACCACCTTGAACTCAGAAATTTGAATAAGAGATCAAAAATAGGGGTTGCCATTTTAAAAAATGAAGTTGATGCGTATTTTAATATGTAGATGACACCTTAAGCAAAAACTAACTATACCATTATGAACTAAACGATCGATCGCTAGCAGCCCCAAGTTTGTACTATAATTTACGGCGAAATTAGGTAAAGTTTTTTTTTTTTTTTTTTCTGACTGTAAATTTAAGGTTACGTACAGCTGTAAGGTATTAAAAATCTGGTTGCACCGCGTGGATTTCATGTCTGTGGAAAAGACGGCAAACTTATAGTTATGTTTTATAATGATGGAATGTGATTTTTAATAAATATGCTGATATGCCAACATTTTAATTTATTCCAGAGAACTCTTACAAACCGTCTTTTTGTCCACCATTTTTTTCCAAGTGTATTTAACTCCTTATTTAATCGTAATTACATCTAAATTTGCTACAAATAATCTAGTATGAAAATAGGGTGTACACTAACAGTTTTAAGGGATTAATTAAAATGTTGTCCTGTCTGAATATGTTTAATGTTTATTAACTTAATAATTTTGTTTATTTATTTATTTATTTTTATACATTATCTCCCGTTTCGCGGCCCATCATGAAAACTGTCATAAACGAAAAGAAATATTAACATCCACTTAACTCTTTAACAAGCGTCGTCCCTCCCACATTGTCTCAATTATTAATTCTAAAACTGCAAAAATTTAGCCTAGAATTATTAAATTAAATTTTGCCTTTCATAAATTACTAGGAAAATGCGTTAAGTTCTAGTTCAATGAATTTTATTCATAAATTCTGGAGGGTTTATCACGTTTTATGATCTAATTAATAAAAGATTTGTAGAAGTTAAAAATATATAATTATACAAATAAAAATAAAAATAACAAGAAACACTAAGCTGAAAGTGCTACCACCAGAAAAAATTATGTTCATATTTCTGATATTATGCAAGTAAGAAATAGCGAAAGCACGCAAAAAAAAAAAAAAAAAAAACTGCGCTGGGAAAAATATTTTTTTTTTTTCGATCCCTGATACCATTCCTGCTGAATCTTATGTAAAATGACCTCCTGAATCTGAATATCATCCCCATTTTACCCAGTCTCCCACCTTTTTCTTGGGACGACACCTCTTCCCCAATTTTTATCACTGTTCAGAAATTTTATAGCCATGAATTTGATTAGGAGAATGGAAAAGCATTATTTTAACAGATAAAAAGTGAGAAAATATAATGTATGATAAATACATACTTGCCAACATCCTAATTAATATTCCGTAGTCTTGTTAGCCCCGCCATTTTTAACACGCCAATAACTTTTTTGAGTAATATTCTCCAAATGCAATTACGATTGAATAAGAGAAAAAATACTCTAAAATTTTATCGGTGTGAAAATGAAGGCGGAGCTAATAATACTACGGAGTATTAATTACTATGTTGGCAAGTGTGTAAATAATAAAATAACAATAATTAATTAATAAAATATAACAAATGTAATTTATAATTTCAGAGGCATATCCCCCCTAAATTTTCCACTTGCTGCAAACGTTCATGTTTTAAAAATTTTCACTACTGTAGCCTCTCAAAATATATTTTACGGTTAAAACAACTCTTTTCTCCTCTAAAAATCGAATTTATAGTATAAAATTAACCCCAGAGCCTGATTAAGGGGGAAGCACGCATTATTTATAATTACACCGTTATTTTTTAACAAATACTTTCCTCCTATAATAAACACAAAATACTCATTAAAAATTATTTTAAAAGAATTCTGGTGTCTAATAACGGTGAATAAATTGGATTGTTTCACACCGTTCATTTTTTATAAAAAATATTTCCTCGTCAAAGCGTGGAATTTCTATGACATGAAATAAAAAATAATTGCAAACATATTCCGGTGAGAGCGGAGATAATGTGTGCTTCCCCCTTAATCAGGCTCTGATTACCCCTAAAGTGTTAAAAATAGGGAGGTGTCCCCAAAAAACTGTGAGTGATAGATTGACGTCATATTTGGATTGAGTAGGCCAATTTACATAAGAATTTACAAAAACAAAGGAAAAATTTTAATCTTTTAATAATTGTTTAGACAAATTCATACTCTTAGGCAAATCTCTTATTGTCACTATTTTCAATAACAAGTAAAGAACTTTGAGATCAACCCTGAAAAATACAAGAACTCGCAATAGTTGTTCGGATTCGGGGGAAAAAAAAAAAACGAACTTTTGTCAGGCGAACAATGCAGGTATGTGTGTTGCAAACCAAAGCAGCAACGCACCATAAATAAATTTTTTTTAATAAACACCATAAAGTGCAAGAAATCGCAATAATTGTTTCGAGACTGAATAAAACACGACCCTTTATCGGGCAAACAATGTAGAGCGCTGCAAATAAAAGTGGCTACAAACGATACCATATTTCTTTTATTTTAAATATATTGGAATCATTCGCAATATTTTTCTTGAATTGATTAGTACGTAGTTTGCTTTCTGTAAATTCTGTCTTCGTACTGATACGCCTTTTCACAAAGACGTTTCCATGAATATTTTCAAATAACACATTTGCTTTAAATTTTATGGATGTTTTCATAACAAATATTGCCATATAATAATAGTGGTGTAAAATAATAATAGTGGTGTAAATTAATAATATTCAACAATTTTATGTTCTCTTATACACTGTTTCTCATAATTATAAGGACACCCGTTTTTCTATATTAACTAAACAGTGACACTATTATTTAAACAAATATATTTTTTATTAATTTGAATTTCATTAATAGATTTAAAAAGTTTTATCGTTTTTCTATCTTAAAAAACTTTAAATACGGTCAAACAGATGATTTTTCATGTGTTCGCAATTATAAGGACAGCTCGAATCTTCGTAACTTTTTTTCGGTTATTCTTTAAATTAATATTTTATGGGGTCTCTTTTTAGGGTGAAACACTCAGACATTCTCTCTTGCATATATATATACATTTTTTTTTTTTTTAATATTCAGTTACAATACCATTTGGTACAGCATACATGATATTCTGAATACATTTAAACTATTTAAAATTGCTTTCCACTTGCATGCGCTTTTCTAATATGATAAGTTAAGGTTTTTTTCAACTTTTAGTCCATAGGAAAGGCAATAACACAGAAATTTCTTTTTTCAAAGTATTTCCTATTGTTCTAGAAGTAGAGCAAAAATGTAAGTCTTGTTGAAAAAAATATTATTACTCCCAAAATCTAACAAAAATCTGAGAATTCCACGTTTAAAATTTACGGATATTCTTTTGATGTTCATAATAATAGAAAAAATTACTAAATTCATTATGCTTGCAGTAGAAACAGCTCCCCAGAGCATCACAGATTCACTTTTAAAATACCCGATTCATATCTGCCTTTAAAAAATCTGCTCTGTCTTTCGCTATCTTCAGATCGTGCCAGTAACTGTTAAAACCATTTGGTTAATCAAGAATAAAATGTTTTTCATCCGAAAATGCAACATTTTACCATTTAATATTGCTTTTATTGAACTTTAACACAGACGTTCTTTCCCCCATTAAATGCTTATTGATTATTACAGGTTTTTTATTCATTTTAACATATTATTAATTATTTTAAACATGCATAAATGTCGACCCCAACCTTTCGTTAAAAATTACGAGTAAATTCAGCAGCAGTCATGATGAGTAGAACAGTAAGAGGAATTATAAGTCTTCGATCTCTGTAAAACAACTTTGATTTTGCATCAGATCTCTCTCCTATCGAACCAGCAGTTCAACGTTTGATCACATTTCCTTCGGCAATTTTAGATCTCCGAATTTCATTAGAAATTCCGCTGATTGAAATTATCCTTCCACTTAAAAAACACATATATCATACTTCACTACATGAACGTTCTTTTTTTTCGAGGAATTATCAGTAACGTACGTCCAAGAAAAATTGAAGGCTTATATGTGAGTTAATCTAGCCCAGTAGTTAACAAATTTGCATGTCAACTGTAATTTATCCCCTAGTAAGTTAAATAAAATGAAAAAATCTTGATTGTCCCTATAATGATGAGCATCTAAAAACGTGGAGAAAAAAATATTTTGAATTATTTTTTGTTAATTTTGTTTCATATTAAAAAAATATATATAGAAGTTTTGATTTTTAGAATACTAAATATATTAAGTGCACTTAGCACAATCTTGTTTACAATTATTTTTACATTAGTTATTTCAAAATATAAAGTGTCCTTATAAATATGAGAAGGAGTGTATAATGCTAGTTAAAACAGAAACTACATCTAGCTTTCATTTAACGCTGAATTAGTTAAACTAGATTCATAAATTATTTCGTCAATAAAATATCATATGCTTCTCCATTTGTCGCAATCTTTCTCAATTGCCACACTGAATTACATGGTAATGTTCGTAAAGGGATAAAAGTGTTTTTATATCGTTGATATTATTAAATGCCTTTAAAGTGCAAGAACGTAAATAAATTAACAATTCCTTTCAAATTTGCAAGATCTGTTGGTGACCTAAGTATTTTAATTTTAAAGGAAAATATTAAATTCATGTGTTCAAATAAATATTGAGGAAAGCATGTTCGTAATATTTCTTTGATCTTTTTAAGATGTAGGTCCCGTTCTAATGACAGTAATTTGCAAATAATGATCGTAGGATGACAACCCCACACATAATTCAAGCTCGGAAACAATTTAATTTTCTGAATATGCTTCCGAAAAGTAGAATCATGTTGAAATGTCTGTAGAATAATATTATATAAATTAATAATGACCAGTTTATATTATATCAGAGTTAGTAAAATTTTAATTTATTCCGGATCATTCCATAACACTATTTTTTTTTATTATTTTAATTGATTATTTTATTTTTATTTATTTATTTTTTTTTTAATCGTATTTATATATTGGCAAAGCTTGGTCCCCGCCTTTTTCCCCGGACACTTTCAGAAATGAGAAATTTCTACTTTCTTCCTACTTTATTATTATTATTATTATTATTATTATTATTATCTTTAATATTAATATTATTCAGAAATTTTAAAGTATTTTTACTGCAATGGGTTGTGGTTAAATAAGAGAGGTATTATGATGTAAAAAATAGTGGTAGCAAAAAAAGGCAGAAATTTGTCATTCTTAAAAGTGTCCTGAAAAAAGGGCAGAGACTCAGAGCTCTGTATATTGGAGAAAAATATTCTAAAAACAAAGTAGTGAAAAATAAGGGCGGGGCTAAAAATGATCGGAAATAAATTTTAATGTTGTTAACTATGGTTATGTCAGTCAGCAAGAATGGTTATGGGATATTGCACTCAGAAAATCTTTGCCTGCAGTTCAACAGCATCCTGACCAAGTGTCCCTTCTCGCGAAGGGTTATGCCCGGCGCTACCTTAACCAATCTCTGCTCTGCATTGGTGCCCCTTGTCGTGATGAGTTCAGTATTAAATTGAAATATGACTTCTTTGCCGCCGCTGCTTGTCGCGTGGGAGACCTGTCTCCAGCGGCCCTTGTATTTTTTTTTTAAGTTTTTTAAATAAACGTTCCGGAGGAGGGGACTAGCATAGCTAGAATCGCTCGACACTACTCCTGGAGTGGTGAGCGACCCCTCCTCCCTGTTAATCCCTGTTAATAGATAGCAAAAGTGCAACTGGTGTCAAAATAATACATCTCTTTTCGTATTAACACATTTTGTCAGAAATGTAAGGGCATACTTGGTAAATTATTCAATAATTTTGAGAGTGTGCAGGAAATGTTTGAGCAAATATTTTTCATTGTCATTGCGAGGTTTTCTTACTATATTTCTGCACATTTCTGTAAGCCCCTTATTTATATTCATAGGGAAATAGATGTTCGTTACAAGAAATAAAAATTTTCATTTTTTTTTTTTTTTTTTTCTCTTTTCTTTTCTTTTCTTTTCTTTTTTTTTTTTTTTTTAATCACGGTTTTTAGTTAAATTCAATGGCAGTTTCAGTTATAATATTTACAATATATATATATATATATATATATATACATATATATATATGTATATATATATATGTAATAAAAAATGCTATAGTCTGCCATTAGTCATTAGATATATTAAATAATGCATAAAATATTATTATTCGTAAGAAGTAATTTTTAACTACTAATGCGCAGGTGCTAAAAAGAAATTGTTTACATTTTATACATCGAGAAACGCCCGGGGTAATTTAAGAAAAAATATGCAAATAGCTATTGGGAAAATTAAAAACGTTATCGTAAATAGACAAAGTTATTTTCAGTCATTTTCTAAATAAGTCTTAAAACTAAGGAATTACTTACGCATTCATTTCACCAATTATTTTCAAAAATCTATTTAATAATTTGTTTCTTTGATTTCTGTTTTTGTTCTTAACTTTTAAGGAAATGAAGATATGAATATAAATTTTAATGACATGTTAATTAACAAATAATTAATTGAACTTCAAATTAATTCAAAATTGAAATAATATTTTCACTGATGTTAATTCGATAAAATTTTATAAAATTTTTTATAAAGTATTTAAAAAAAAAAAAAAGAATAGAAAGAAAGAAAGAAAGAAAAGAAAGATAGAAAGAAAAAAGGGAAAATTTCAATCGATTTTAAAAAATATAAAAAAATTATTGATGGTTTTAAAGACATGACATAAGTAGCTGAACATTTATTGGACATTTTTAAACACTAAATATTTTTTACATTTTAATTTAAACATTTTTTTCCTTTCTTATTATCCATTGTGTATCACTTTTATGTAAATAAAATTAATAATAATAATAATGATATAAAATTTTGATTGAGTGCACCTCCAATGCTCTAAATTTCTGTAAACAAAATTATCAAATATATGTACTTTTTAATCGAATTTCCACCAGTAATTTTAATGTGTATTATTTATTATTAATATTGGGCGACAAACAACATGTAAGCATTTTCGCGACCGTCGAAGTAGCTCACGTCATTTGAAAATCTCTAGCTCCACTGGTGGGCGTTGCTTTCGCAATTTGTACATTATTCTTTAAAAATATACTCAATACTCATATTTATACTATACTTCAATGTAAATGCTGTGATTAGAAGGAGTATAACAACTATAATGTATATCCATTTCTAATATATATGTGAATACGGAGAATTTTGTTCTGAAATATTGTAAGAAGGGAAAATAACGCCCACAGGCGGACCTTACTGTGAAAAAGACAAAAACATGCGGTCGTGAAAGTGTTAAGCAACCCTAGCAGTCGAGATTTAGTGTTGGATATTGAATAAAAAAAAGTCCCAAAATTTAGCAACATTGACTAAAGGAGTGAAATTAAATAGGACTGACAAAAGGTTAATTAGGTGGTGATATATATAGATTATAAAGTAATAATTATATTTTAGTAAAATACTCAACAAATATTTCGTATCTGAGTGAGGTTGGTTTTCACTCCGATTGACTGCATTAGGTGCTAGGCCTAGAAGAGTTGACTTCCGAGTGGTAATATCTAAGTACACATGTGTGTGTAAGGTAGGGGGGCGAGGAGGGATCTTAGCACATATTCGCGCGAGTTTTGGAGAAAAAAAAATCTCCAAGTCAAAAAAAAAAAAAAAAAAAAAAATTAAGGCCGACAAGAGTGATATCCTTTTGCAAACCAGTATTACCGAGGGACCCTGGATAGAGAGATACTGGACATTGAACAAATATCCCAAGTAGCACATGAACGTTCTATGAACGTCTAATAACGGTTACACTGGTTCAAACACCGTGTTTCGTGTCAAAAGAACGTTCTACTCGACGTTCAAAAGCAGTATTATTCAGAACGTTCTAAAAAGGTGTGTTTTGTACCATTCATAAAACGTACAATTTCAGTTTTATAAAAAACGTTAAGGGAAACACCGTCGTAACACGTTCTGTTTCAGTACAATTATAACGAATATGACAAAGTGCTCTATTTTCCGTTATAATGTATAAAATTTTTGACAACAAGACAGAACTTGATTTTGTTGATACAATTTATAATAATATTCATTGGGAAATAAAAATGAAGAGGTGGTTTTGTTTTTTAACATAATTTTAAATTATAATTATCTGATATTTGCAATTGAATTTCTCTTCGCGAAAACTCTAATTAAAATGAACGCATAATCATGTAATTTTGTTGACATACTCTATATAAAATTATTATTTGATTGTTATATTAGTTTGCTGTATTAGAAAATAATTTGGAATAAAATGGAAATATTTAATTCGATCAAGTATTTCGATATTACACTTTTGCTTAATTTATATGTTTTTAGAGTACAAAGAAATGGTTTTTGCAATTCGTCAGTGTATATGTGTATACACGCGATTTAAATGCCCTTTCGTATGTATTAGTTGGTTAGTTAAAAAACAAATTTATATATATATATATATATATATATATATAAGCCTTTTATATGAATATGGAAATTTTAAACCTCGCAAGTGCGCAAAAATGGTTCCACGGATTTTCTTCAAACTCGCCACTTTACCTTTCATCTAGATGTACATTCGTATGTAATTTAAGGTTTACGGTGAAAATGTTATCTTGTAGAAAATCGTAAGTGAGAATATATACAATTCTATCAAAAAGGGCTCGAACGATTTTCTTCAAATTTGCTACATAAACCCTTTTTAGATGTCTTTCCACGTATATTACTTAATTACTACAAGAAAAGAAAATTGACAGGCATCCTGATTAAGTAGCTCGGAAATTGGTGTTTCAAAAAAAGGTTTTATCTTTTTTTTTTTTTTAACTTGCTATGTAAAATCCTTTTTATGTGTTTTTCACGACGCATGCATTAGGTTTTTTTACAGGAAAATTGTTATATGTCTAATATGTTAAATCCAATTTATGTATTCTGATCGCACTATATGTAAAAGAGCATATAATAAGAGTAGTAGTGAATTATGGAAGTCATATTGTTACAAATAAAATAAAAAAAAAATATTTTAAAAATTTTACTCTATTCATGATTTTTTTTTTCAAATTTCACTTCATTATTTTGTTAAAAAAAATCGTCAAAAATATTTTAATATAATTATATACACATATTATACATTTGATGATGAAAAATTCTTTGATTTAGAAGTTATTCAAATATTGAACTACTTACATACTAAATGTTATAATATTACTTGAATCTACCAATTCATTATTTTTATAACAATCTATCTTTACCAAAATATTTTAAAAATTAATATAATTTGAAATAATAAAATAAATTTGAATTATATATATATATATATATATGTATATTAAAGGATTAATTTTTGAATGTAAAATTCATTCTAGCTATTAGAAACGTTGGCTGAAACAGGAAACTCATAATTATTTACATTATCGCAAACCGCAAAAACATCTGCTGGTAGAGAAATGGTTGTAATTTAGGAGCGTATTTCGCTTCTTGGCGATTTTCTCACTTGTTATTTTCCCCTTTTGCTTTTAAATAGCAAATGGTCAATTTTAAAAGCTTAAAGTTTACTATTAAAGAACAGTTTTTACTAGAGATAGGGCAGTAAATATAAAACTGTAATCTCTAATAATGTTTAAATTATAAACTTTTATTTTTATTAATCTGACATTAGTTTTCACTTATTAATAACAATAAATATATAAAAATATGCAACGTAATTCTCAGGGCAAAAAGGTATTTTCATTTAGTTATTTCTAATTAATTAAATAATGAAGTTTTTTTTTTTTTATATATAAGTTTCATATATTACATATTTTAGAATTTTTTTTTTCTTTATAAAGAAATAAAATTTCATAATTCTTTTTTCTACATCATTCTTAAGAAAAATAATATAGATTATTAGAATATAGATTAATATCTTTTGAATAATTACTTAAAATGTATAACTTCAGCAATGAATAAAACTTGATACAAGGTATTCCCACTTTCATTACTTTGTATATCTTCACTCGCAGTTATTAAGCAAATTTAATGCATTCCTGTAAAAATGTTTGTTTTGCACTTGGAAAAAAAAATATAATAATAAATAGATTTTCAAAACAATCTGTAGAATTTTAATCTTCTTGCTATTAATTTGATTTGAAATCAAACACCAACTTAAAAATAACAACTTCATAAACAGCTAATCGTACACTTTTTACGATTCCATGTGCTGCTATTCATTTTTTTAAACGGTAATGGATTAAAGAAGGATTTTTTTTTTCTTTTAATAATAACTGGTTTTTTAACTGGTCATTTAAAACGCATAAGACTATGAAAATGCGCATCAACAAATTTTCAATCATAGCGAATATTTTTAAGGCCCTTTACATCAATTACAGTTAATCAACTTCAGTTTAATTTATTTAATCAGAAATATGTATTTTTTTTTTTTTTTATGATTATTGCAGCGTACTATTTTAGAATTTAACTAGTAAAAATATCTCTTTCAGACCATATTTATTCGAATTATTTTTTATACTTTTACATAAATTACTCGTACCACATGCAAGATAATTAATAAGGAATTTTCTAATAAAACTAAACTCCTGATCGACACATATTAATTTCAATGAATTCTAAAGCTATTTATGAAAATGTGAACGCAGGCAGATTGATACATCATTCTACAGACAAAAAAAAATTATTAATTCTTTTCAACTTTATTTGAAAATTTTAAAATCGTATAACTCATAACTCAACAGAAATGCACTTCGATCAAATTCCATTCATATTCAGGATATTACAGCGAAATTTTCAGGATGGTTTAGAAAATATTCGTCATAGAACGCAATATATCCTAATTCTTTCGTAAATCCTTGCATAAAATCTAGTCGTATTTTTATACTATTTTCAATAAAGAACATGACATAATCAGCTGAATAATAATATATCAGTATATCAGATTAAACTTATTCTAAAAATAATCAAGGAAAGGAAAGAGTAGACAGACAGAGGAACCGAAATCTTAAATACTGTTCAGTTTTCTTGGAAGGTGTTAAAAAAGATAGAGCGTTAATTGTGTTGAATAATACTTGCGCTGTACGATCCCAGATATGTGTTTGTGTGTGTTTATTTAGCAATACACAAGTCATTATTATTTTTATTTTTTAATATTTCCCAGCAAAGTTGACAAGCTTATATGATACCGGTTTTTCTATCTCTTGATCTGCTTCTTCGCGCATTAATTTTATAAACATTTTTAACATGCTCCAAAACCTATATATATATGTGTATATTTCAATTTTACTATTCCTTGCTCTTGACTGAAAATGGTATAAATAGCACTAGTGCTTTAGATGCGGTGATGCCTGAAAAGAACTCTGATATATTATGGTCTACCAGAGATATTTAAGTAAAACTTATTTTATTATATTTTTATACAGCGTAAAACATAAGAAAACATATATTACATACATACGTTCACTTATATTACATAATAAATGTAATTCATATGCCTAAATGCATGCTTTGTATAAAATGATTAGCATAATATTCACTTCGCGACAAAAAAAAAAAAAAAAAAAAAAAAAAAAATATATATATATATATATATATATATATATATATAAAGGTGCATTGGGGGATATATGTGAGAATTTCTGAGTTCATATTTAGTTCTTTTACGCTTTTAAACATTCTAACAAAATCAAAAAGCGTTTGTGATTTTGGTTTGCTTGTCTATCTGTATTTTTGTTCATTTATTCAGTAAATAATTTTAGAATATTATATTTTTGATATGTTGTTCAGGTTTACTTTGGCTCTATCATTATTGAGAATAATAAAAATAGTACTGTTTTATGCACAGAAACTCAGAAAACAATTCCGACACATTTAGGGTCTATGGGAGGTCTTTCCTTAAAGCATATTTTAAAAATTGTATATTTTGCACAAAATAACAGAATTATCATACATTATTCTGCTGTAAAATGCAGTGTTTCCTGTAGAATATAATTAGCAAAATTAATAAGTTTATAGGGCTTTACAATCGTTTTCAGATACATTATGAGATATAAGTCGAAATTGCGCATGTAAATTTTCTGTGTTGTAAAGGTTTTTTCGCCCTTTCTTTTTTCGTTGGTATTGTATGTAGAACGTATGGAAACTTTAAACGATATACAAGCTTATTAAAAAAAATAATGATCCAATTCATGCTTTCCCTTTCGTAATAATAATAATAATAATAATAATAAAGGTATAAAGCAAGCTTTTATGAGATTTCTTTCTCCGTAATTAAAAACACTATACAGTTTAAGGCATCATCATTGAGGTAAATTTCACTTCAGATTGAACGATATAACGGATAAAGTGTACTTGGAAAGAATTTTCTAATTTATACGAACTGCAAAACTTTTCTCTTTTATTAATTAATAAATTAGTAAAACTTGTGTGATTGCTGCAATAATTGAATAATTTTTTTTTTTTTTTTTTCAAATTACATAATGCAATAGTTATGTTTCATACCGTTTAAACAGTTTTTTCTATTAACCCATTATTTGCTAAACTAATTTTCAAATTTTTTCTTAATTAGTGAGTTTTATAAGTTTTAGTAAAAACTATTTAAGAATTATAACAAATTTCAAGAAATTAAGCATACTACCGCAGATCGTCTTATTTTTGGGACAGTGGCAGAATGCATTATCTAAAACTATATTTCCATTATCATATTGTCTAAAACTATTAAAAAAAAAAAAAAAAAAAAAAAAAAAGTTACGTCCCAAAAAAGGGACAATAAAAAATAATGAGTTAAAGTAATAAAAACGAAACACAACAACAAGAATAAATATAAATTTCTAAATATTCCATATGAATTTAAAATATTCAGTCTGGAACAAATAAAAAAGCTAACAATTTTATTATGTTTCTTTCTTTATGATAATAGTTTTTCTATGCAATTTTTATTGATTTTCATTAATAGATTTCTTTCATAAAAATAACAGTGCGTGTAATTCATTTAAGCAAACCAATTAAACAGGCCTTTAGTATTTTAACTACGATCAATTTAAAAAAATTTATTAAAAATTTTTGAAAAAAAAAAAAAAAAAAAAAAAAATACATAGACTAAAAATAATTTAATTCCTTTTTAATAATAAAATTAAAATAATAATAGTGTGTTTTGTTAAATCTCGCCAAACGCCAAATCGCTGCCGCCGAACTTCCTCTAGGTTGCCAGCCTATGTTGCGAGCCAAAGTGCACAGTCAATGGCATATGGCAATTGGCAATGAGTGTTTAACATAACATTACCCGACACGTTGAAAAAAGACAGCTACAGAACACAGATAAGTCTCATTTTACATTATATATATACATCAAAATCTAACAATTCTATTAAGCATGTAAAAAATTCTCGAAAACTGTTTAAATTTAAAGCCAAATTAACCTAATATTTTTTTTCAAATTTTTAAAATGTTCCATTTTGTTTTTTTCTTTTTTCCGTTAATTTTACATTATTACAGTTTAACGATAAATATCTTTGAGTATTAATTTGTAGTAGAGTGATAAGTTTACTTCTTAAAAATATTTTTGTGTTTGAGAAATGAAATTTAATTTTTAGCATTTGAGCATAAAAATATTTTTAAAACATTAACTTATTAATGAATCCACAAAAAAATAAAAATAAATAAATAAAATCAGATATGTTTAGATGTTATTACATTATAGTAAAATCAAGGGATAATATTAAAAATTAGTTGGCAGGAAGTTCTTAAAAAAAAAGAGTACGTTTCTGGAATTTTATATTTTATATTGTTTTATTTCAGCGCATATAGATGGAAAATTTATAATTTCGTAAGTCAATAACTTAAATAAAATTTTCATACATATGCATTAAAATATAATATTGTTAAGTACATTAAAATTTCTCGAAATCTATTTAAATTTACAATAGCAAAAATTTTTTTAATTTTAGTCTTTTGAAAATATTTTAGATGTACCTCTTGACAAATGTTTGTTTTAGTTTTCCATCTGTTGCGCATTACAATAATTTTGAAATAGAATCTATACACGTTTAGGTAAATTTATTCATAAGTTAATGTTTTAAAAATATTTTTATATTTAAATGCTGAAACTTGGGAATAAATTTCAGCATTCAAAAAAAATATTTCTTAAATTTTATCTATGAATGATTAATTAATAGTCAGAAATGTCTAAATTCTGTAACTAAACGTTAATTATGCACAATCGATGGAAAAATAAAGTAAAACTTTGTTAAGAGGAATCTTAAAATGTTAACAGTGTCTTTAAATGTTAACAGTGTGTTTTAACAATGTCTTTGTTAAAATCTACATTTAAAGTATTAAAAAAACTTTGAAATTAAAAAAAATATTGTCATTGTCAATTTAAATAGATTTCGAGAAATTGCTCTGTATGTAATAATATTATACTTCAATACATTTATGTAAATTTGCATAATACTATGACAGTTTACAGAAACAAACAAACACACACGCATTCACGCACACACACAAAAAAAAAAAGAAGAAAGAAAGAAAGAAAGAAAGTAAAGAAAAAGAGAAAAAAAATAAATAAAGTACACCCGTCACACAATTTTGAGGGAACATACGACCCTTAGAACTTCCAAAAACATCGATTTAATTAAAGTCTTTTTTAAAGTAAATCATTGTTAACTAAGCTTTATTGGGCATGTCTAATTGTTACCTATAAGATTAATATGTATTTTGGAATATAATTTAAATTCTGTGGTGAATTATTTAATAATTTATGTGTTAATAATAAATGTGTTTTTTTTTTTCACCTTGCACGCAGGATACCTCTAAAACTATTTAATATTTTTTCTTGAAATTTTCACAGATTATGTAACATATCAGATCCTTCAAACTGAACCTAAATTTGTTCCAGTTTAGGTTAAAAAAAAAAAAAAAAAGTTCAAAGATAATTTATTTGTTAATAAAATCTAAGTATCACCTGTATAAAAAAATATGGAGAGGGGGGATACAAATTCAGTTTAAAGGATCTGATATTTTACATAATCTGTGAAAATTTCAAGAAAAAATATTAAATAGTTTCAGAGATATCTTGCGCGTAAGGTAAAAAAAAAAAAACACATTTATTATTAACACATAAATTATTAAATAATTCACCATAGAATTTAAATTATATTCCAAAATACATATAGACCTGCTAACTATGTTAGTTTATCCGTAATGGTATTAGGCCCCGCCCTTTTTTCACACCAGAATAGTTGTAGAGTAATATATAGCAATATGTTCTCATGATTAAATAAGAGGACTATTGCTCTACAACTATTCTGGTGTGAAAAAAAGGCGGGGCTTAATACCATTACGGATAAACTACCATAGTTAGCAGGTCTATACATAATAAACTTATAGATAACAATTAGACATGTTCAATGAAGCTTAGTTAACAATGATTTACTTTTAAAAAGACTATAATTAAATCGATGTTCTAAGGGTCGTATGTCCCCTTAAAACGTACAAAGAACGTTCGAAGAACGATTCAAAGAACGTTTTAAAACGTACAAAGAACGTTCGAAGAACGATTCAAAGAACGTTTTAAAACGTTCAAAGAACGATTTTAAAACGTTCAAACAACGTTCAGGACGTTACAAAAACGTATATGAAGAACGTTCTGAGAACGTGTCTGTAGAAACAATGGTGATGTTTACACGTGTGCAGAACGTGTTTTGTACCGTACTATTCGACGTCTTCAAGATGGACAAATAGACGTCTATAAAACGTTCAAGCTGAACGTTCATAGAACGTGTTAGTAGAACTATTTTTAAACGTTCAGAGAACGTTTCCGTGCTGCTTGGGATGGCGGACGTTCGTTCAAAAACCAGTCTATCGCCGTAGAATGTAATTTAATTTTACCAGTGTCTGACACTTTTCTTTTAATTAAAAAATTGATAAAACATTTTTATTTATCTTTAGAATGACTTGTAGAGTGTCATTTCGATTTTTGCAGAGCGTAATGGTATCACATATAACAGCCTGCACAAACATGTAGGGTCTCTAGTATTAACCTCTCTCTATCCGTTTTGAAATACTCAAAGCGAAATACCTTGGAAAATGATTAGGCCAATAAATAAAGGAAGAAAAATCCGGTTGTATCAAAAATTAAACTTTTTCTTTTTTATATACTGCATTCTTAATACCACCTTTAATTAAAAATTAATTTTTAAATTCATTCAGTTTTTAACTTTCTTTAGATAGAGTTAATATGAAATTAATAATTTATTGTTAGGAATGCATTTTTAGACAGGAAAATTTACAATTTTAATTAGCAGATGTTCCTTTTCTTCATTCATTCAATTTTCTTTCTTTGCAAAACGGAGTTCGTGAAAATATGTAATTGTTATTTTTTAATCTGAGAAGATTGCTAGCGTTGTAAAAACGCTAATAAGATAATTTAAAATAAGCAGCTTATCCAAAATCTGTGTTGAATGAAAAAAACAGTTGTATTTCAAAACTGAACTTTTTTCCTAACTTTAATGCATTTCTAACTGTAATAATTTGTAATCTGGTATTATTTTTTAATCCTTATTATTCCTCAAAAAATCGTCTTTTAAAAAAAAATTATGTAATTGAAGATTTTAAAAATAAATAAAACATAGTGCTGCAAGAAAGCAATTTTAATTTTAAATTACAATTGCCTTTATTTTAACCATTGATTTGATATTTTTCATTTAAAACTGGTAGAGGGGTAGTGCAGTTACAAATAATTTCGCACGAATGCTCATATCTCATTACTTTTTAACACTTTTGCGACCGCTGACGTATATTCACTTCATTTAAAAATATGTAATTTTACCAGTGGGCGTTTCTTCCGCAATTTGTATGTTATTTATTTCTTAAAAATATACCCAATATACATATTTGAACTATCAATATATTATGGATATAAATGCTTTGATTAGAAAGAGTGTAAATATAATATATATCAACTTGTAATATAAATGTGATAAAAATTCTTTGATTAGAAAGAGTGTAACTATAATATATACCTACCTGTAATATAAATGTGAATACGGGAAATTTTGTTCTGAAATATTGTAACTGAGAAGAATAACGCCAACAGGCGGACCTTACTGTGAAAAAGACAAAAACATGCGGTCGTGAATATGTTAATATAATTTGTAGCTAATTGAATATTATTATTTTTTTTTATCATTTGTCCTCAATATATCCAGGGATGGAACACGGGCGCAGAATTCATACCGGAATCCGTTTAAGAAATTTCTCTGCTTATAATATCGTTGATTTAACAAGTAGAAAATTTTCTTACATCAATAGTGGTATGAATTCTGCGCCCGTGTTCCATCCCTGTATATCTAAAATTGCCGTTAAATTTGTTTTAAAATCCCGTGAGTTATAAATAAAAATATGTAAATCAAGGTAGGCTATGTAATAGTAAAAAAATATTAAATAATAAAAAAGTAAGCAAATAAATGATAAAGAAAAACAGTATATATAATCTAGGATGAGAGTTTTTTAGTTTCTCTCTACCATAAATTCTAAGGGATCTTTCTTCAAATCTTTATAGTATTTCATTGCAATTTTTTGTGATAGAATAAGACTATTTGTGTTTAAAAATATTTGCTGCAAAAACTCCGTTACCCTCTCAACTCTGTACATCACAATCATATGGCTAGATTAGTTAAACTGCAATATAGACCTGTAAATTATGTTAAATTTATCCGTTAGTCCTTGCATTTTTTTAACACTAGTAAATTTGTAGAGTAATATTCAGAAACATGAACTCACGATTAAATAAGATAACAATTAATCTATAAATGTACTCGTAGGATAAAACGTTGGGGCCTAACCCTATTACGGATAAATTAGCATAATTGGTAGATTTACAGTAAAAATATAGTAAACCTGTAAATTGCTGAAAAAGTTTTTAATTACGCATTAGCTTGTATTCAAATTTGAGGAAAACAAACTTCATCATTCAGTGTTAAAAATCGTAGTAAACTATTTGGCAGCAGCTTTCTCGCAACAGCTGTTGTATCCAACTAAAGGTGGAATGCCCTGTATCTCAACTTCTAACAAATTTTACTCAAATTAATTTCAACTTTTCTCAAGAGGATTTTAATTTTTTGATACTTGATATTAGTTATTTTCAAGATGTTAAATCGAGATCATTGAAATTAATTCATATTTTATAGTAATGAGTTTTACTGCACGCAGTTGTGTAATATTTTTCTATATATTTTTTCCGGTGTTCGATACTTAATCATTACACATTTAATGTAGCCACCAAGCAGAATCTAAGATCTTATTGTATTACTTTTGACGTGATAACTTGAAAAGTTACTTGTTCTGGGATTAATGTAAGAGCAGTTACCATATATGAGTGGAATGCCCTGTAACTCAACTTCAAACAAATTTTACTCAAATTAATTTCAACTTTTCCCAAGAGGATTTTTAATTTTATGACACTTGTTATTAGTTGTTTTCAAAGTGTTAAATCGAGATCATTGAAATTAAAAAATATTTTGTTGTAACGAGATTTAATTCAGGAAGTTATCTACTGTTTTTCTATATATTTTGTCCGGTGTCTTATACTTAATCACTGACCATTCACTGCAGCCACCATGTAAAGTTTAAGATCACAATGTTTTACTTTTGACGTGATAATCAAAATTAATCTGCTCCGCGAAGACCTTTATTTTTTCTAAGTTATTCAACAAGATTATATCACTTTTTGTGCTCAGAAAACACATTCTTAAAACAGTTAGAATGAATATATTAGATTTACACTCCGAAAACATTATTTCTTCTTTATCTTACAATGAGGGAATTTTTTCCCTCATTACTTCGTTTTCCCCTTTTTCTTTCCTCTGAGACACGAAATTTCAGTAAAAGAGAAAAATTCCCTCAAAGTGAGAACACTGCTTACAATATCTATGATCCGTGTCTTAAATTGTTTAGTAGAGGCACTCTTGGCCTTATATCATATTTTCCAACCTTTAAGTTTTTTTTTGGTACCGGAAAACATTTATGTGGGCGTCCATTATTTGCGTGAGGCGGTTTTCACGATTTATTGACCTCCCCTCCCCCCTGGTAAGATTTCGTGAGATGTGGCTCTCCCCCCCTCCCACCCGCCTCCCCTTATCTCATGTGAGATTTTTCAAAATTCGTACTTTTACTGCAAATGCGTTGGATTTCTTTCAAAAAACACAAATTCCTTTGTTATTTTTATTGAAGATTAGTTAAGACTGGTTTTTAAGATTGCATAGATCGTAGTGTAAAATCACAGAAAAAAATTGAACAATAAAATACTTAAAGCGAAATTACTAAAATTAATAAAAGAATAATTATTCTAATTCAGTCCATTGGGACTCGTGCACAGTCTCAAGAGTGACTATTGGAACCAACATATCCGTGTGATTTTCAGTAAAATCATCTTCTCCTTTTAAATAAGTGAAAATGTTATCTGAGACGTTGTGTAACGAAATATTTACGGGCGTAAACAAAGCAGGCTGGAACTTGTCCGTGTATCGCTGTTACTAAGCTCGTACGCTGCAACGCTGTGTTTGGATAGCCACAATAAATACCATCGTGTCAGATTTTGCCATATCTAAGTCAAGAAACATGTTTTACTTGAATTTAACTCAATTTTCTCACAATTTTACACTGTTTTTTTGCGGGAAAAAAATTATGTGATATTTGCCGAACCCCACTCTCCCCCACGTGAGATTCGGCTTGACCCCCGCTCCCCCCCCTGAACGCCTCACGTAATTTATGGATGCCCCCTATTGAAATTTTGAGTACGTTTTTAACAGTTTTATGTGATTAAACACTTTTTTTTTTTTTTTTTTTTTTTTTTTGCAATGAAATACCGGTGGTAAGAAACCGTACAATTTGGCATCTATGTTATGCACAGGAAATTTAATGTAGCCTCTTACGCATTTAATTCAATGGTATAAAATCCGGAGGTCTGACAGGCCAAGTCTGCATTGACCCACGTTCAATCCAGCGATCTGGAAATTTTTGCCTTGTTATAGGTAATTGTGCATGGTAGATCAAATGTAAAATTTTCTCGTAATGTTCGAAGATAATAGTATCAAGGATACCATCTGATAACAACCAAGGTTTCAGAAATATCTCCAGAATATCCAGATTACTCGTTCAGGTAACTTTGTACACAGTCAGTGATAATGAGCGGGCTTAAGCCCAATCATGAGACCTGATACTTAACTACACGTTCAATTTCGATATTGCTCTTTCTTATTCCAAGGTCTTCTATAAATACTTGTCTGTCAGGATACGATTATTATGACAGAAATTCGCGAGTGAGCTCATCCATACTAATATTTCACTCGCCACACACATACAACTGATATTTAAGTAACATGGTTGTGCTAAAATTCACAGATCGGCCAAAGCTATGATTTATTCCATAGCATTGTTAGTATTTAACTTTATACACATCATTTTTTAAGGAGTAATCTTCATTTAATTTAATGACAGTTACATTCTGTAAAATATTATTTTATAAAGAGAGTGGTGTGAAAAATATGCAGGTACCAACAATGCTACGGAATAAATTAAAATGTTTTCCAACTTTGTAATTTATTCCATAGCAATTTTACTATCTGCCTTTTTTTCCATACCACTTTTTTACAAAAGAGCTTTCTTTTTTATTTGAACGTCGCTATATTTTGGAGGAAACCCTGTGCATACATTGTTGCCAACTTAGCAACTTCTGGCTACCAGAACAGTTTAATATATATATATATATTATCAGGGAAAACCGTTACCGTTCACTGATTAAACAAAATAAATATTTCTGTTATTTTTTTCCGGTAGACTAAAGGTGCTAAGTTGGCAGCTATATGTGCAAAAAAGAACGTGTGAGTAAGAGGCGGGTACTAACGATTCTGCGTAATAAATAAAAATGTTGGCAAGTCTAATCTGATTCAATTTAATCTATGCTATCCAACTGATAAAAATTTTATGAGCTATAGAGTAACGGATACGCACTAGTATATTAGGTGTAAAGGAAAGTTTTGTCAGTTTAATTTACTAATTTCAAGCCAGAATTTTTTTCTGGACAGTACTTATGCAAATTTTAAGAAGGCACTTAGTATAATTTTACTGATCCGTAATGACATGACTTTCCTATACACCTGGTAATAATTTAGATATTTGTGTGCATGCTTGCCAACATACTAATTAATATTCCGTAGTGTTGTTAACACCGCCTTCTTTTACACACCAGTATCTTTATAGAATACTTTTATCCTTATTTAATCGTAATTGTATTTGGAGAATATTACTCTAAAAATTTACTGGTGTGAAAAAGAGATCGGGACAAACAACACTACGGAATATTAATTAGGATATTGGCAAGTAAATGTGTGTGATACGCCTCTTCTATGTACATAATTATATAAAACTTTAAACCGGAAAATAAATTTCAGAAATTATATGCCTAAAAAACAAACTGTGGCCATAGGTAATATGAAATTTCTTTTATTGATGATTCAAGTAATCTGATTGGCTTGGATAGTTGATTAGACGTGATGACGATTACCAGTGCTAGAGTTAAGTGTCGCGCGAGAATTTTTGTTGTTTGCCAGACGTTTTTTAGTAGAACTCCAATTTTTTTCGGTATTGAATCGTAGTACTCAAAATAGAAAAAAGAAAATCAGATTTTTTTTTTTTTTCTGCCAATAATAAGTTTTGTACTTTTATCGTCAGAGGTGAAATTTTCCGCGTATCAGCATCATTATTTAGAAATAATTACTGAGGGGCAAACATTCAAACCGAGTTTTCTCTTTCGGATACAATTTTTCAGACAACATAAAAACTAATAGACTAAAAAATAACTAAATTAAAAACCTAATTACCGTTTGTTTAGATACTGTACTAGATGTTAGGAAACTATGTCGACATGGCTACAGAGGCGCCAAGTTATTACGGATTTTCCTTGAACTTAATACGTAAATTCTTTAATGTATTCTTTTCTAATAGTTATCTGTAATTTAATAGGACAAGTTTTACTTTTTCTTTTTTGTGGTATGAAATTAATTTTTCGTTAGTAGTAATTTGGCATCTCTGTGTCTAGCAAGATAAGTAGATATTCTATTTTTATGTTACGTTAAAAAAAAATCACTTCCTGAAATTTTATTTTTTGAGGAAACACAGTTTGA
The DNA here is from genome assembly GCA_963930645.1 of Salticus scenicus. Taxonomy (NCBI): domain Eukaryota; kingdom Metazoa; phylum Arthropoda; class Arachnida; order Araneae; family Salticidae; genus Salticus; species Salticus scenicus. Next base: position 175,648,033 of record OZ005660.1, on the reverse strand, counting down.
ATGTTAGCTCCTCAACTGTATTTTTATATTATTTTTTTATGATTAAATAGGATTACGATAATTAGTAAAAAATACTAGTATGAAAGTTCCATCTAAACACTTGAATATTCGATCCCAGATTATTAATTATTAAAAAAAATACTTATTTAGTGATTTACTGTAATATAAACTGTGCGAAATTCAAAAATAAATAAATAAATAAAAAATAAGATATGTAAACTAAATTTAAAGGAACATTAGAAATTTTCACAAAGGTTGAATGAAGTGTTAATTTACAAATCTATTACGGAGTTTTCCATTACCATTTTTTTAATGATATTAAATTTACCATTGTAACACTTGTTTTACTCATAAATTAGTCCTAACTTGTTTGTAAGTTACTTAACGCATCAGGAATGTTTTGGGGGTTATTTTTTCCCTATAACTTTTCTTCATCTTGTTTTTGGCCAGAACAGTTTACCCGGATATCGCTAATACTTCCATCATTGTTCCTGAGCACGACGTAGTCATTTAACTAAATACCAGTATTTATTAAAAAAGAAAAAAAAAATCTTCACATTATTCAAGTTTGAGACATATTAATACAAAGTGAATCGACCATAGTGACAAAAAGCCATTGGATTTTACTAGGTAGCCGCTCACCGGTAATTTGAGAAAAGACCAAGATTAAGATAATTTTCCTTAGAAGAATGAGTTTCTATCGGAAAGCCATCGTAAATGTCTCATGAAGGGCGAGACTTACAGATATCGCTGAGGACGAATTTCTAGAAAAAAAAAAAACAATGTTATACTGATGAAATGAGTCTATTTGCAATAACTATCCAAAGTTTTTTCCAATCGCAATTTGTAGAGAAGATTTTGCCTTTTCCTTCATGGTAAAATTACATGCTGTAAAAACAAAAGGGTGAGTACTAACAGTACTCCGGAATAAATTATAAACAGTACTAGGTATGCTATAATGCCTTTAAGGAAAAGTATAAAAAAAAAAATTGTTTAAAATTTACGTCAACCAGAATTTACAAACAAAGTTAAAACTGAAGAAATAAACAAAATAGGTAATTAAAACGAAAAAACAAATTAATAAAATGCAAATACATATAAGCATATGTAACCCTTCGCTAGCTGTACCGCCCTAAATCAATAGTCGCCAACATATTCCACTTCGCGGACCACCAAACTGGCAATTTAGCATTCCAAGGACCATTGATATGATTGCTTAAGTAATGTAAGTATATTTCTAGAATAATGATCCGAGAACCTTTTATTAAATAAAATTATTTATGGTGGAAAAAAAAAAAAGTTGAAATACTTATTTTATTATAAGGCAAAATTTATTATAAGATAAATACACATTTAGTCACAACAATTATGCTTAAAAATTGTTTGATTATAATAAAACAATCACAGAGGGAACTGATAAATACTTTTTTATTGCTTTCAAAGTATAAAGAATCTGAGATGAAAGATTAAATTACCATGATAAATTTCGATTTACATATAATAAACTGTATTTACTAATAATAGTAATGTGTATATTTTTAGATAATTAAAATCAGTGTAAAATTATATTTTTTACTAACATTTAAATTTTTTGAAGATTTCGAATAATATGATAAATTTAGAACAATAATTGTAGGTACGCACCAAATGCAGGTAAGAAATTCAAAGCGATTCCTGTGCCTGATGTGAAATTCAAATTTTTGTGATACAAGATTTAAAAAAAAAAAAAAATATATATATATATATATATATTTCGTTTACCTTATCACTCATCCAAAAAATTCTGATGTCTAATGCAGGGATGGAACACGGGCGCAGAATTCATACCACTATCAATGTAAGAAAATTTTCTACTTCTTAAATTAACGATATTATAGTTAGAGAAATTTCTTTAACAAATACCGGTATGAATTCTGCGCCCGTGTTCCATCCCTGCTAATGCCTACATACCAACATTTTAATTTATTCTGGAACATTTTTAATCCCGCATTTATTCAATACCACTTATTTTTTAAAAATAATTTTCTTTTATTTTAGCGAAATTATGTATTAAAGAAAGTTTTCTATAAATAAAGTGTTGTGAAATAAAGGCGAGGATGAAAATACTATGAAATAAATTAAAATGTTGGCTTCTATGCTAGTCTTGTGTGTATGGGCAATTAAGAAAAAAAAATTATAATAATAACATCAGCATAATCTTTAATAAAACATAAAATAAATAAAAAGAGGAAGAAGAAGAAGAAATTGCAAATAATCCGCGAGAATATTAAGATGATCAGGGATAATCCTCAAAAATATTCCTGATATTTGCACAGTTGCCAAATTAGCACCTATTGTCTACCGGAAAATTTTGATTTTGATTTTTTTTTTTTTTTTTTTTTTTTTTTTTTTTAACTTTATCAGTGAAAACCGTTACACTTAACTTGTTAAATAAAATAAATTTAATAATGGTTAAATAAATAATATTTTTACTAAAATTTTCAGGTAGCCATAATTCTATATCGTAGAATGCAGACAAGATTCAATTTATTAAATTATAAATTTAATTAAAAAAAATTAAATTAAAGGACAAAATGATTCTTTTTTGTAAAAAAAAAAAAAAAAAAGTGAGAAATCTATTTTGCATAATTTCAAAACTCTGAAAATAATAAGCTTCGAAATAAGGGAGCAGATATTCATAGATTTTGGGTTTTGAAAATCTGAGTTCCTAGATTTTAGAACCCCGGGAGAAATAGATTGCGTAGAAATTCGAATCTAAAAAATTATTCGGAAAGAAATAAGGACGGGCATATAATAAATTAAAATATAGCTTGGAGCTACAAAAACCGTGTGAATAGGTATTTTGGGGTAAGGAATCGATTACGCATGAACTGTTAAAAATTTTAACTTTACTGCTAAAATTTAACCTTTTTTTTTTTTTTTTTTTTTTTTTTTTTCATTCGTGTTTTTTTATATTTGATTTTGTCGTATTTACTGTAATTTACCCAAACGTTTTTGTAATTTATATGGTCTACTCCAAAATTTACGTCAAAATAGGTGCAGCGTTGTTTCAGTTTTTTTGCAGCATAATCTCACACCTGTAATATTAATAGAGGGATGGGATGGCAGACAAATTAAAAATTTTAATTTGGAGCTAAGACCTTGAAAAATCATAGTTCTGGGTTATTGGAATAAGGAATCAATTGCGTATTTATTCGAAGCTGTAAAATTATTAGATAATATGGGGATCATATACTTAAGAAACTTAAAATACAACACAAGATTCGAAAACCCGCCCATGTAATTAAGTTTTTTAGTGGGAGGAATCGATTTTACAACTTTTGAAGATGAATATTTTATGGGGGGGGGGGGGATAAATTTTAAAATAAATGTAAGAGAGGAAAAAAAAGGGGGGAGGGGGGGTTTCTAAGTTTTCGAGAATTGGGACTCTACTGAATTTACTTTTGAGGCTGAAAAATTAAAGGGGGGGGAATGCGAGCATTAAAACTGGAATTTTGATAAATTTTGAAGAAATTTGTTTAACTTTTTCATTTTTTGAGACTTTATATTAATAAGTGATTTGAATTTTTCATAATATTTTTAAATACAGTGAACAGCGAAGTTTCTCTGAAACCCTTTTAATTTCTCTGAAAAACAAAAACAAAACAAAACAAAAGTCAAACAATGTTCAGATTTTTCTGCGGATCACGGGTTTGTTGAATATTTCTTTGATATTTATTTTCCTCCTGGGAGTTAGTAAATGAATCATCGAGTTAAAGACGCTGAGCATTAAAGTACCAATAGAAATTTGCGTAAATAAGTTCAGTGGGTACTTCTGGGGAATAAAACGGAACGTTCGACGTAATTTCATAATTAATTTTTGCAGAAATATGTTTTAGGTGTCATTCTACGAAGAATTGTGTGTACTATAATAAAATTGAAGTTTTGGAGTGAGGATCACTTCCATACTAATCGCACACCAACTTTGACATTTTTTTTTTTTTTTTTTTTCCTTTAAAGGAAGTGTCCTATTTTGATTTTATATTTGATTTTCTTGAGTCATGGCATTGAAAAAACCATATTTGTTATCTAATCAACTTTCATTTTTATCGAGTTATAAGCGTTCAACGCTAGAAGATGCTAATGTCTAACTTATACCGCAAACTTTTATTTATATCCTAACAACAACAACAAAAACAAAACAAAAAAGAAAAACAAAATACTCATATAACTTTTTTTGCGAGACTCAGTGAAGAAACATAAACATATTTCATGATAACTTTTAATTCAAAAATATTTTTAATTATGAAAAATGTTAATAAATTCGTATTAAAAATTTTTGACTATGGACCTATATTAATTCTTACACGAAATAAATTTTAATGCTTCAAAATACGAGTATGCAAATTTGCAGTTCATTCAAGTTATTACGTTTTTAAATATAGGTATTTCTTTGTTGGTATTGGCTTAAAGAGAGCTCTTTCTTATACACCTTTGCATAAGATAAATGAGAAAAAAAAATAATAACAAACAAATTAAACAAATTATAGTTAAATTTTAACTACGGGTAAAAGAATGTACAACAACAGCGTAAAATAAATAAATAAATAAATAAATAAATAAATAAAATTGATTTAATACACTGCAAGCAAGAATTCTTGTTTAAGAAATAATAATAATAATAATTAAGAAAAAAAAAAAAAAAAAAAAAAAGGAAGAAGAAAAGAAAAAGAAATTAAAAGAAAATTGTTTTTCTTTTTCTTTTTCGGTCTTTTAAAGCAATACAACAATGAATTCCCTAATTCTTACTTTATTTACATAATTTTCTGAATGACATTGACTTTAGTATTAATAATGTATCTCTGGTATGCTATATTTTATTAAATTTTACATTTACATTTTATATATAGTTCCCAATATTCTAATCTATTCTGGAACATTTTTGCCTTTATTTCGCACCAATTTTTTTATAGAATAATTTTCTTCAATGTGAAAGCATATAAAAATAAGAAAATATTAGTCTTAACACTTTCACGACTACTAACGTAGATTCACCACGTTCGAAAATCTGTAACTCCACCAGTGGGTGTTTCTTTCGCAATTTGGGGATTATTTGTTTCCTAAGAATATACCCAATATTTGTATTTCTACAATCAATATACTATAGATGCAAATATTTAGATTAGAAAGAGTGTAATTATAATGTATAACCATTTGTGTTATAAGTTTGAATACAAAACGATTTGTTCGGAAATATTGTAACTTAGGAGAAAAAACCCCACAGTCAGATATTACTGTTAAAAAAAAAAAAAAAAAAAAAAAAAAAAAGGGGGGGGGGTCGTGAAAGTGTTAAAATAAAAGTGGTATGATATAAAGGCGAGGGTAAGAATACTATGGAATAAATAAAAATATTGGCAACTCTATTTGTATTTACAACTACATATGTCATATGCTCATATATCCCATGTATAGATAGACAAAGAAAAAGAATATTTTTATACTTTCTGTTAATGTTTTACTGTTTTTTTTTTTTTTTTTTTTTTTTTTTTTTTTTAATGAGTAAAGATAAATTATAAAGAATATTTAAATCATTGTCTGTAACGAAGGTCTAATGTCGCAACCTATTTTACATACTGCCAACATCCTAATTAACACTTTCGCGACTACTGACATAGATTCACGTCATTTGAAAATCTGTAACTCCACCAGTGAGAGTTTCTTTTGCAATTTGTATGTTATTTATTTCGTAATTATATACCCAGTATTCATATTTGTACAATCGATATACCATGAATACAAAAACTTTGATTATAAAGAGCATATTTATAGTATATATCCGTTTGTGATATAAATGTGAGTACAGAAAATTTTGTCCTGAGATGTTGCAACCTGGTAAAATTATACAAATAGGCGGACCTTACTTAAAAAAAAAAAAAAAAAAAAATCATGTGGTCGCGAAAGTGTTTATATTACATAGGGTTGTTAGTCACGCCTTTTTATTCATACCAAGAACTTTTTAGAGTTATATTTTCCATATGCAATTTCAATTAAATTAAAGGAGAAATACTCTAAAAATATACTGACGCGAAAAAATAGGTGGAGCTAACAATACTAAGGAATATTAATTAGGATGTTGGCAAGTATGCAACGTAATTTTAATTAATATCTCAAAACTTTTTCATAATTCAAAGAAATCTACAATGTAAAATTTGTAAAAGTGACAGAAAATTAAAGATAAATTTTCATTAATCAGAAATTTGACCAAAAAAAAAAAAAAACGTGTAATTCTAATCCTGTAACTGCAAAAATTTATAATTTCATATAGTATTATATGTAGAGAAGAAATACAATATTAAAATACGTATTCATATAAAAATTAATTAAGTTATTAAATAAACGTTTAAATTTGAAAGCTGATTAATTTCTGTCTGAGACATCCTTTTTTTCTTCATTCTATAATTCATAACTTAAAAAAAAAGGTGTTTTTTTTTTCTTTTTTTTCTTTTTGAAGTTTCTTTAATCGTATTTCAGAATTTTGAAGTTTTCAAAAACAAAAAGTGGAATTATAATTAAGTTTTTTGCTACATAAACCATTAAATGAAATTTTATGAAGATTCAGCAAAAAAATAAGATGCCTAGAATACTTTAAACCTGATGCAACTTCTTAAAAATTAGCTTCGAAAAACTGATGTTTAATGTTTTCATTTTACAACAGATTCAATATTTATTTACAACTCTGAACGCTTATAATTCAGGACAGAATCATGAGAATTTAAACATTGTTTATTCCACATATTACTACTATTATGTTTTTTATATATCATTCTAATTAAACTATCGAATTTTTAGTCTAGTTTTGATACTTTGAAAGCACACTACTGCCTTAATCTTTTATAAATATCTTTTGTCCAAACTGTTTCGATATACATTTAATACATAAACAACAGTGGTTACATTCAATGTAAAATAAATCAGAAAAAATATTGATAACTTATCAAATAGAATGTAATATTCAAATAAAATGTGTTAATACTTTTAGTGTATGACTTTTTTGGTTATTACCGTATGAATATCGACACACTATTTTTTGATTTTGATTTTTATTGGTCGTTGGGGTGGGGAACTACTCACAGTAAGAAAGTATCTTGAGCCTCTTTTATGGAATTCGTCAGTACACATAGACTATCAGCATTAAAGCTGCTAGGAATACACTTTCTCGCGTCACAGAGAACCACGAACAGAAGACACCGAAATCACAATTGATCCCCCCGCGAGCAGGGAGCCTGTCCTGCCGTGAAGTTACAACACGTGGAAAGGAGTTAACAGTAATGTTGAATAAGTGAGTTTTTACGAAACACTAGTGTTATACTGCGGGCAATTGGTGACGATCTAGGACACACTTAAATAGGAGATCCGAAGACAACACATCACAATTTTTATGTTCCACGAAGGGAATGGCTCGTCCACTTTTGCCCCGGGAGGTATAATTTGGATAAAAACATACAGAATATTGCGTGGAAGACGAATTTTCCTTATACCAGCCTCAATTAATGCACACGCTGGTGTTCGGCTTGTTCTAGTACCGAACATGCAATCTCTCTATTACGCGTTCGACGATATTAGCTAAGTGGAATTAACCGGGAGAATTACCGGTTTTGAAGAAAGAATAAAAATATGTGTGTTAAACGTTACAAATTTTTAAAAGCATATCTTTATTTTTATCATTTTTCTATCTTTTACTTACTCTTATTATACATCGTATGACAAGGTATTTTCTTGAAGTAGAAATTTCAGTTAATTTTACTGTAATTGTATATTTTGAGTTCGTTTGAATATGAAGAATTGGGTAATTAATTAGTTTTCATGTCTATCTGTTAGAGAATTTATTCCTAAAAAACGGTGGGTGGGCAAAATGCGCGTCATATTCGAACTCAGGAGGTCATTTACATAAGAAGATGCTGAAATGGTGTCAGAGGCAATTTTCATGCCGAGCATTGTAATCTAGAAACTAATTTTATCATGCTTGAGATAATAAAATTAAAAAAAAAAAAAAAAAAAAAACATTAAAGTCTCGGGAAGGAACTTCAAAATATTTACAAATACATATTGAAATTTTATGCATTTTCAAACTCAATGTAATGAATAACATTTTTAAATAAATCTAGAAAAATATTTTAAAAATCAAACTTCTTTTTTATTTTACACTGTGTAAAAAAAGTAGAAGGACACTAGATATTTTTAAAAATAAAGAGTATTTTTTATTTTTAATGAAATTATTTTATTTGTAATATTTTCAGATCATTTAACAAGAAATTATCAGTATCATTACCATGATTTTTAAAAATAAATTATTATGCAATAAAAATAGATTCTACTTCTATTAACTCTGTAAAAAAAAGTAGAAGGAAAGTAATACAAAATATAAAATACAAGCTATATTAGTGAGGAATACACTTCCCATTGTAATAACAGGAGACTTGGCGTTGGAATATTAAAACCCGAATAAACTACTACGTTAGAAACGCAAAAGAAAAATATTGCAAATGCATACAGCTGTTTCGGTAGCCTAAAGCGTACCGTCTTCAGTGCAAAAAGGATTCTGAATCAGGAGAAGTGCTCGTATATATAGGAGAGGGGCCGCATTTAGTTCAACCAATAGGATTACGGGAAAGGTGGGGAGAGTGGCCAATAGGAATTTATTAAAGTTAGCTGTGTAAACAGTAGAAAAATTAAGAAAATGTGGACTGAATATAAAATTTCCAACAGTCAGACAAATAGGGAACAGCGAAATCCCAATTTACAAGGTTTTTAAAATTTTTATAAATATGAAAAGCTTCAAAGAAATCAAATTCATGAAAGGATTTAGGTCTGCAACTTATTTTAGCTGAATTAAATTTAAAATTATGATTTTCTTCCCAGCAATGTTTAGAAATAGCCGATTTAACGGTTTCTTGTTTACGGACGTAATTCATATGTTCTTTTAGACGAAATTTAAGACTGCATTTAGTTTGGCCAATATATGAAAAACCACACTGACAGAAAATACTATTAATGCCCAAAGAATTATGCATATCTATGGGATCTATTAACTGAGAAAAGGTGAGTTTATTGGAAGGCGAAAATATTATTTTAAAATCATATTGTTTGAGAATTTTAGGTAAGGTTTGACTGGATTTAGGAAAATAGGGTAAAACAATACTGATATTAGAATGGACTGATTTAGTAGACGAAATACGAGGGAGTTGTAATTTTTGGATAGCTTTGTCTATAATAGAAGGGTCATAACCTCTGTCAATTGCAATGGCTTTCAGGTATTTAATTTCAGATTTTAATAAAATAGGATTTGAACAAATATTAAGTGCACGGTTTACAAAAGTATAGAAAGCAGCCATTTTTTGGTTAGGTGGGTGACATGAACGCGCATGGGGAGGAAGGGAGACAGCAAAATTTTTCCGATAGACGGTGGTTGAAAATCCATTTACAGTGCGAGAGACGAGGTTATTAAGAAATGGAAGGGGGCCATTATTTTCAATTTCATATGTAAATTGGATATTATTGTCAATTGTCAATATCCAATTTACATATGAAATTGAAAATAATGGCTCCCTTCCATTTCTTGATACCCTCGTCTCTCGCACTGTAAATGGATTTTCAACCACCGTCTATCGGAAAAATTTTGCTGTCTCCCTTCCTCCCCATGCGCGTTCATGTCACCCACCTAACCAAAAAATGGCTGCTTTCTATACTTTTGTAAACCGTGCACTTAATATTTGTTCAAATCCTATTTTATTAAAATCTGAAATTAAATACCTGAAAGCCATTGCAATTGACAGAGGTTATGACCCTTCCATTATAGACAAATCTATCCAAAAATTACAACTCCCTCGTATTTCGTCTACTAAATCAGTCTCTTCTAATATGAGTAGTGTCTTACCCTATTTTCCTAAATCCAGTCAAACCATAGCTAAAATTCTCAAACAATATGATTTTAAAATAATATTTTCGCCTTCCAATAAACTCACCTTTTCTCAGTTAAAAAATCCCATTGATATGCATAATTCTTGGGGCATTTATAGTATTGCCTGTCAGTGTGGTTTATCATATATTGGCCAAACTAAACGCAGTCTTAAATTTCGTCTAAAAGAACATATGAATTACGTCCGCAAACAAGAAACCAATAAATCGGCTATTTCTAAACATTGCTGGGAGGAAAATCACAATTTTAAATTTAATTCAGCTAAAATAAGTTGCAGACCTAAATCCATTCATGAACTCGATTTCTTTAAAGCTTTTCATATTTATAAAAATTTTAAAAACCTTGTAAATTGTGATTTCGCTGTTCCCTATTTGTCTGACTGTTGGAAATTTTATATTCAGTCCACATTTTCTTAAATTTTCTACTGTTTACACAGCTAACTTTCCTAAATTCCTATTGGCCACTCTCCCCACCTTTCCCGTAATCCTATTGGTTGAACTAAATGCGGCCCCTCTCCTATATATACGAGCACTTCTCCTGATTCAGAATCCTTTTTTCACTGAAGACGGTACGCTTTAGGCTACCGAAACAGCTGTATGCATTTGCAATATTTTTCTTTGGCGTTTCTAACGTAGTAGTTTATTCGGGTTTTAATACTCTTCCAATTGGCTTTTATGACTTCGAATATTCTATTTGGTAGTGAATCACACAAAGATTGAATTCCTGATTGGCAAAAATTAGCCTATGAGCTGTTCAAAGCTACTCGACGCTCAGTAAGGAATTTAAACATTTTTCCACTAGCATATACTTGACGAGGAAACATTAGCCAGATGTTTTCTACTGTGTTAATATCAGGGCTTTTAACTGACTCAGGTAAAACCTGAACATTATTTGCAGCGAACCAATTTTTACCTCTATGGTGATGTGAATGGCGACTTCGTTTTATTGAAACATCCACTCTTCTCCTAATTCAGAGCCATAAAGAAAAATCTCGGAATTCAGCACTTCAATATAGCCTGTATGTTTCTGCATACCACTGAAAAAGACCAGACTTGTTCTTCTTCCATATCCAGTTGTCCTCCCTCTTTTGTCGAGTTGAATAGAATTCTTCTACATTCTACAGACAACGCCAGCATTATTGGAACCATCTAAATCGTCTAAGTTAAACTTCTTCTCATCTGAAAATATTATACAAGTCCCTTCTGAGGTCCATGACGCGTTTTTTAACCCATGATAAACAGTAATCAATCTCTGTTTTTTTTTTTTTTTTTCTTTCTCACTTTGAATGAGGTTTCCGCTTATTGAAAATGAATTATTTGGATCTTGTTATATAGTTCTAAACTATTTGCCTTGGAACAGGAATAAGACCTGCTTGATTTGGGGCCTTTGCGATATTACCACTGCTCTTTTTAAGCTCATGAGCAAGTTTTCTTTCATCGCATGACGTTAACTTTTTAGGCCTACCAGTCTTGTTTCTTTGCCTATTTCTGTCAGATTTTCTGATAAAGTTACAAAGTGCATTGGGGCTGACGTGCAGTATATATGGACAATCTGTCTAACAATTTTACTATTAATTTTATATGCAACGATTTGTCTCTTTTGGAAATGATTTTCAGGTATACTTCTAGGCAATCTGAAAAGAAAATAACAATGCAGTTTTTAACAAAATACGTTTTCCTCAACAAAAGCAGTTAAAGAAAATGCAGTATTTTCATTTTTACTCGTTCACAATCCACCAAATAGCAAATTTTGTAAAGTGTCCTTCTACTTTTCTTACACTTTTAAAACATGGAATGCTAATTTTTCTACAATCGACTAATTAGCATTAGTAGTAGAGATTTCGTTTTTACGTGAAATTAAAGAAAACTTTGTTATACAAAATCTGTATAAAAATGTAATAGCCAGGATAAAAACACAGAAAATAATTTACAAAAATCGACTGTCCTTCTACTTTTTTTACACGGTGTACAATTTATTTTTTCTTTAATACATGTAGAACACTGGAAAAAATGATACACATAATATAGTATTAACACTTTCACGGCCGCATGAATTTGACTTTTTGACAGTAAGGTCCGCCTTTTGGCGTTATTCTCCCAAGTTACAGTATTTGAGAACAATATTTTCTATTTTCACATTCAGGGGCGTAGTGTGAAAATTTTATTGGTGGGGGAGGGGGGGGGGAGAGACCCGACGTTTGGCGCCGTTTCGTATTCCTCATCTGAAAATGCCACCCACATACTTTCAAGAGTGTTGCCATCTTTGAGATCGAGGGCACAGGCCCTCTCGTCGGTTAATACGTGCCCCCCTCTCTCCTTCGGGACATATTCCTAAAATCTGCCAAGAAAAAAAAAAGCTGTTTTTTTCCCCCCTCCATTTAGCAGATTTATTTATATATATATATATATATATATATATATACATCTTTGGAGTTTCAAAATTTTTTCAGCAAATCTATATGCGAGTATTAATACGCAGACATGAAATTTCTCTTACATTTATAGCCTACATTCAATAAAAGGAAGGGCTTACAAGTAGTATCGTTCAAAAGATATGGTTAATGTGCTTTGCAGAAATATATACATATATAAATTCTCGTATGATACTAAGCAAAAGTATCTTTCTTAGGAGAACCAGAGTATTGGTTTGAGATAAAGTAGAACAATTGAAAAATATTTTTTTTTTCCTCTTTTCTAACAAGTTTAAAAGATATTATATTATAATTCAGGTAAAACATAAAACTTTCAAAATAAATTTTAAGAAATGAAAGTAGCAACTGTTGCTAAGGAAAGCAACTTTATATTTTTAGAGTGGACAATACCTAATCTCGCCAAAAGCCGTGGCCCATTTTCTCAATGGGAAAGTTTGATTTCATGATTACTCGTTACATAATGTATTTTTAAATTCTGTTTTCGCATTCAGAAAACTTTCAATCGTTTATTTATTTATTTTATTTTTTTATTTTTAATGTAATTCTAAGTTCAAAATCTGAATTTTCAATATCTGCTTTTCTCTCTCTCTCTCTCTCTTTTTTTTTTTTAACTGCAAAATGAAATATTAAAAATTTATTAATTTTTGGAAATTGAGTAATCCGTCTAGTCTTTCGAAAGAAATTTATTACTTAAAATATCTTGCTCTTTCTTGAAGCTATAATCCCTCTATTATTAATAAAGCTTTATATAAATTCAAGAATCCTAAAAGTTCTGATACCAAATTGAACGATCACAGTCTCATTCCAGTGTTTTTACTTTTTTTATTTATCACTTTCTTTTAAAATTTTTAAAATTCTCTCACCGTTTGGTTTTAAAGTCATTTAGAAACCCGTCAACAAAATTAAATTATCTTCTCTTAAAGATCCCATTCCTACTGAAAACCGTTCTGGCATTTATTTAATCCTATGTTCTTCGTGAAATTTAGTTTATATTGATCAAACAAGAAGGCGTTTGAAATGTAGAATAAATGAGCACCGTCGAAATGTTAGTAATGAAGAGATCTCTAAATCTTCTATTGCTTCCCACTGCTGGGCTCATTGTCAACATTGATTTTTCTGAAACTAACAAAATTTCATCTCCTGTTTTCTCTTCCCATTTGAATATCCATTAAGTTTTTACATATTTAAAATTTCGAAAAATCTTGTTAATGATATTTGTTCCACTTCGTTCTTGTCTGATGCTATGAAATTACTCACATAAGTTCGATTTTCGTTTAATTTTGATATTTTTTAAACTTTTAGATTTTGTTACATTTTTTAATCTAATTTATTCATTTTCTTCTTTAAATTCATAATTCTGCAGTGCTGACTCTAGGCTAATTTGGCAGGGTGCCCTTTTAAACAGTTTTTAGCACTCTGTGGCCCTTTTTCAACATATTTTAGCACCTGGCGGTACTTTTAAAAACATTTTGGTACCAAGTAGCCTTTAACCCTTTAAATGTTCAGAGGCTTTTAGATTTTTTCCCCTGACTTTTAAACTTTCTTAGCAATAGTTCTGCAGCATTCCTGGAATAAAAAATGCATACAGCCTATATATATATATACAAGGAAAATTAGTAATTTACTTTTGTTACGTACAAAAATCATAACATAAAACACCGCAAATTATGCAAATAATGCCCCTTTTTATTGAATTCCTCTCAGGTGGCCCTTTTATTTTAGAGTCTGCACTATTCTCTTCGCACCAGTATTTATGTTTTTATTTATCTGTATATATTTTTACTGTTTACTTAATACGGTTTTGTGCGTTGCCGCTCTGACTGCACCACTTGTGCCTATTTTTTTCGCCTGACGAAGGATTGTGTGTTCTTTCGACCATTATCAGTTATTGCAAGTTTATTGCATTTTATTGTGTTTATTCAAAGTTTTGCAATTATTGCTTTTAAACGCCAGTTCTGTGGTGTTTTCTTATTGCGAAATTAGGTATTGTTCACTCTTAAGGGGAAAAAAAAAATCAGCAATTTATTTATTATTGTTATTTTATCTATTTAAACCAATTAAAAAACGTTTTTCTTTTCCCCCATACCCTATGAAAAATATTTTAAGAAATGCAGTTTGGGCGTTAATCTCATACCGTTGCCAATTGCCCAATATGTGCCTATTAATGCGACGTTAAATCAGATTCTTCGCGCTATTTCATGTCAAGAAACATTAGCTGAATTCTATAGACTTATAAATATTTCAAATCCCGTAAGTGATGAAACTAAAATAAGAAATTTGCTTAAAAGGATCACTTAGAATCAAAAAAATGTTAGTGAGAAATCGTTATAACCAAATCAAACCTCATCTAATTTTGTTTTTATACAATAGCCATAACGTACAATAAACTGCCTTTTTTTTTTTTTTTTGAGCTAAGGTCTTGAAAAATCGTAATTTTAAGTTTTTGGAGGTGAGAAAGCGATTGCGCATACTTACGAGTCAGTTGTAAGTATCTGAAATGGGAGAAGGGAGCCGCAGTCGCCACAGAGCGAGAATTTGCTAAGGTCAGAATTTTCAAGGGTCGTTGCATGGTAAGCGAACATGCTGTTGTAGGTGCCTGAACAGGGAAGGGCGCCGCTAAGCTGGAGTTTGCTGCTAACTTATTCTTAAAGGGTCTTGGATATGATCAAAGTTTTCAACAGTCATTTTCACGGTAAGTGAACAGACTATTGTAAGTGTTTGAAATGGGAAATCATGCCATAGGCGCCCCCAAACAGGAATTTGTTATAATCAGATTTTTTTAAGGGTCGTGAATACGATCAGAATTTTTAAGGATTGTTTGCACAGTAGGAAAATAGGCTGTTATACAAGTTTAAAAAGGCTGTTTTAGTCGTCTAATTAGTTAAGGAGGGCGCCACCTAACGGGAGTTTGCTACAGTCAGACATTTTAATGCGAACTTTTTTTGCTGGTCGGTAAACCAGTTGGTCGCCAAAGGCAGCTTTTCATGCATAAAAATCTTAAGTGTTTTTGGTAACTAACGATAATGAACAAAATTATGATCCACTTTCAAATGAACTTCACGGCGCAAAACAGCGCCCCCAGAAACCTCATTATGCCTTTGTAGGTGCCTGAACAGGGAAAAGCGCCGCTCAGCTGGAGTTTGCTACTAACTTATTCTTAAAAGGTCCCGAATGCGATTAGAATTTTCAACAGTCTTTTGTACGGTAAGCGAACAGGCTATTATTGTAAGTGAATAAAACGGGAAATCATGCCATAGGCGCCCCCAAACAGGAATTTGTTATGAACAGATTTTTTTTAAGCTTCATGAATACGATGAGAATTTTCAAGGGTCGTTCGCACGGTAGGAAAACACGCTGTTTTAGGCGTCTAATTAGTTTAGAGGGTGCCGCAGGCGCCACCTAACGGGAGTTTGCAACAGCCAGACATTTTAACGCAAACTTTTTTTGCTGGTTGGTGAACCAGTTCGTCAGCTTGTGATACATAAAATTCTTAAGTGTTTTTGGTAACTAACGATAATTAACAAAATTATGATCCACTTTCAAATGAACTTTAAGTCGCAAAACACGCCCCCAGAAACTTCAATTTGCCGCCCTATTTTTTAAAACATTGAGGGGGGGGGGAGAGTACCCCTCCCCACCTCAAGCTACGCCCCTGTTCACATTTATATTACAAATGAATATATATTATAATTATATTCTTTCTAATCAAAGTATTTATATCCATAGTATATTTCATTGTAAAAATGGGAATATTGGGTATATACTTAAGAAATAAATAACATACAAATTGTGAAGGAAACGCCCACTGGAAGTTATAGATTTTCAAATGACGTGAATCTACGTCAGCAGTCGCGAAATTGTTAAAAGAACGTTTAATAATTCAAATATTTGCCCTTCTTTTCAATTAATCGAATCATTCTTGAGGTCATAGATTTAGAAAGTTTCTTCGAACATAGCCTCCTAAACTAGATGCCTGTCGCGTGGCTCGTAAACGTGGCAGCAGTACAAGCGATAGACAACGCCACCTGGTACAGATTGCGCGATTTTTTATTAAACTGTCACCAATAATTTTAAGAAGACATATATTATATAAATAATTCATGTTTCTTCGATTCTATTCGCTTTGATATATATCAAATCCGACTTTTAAAACTTTTTGGCGGCTGTTGAATAAAAAAGTCGCGCTATCTGTGCCAGGAGGCGCTGTCTACCGCTTGAACTACTGCCAAGTTTCCAAGCTACGCATCTAGTTTAGGAGGCTGTGCTTCAAAGCGTCTTTTGGTACACTTTTTCAGATCGTTTCTATGGCCATTTTCCAGTCACCTACGGAGTTAATTTCTACTTTTTTTTTCTGTAACAATCAGAATGCAAAATAAATTTTCTGTTGGAAGTAAAATAATGCACCAATACACACATCAAGCACCATAAAATCTTGACTTTAAGCTAATCAAGTCTAAGGGCTTGGCCATCAAGAAGCCCTGACCTGAACCCAATCGAAAATTTATGGGCATTCTGGATGGTGACATTTATGGAAATGGGAAAACTTACTGTGCCATAAGTGAGCTGCAAATGGTCACTGAAAACAGCTGGAAAAGCATACCAAACGACACTTTGAAGAAATTTTCTAAATCTATGGCCTCGGTAATAATTCAGTTAATTGAATAGAAGGGCAAATTTTTGGATTATTAGCAGTTATATTAATACTATGTATGTGTAACATTTCTCCCAGTTTTCGACATGTATTTAATAAAAAAATGAATTTTAACCACTTCACCGGCCACTGTAGTATGTGGAAGGCTACATTGCCCCGTGGTTATCTCGGGATGGCCGGTAAAGTGGTTAAAATAGAAAGAAATTTTAATTTTTGAAATAATATATCAGTTTTATTTAAAACTGCCATTCATTACATTGTGTTTGAAAACGCACAAAATTTCAATATGTATTTGTTATTATTTTGAAGATTTTTCCCCAGACTTTAAAGTTTTTTTTAATTTTAAAACTTTAAAAAATGTGCTTCTGTAAAATACATAAAATAGAAAAGATAAAACAAAGTACCATGCTATCTGCTGATCTATTTTTACTGAAATTCTCTTTTTAAGGACGAGTGATTGTTTACGCAAGAATGGGATCTTAAGATTGTAATAGTAAGCGAGGAAAACAACTTATCATGCCTTTCTTATTTAAAATTAATGAATTGGGTGGTAAGTATATTTTTCGTGTCTTTTTAAAACATTACAAATCAAATTCATTTTATCTAATTAGCTAAATGATTATATATATATAATACATATACACAGTTGCCAACTATCTCATTAATAACCTTGCAATTGTTAACGCCCCCTGAATAAACGCCCCTTTTCTCACACCACTATATTTTTAGAGTTATTCTCTCTAAATGTTGTTACGATTAAATGAGATTAAAATTAATCTAAAAAATTATTGGTGTGAAAAAATGGTTGACAAGTATGTATATATATATATATATATATATATATATATATAAATCAATCTCAATTTCGAAATATTTTAATTGAAAAAATTGAATGTTAACAGTAACTGTCGCAGTTACTTCCTCAACAATGACTTCATCTGAAATTTTAATACACTTACAAACAGATTTTTTGGTTTTCCGTGTTATAATCCTGTTAACATATTGCACAGCAATTCATTCGATTAATAATACAATCATATATATTTACGGCACTTACCGGATTAATTAATTATTTTGTTATCTGTCATTTGATGACACCTATCAGCGAAGAGTTAATTACTTAGCTACCGTTTCATTCTGAATTAAAGTATTTTTGAAAAAAAAAAATGATTAGTAATTTACTTAAATCCAAGAATAAATTATAGAAATATATTTTGTGGATAATTTAAAAGATCTGTTTTACTTTTAATTATTTTAAATTTAAACAAAACTTCAGGGACGGAACACGGGCGCAGACCTCATACCACTATCAATGTAAGAGAACTTTCGATTTTCTGTATCAACGATATTATAGGTAGAGAAATATCTTAAACAAATTCCGTTATGAATTCGGCGGGCGTGTTCCATCCATGAAACTTTAATAGTATTTTTAAGATGTTTTCTGCAAATAGAATAATACAAAAGATATCTGTAGCTTTATTTTATATAAATATACAAAATAAAATAATTAATAGTTTATTTCTCTGATAATAATAGTTATACAATGTTGTGCAATGGATAGCAAACTATCACAAATATATTGAATTTTTTTTTTTGTTGTTTCTTTTACTCAAAAAATAAATACATATTTCCACCAACAAAATAATGATGAAAATTATGTAACTTCAACACTGAACATGTTTAGTGTTGTTTTAAGCACTTGCAGAAAAAAAATAGTCAGGTTATACAATCGTCCTTTTCCGGACGATTGTAATATGTAAAGGGAAAAAAAAAATTAGTTGTGTTTGTTTCGACTTAGCAAGAAAAACCGTAAGAGAAGTTTTCATTAACATTACATTTTTTAAAGAAAGAACTACGTTTCGCAACATGCATCCTGAACTCTATCGTAAGATTTCCGGCTTGTAGCGGCTATTGTGCCTAACTGAAAACAGAGGTAGAACACGAGCACAGAATTCATACCGGAATTTGTTCAAGAAGTTTCTCTACCTGTAATATCGTAGATTTAACAAGTAGAAAATTTTTCTTTAATTGATAGTGGTATGAGTTCTGCGCCCGTGTTATATCCCTGTGAAAAATTAAGCACTTCGCTCACTAAACTCAATCTTCAAAAGTCTATATATTAGTACGTTGGGTACACGACAAAAAAAAAAAAAAAAGCCAAAAAGCTGCACTTTTTTTATTGGAATATGCCACCTTCTGTGGTCAAAGTTTATGCCAAAATATAAATTTCCAGATAGGGAGCCACTTGAAAATCCGTGCAGAAGATGGCCGCCGTCAGCTACCATATAGGGGCGCTAATTGATTTGTATCTGAACTCCTAATGATCTGATTTCAATTCTCTTTCTTTTAATACCTTGTGAATAAGATACTTTTTAACTTCTATACATTTATCTATGTATATTATATGGTGTGACACTCGCACTACTTATCAAAGCTTCTTTTCAGCCGCCGTCGTGTAGTAGCACTGATATTTTTTTTTTTTTTTTTAACTATTAATGGCCGATTTCGATTTTTTTTTTTTTTTTTTTTTAATTTTTGTATAAAGAAACTTTTTGTCTTATTACATTTATCTTTACACGTTCAAAATTCCGCGCAACTTAAAAAGAAAAAAAAAAAAAAAAAAAAAAAAAGAAAGAAAAAAAAAAAAAATCAATTCTGTAGGAGGCATTTTTGTAACTTGTTGGTTTTTTACGCAATCTTGTTTTTTTATTATTATTATTATTATTATTATGTTATTCTCATTTTAAATACTGAACATTATTTGTTTCAGATTGAACTATTTTGAATTTTTTTTTTTTTTTCTTTTTTTATGTTTTCAGTGCGTTTGCGGCTGGTAGATATTCATATTAACCATATAACGGACTATAAAAGAGCAAAATTGTAATGTTGTTTTCACTGCACAGTTTTTCAATGCACTAAATTAATATTTATTTCAGCTTGAGATAGAAAATGTAACTGTATAAGGATTATAATCATTATATATATTATTTACGACCTTCAAACTTGAAAAACAAGCTAAAATTTCATAAGTATACAATTTTGAATTAAAAGTTTTATTGTGGAAAAAAGAACAGCTCAGTGACCGGATATATCCGTCAGCGGCGGTCATATGGTTAAATCCAAATTTCCCCACAATGGCATGGATTAGACCACATGTTGCTTATGTCAAAAACATAGGCATGAAGAATTGAATTGTTTTGGCATATATACTTCTGAATCACTCGTTTGAGTAGGTACAGGAAATTTTACAGGAAGTTTTGAGAAAATTTAATGTAATTTCAGACTATCGGTACAGTGCCCATTTGGTTTAGATTTCAAAAACTTAAATGAATGTTAAGAAATAAAAGGAATATTTAGAAAAAGTAAACCACAAAAGTGCACAAAACGTGTGTCATTAACTTTAAAAAAACAAAACATGACATGGCAAAGAAACGCAAACATTGGTCATCTTTGCCCAGTAAGTTATCTCAGGAAAAACCACAGGACAGTCTACAGTCTGTATCAGAATCAAATGAAAAAAAGCAATGTTTGTTATTCGTACAACATTATCTATTAAAATGAAAGATGAAATATGTTTCGCATGTAATGGGAAGGACACTACTCGGTGGTTTTTGTATTAAGTTGCTTCTTTATAAGACGATAAACTTATGATATGTGCCACAATCACAAAAAATGTTGAAGGTCAAGCATTCCTTAAGCGTAGAGATTTAGTTTTTAAAGAAGCAAAGTATCATTCAAAGTGCTATATATATTTAACAAATTGCCTACGATCATCAATTGAACTAAAATAATCTGGTGTGTCACTCACACGACTTTCTCTTACACTGAAATTTAATACTATAAATACAGGTTGCAGATTAAGAGGTAAGATAACGAGAACTGTCATGTAAACCTATTCTAAACAATTCAAATTAGGCTTCAGAAGAGTTTTATACGATAATTAGTTCTGTGTGAGGGGGGGTCTACCGCCCCATCAATCCCCCCCCCCCCCCGTTTCATTAATGCACCTACATTTACATAGAATTTAATTCGGTTATTAAAAAATAATTCTGTTTTTAAAAAATAATTTATTAAAATTATTATTTAAAAAAATTATTTTTTATGATAATGCAGACGGTTTCCATATTAGAGAGGTAGTGTAACACTAAATATCCAAAAAATGTACATTTTACTCTCAATATTTAAAAAAAAAAAAAAAAAAAAAAAAATCTAAGTTTTTTTTCGTTAAAATTAAAAAAAAATCTATAACTTTGTTTTAAATTATCCCAGATTTATAGTTCAACCATCCGTTTTAAAGGTATTCGCAAGCTCTTTTGAATGATACCCATCATGAAAATTTACTCCCCTCGAGGGGGGGGGGAGGCGAGGCTCCTACATACGCAAAAAATTTTTCCCAGTTAACTATCGCTATTACAAAAAATATATGTCCGTTTCATTTGGTTTAGTGCAGTCTATAGGCGTGAAACTCTACTTACCTGCAATTTCCCCCATAGACGTAATGTATTAGAATTCTCTTGATTGTCCCAGTACACGAACCATTTGATTGATCTTAACGAAAAGCTTACTGTAGCATCCCTATATGATACACGCTTAGAATACCAAGTTTGAACTTTCTGCCATAATTTGTTTTTGAGATATGCTGATAACAGACAGACACACACACAGACACACAGACCATTTGCTAAAAACATGATTTTCGTATTCAGGGGACCTCAAAATGTGTAAATATAACAAAATCTCGCATTCAAAAATTTGACCCAAAAACAATACTTTCTCTATTTTATGGGTAAGAGAAAGTAAAAAGAAGTAGTCAGGTCCATCTGTGAAAGTATATGGCTTTTACTTCTGTTGCAGGATTCGTAAGAGAAAAAATCCAGGCCTTTGAATGTGGAAACACTGAATTTTTTTTCAAAATGTCTCGTCATAAAACTCAATATACAAAGAGTTTAGCAAATCTTTTGGGCATGGAAAGTAAAGACCTTCCACATGCACATACTACTCCTTTACGTGAGAGAATTCTCGATCGCTTCTTACAACTCAAAGCTCAAGTTTGAATCAGAGATTACTTTCTGTATCGAGGTGGTGCTAATATATTTTTAAATGTTCAGTCTGAAAATCTTGAGGATAGTGCTATTGCATGAGAAAGATTCATCAAACAAATAAAATAATCTGGTTTGTCACTCACACGACTTTCTCTTACCCTGAAATTTAATACTATAAATACAGGTTGGAGATTAAGAGGTAAGATAACGATGTTATGTAAACCTATGTTAAACAATTCAAATTAGGCTTCGGAAGAATTTTATATGATAATTAATTCTGTGTGAGGGGGGCTCTGTTTCATTAATGCACCTAGATTTAGATAAAATTTTATTCGTTTATTAAAAATAATTCTGTTTTTAAAAAATAATTTCTTAAAATTATTATTTTAAAAGAATTATCTTTTATGATAATGCAGACGATTTCCATATTAGAGAAGTAGTATAACACTAAAGATCCAAGAAAAGTCTATTTTATTCTCAATATATATTTAAAAAAAAAAAAAAAAAAAAAAGTTGCATTTCGGGAGTGCCAACAGAAGGTAAAACGTGAACAATTACGTGTGTATTTCTTGAATCGTCAGGAAATATTTTATTGTGTAGGAAATACTTTTAAATGAAGTGTTTTTTTATTCATTAATATAAACTACAACTACAAAAATTATATTACAATTTTATTTAATGCGCTAACTGCACTAGAGACAGTGTCCGGAGATGAGAGAAGTCGTGTAGAGCATCACCCGTTTGTAAAAACGTGAGAAAAATGGTGGCTTTGGCCTTTCTCACGGTTTTGTGAGGTCTAACTGCAATAGAGACAGTATCCGGGGATGAAAGAATTTGTGTAGAGCCGCACCAGATTGTAGAAACGTGAGAAAAATGGCGGCTTTGGCCTTTCTCACGCTTTTGTGAGGTCTAACTGCAACGTTTCCGACTGCAATCTTTAAGAGACAGTGGCCGGAGATGAGAGAAGTCGTGTAAAGCCGCATCAGATTGTAAAAACATGAGAAAAAATAGCGGCATTGGCCTTTCTCACGGTTTTGTAAGGTCTAACTGGAATAGAGACAGTGTCCGGAGATGAGAGAAGTCGTGTAGAGCCGCACCAGATTGTAAAAACTGAGAAAAATGGTGGCTTTGACCTTTATCACGATTTTGTGAGGTCTAACTGGAATGTTTCTGGCTGCAATCTTTAAGAGACAGTGTCTGGAGATGAGAGAAGTCGTGTAGAGCCGCACCAGATTTTAAAAACTTGAGAAAAATGGCGGCTTTGGTCTTTCTCATGGTTCTGTGAAGTCTAACTGCAACGTTTCCGGCTGTAATCTTTAAGAGACAGTGTCCGGAGATGAGTGAAGTCGTGTTGAGTCGCACCAGATTGTAAAAACGTGAGAAAAATGGTGGCTTTGGCCTTTCTCACGGTTTTGTGAGGTCTAACTGGAATAGAGACAGTGTCCGGAGATGAGAGAGATCGTGTGGGATCGCACCAGATTGTAAAAACGTGAGGAAAATGGCGGCTTTGGCCTTTATCACGGTTTTGTGAGGTCTAACTGCAACGTTTCCGGCTGCAATATTTAAGAGACAGTGTCCAGAGATGAGAGAAGTTGTGTAGAGCCGCACCAGATTTTAAAAACGTGAGAAAAATGGCACCTTTGGGCTTTCTCACGGTTTTGTGAGGTCTCACTGCAATAGAGACAGTGGCCGGGGATGAGAGAAGTGGTGTAGAGCCGCACCAGATTTTAAAACACTATACAGTATATAATTATTAACACTTCACATTAGCAAGTTAATTGTATGATACATTATTTGTATCATAGAAGGATGGAAAGCGTTTGCTGACGATGACGCGAATTCAATGATTTTTGTTCACCCAAAAGTTTTCACTTCAAATGGAAAGCGTTAGCTGACGATGACGGTAGTTCAATGATTTTTGTTCACCCAAAAGTGCTCAACGCGCCAAAAGAAGTTTCCTCAAAAAATACGATTTTTTTTCTAAGTTTTTTTTTTTTTTTCGTTAAAAGTAAAAAAAATCGATAACTTTGTTTTAAATTATCGTTGATCGATGGTTCAACCATTCGTTTTAAAGGTATTGGCGAGCTTTTTTGAAAGACACCCATCATGAAAATTTACTCCCCTCAAGGGGGGACTTCCCCCCCAAGGGGGAGGCGAGGCTCCTACATACACAAAATTTTTTTCCCAGTTTACTATCTCTATTACAATATATATATATTCGTTTCATTTAGTTTAGTGCAGTGTATAGACGTTAAACTCTACGTACCTGCAATTTCTCCCATAGACGTAATGTATTAGAATTCTCTTGATTGTCCCTGTACACGAACCATTTGCTTGATCTTAACGAAAAGCTTACTGTAGCATCCCTATAGGATACACATTTAGAATACCAAGTTTGAACTTTCTGCCATAATTTGTTTTTAAGATATGCTGATAACAGACAGACACACAGACACACAGACACACAGACATACAGACACACAGACACACAGACATACAGACACACAGACATACACACAGACCATTTGCTAAAAACATGATTTTCGTATTCAGGGGACCTCAAAACGTGTAAATATAACAAAATCTCGCGTTCGAAAATTTGACCCAAAAACAATACTTTCTCTACCTTATGGGTAAGAGAAAGTAAAAAGTAATAACAAAATTTAAAACAGAATGGACTTTCCTTTTCTCCCCCCCCCCCCTTTTTTTTTGCAGATACTTCAACTTCTCCACACATGTCTTTAGGAATGTCCGTATTGAAAATACTATCGATTTCAGCAACATCCTCTTCATCTGGGACAACATCAGTAACAGGTGGTAAACATATAATGAATTCGAACATATACATATTCCGAATATTCATCAGAATCAAGAATTTCAAGATTTTACAGTAGTTGCTGGAATGTTAAAAATTTATCAAGTATTTTTAAAATGATCTATAACTCGAAAGTCTAACTTTCTAAAGTTTCTTTCAATGCAGTGTTACAGATAAACATACATACAGTTCAAAAAT
The DNA here is from genome assembly GCA_963930645.1 of Salticus scenicus. Lineage (NCBI taxonomy): Eukaryota > Metazoa > Arthropoda > Arachnida > Araneae > Salticidae > Salticus > Salticus scenicus. The sequence goes on along the minus strand of OZ005660.1, from coordinate 175,622,941 downwards.
ATTCTTACGGTTTTGGAATAATAAATAAAAAAGCATACGAAGACAAAAGTCGACATCTGTTCTCAGAATCAAGTTTTAGAAAAAATAAAAATCAATAATAAAATAATAACCATTTCGCGAAGTGACTACATGTCAATCAGCATAACTTTCTTTATTTTGCACGGCAGCAAGATAAAGACCAGAAATGCTAGTGTGAAGGTGTCAAAGCCGTCGTTGTGAGAACATGAAAGAAAAAAAAAGAAGAAGAAGAAGAGTTTCCAATATTCGTTTAAAAGCAATTATTTATTCTGTATTTTAACCCTTTGTATCCCATCGGGACGCATAAAAAAAATTCCTCAATATAGACTAAATTTATTAAAGGATTTCACTGGAACTCCAAAGTCCCTATAGTTTAAGCTTTCTCTATAATTAAGCTATAGTTTAAGATAAATTTAATATGAGATGTTTCTCATGCAGCAAAGAAATATAATAAAAAAGTTTCAAACTATTCTTCCCAAAATAAGGTAATATGTGATATAAAGGGTTAAATATTAGGAAGTTCTTTAGGAAGTTGCTTTTAAATACCCAATGTATTTGAAAAAAAAAAAATGAACGACCATTTGTTTATTTTTGTATTTATTTATTTTTAGTTTTATATAAAACAGTCAGAAGAACAAAATTTCACTCAAAAAAAAAAAAAAAAATATATATATATATATATATATATATATATATATTAAAACAAAAATATATTGTTCAGATAAAAAATTATAACATACCACATAGTGTAAATATTTGTATAAAGTATAAATTAAGTATAAATTTCATACATAGCGTTAAAATATTAAAAAAAAATTATAATAAAAGGGGATGTTCCCGGAACTGGCGCCTAATGGGTTAAATATTCTTAATAGGAAAAGATTTCTGTTTATTAAGATGTTAGAATCTCTAACAAGACCGATACCAGTTATCACTTTTTGATGACGGTGGAATGTCTAAAACACGAATATCAATTTCATATAACAATTTTTTTCCAGTCAGTTATATGGAACTAAATTTCTCATTGTTAGTGGTTTTAAATTACACTGAAAAATGTGGCATAAAAATTCATTTGTCTATTATCCACAAGTATGTGAAATGTATAAAGAAACGCAACGGCTTCAAGTGAATCACTAAATTTTATGATTACCTAGAGGATGCTGGGGGAAAAAAGCCTCAGACAACCTGAACACACGAATATGGAAGCATGATCGAAGATGGCAAATGTAGTACACATAAGTTTTTTTTTTTTTTTTTTTTTTTTTTTTTTCTTCTAATGATACAATGACTTTGATATAGCCAAACGATTTCTATCAAATGAACAATATAAAATAAATCTTAAAGCATTCCTTACAGAAGAAAAGTGAAGTTTATCGTATCATGTAGACGTTGACGATTAGGGATATATTAATTATAAAAACAAAAATTGATGTATTAAATACTTGAAAGTTTTATTCATCGTTCAATCATAGATTTATTGTTGACTGTGCTTCAGCATCCAGACCCCCCCCCTCCTCCGCCAAATTATTCCTACTGAAACGTCGAATAAGGATGCAAGGTTATTACAACAATTTTAATATTATTTTTAATATTATATTTAATATTATTTTATAACACCACTAATTTTACGAAAGCAATATCTTTATATAAAATCTAAAACATGTGTGATTGAATTAATGGATTAATACTTTAAAATATTAGTGGTGTTAAAAAATAAAGTTGCAGAAGTCATCTGGCAACTCAGTTTCTAGAATCACCTCTCTATCGTCTTAATAAATGTAAACAATCTAAAAAGGCAAAGAAAATTTGCTATTCAAGATTTAAAGTTAAGAAAGAAAGAATTGTCAAACAGGAATTCTTCAGCTACATTTTGTTTTTAAATAACGCGTTGTATTAAAAAATCGTTCAAAGACTGGGCCACTTTTGATTTTTTCATCTATCTGCATCCGTAAAGAGCTAATTCGTTTACTTTATTTAATTCTGTATTAACCCCTTAACGCGCGGTGTCCTCGCTGCGAGGACGCTAAATTTAAGATCCAGCTGCAAAAAACGTTTATAACATATCAGAAAAGGCGGGTTTTTTAAACCTTAAAATTTAAAATTTCTTTTAGTTCATGAATTCCGGTGGCAGTATAATTTAAATGATCTGAATTGTCTTGCGCCACAAAGGGTTAAAGTGGTTTTGAAAAAAAAAAAAATATATATATATATATATATATATAAATTAAACTTACCTTAAAGTGCAAGAATAAAAATAGATAAATTTATTTTGCGAACAATTTAAATGATCTATTTCTCATTTAATTATTTTAATTTTTAACAATTACATTAATAAAATTTTTAAGACGCTTTCTGCAAATAAAATAACACCACAGGATATATGTAGCTTTATTTTATATAAATATAAAATAAAGTAATAAATGGTCTATTTCCAGCGGTTGCATTCTCACTTTTGATGGCAATTTCAGAAATGAAAAATTTCACATATTTTTGTTACCATTACCTTTATAGAGAAATTTTTACAGCAATGTAACGTCATTAATCAGGATAAACATTTATTTATCTATAAAAATAGCGGTAGCATAAAAGAAGGAACTTTCTTATCGCCGAAAGTGAATCCAGAATAAGATTGAGAGTACGACCCCTATATTTCTCTGACAAGAATATCCAGTGTAAAGTCACAAAATCTGGCAACGCTGGAATGGCCTGCAAAGGATCATAAATGTATTAGAATTTTTAATTTTCTTGTAACCAAAAATATAAGCACTGCCACCGGTAAAAGAATACTAAAAAACATTTAACTATACAATTCAACCACCATGTTAACATTGATTGATAGACCAATTTGAAAGCATCACGTAATACAATCCTTTATATCAAAGCGATTGTAATACAAAAAAAAAAAAAAAGATTTTTGCTGTCGTTTTGTTTTTTTGTGTGTGTGTTCAAGACTATTTGTAGAAACTTTTCTACAAAAGATTATTGTACGACGGACCTTTTTAATATTATTTAACCTGTTAGTAGTCGCTATCGACAGCGCCACCTATTACAGATTGCGAACTTTTTATCTAACTGTCACCAATAATTTTAAGAAGTGATGTGATGGACGTCAAATCGATTTTACTCGCGTTTTATGTATATCAAATGTCACTTCTAAAAATTTTTGGTGGCTATTGAATAAAAAAATCTGGAAAAACTGAAGTATGGGAGGCAAATCGACCAACTAGCGACTACTAACGGGTTAATATAAACTGAATAATAATATTTACATATGTACAGATATAAAACACTTAAATGAAGTTTGGATTTCGACATATTTTTAGCGATTATCCATTAACATTTGAAGTATTCTTTAACCACATTTCTTGCAACCATGGAAGCTTCTGCGCAAGTGCGGATTGAACGAGTCCAGTGTTAAAATAGGGGTGACTGAGAGAAAACAAGCGATAAGGGAACACCGAATAACTGGATGTTTGCCAAATAACTATCTCTCAGCCAATTTTGCATCCCTCCAAACTTTTGGACTCGACCTCCCTGCTAGTCGTAGGAAACGTGGTCGCACTATATTGTGGATTTCTTTACGAGGTATGTTATTATCCACAATTTTAGATGGTTGTATTTCCAGTATAATAGTTGATAATCGTAATTATACAACGCATCCAAGTATAGTCATAGTGCTATCAGCACTTCTTTTATTCTACCTGAGAGAGAACACACTTCCTCTCCTCTTATGATAGGTGATCAACGACGGGGTTTCGCGCATGCGTCAACATCCCGCCCGGCCTTGCTATGTACTCATGCAAGAATTTTTTTTTTTTTTTTTTTAGCATATTAAAACCTTAAATTTACAATTTCACATAACATAAATAGATAAAATAATAACAAAATAAATGAATGTAACATAATATTAATATTTCGCACAACACATAGAATTAAAAATAAATTAACTGATTATAATAAGCAGAAATTTTTATAATTAACTAACAATTTTAGAGTAATATATGTCAGTAAATTAATACAATAAATGTTCATATTTTTTTTTACTCCTCGATAGGCAGCACACACAATCTGGAGATGGATCTTTTGTAAATCCCTTTGGTAGTTTTTATATCTACCAACCTAACTTTATTATCCTGACAAGGATATAGCTTTATTACGCGTCCTAACAACCACTTACATAGTGGAAGATTTTCTTCTCTTATTAAAACCATGTCTCCGATTTTTAAATTTTCCTTATCAATGATCCATCTTTTTCGCTGTTGTACGTTATTCAAGTAAGAAAGACTCCATCTTTTCCAGATTGCCTGATCTGACTTCGTAATATTTTGCCAAACATTTAGGCAATTTTTTTCAACAGTAGTTAAAGAGGGTTCAAGAACAGCCGTTATTGGCCTTCCAATAAGAAAATGGGCTGGAGTTAAAACCTCTAAATCTTCAATACTTGAAGTTAGCGGAGTCAGTGGTTACGAGTTCAAGATCGCTTCCACTTGAGTAACAAGTGTAAGCATTTCTTCATATGTAAATTTTGAATTACCCGCTATGCGTTTAAAATGGTATTTAAATACTTTTACATTTGCTTCCCATACACCACCCCAATTTGGACTCCTTGGAGGAATTAAAACCCATTCTATTATTTCCTCTGCAAAAAAGTTGAATAAGGATTCTTTCTTATCTTTTACTGGTTTATACAAAGCATTTAGTTCTCTGTTGGCTCCTACCATATTGGTCCCATTATTAGAAAATATTTTATGACACTTACCCCTTCTGGAAATAAATCTTTTTAACGCAGATATCAGAGCTTGTGAAGTTAAATCACTAATAAGCTCAAGGTGTATAGCCTTTGTTACTAGACAAAGGAAAATACAAACGTAAATTTTGATTTCTGGACCTTTCCTTTGATTTTTATTTTTGATTAAAAATGGTCCAGATAAATCTACTCCAGTTGAGTTAAATGTTTTATCTGGTGTTATTCTTTGTTTTGGCAAGTTTCCCATTTTTTGTAGACATACTTTAGGATTTGCTAAAACAGACTAAACATCTGTGCACAATTTTTGTACAAAGATTTCTCCCATGAATGGGCCAATATTTTTGCCTAACCTGAAACAGGAGATGTTGGGGACCAATATGAAAATATTTTTCATGATAATATTTTACAATTAATTCAGTTAATTTATTTTTTGGAGGTAGTAAATAAGGATGCTTAATCGAATAAGATAACTGCGAATTTTGCAGTCTCCCCTACACTTATTATACCATTGTTGTCCAAAAATGGGGATAAATTAAAGATTTTACTTTTATGTGATACATTACCACCACTTTTCAAGGCAGCTATTTCAGTAGGAAATTCTTCCCTTTGCAGCTGTTTCAACAAGAAGTTTTCTGCCTTTGTCCGCTCTTCAGACGTCACCGGCCCTTTCTTCTTTTCTAAAGGATTTCTTAGATTGTGAAGAAACCTGAAAATAAAACTACATATATGTAGTATAGTTAAAAATCTATTACTACGACTAATCAGTTAGTTTAAAATGTTAAATTCATTTTTTTAAATTAGAGTCACTGCATTTTTTTTATTTTAATTGATTTATTTTAATTGATTAACTTTTATCTGGTCGTAAAATAAATATTTTTAAAAGATAAATAAACTCATTTTTCTTATAAACTTTTATTAATCATTTTCATTTCATTTTATTGTATTTTTTTTATATCCACCACTCTTTTTCATTTATTAATCTAATACGCCCCTGTTTTTTTCTCTTATCATTATATTATGTCAAACAGCAAGTTGACAGCCGGATCATAGGCTTTTTAAATAGATGCCTAACGCGTAGCTCGGAAACTTGGCAACAGTTCAAGTGGTAGACAGCACCACCTGGTACAGATTGCACGACGTTTTTATTCATCTGTCACCAATAAGTTTAAGAAGTGATATATGATATATATAATCGACGTTTCTTCCATTCTTTTCACCTTTTATGCATATCAAATCCCCCTTTTAAAAATATTTGGTGGCTGTCGAACAAAGTAGTCAGACGATCTGGACCAGGTGGCGGTGTCCACCGCTTTAACTACTGCCAAGTTTTCAAGCCACGGGGAAGGCATTTAGTTTAGGAGGCTAGAGTCGAAGAAACGAAAATTTTTAGTTTCGGTCGAAAGCAAAACGTTTTCTGAAGGTGATGGAATTAATTTCTGTCTTTTAATTGCGTACAGAAAAAGGTATCAGGATTATAGCCAATCATACTTGCTGAAACCTTGGCCGGGTTAGAGTGCCACCAAAGCCAAAGGGTGTCTTTCTCGGGGGTACCAGCCAGTATTTACTTGTGTTTCTAGAAGACCGCGGAAAATTCCAAAACCGCCGAAAGCAGAAACTCCCGGACACAGGAAAGTTTGAAACTACCAAAAATGAAAAATATTTTGGTTTTTTTAACACTTTAGCGACCGCATGTTTTTGTCTTTTTGACAGTAAGCTCCACCTGTGGACGTTAATCTCTTATATTACATTATTTTAAATCAATGTTTTCTGTATTCATATTTACATTATAAATGAATGTATATTACAGTTAAACTCATTCTAATCAAAGTATTTGATTAGAATGAGTTTAATTAAGCGGTCGCGAAAGTGTTAACAATCACATTTTTATATTAGAAATAGAACCGGTTTTGAAGAAAGAATAAAAAACGTATATGTTAAACGTTAAAAATTTTTAAAAGCATATCTTTAATTTTATCATTTTATCATTTTGTCATTTTTCTATCTTTTACTTACTCTTATTGTACATCGTATGACAAGGTATTTTATTGAAGTAGAAATTTCAGTTAATTTTACTGTAATTGTATATTTTGAGGTACTATGAATATGATGAATTGGGTAATTTATTAATTAGTTTTCAAGTCTATCTGTTAGAGAATTTATTCCTAAAAAACTGTGGGTGGTTAAAATGGGCGTCATATTCGAATTCAGGAGGTCATTTACATAAGAATATGCTGAAATGGTGTCAGAGGCAATTTTCATGCCGAGCAGTGTAATCTAGAAACTTCGTCTGGTTTTCAGTTAATTTTATCATTCTTGAGATAATAAAATTAAAAAAAAAAAACATTAAAGTCTCGGGAAAATACTTCAAATTATTTACAAATACATATTGAAATTTTATGCATTTTCGAACTCAGTGTAATAATGTTATTTTTAAATAAATCCATAAAAATATTTCAAAAATCAAATTTACTTTTTATTTTACAATTCATTTTTTTTTCTTTAATACATGGAGAAAACTGGAAGAAATGATACACATAATATAGTACTAACACTTTCACGAACGCATGATTTTGATTTTTTTACAGTCAGGTCCGCCTTTGGGCGTTATTCTCCCAAGTTACAGTATTTCAGAACAACATTTTCTGTATTCACATTTATATTACAAATGAAAATACATTATAATTATATTCTTTCTAATCAAATTATTTATATTAAAGTATATTTCATTGTAAAAATGGGAATATTGGGTATATACTTCAGAAATAAATAACATACAAATAGTGATAGAAACGCCCACTGGTGGAGTTATAGATTTCGAAACGACGTGAATCTACGTCAGCAGTCGCGAAATTGTTAAAAGAACTTTTAATAAATAAAATATTTGCCCTTCTTTTCAATTAAACGGATCATTCTTGAGGTCATAGACTTAGAAAGTTTCTTCAAACATAGCCTCCTAAACTATATGTCTGTCGCGTCGCTCGTAAACTTGGCAGCAGTTCAAGCAGTAGACAGCGCCACCTGGTACAGATTGCGTGATTTTTTTTTTTATTAAACTTCACCAATAATTTTAAGAAGTCATATATGATATATATAATTGACGTTTCTTCGATTCTGTCCGCCATTTATGTATATCAAATCCTAATTTTAAAATGTTTTGGTACCTGTTGAATAAAAAAGTCGTGCAATCTGTACCAAGTGGCGCTGTCTACCGCTTGAACTGCTGCCAAGTTTCCGAGCTACGCATCTAGTTTAGAAAGCTATGCTTCAAAGCGTCTTTTGGTATGCCTTTCCAGATCTTTTCGATGGCCAGTTTCAGCTCGCCTACGGAGTTAAAATGTTTTTCATTTCTGTAACAACCAGAATGCCAAATAAATTTTCTGATGGGAGTAAAAAAATGCACCAGTACACACGTCAAGCCCCATAAAATCTTGGCTTTAAGCTAATCAAGTATAAGGGCTTGGCCATCAAGAAGCCCTGATCTGAACTCAATAGAAAATTTATGTGACATTTATGGAAATGGGAAAACTTACTTTGCCATAGGTGAGCTTTAAATGGTCATTAAAATGAGCTGGAAAAGCATACCAAACGACACTTTGAAGAAACTTTCTAAACCTATGGCCTCGATAAGAATTCAGTTAATTGAATAGAAGGGCAAATTTTTGGATTATTAGCAGTTCTTTTAATACTATTTATATGTATCATTTCTTCCAGTTTTCGACATGTATTTAATAAAAAAATTAATTTTAAAATAGAAAGAAATTTTAATTTTTGAAATAGTATAATAGATTTATTTAAAACTGCCATTCATTACATTGTGTTTGAAAACGCACAAAATTTCAATATGTATTTGTTATTATTTTGAAGATTTTTTCCAGACTTTAAAGTTTTTTTAATTTAAAAATTTTAAAAAATGTGCTTCTGTAAAATACATAAAATAGAAATAATAAAACAAATTATCATTCTATCTGCTGATTTATTTTTCCTGAAATTTTCTTTTTAAGGACGAGTGATATTTTACGCACGAATGGGATCTTAGAATTGTAATAGTTAGCGAGGAAAACAACTTATCATGCTTTTCTCGTTTAAAATTAATGAATTGGGTGGTAAGTATATTTTTCGTGGCTTTATAAAACATTACAAATCAAATTCATTTTATCTAATTAGCTAAATGATTATATATATATATATATATATATATATATATATATACATATATACATGTATATACTTACCAACCATCTCATTAATAACCGTACAATTGTTAACGCCCCCTGAAAAACGCACCTTTTCTCACATCACTATATTTTTAGAGTTATTCTGCCTAAATGTTGTTACGATTAAATAAGATTAAATTACTCTAAAAAATTATTTCGAAATATTTAATATATCATTAGTTGAAAAAAAAATGGAATGTTAACAGTAACTGTCGCAGTTACTTCCTCAACAGTGACTTCCTCTGGAATTTTACTACACTTAGAAAAAGATTTTTTGCATATCCGTGTTTTATCCTGTTAACATATTGCCCAGCAATTCATTCAGTAAATAATACATTCATATATATTTACGGCACTTACCGGATTAATTAATTATTTTGTTATCTGTCATTTGCTGACACCTATCAGCGAAGAGTTAATTACTTAGCCACCGTTTCATTCAGAATTAAAATATTTTTGAAAAAAAAAAAACAATTAATAGTAATTTACTTAAATCCAAGAGTAATAGAAATATATATTATGGATAATTTAAAAGATATGTTTTACTTTTAATTATTTTAGATTTAAACAAATTTTCAGGGATGTATAGCTGCCAAGTTTTTTTTAATTTATTCCGGACTGTTGTTAGTCCCGCCCCTTTTTCACACCGTAATATTTTTTGGGTACATTTCTTAATATGTAATCGTAATTATACAGTAGAACCTCGATTATCCGAACCTCGATTAACCGAAACTCACCTCGATTAACCGAAACTTTCCGTTAACCGAAGTCGGTTTCTTCTTCACTTTTTTTTTTCACTTTCTACTATCATCCAAAATTTTCTCTTAACAAACATGTATTTTTAAAGTTTTTTTTTTTTTTCCACATTCCTTTTGTATGCAAGCCGTCCTTTCCAAACTACGAGTGCTGATAAATATTTTAGATGATTATTGATGAATTCTCGATTATCCGAAAATTTCGATTATCCGAAGTAAGTTCGCTCCCAATTACTTCGGATAATCGAGGTTCTACTGTACATTGAAGAAAATTTTCTACAAAGATTACGGTGTGAAAAAAGGGCGGGACTAAGACCATTCCGGAATAAATTAGAAAACTTGGCAGCTGTGTGGGTGGAACACGGGCGCAGAACTCATACAACTATCAATGTAAGAGAATTTTCGACTTCCTATATCAACGATATTATAGATAGAGAAATTTTCTAAACAAATTCCGTTATGAATTCAGCGTTCGTGTTCCATCCCTGAAACTTTAATAATATTTTTGAGATGCTTTCTGCAAATAGAATAATACCAAAGATATCTGTAGCTTTATTTTATATAAATACAGAATAAAAAAATTAATAGTTTATTTTTCTGATAATAACAGTTATGCAATGTTGTGCAATATTTGTGATAGCAAATTATCACAAATATATTGAATTTTTTTTTTTTTTTGTTGTTTCTTGTACTCAAAAAATAAATACATATTTCCACCGACAAAATAATGATGAAAATTATGTAACTTCAACACTGAACCTGATTAGTGTTGTTTTAAGCACTTGCAGAAAAAAAATAGTCAGGTTGTACAATTGTCCTTTCCGGACGATTGTAATATGTAAAATGGAAAAAAAAAAATTCGTTCTGTTTGTTTCGACTTAGCAAGAAAAACTGTTTTCATCAACATTACATTTTTTAAAGAAAGAACTACGTTTCACAACATGCAACCTAACAGTCCAAACGGCGGCTGCAAAAAATTGACTTGATAAGGTACGAAGCTGATTTTTTTCCTATAGATAGAATTCATTGTTACAATGAAAATCTGATATGGTTGCCTAGTCAAAACCGTCAAGTTTAAGAGAAACAACCTCACTTCCGGTCACAATTTAAATGATTTTCGAACCCAAAAAGGTATGAAGATGAAACCGGTGCTAAAATGTAGAGATTAATATGCTCTTTAAAATGGCATAGGGTTGCCTGGTCAAAACCGTCAAGTTTCAGAGGTTGCCTCGATAATAGGGGTCAAATTTAAACAATTTTCGAACCCCACAAGTGTGAAGATGAAACCGGTGCTAAAATGTAGAGATTAATATGCTCTTTAAAATGGCATAGGGTTGCCTGGTCAAAGCCGTCAAGAAACAGAGGTTTCCACGAAAATAGGGGACGTATTTTACGATTTATTTACCAAAGTAAAAAGTGATTTACCTAAGTGTAAAGATGAAACCAGTGCTAAAATGTAGATATTAATATGCTCTTTAAAATGGCATAAGGTTGCCTGGTCAAAACCGTCAAGACTCGGAGGTTGCCTCGAAAATAGGTCAAATCTGTCAAGTAAAGCAGTCAACCACAAAAAAATAGGCGAGTTTTGAAGATTTCTTAACGAAGTGTAAAAAAATACGAATAGCATTAACAAAGAAAGTGAATAAGGATGAAATTAATTGAATATTTGTAAGGTGTAGCTGGTTCCAGAATGTACAGCGTAGGAGTTATTTTAAAATGGCATATGTTTGCCTGGTAAAATTCGTAAAGAAATAGCGGCCAGTCTCCAAAAAGCTAACAAATATTAAAGGTGTTTAACACAAAGTGAAACACACATGAAGACTATTTTAAAAAGGTTAAACACGAAATGATTAATATTTAAAAGATGAAATTGCTAGCTAAATGTAGAACATACAACACTTTTCAATTTGCTTACGATTGTGCTTCAAACCTGTCAAGGTATAGCGGTCAGCATAGAAAAGGAATATTCGTTTATTTTATTTGTTTAATGATATAAGAGATTTTAAAGCCTAAAGAAAATTAAATTATTATGCGTGACCATTCTTTTTCTAATCTGTATAAAACTAATTTCAGCTCACGAGCTCGTTTTTTCCCCATTTTTCAATACTTAAAATATTCAAATTGTGTCAAAGTATTGAGAAGATAATTCCCTGACGAAATGTATGTGGCTGCTTTGTAGAATTTTATACGAAAATATTGGGTTGTGCCAATTTTGTTATATTAAAAATTTGTCAATTTTAGAAAATGATCTCAAATTTTTTTATATCTAATTAAAATAATCAATAATACCTTCTGCAAATTAATTATGGGTACAAATAAAGCGAAAAACAGTTTTAAAAAATTGATAAATTTTTCGCGTTTCTTAATAACAATGAATTAATTTATGAAATTGAAATTTGTAAATCTTGCTGCGAATCTGAAATAAGAGGGTTTTTTTTTTCATTTTATTTAATTATTTATTTTGTATACTAACAGAATTTTTTATTATGAGTTTCTTGGGCATTATTATCTTCATTTCTGTTAATTTTTGCGGTCGTATTTTCTTATCTGAATCCGCATGCTACATTTTTAATTTTTACTATTAATTCGTCGTTTTTATGGGAAATTTTAGAACAGCTTCATTACAGTTTATTTATTTTTTCTTTTTTAAATACTTTTTATATTTTTTCCTTCACATTGTATAAAAAACCCTTCAAAATTAGCTTTTTTTTTTTTTCGAGGCAACCATTATTTTTCGAGATTTTCACCTGGCAACCCCCTATGATACTCTAAAGAGAATATTATTCTCTATATTTTATAAACGGTTTCATTTTTAAATATGTTAGGGTAAGAAAACCTCGAAAAATCGCCCCCCCCCCACACACGCACACACTTTACGTGGCAACCTCTTTTCTTAGCGGTTTTGACCAGGCAACCCTATGCCATTTTAAAGACTATATTATTCTCCACATTTTAGCACCGGTTTCATCTTTACACTTGGGTAAATCACTTTTTACTTGGATAAATAAATCGTAAAATACGTCCCCTATTTTCGTGGCAACCTCTGTTTCTTGACGGCTTTGACCAGGCAACCCTATGCCATTTTAAAGAACATATTAATCTCTACATTTTAGCACCGGTTTCATCTTCACACTTGTGGGGTTCGAAAATCGTTTAAATTTGACCCCCTATTATCGAGGCAACCTCTGAAACTTGACGGTTTTGACCAGGCAACCCTATGCCACTTTAAAGAGCATATTAATCTCTACATTTTAGCACCGGTTCCATCTTCATACCTTTTTGGGTTCGAAAATCGTTTAAATTGTGACCGGAAGTGAGGTTGTTTCTCTTAAACTTGACGGTTTTGACCAGCCAACCCAATCAGATTTTCATTGTAACAATGAATTCTATCTATAGGGAAAAAATATGCTTCGTACCTTATCAAGTCAATTTTTTGCAGCCGCCGCTTGGACTATAAACTCCTATTGTAAGGTTTCCGGCTTGTAGCGGTTATTGTGCCTAACTGAAAACAGAGGTGGAACACGAGCACAGAATTCATACCGGAATTTGTTTAAGAAGTTTCTCTACCTGTAATACCGTAGATTTAACAAGTAGAAAATTTTCTTTCATTGATAGTGGTCTGAGTTCTACGCCCGTGTTATATCCCTGTGAAAATTTAAACACTTCGCTCAATCTTCAAAAGTCTATATATTAGTACGTTGGGTACACGACAAAAAAAGCCAAAAAGCTGCACTTTTTTTATTGGAAAATGCCACCTTCTGTGGTCAAAGTTTATGCCAAAATATAAATTTCCAGATAGGCAGCCATTTGAAAATCCGTGCAGAAGATGGCCGCCGTCAGCTACCATATAGGGGCGCTAATTGATTTGTATCTGAACTCCTAATGATCCGATTTCAATTTTCTTTCTTTTAATACCTTGTGAATAAGATACTTTTTAACTTCTATACATTTATCTATGTATATTATATGGTGTGATACTCGCACTACTTATCAAAGCTTCTTTTCTTCTTCTAATCTTGTTTTTTTTTTTTTTTTTTTTTCATTATAATGTTATTCTCATTTTAAATACTGAACATTATTTGTTTCAGACTGAACTGTTTTGATTTTTTTTTTTTTTATGATTTCAATGCGTTTGCTGCTGGTAGATATTTATATTAACCATATGACGGACTATAAAAGAGCAAAATTGCAATGTTGTTTTCACTGCATAGTTTTTCAATGCACTAAATTAATATTTATTTCAACGTGAGATAGAAAATGTAACTGTATAAGGATTATAATCGTTATAAATATTATTTACGACCTTCAAACTTCAAAAACAAGTTAAAATTCCATAAGTATACAATTTTGAATTACAAGTTTTATTGTGGAAAAAAGAACAGCTCAGTGACCAGATATATCCGTCAGCGGCGGTCAGATGGTTAAATCCAAATTTCCCCACAATGGAATGGATTAGACTACATGTTGCTTTTGTCAAAAACATAGGCAAGAAGAATTGAATTGTCTTGCCATATATACTTCTGAATCACTCGTTGGCGTGGGAACAGCAAGTTTTACAGGAAGTTTTGAGAAAATTTAAAGTAATTTCAGACTATCGGTACAGTGCCACTTGGTTTAGATTTCAAAAATGTAAATGAATGTTAAGAAATAAAAGGAATATTTAGAAAAAATAAAGCACAAAAGTGTACAAAACGTGTGTCATTAACTTTAAAGAAACAAAACATGACATGGCAAAGAAACGCAAACATTGGTCATCTTTGCCCAATATGTTATCTCAGGAAAAACCACAGGACAGTCCACAGTCTGTATTAGAACCAAATGAAAAAAAAGCAATGTTTGTTATTCGTACTACATTATCTATTAAAATGAAATATGAAATATGTTTCATATGTAATGGGAAGGACACTACTCGGTGGTTTTTGTATTAAGTTGCTTCTTTATAAGACGATAAACTTATGATATGTGCCAAAATCACAAAAAATGTTGAAGGTAAAGTATTCCTTAAGCGTAGAGATTTAATTTTTAAAGAAGCAAAGTGTCATTCAAAGTGCTATATATATTTAACAAATTGCCTACGGCCATCAAGTGAAGTAAAAAAAGAAGAGGTCAGGTCCATCTGTGAAAGTATGTGGCTTTTACTTCTGTTACAGGATTCGTAAGAGAAAAAATCCAGGCCATTGAATGTGGAAACACTGAATTTTTTTTCAAAATGCCTCCTCATAAAACTCAATATGCAAATAGTTTAGCTAATCTTTTGGGCATGGAAAGTAAAAACCTTCCAAATACACATACTACTCGTTTACGTGAGAGAATTCTCGATCGCTTCTTACAACTCAAAGCTCAACTCTGAATCAGAGATTACTTTCTGTATTGAGGTGGTGCTAATATATTTCAAAATGTTCAGTCTGAAAATCTTGAGGATAGTGATATTGCATGAGAAAGATTCATCAAACAAATTAAAAAAGTAATAACAAAATTTAAAACAGAACGGATTTTCCTTTTCTCCCCCTTTTTTTTACAGATACTTCAACTTCTCCACACACGTCTTTAGGAATGTCCATACTGAAAATAATATCAATTTCAGCAACATTCTCTTCATCTGGGACAACATCAGTAACAGGCGGTAAACATATTATGAATCCGAACATATACATCATACGAATATTCATCAGAATCAAGAATTTCAAAATTTTACAGTAGTTGCTGGACTGTTAAAAATTTATCAAGTATTTTTAAAATGATCTATAACTCGAAAGTCTAACTTTCTAAAGTTTCTTTCAATGCAGTGTTACAGATAAACGCACATACAGTTCAAAAATATTCTTACGGTTTTCGAATAATAAATAAAAAAACATACGAAGACAAAAGTCGACATCTGTTCTCAGAATCAAGTTTTAGAAAAAATAAAAATAAATAATAAAATAATAACCATTTCGCGAAGTAACTAATTGTCAATCAGCATAACTTTCTTTATTTTGCACGGCAAGAAGATAAAGACCAGAAATGCTAGTGTGAAGGTGCCAAAGCCCCCGTTGTGAGAACAAGAAAGAAAAAAAAAAGAAGAAGAAGAGTTTCCAATATTCGTTTAAAAGGATTTATTTATTCTGGATTTTAACCCTTTGTATCCCATCGGGACTCATCAAAAAAATTCCTCAATATAAACTAAATTTATTAAAGGATTTCACTGGAACTCCAAAGTCCCTATAGTTTAAGCTTTCGTTATAATTAAGCTATAGTTTAAGCTAAATTTAATATGAGATGTTTCTCGTGCAGCAAAGAAATATAATAAAAAAGTTTCAAACCATTTTTCACAAAATAAGGTAATATGTGATATAAAGGGTTAAATATGTTGTTCTTTAGGATGTTGCTTTTAAATATCCAATGTATTTGAAAAAAAAAAAAAAATGGAACGACCATTTGTTTATTTTTATATTTACTTATTTTTAGTTTTATATAAAACAGTCAGAAGAAAAACAGGGATGGAACACGGGCGCAGAATTCATACCACTATCAATGTAAGAAACTTTTCTACTTCTTAAATCGACGATATTATAGGTAGAGAAATTTCTTAAACGGATTCCGGTATGAATTCTGCGCCCATGTTCCATCCCTGGAACAAAATTTCACTCAAAAAGAAAAAAAAAAAAAAAATAAATAAATAATATATATATATATATATATATATATATATATATATATATATATATATATATATATATATATTACAATAAAAATATATATTTTTCAGATAAAAAATTATAACATACCACATAGTGTAAATATTTGTATAAAGTATAACTTTCATACATAGCGTTAAAATATTTAAAAAAAATAATAATGAAAGGGGACGTTCCCGCAACTGGCGCCTAATGGGTTAAACATTCTTAATAGGAAACGATTTCTCTTTATTAAGATGTTAGAATCTCTAACAAGACCCATACCAGTTATCACTTTTTGATGACGGTGGAATGCCTAAAACACGAAAATCAATTTCATATAACAATTTTTCTCCAGTCTGTTATATGGAACTACTAAATTTCTCATTGTTGGTGGTTTTAAATTACACTGAAAAATGTGGCATAATTATTCATTTGTCTATTATCCACAAGTATGTGAAATGTATAAAAAAAACGCAACGGCTTCAAGTGAATCACTAAATTTTATGATTACCTAGAGAATGCTGGGAAAAAAAAGCCTCAGACAACCTGAACACACGAATATGGAAGCATGATCGAAGATGGCAAATGTAGTACACATAAGTTTTTTTTTTTTTTTTTTCTACAATGACTACAATGACTTTGATAAAGCCAAACGATTTCTATCAAATGAACAATATAAAATAAATCTTAAAGCATTCCTTACAGAAGAAAACTGAAGTTTATCGTATCATGTAGACGTTGACGATTAGGGATATATTAATTATAAAAACAAAAATTGATGTATTAAATACTTGAAAGTTTTATTCATCGTTCAATCATAGATTTATTGTTGATTGTGCATCAGCATCCAGACCCCCCCGCTCCTCCGCCAAATTACTCCTACTGAAACGTCGAATAAGGATGCAAGGTTATTACAACAATTTTAATATTATTTTATAACACCACTAATTTTACAAAAGCAATAGCTTTATATAAAATCTAAAACAGATGTGATTGAATTAATGGATTAATACTTTAAAATATTAGTGGTGTTAAAAAATAAAGTTGCAGAAGTCATCTGGCAACTCAGCTGCTGGAATCACCTCTCTATCGTCTTAATAAATGTAAACGATCTAAAGAGGCAAAGAAAATTTGCTATTCAAGATTTAAATTTAAGAAAGAATTGTCAAACAGGAATTCTTCAGCTACATTTTGTTTTTAAATAACGCGTTGTATTAAAAAATCGTCCAAAGACTGGGCCACTTTTTTTTTTTCATCTATCTGCATCCGTAAAGAGCTAATTCGTTTACTTCCTTTAATTCTGTATTAACCCCTTAACGCGCGGTGTCCTCGCTGCGAGGACGCTAAATTTAAGATCCAGCTGCAAAAATTTACGTTTATAACATATCAGAAAAGGCCGGTTTTTTTAACCTTAAAATTTAAAATTTCTTTTAGTTTAATTTAGTTCATGAATTCCGGTGGCAGTATAATTTGAATGATCCGAATTGTTTTGCGCCGCAAAGGGTTAAAGTGTTTTTGAAAAAAAAAAAAAAATATATATATATATATATATAAATTAAACTTACCTTAAAGTGCAAGAATAAAAATAGATAAATTTATTTTGCTAACAATTTAAATGATCTATTTCTCATTTAATTATTTTAATTTTTAACAATGACATTAATAAATTTTTTTAAGACGCTTTCTGCAAATAAAATAACACCACAGGATATATGTAGCTTTATTTTATATAAATATAAAATAAAATAATTAATCATCTATTTCCAGCGGTCGCATTCTCCACTTTTTGATGGCAATTTCAGTAATGAAAAATTTCAGACATTTTTGTTACCATTACCTTTATAGAGAAATTTTTACGGTCTTTTTTCAGTAATGTATCGTCATTAATCAGGATAAACATTTATTTATCTACAAAAATAGTGGTAGCATAAAAGGAGGAACTTTCTTATCGCCGAAAGTGAATCCAAAATAAGATTGAGAGTACGACCCCTGTATTTCTCTGACAAGAATAATCCAGTGTAAAGTCGCAAAATCTGGCAACGCTGGAATGGCCTGCAAAGGATCACAAGTGTATTAGAATTTTTACATTTCTTGAAACAAAAAAAATATAAGCACTGCCACCGGCAAAATAATACTAAAAAATATTTAACTATAAAATTCAACCATTACCGTAATAAGCGATAGCGAGTCAGTAATCAAAGCATCAAGTAATACAATCGTTTATCTCAAGGCGATTGTAATGTACACAAAGAGAGAGAGAGAAAAAGGGGTTTTGCTGTTGCTGTTCTTTTTTATTTTTTTTATTTGGTGCAAGACTAGTATGATTTAAATTAGTTTTTTACATAAAACTAATACTTTAAAAAAAACTATCATTAAAATGTGTAAAAAAAATACAATTTAAGATTATTATGTTTAATATTATTAATTTAATATTATTCTATTTTATTTTATTTTATTAATAAAGTTTGCTATTTTAAACATGCCACGCTATATTAGAAGCATTTGTTTATTTTTCTAAATTATGTGAATTTTTAAACTGTGGGGTAAAAGGGAAAATGATACAATACGTCATTTTTATAAATTTCCGTACATTTCCCCTTTTATGATTTAACTGTAATTTCTATTTCAAAAAATCAAATCATCCTTCTATTATATTTGATAATTTTTACAAGTCAATACCCATGATATTTAATTTTTTAATGAATTTTTAATTCCATGTTCCATTTATGGAACATTGGTGTGTAAAAGGTTAAGAAAGGTTTATTCCTGAACATTGCATTTTTTAAAATAAACAGCTCTATTATATTACACGCAATCTAAAGTCGGCTGGAGTATAGCAGCTATGGTGCCTAAATAAAATTTTAAAGACTACACTTTCTGAAATCAATCATATTAAATGTTTCATGTAAAGGTAAATGTTTCATATAAGGGTATATTTGCGTGAAAATATTGTCAGTCATATACTGGTACAGGGTGGCGATAAGTCAGATTTTTTCTGCGATTTTTTTCACCAGAATTTTCCTTTCAAATTTTTTTGTAGTAAGTTTTTACGAATAATTAAATAAAAAATTATTATATAAATATACTGGTGGAAGAATCGCGGAAAATAGGCGAGTCTGACGACATCCTGAGGCATATTTTCGTTCTCACCCATATTTTGCAATGATAATCCCATTTAATCACATAAAACTACTGTAAATACACGACAAAGATATTTGTCGTGCTTATATTTATAGTTCGTATGTTTAAATTTTGTTCCGTTAGGTGAAGAAAAAATTAACTACTCTAAAATTCATTAAATTGTTCAAACAAAAATGACAAATATTAGAAGAGTTCTTGCGGAAAAACTAAGTAATGCCGCCGAAAGCTATGAACCATTCTTTTAAGACCAATAAGAAATTATCGCCGTCGGTTCTCTTTAGATTTTGAATTAGACCTATACCTCTTATCACTTTTTAATTACAACGGAATGCGCAAAAGACGAAACTCAGTTTCATACTGTGATATAGAAATCCCATATTTTTAATGAAATTTTCCCTTTTATTCAAAGTTAAATCTATATTAATGTTTTATATAATAATATATTCGTGCATACAATAATAGTCTTTAATTAACCGCTGAATCCTTTTCCTCTCAATAAAATAAAATAAAAAGTATGTGGAAGAGAAAATCTTGCTGTAATCAAAAACCTCATTCTTTCAATTCGGTGTTAAAAGAATACCACATGGCCATTCTTATTTTCTGCGTAAATCAAAAATTAACGGCTAACATACTTTTAATCTGTTTCTCAAAATTATCCTTGAAAAAGAATTAATTATTTTTTTCTTTCCTATGTATTATTTGCAGTATGTGGTTTTTCAGTTCTCATGGCTAAAGTTTGGCGTAAGACTCGGGTTAATGTAATATGGTAAACCTGCTCGCCGCATTCAAAAATTATTAACTAAATGAATATACAACGGATCTAAAGAAATCGTTGTTTAGGCGATCTTTGCGGCGAAATAATGTGTGCCAGCATATTCATGATTTTCGATTTTGGCTAAAAATTTACTTACTCTCTCACTGATCACCGTCAAGCAAACATCTCTTAATACTGGTTTACGATCGCTCTCTCTCTCTCTCCGTTTTTGCAGTTCCCAAACAGAATGTACTGTTATTTAAATTGGATTATCGTGCCACTATATATTTTCCTGATGTTGTCTTACAGCTCTTTTGGAACGCTAAATAAAAAGCATTTTTTGAATTGTCATTCAGGGGCGTTTCTTCACGGCCATTTGAATGAAATTATCGAACCGGGACTTTCTATGCTTCAAGTAATTTCATCCAGCAATAATCTATACGAGACATACGACTTTACTCCAGTCAGAAATACGGAACTAACGAATTTTGTCTTTCTCATTGTTGGAGGTATTACACAGAAAACCAGTTTTACACAAACATCTCTCAAAGGAAAATGGGGTATTCAAAAGCAGAGATGCCATCATTTTTAACTTTTAAATCAGATTTGACACCAGTATTTTTAAAAGGAATATGTTCATATATTTTCAACGATTAATTTTATCAAAAACAGCTATAAAAATTTTCTGATGTGAAGTCTTCCTTGAAAAACGGGAGACTTGGTAACTATGCAAATGTTTTGTTTATCCTCGATAAATATATGAAGTACATTAAGAACTGTTCTGGTTTCAAGTGGATCACTATACTTTATGGGTACCTAGAGGATTGCTGGGGAAAAATATATTAATAAATAAATAAATAAATAAACTGAATACACGAATGTAGAAGCACGGCGGAAAAGGCATGAATTTGGAGAGCGTCAGTTTTGTTTGGTGACGCAATAACTCTGACAAAGCCAAAAGTGGTTTTCTATCAAACTATATAAATCAAATTTTGTACCATTCCTTACAGAAGAATGTTTTCATGGCCAGCAGATCTTTAAGATCACAGATATATTGATTATCAGAATAACATTTCATGTATCAGATAGTAGCAACTTATATACATTGCTCTAGAAGAGACATAGACCTATTTCTGATTGCGCATCTGGAGACCGAACTTTCCCCAAACTATAACTATTCCTACTAAAAACCTGGAAAAGGCTGCACGAATTAGCTACTAGACTTAATAAATGCAGAGTTGCCCAATTTTATAATTTTTATCAGAGCATTGTTAGTCTCGCTTTTTTTTTTTTTTCATACCAGAAATTTTACCCTTTTGCGATCGCTGGCGAAGATTCACGTCATTTCAAAATCTGTAACTCCTCCAATGAACGTTTCTTTTGCAATTTGTATGTCATTTATCTTTTTAAAATATACGCAATATTCATATTTGTACTACCAATGTACTACGGATATAAATACTTTGATTTGAAAGAGTATAATTGTAATGTATATTCATCTGTAATATGAATCTGAATGGAGAAAATTTTGTTCTGAAATATTGTAACTTGGGAGAATAACGCCCACAGGCAGACTTTACTGTCAGAAAGACAAACACATGCGGTCACGTAAGTGTTAAGAATGATTTTCTTCGCATTTAGTCATCACATGTCAAAAAGAAGTACTCTGCAAAATTTCTGGTACGAAGAGAAGGCGAGTCTAAAACTGCTCTAAAAAAAATAACAAATGTTGGCAACTCTGTAAATGTAAGTACTCTGAAAAGGCAAAACAAAACTGTTTTTTCTACACTTTTTTACTAGTTGCGACAATAATTTCACATTTTTCAGGTAGAAACTAAAATTACTTAATCAAGATGTTTCAAAATTGCTAGCTTTTAAAATTTATTTCGGTCCGATACAGTCCTAATGCCACGCCTGAAAAATTTTAATAGAAATTTTTATTTTACTTAATCAAAGAAAACTGCTACAAAAATAATTTTTATTTTATTTATTCAAGTATAACTGTTACAAAAAGATATAAGCATTTTAAAATTTTCAGTGACCAAAAAATAATAAATTTGATAACTATAACGTTAAACTTAACATTTAGATGATAAAACAAAGCAAGCGAAATTATTAAAGTAAGTTTTTTTACCTGCTAAACAAATTATATTTTGATAAATAAAATTCGTTTTACATTTTATGAAAGGATTCCATTTATTTATTTACTATTTAATGAAAACTTTTTACTTATTGACTATTCATAATTTAACAACGACAGAAATAATATAGATTGAAAAACGTAGAAATATTCTTAATTAGGCACAAATAGTTTTCAAAATTATTTAATAAAATAAATGGTAATCCGAAATCGAAAGAAGATGTATGAAAAAAAAAATGTATATATATAGATAGATAGATAGATAGATAGATAGATAATCAGAATGTACAGTAGAATGTACAGTAGACTATATTATCAGCACATACAGTTGGAATTTAAAGATGATTTAATATCAGTCTTCGAACAATTAATATGATCAAAAACAAAGACCACACAAATCAAACCAAAAAAAAAAAAGAAATAAAGTCAAATCTATATGAAGTAAGTTGGAATAAGAAAACAGCATTATTAACATTCTAACGTTTTCAAGGGCCTGGTCGAATGCAAACATGCTAAAAAAAATTAATGTTTTTCTGTCATAAAGATAGCATAAGCCAAGTATTTCTTTGTGCACAGGCCCGAAACATCTACTGGAAATAAAATAAGAAAAGACGTATATAAAAATAAACTCACCACAACATATGAGAAACCAATAAATTAGTTAAAAAATTATGAGTGATAAAACAACCATAAAATTTGTAATTATGCATAAATAATCACAAATAAAATAATCAAGAAATAAGCAACATAAAAATGTATAAAATGTGTGCCACATGTAAAATTTAATAACCAGATAGCCGTTAAAAGTACAGTTAATGTCAGTACAATAATGGCAAAGAAACATGGGGTAAAAATAGAGATATCACAAACAGATTCAAGTTAAATCCTCAATTTAGGATTGAGATTTACAGTACAGTAACTTGAATAGTGCCACCATCTCCAGTTGTAATATGAAAAGAATGTAAAAAAATTACAGTTAAAGTCAGCACATTAATGGCAAGGATTCATGGAGTAAATATACAGATGTCACAAACCCATTCAAATTAAAATATTTCAGTTTAGGACCCAGATTTTCAGAATATGTATAAAAATAAAATCTGTCATTAAAAGCTTCATAAAATCAAATAACTTAACAAATAATAATAAATCTTTATAATAAATCTTTAATACGTCAGAAATAAGTTTTTAAAGCAACAGACTCGTAATTATTACTGACTAAATCATAGCCGCTAACATAAAATAAGAAAAGTACATTCTTTTAAAAATAAGCGGCAGGTGCGGCAAAAGCATATCAGCTACTTCTATCAAAACTTATTGAAAGAAAAAGGTTATTTATCAAGGGTAGAGGCGTTTAACCCCTTAACCATCTCGTGATTTTCAAGAAAACGGCAAAAAATAAAATAAAATAAAATAAAAATAAATAAATAAATAATATTTTTATTTTATTTTAATTCAAGAAAATTGTGTAAAATAAAGTGGATGGACTCTATGTGTATTCGTTATTCAATTTTGGAGCATTTCTAACTTGTAATCAATAAAATTTAATTTTTCAGAAACACCAATAATTAGGTTTATTATGATTCAGTGTTGGGGATTTAATTCAGGGTTTTATGATCCAATTAAAAAAAAGTAACAGATACGTATTTCATACATTAAAACAGAATTTTATGAAAAGATTTTACGTATGATACAACACTATGCGTACAATACATTGTTCTCTGATTCATTATACGAACTTTCATAAATATCACTTATTTCCGAATCATTTTTGATTCTGACTACATGATGTAAGCAATGATGAATATATATATATATATTACCACAGAGCACAAAACCACATGCATTCAGAAGCCCAACTGAACTAACCAGGAATCCATCCTATACTGTAATCATTAAAAAAAAAATTCAAACAATCATTAATCGAAAGATCATATATAAATATTTTTTATGATGCATAAATCAATAGCCCTCGTCAGCTCGTATTCGAATCGTAAATTCTGAAAGTTTGCTAATAATCGGTGCAATCGCACCTGAATTGATAACACCACGCCTTGGTGAAATAATGAATAAAATCCAAAACAAGCAGAAATCGAAAGAGTATAGGCAAACGTGTTCCTTGATGCAATAAACATGTGCCCATTTCAGCTTTGAAATATATTCAATCGAAATAAAATGTCTAAAAATTTGCTAAAATAGAATCTAAAAATTGATAAAAGTGAAGGTTCTGGCAGGTTTTAACAGGGACTCCTCCCACTCCTTTTTAGTTACTACATTTTTGCTCAAACTTAACCCTTTGTGCTTGGCATATTTTTCGTAAGACACTCCTTTTGGCGTTCGTTTAAAACGTCACACGTATAGTTTCCAACTTACTACCTTTCGGCTTCCGAAAAATTGTAATAATTGGTCTTATTTTACTTCATCATTAAACAAAATAAATCTTTCTTCTGTTAAAATTTTCCTGTAGTCGAAAGGTAGCCTATAGCTTCACGTTTTAGAAAAATAACATTTCATTTGCAGAGGAAGACCTTAAGGCGTGGCTCGATTTTTTAATGTCCCCTCAGAAGGGACATACGAGCGATAAGGGTTAAATATAGATTTCTCGACAACGAGCTTACGAGGGCTAACAGTTTATGCGTAAAAAAATCAAGTTAGATTATACCCTCTCAAAAGAACCTTATTTAATTGATTTCTATTATTACATTATTGGGATGATTTCTTGGCGAGATTAAAAAATAGGTGTTTTCAACATTTCAGGAAAAATTTTCTGTATTTACATTTATATTACAAATGGACATATATTATAATTATACCCTTTCTAATCAAAGTATTTGCGTTCACAGTATATAGATTGTACAAATAAGAATATTGGGTATATTCATAAGAAATAAACAACATGCAAATTGCGAAAGAAACGCCCACTGGCGGAGTTACAGATTTTCAAATGACGTGAATCTACGTCAACGGTCGTGAAAATGTTAATAATCAGCGTTCTTGTCACAAGGACCCAATTTCTAATTCTCAAACTTTAAAAATTTATCCTAGAATTATTAAAGTGACTTTTACCTTTCGTAAATTAGTGGAAAAGTAAAAAATTTCTAATTCCATGAATTTGATTAATAAATTCTGATGGGTCTTTCATGTTTTATGATCGAATTAATAAAATATTTGTAGAAGTTAAAAAAAAAAAAAAAAAAAAAAAAAAAGGATTTTCTGATTTCTGATATTATGTAAGTAAAAAATGCAAATGATTAAGAAATAGCGTATTATTTATAAAGATGAGAAATTTTAATCTTTTAATAATTATTTAGAGAAATTCAGACTGAGTTGTAACTATTTTTAATAATAAGTAAAGAGCTTTGAGAAAACCCCCGTAAAATGCAAGAACTCGCAATAGTTGTTTGAGGTCGAAAAAAACACGACCCTTCGTCAGGCGAACAAAGTAGGCACGAGTGCTGAAAACCAAAGCGGCAATGCCCCATAGGTAAAAAACTTTGAATAAACACCATAAAATGCAAGAACTTCCAATAATTCTTTCGAGTCGAAATAAAACACGACCCTTTGTCGGGCAAACAAAGAAGCACTCGTGCTGCATACAAAAACAGCAACGCACGGTATCATATATCTATTATTTTAAATATATTGTAATCAATATCGCAGTTTTTTTTTTTTTTTTTTTTTTTAAACGGTGATTGCTGTATGTAAATTCTGGCTTTGTATCGATACGCCTTTTATCAAAGACTTTTCCATTAGTATTTTTAGACTATATATTCAAGGACTATATATCATTTAGACTATATATATATATATATATATATAACATTTAAGGACCGTACGATCCTTCAAATAGTGCTAGTTAAAACAGAAAGTAAAACGAGATTTCCTTTAACACTGAATTAGTTAAACTAGGAATGGTTTTATTCATAAATTATTTCGTCAATAAAATCTCATAAGCTTCTCCTATTCTCGATATCTTCTTCAATTGCCACACGGAATTACACGGTCATGTTAGTAACGGAATAAAAGTGTTTTAGTAAGGTTTATATTATTAAATGTATTTAAAGTGCGAAAACGTAAATAGATGAACAATTTCATTTAAAATTTACAAGATCTGTTGGTGACCTAAGTATTTTAATTTTAAACGAAAATATTAAACTGAAGTGTAAAAATAAATAATCAGGAAAGTAGGTTCGTAATATTTCGTTATCCATTTTAAGATGTAGGTCCCGTTCTAATGACATTAATGTGCAAATAATGATCGTAGAATGACAACCCCACATGTAATTGAAGTTCAGGAACAATTTAACACATTCGCGACCGCTAACGTGAATTCACGTCCATTGGAAATCTGTAACTCCGTCAGTGGGCGTTTCTTAGGTTACATTATTTCTTAACATTATACATAGCTGCCAATATTTTAATTTATTCCGGAGTACTTTTAGCCCCGCCTTTATTTCGCACCACTTTATAATAGAAAAATTTTCTTCAATGCAGAACTTAGATAAAATAAGAAAAAATTACTTTAAAAAAATAAGTGGTACGAAATAGAGGCGGGACTAAAATTACTCCGGAATAAATTAAAATACTGGCAGCAGCTATGCATTATATCCAATATTCACATTTGTGCAGTCTATGAATTATGGATACAAATACTTTGATTAGAAAGAGTATAATCGTAATGTATTAATTTATATCTTCAATATGAATACAGAGAACATTGATTTAAAATAATGTAATATAAATGAATAACGCCCACAGGTGGAGCTTACTGTCAAAAAGACAAAAACATGCGGTCGCGAAAGTGTTAATTTTTTGAACATGCTTCTGAAAAGTAGAATCATATCGATATGTCTTTGGAATAATTTTATGTGAATTAATAATAACCAGTTCATATTATATCAGAGGGATCAACATTTTGATTCATTCCGGATCATTTTTGTCTCGCTTTTTCTCCCATACCACTCTTTTTTTTTTTTTTTAACTGGGTATATATATATATATTTTTTTTTTTTTCGTAGATATTTATTGGCAAAGCTAGAAGACCCCGCCTTTTTTACAGGACACTTTCAGAAAGGAGAAATGTCTGCCATCTTTTCTACCATTTTATTATTATTATTATTATTATTCACAGATGTTTAACATATTTTTACCGTAGGTCGTGATTAAATAGGAGAGGTACTATCGTATAAAAATAGTGGTAGCAAAAAAGGCAGAAATTTGCCATTCTTGAAAGTGTCGTGAAAAAAGGGCAGGGACTTAGAGCTCTGTATATTGGAGGAAAATATTCTAAAAACAAAGTGGTGCGAAATAAAGGCAGGGCTAAAAATGCTCTGAAATAAATTTAAATGTTGCAGCTATGGTTATGTCAGTCAGCAAGAATGGTTATGGGATATTCTACAATAGACAGCAAAGTGCAACTGATGGAAAAAAATATATCCCTCTTCGTATTAACACATTTTGTCAAACATTTAGGGGAATACTTGATAAATTATTCGATAATTTTGTGAGTGTGAAGGAAATGTTTGAGCAGATATTTTTCGATGACATTGCGAGTCTTGCTAACAATTTTTCTGCACATTTCTATAAGTCCATCACTTGTATTCATAGGGAAATAGATGTTACTTTACGTAGGATAATTTTTTTTTAATATTATTATTATTATTATTATTATTATTATTATTATTATTTTAATCGCTTAAGCGGTTTTCAGCCAAATTCAGTGGGAGTTTCCGTTACAATATTGATGACAAATATTAAAAAAAAGAAAGAAAGAAATCTTTTAAAATTAGTAAATAAATATATTAAATAATTCATGAAATATTATTATTCGTACAAAATAATTTGTAATTACGAATGCGTAGGTGCTAAGAAAAATCGGTTTCCATATTTGAATTGAGAAACGCCTAGGTAATTTAGGAAAAAATATGCAAATAGCTATCGGGGAAACGTTATCATAGAAATGTTATCGTAAATAGTTATTTTCAGTCATTTTCTAAATAAGTCTTAGAACTAAGGAATAATTTGCACGTTCATTTCACCAGTTAACTCCAAAACTCTAAATAGCAACTTGTTTCTTTGATTTCTGTTTTTTCTCTTAACTTTTAAGGAAATGAATATATTAATAAAAAATTTGAATGACATGCTAATCAACAAATAATTAATTGAACTTTAATTTAATTTAAATTGAAATAATATTTTAACTGATATTAGTTCGATTTTTATAAAGTACTTAATATATATATATATACATATATATATATATATTCATTTAAAAAATAAAACTAAACAATTGATGGTGTAAAAGATGCAACATAAGTAACGGAACATTTATTGTACTTTTTTTTAACACTAAATATTTTCAAAAATTTAATATAAACATTTTACTTTCCTTTTTTCTTCCGCATCCTATATCTCTTTTATGTAAATAATAATAATATGAAATTTTGATTGAGTGCACCTTTTAATATTATTTATTGACAATTTAACTCTTCGCGTACACTCTAAAGCTCTGTAAACAATATTACCAACTTAAGTAATTTTTTTTATTCATTTACCACCAATTATTTTAAGGAGACGCGTTTTATATTAAAAATGGACAAATAAAGTTGAAATAGTTGAATCAACACTTGCAGTCAAAACTTAGTGTTGGATGTTGCATAAAAATGTCCCTAAATTTTGCAACATTGATTAAAGGAGTGAAACTAAATAGGTCTGACAAAAGATTAATTAAGTGATGATATATATAGATTACAAAGTAACAATTATATTTTAGGAAAATACTCAACAAAGATTTCGTGCCTGAGTGTAGTTGATTTTCACTCCGAATAACTGTTCTAGATCCTAGGCCTAGATGAGTTGACTTCCGAGTGGTACTAAGTGCATACTTGCCAACCATCTCATTATGAACCGTACAATTTTTAGTACCCACCTTTTTTTTCACACCAATAATTTTTTAGAGTAATTTTAGTTTTATTTAATAGTAACAGCATTTGGAGAGAATAACTCTAAAAATATATTGGTGTTATAAAAGGGGCGTTTTCTTAGGGGGCGTTAACATTTGTACGATTATTAATGAGATAATTGGCAAGTATATAACTGTGTGCGTGCGTGCGGGGGGGTCTTAGCACACACTCCTACGAGTTTTGGAGGAAAAAAAAAGAAAACAAAAAAAAATCTGCTAGTCAAAAGAAAAGACAATACCTACAAGAGCGATATTCTTTTGCAACCCGGTATTACCCTATATCAGTTTTAAAATATTCACTGCGAAATTCCTTGGAATACGACGAGGCCAGTGAATAAAGGAAAAAAAAAAGCCGGTTGTATCAAAAATTGAACTTTTTATTCTGAATATACTGAATTCTTAATACCAACTTTTATTAAAATGTAATTTTAAATTCATTCAGTAAATAACTTTCTTTAGTTAATATGAATTAAATAATTGATAGTTAGGAAGGCATTTTCAGACAGGAAAATTTTACAATTTTAGTTTGCAGATGTGTTTTTTCTTCATTTATTCAATTTTCTTTCTTTTCAAAACGGAATTCTTGAAAAAAATATTATTGTTATTTTTTAATCTGAGCTGCTAGCGTCGTAAAAATGCTAATAAGTTAATTTAAAATAAGCACCTCATCCAAAATCTGTGTAAAATGAAAAAAAAAAAAAAGTTGTATTTTAAAACTGTACCTTTTTCTTATCTGTAATGCATTTCTAACTGTAATAATTTGTAATATGGTATTATTTTTTAACCTTACATTTCTTAAAAAGTCGTGTTCTAAAAATGTTATGTAATTGCAAATTTTAAAAATAAATAAAACGTGGTGCTGTGAACGTAGTAACTGTGAAAATATTCAACTTTAAATTACAGCTGCCTTTTTCTTCCTTTATTTACTAACTATTGATTTGATATTTTTCATTTAAAACTGGTAGAGGGATGGTGCAGTTACAAATAATTTCGTACGAGTGCTCATATTTCATTAATTTTTTCGTATATTTTTTAACTAAATAACTATTATTGTTTTTAACATTTATCGTCAATATATCTAAAACTGCCATTAAATTTCTTTTAAAATCTCGTCAGTTATAAATAAAAATACTTAAATTAAAAAATAATGATGATAAAAATGTAAAATAAACATTTCTATAAATATCAGGGATAGTACCCTCCATGAACATATGAGTTATTCTTCTACAAATGCACTCAAACGCAGTTGTTGTAAGTCTCCCAGAGAATAAAGTTTTGTGGTTACCGGTCATTCAGATCAGGGGTGGCCAACCTGCGGCCCGCAAGGAAATGAACGATATTTAAAGTCTGAGAACATTGGTTAACCATTAATAAATCCATTCTGAATTTTCGAAGAGAAAATACCTTTCAACGGTTACTAAATAAACAAACGACAGTTTTTTGTAAAAAAAAAAAAAAAAAAAAAATCTTTTTATTATAGTTATTAATGTTCAGTGATAACTTTTTGACGGTTCTACTGTTAATTTATAAATAAAAATAATTTATGTTTAATGTAATTTAAAATATGCTCTAAATTCTCATCCTCTTTTCCGCCGAAAAAAGGTATACACGATTTATACACTCACATACATATATAAACACATACGTACATACAATGTGGGCCCGCCCGGATAAAATAGATTTCCAATGCGGCCAGCCAAGCATTTAGGGTTGGACAAGCCTGATTTAGATAATTTTCTTGTACATGATGATACCAAATCTATTTTATTATTATTATTATTATTTGTTTTGGACATTCTTGATTTTCAGTGGCCTCAAAATATCGTTGGAAGACATGTGGTCAAACATCTATTTCACGCTCCCAAAGTTATAGAAGAATTCGTCAAATTTCTCTTAAAATGTGTTACAATACGGGGTAAACTGAAGGTTGTTCACTTCGGTTTGTCACTCATCTGCAAAATAAAAAAATTGATAATTTACTTTTTTGACGAAATAAAAATATAAATAAATATTTATACCGGAATAATAATACTAGATTTTATTAAATTATTAAATTTGGTAACCAAGTGTCGGCGAGTTTCAAAAAAAAAAAAAAATAATAAAAGTTGTGTCGGGAAAATTTAATAAGTTCAGCAAGTGTAGGGGTACTAGAAATGAGACGGGCTCAGCCCGAGCCCGATCGGGGTCAAGTCTTCGGGCTCCGGGCGGGCTCGGATTGAAGCTAGAAGTTCCGTTTATTTTATTCTTCACTAACTGGAAAATGTAAAAAAAAAACGAAATTTTATTCATTTTGAGAGCACTTTTAGTAATGCCATAATATTCATGATAGGTTATAAATCACAAAATAATCTTGCAAACCTTAGTAGCTTTGACTTTCCATTTTCTAAATAGAACTTTTTTTTCAACGGGATGCATATTATGTCATAGTGTTTTACAGTAATTTTTCCTCCTTCATTATATTGGGCCTCATTATATCACCTATTCGGATAAATTTTTTGTCCCCCGATAGGCGCGTTATAAACAATGGGCTGCACTATAAATATATATTATATAAATATATACATGTACACAGAGACACAGATATTATAAATTGTTATAATAACATTTATAGTTATTTAAATTGAGGATTGGTAATAAGAAATTTAATTTGAAAATGAAAACGGTATTTAATTTTACTATTGTGTATGCGTTGCATAGCGTACCTCTTTCAATATCGGGCTCGGGCTCTGATCACACAAAATTTTTCGGGCTCGGGCGAGCTCAGTTCAAAAATGTTTCGGGCCCGGGCGGTCTCGGATTGCCAAAATAGAGCCCGAACTCACCTCTAAGGGGTACAGTGATCGCATCCTCTTAGCGATGACACTGTTCCTCAAATTTTTTATTAGGACAACGACTCATGTTTTCAAGAAATACTGAGTTTATGAATTTTTTATATAAAAATTGCTAATTTTTTTTTTTTTTTTTTTTTTTTTTTTTTTTAAATAAGTTTTTTTTATAAAATAGAAATAATTCATAAAACTTGAAAATAAAATAATAAAAATCAAGATATCAATACATTCATTTAGAGCTTGTTGAAAGCTTGATAATCAATAGACTGTGTCCAATAAGTACAGCGAAAAACTTTAATCGGAGATATGGAACATAATAAGGATCCGAAATTTTTAGATACCTATGACTGTGAATGTCATTCTTTCGTCATTTTTTAAAAGTTCTGGATGTAGCTTTTAAATTTTGAATTAAAAAAAAAAAAAAAAAAAAAAAAGTGAAAATTGTTATACAATAAAGGTATGCATAGTAATAATGCTTTGTCTAATTGATGTATTTAAATATCTGATTCTAATGATATGAGTAATGTATATAATTTTGTGAAACGATGGATGTCAACGTATTAAAACACGAGGTAGGCTGAGTAATAATAAAAATAATATTAAATAATAAAAAAATAAGCAATTAAGTAATAAAGAAAAACAGCATCTATAATCTGAGCTCTCTACCACTATTACTATGGATCTATCTTAAAATCTTTATAGTATTTCATCGAAACTTCTTGTGATAGTAGACCTGCTAACTCTGCAAGTTTATCCGTAATGGTATTAAGCCCCGCCTTTTTTTCATACCAGAATAGTTGTAGAGCAATAGCCTTCTTATTTAATCATGATAACATATTGCTGAACTATTCTGGTGTGAAAATAAAGGTGGGGCCTAATACCATTACGGATAAACTAGCATAGTTGGCAAGACTATGATAGAATAAGATTATTAGTGTTTAAAATAATTTGCAGCAAAAAATGTGTTAACCTGTCACTCCTGTACATCACAGTCATATGGCTGGATTAGTTAAACTGTAATATAGACCTGCCAATTATGCTAATTCATCCGTAATAGCGTTAGACCTCGCCTTATTTTCACACTAGTAAATATGTAGAGTAATATTCAGCAATATGAACTCACTATTAAATAAGAAGATAATTAATCTACACAAATATACTGGTGGGATAAAACGGCAAGTACTAACACTATTACAGATAATTCCCATAACTCGAAGCGTACTGTAATAATATAGTAAACCTGTAAAAATACTGCTAAAAAATTTTAAATTACGCATTAGCTTGTATTCAAATCTGAGCCGAAGCAGACTTTTTTCTTCTGTTTTTTCACAAATATCTTAATCCTTTCTTGACTTTTCCTAAATCATTGTGCTTTTCAAAACAATAAAGTTTCCAAGAAAACCCTATTTAACTCTTAGTCTTACAAAGGCTTATACCTAGAAATACGGGCAGGTGTCCTTTTGACCCCTGTACGAAAGAAAGATATCTGAATATTTTTTCTGCGGTAAACTATTTTTGTTTTCACCTGCTAAACAAAAACAAATAAAAGGAAAGGAAAAACATGTGCTTCTGTAACCTCTCATATGCCAGTCACGTGATTTGAATTTTCGGAATGCATTTATTTGTGAAATGAGAACTGATGAAAGAGCTTATGTTCGAGTAAACGTTTGTAGATTTTGCTAGGTATTTTGTTTATTACATACAATAAAAATTTTTGATAAATTATTTTTTATATTTATGTGAGTTTATTATATACTAATGGCTCGTAGAAGAGTACTAACACAAGAAGAAATAGTTAAATTGGTGCAAGAACTATCTGTTTGCGATTCTGGTTCTGAAATGGATAACAATTATTCAAAGATAGATGAAAATGGAACCTCTAGTGATTCAGAGTTTGTTATAACGATATATCATGTAATATCATCTTCTAGCTCATGTGAAAGTGAAAATGAATTAGCTTTTGATAGTTCAAATTATGACATAACTAAGAATGCCAAAGCAGGAACTAAGTACTATATGCTCAAAGGGGAATAATAAGAAATTCAACGTTATTCAGCCAGCTATTTGTCCATACCATTTAAAATATACACTAATCATTGTAATTTCGTTTATTTTTATTGGATTTTCAAATATATTATATTTTTCAGGGAAATATGCAGATTTTTTTTTTCTAGGTGTCAAAATAACCCTCGCCATATTTCACGAAGATCGCCGTAATTCTAATGTTAAGAACTTACTGTATTACTTTTGACGAGAGAACTCTAAATATTACCCGTTTTGCTTTTAAAGTAAGTGCAGTTGAGATGATACTGCATTTAATGATAGTTAGTTCAGATAGTTTATCATCATCAGCTTCGGAGACGACAATCTAAGAATTTTTTACATATATACTAATACATTATTTTGCAAATATTTTATGGTATAAATTTTCTAAATAAAATTTTGCGATATCACTAAATTTAATTAGAAAATGGAGTTTATTCTTGGATGACTTATGTTTTAGCATAAAATATAGAAATTAATTTTATAAAACATTTTTTAAGTTTTCAATTAGAACATGTTTTCGTTATCTATTTTTCTACTTAATTTCTTGATATTAAAAGAATAAAGGTGTTTCAGTATTATTATAAATACCTAAGTAGAAATTTCATAAACACTTAACATATATTCTACCAGAGCCTCCTTAAGTAGATGCCTAGCGAGTCGCTCGAAAACTTGGCAACAGTACAAGAAGAACATAGCCAGTAGATGGCGCTTGATACCGTACGTAAAGTTATGTTTATTTCCCGCGAGCGCGATGCAATTGAGCTTCAATTGAGTTCTGGTTTATGTTTTATTAATTTAACAAATGTGAGAGTTTTTTTTTTTTATAATATGGTGTATTGCGTCGTTCCATTTTATAAATCAGACAGTAGCCGTGAAAATATATGTTTCCACGAAATACCAAGCAATGCAATTCAGCGTAAAAAATTGCTTCCAAATATTTCCTGACAAGGTATGTAAACTGCATAAATAATTAATGCAATATTGCCAACCCTCCGGATTTTTGAATATCAATAATATTTTTCACAAAAAACACTATTTTTCTTTATTATCGTAAATTGTGTGATTAAGACGAAGATAAATTTAAAAGAAATTATGATATAAAAATTCGAAGGGTTGACACCTCTCTGTTAGTAAGTTAGATTTAACAAATAAAAATAGTTATGCTTATTACAAAATGAAATAAAATTTTTATTTATTGATGTAGGAATACAGAAAAATAACTTGTTCTTAGTTACTTTCAAGTCATTCTATATTGGAGTATTTTATAGTTTTTTTCATAAAATGAATAAAACTATAAAATACTCCAATATAGGAACAAGATTGATTTATATTTTTTTAATACCACTGTTTTTTAAAGACTTGTGTAAATGCGTATAAAAATTTGATTATTTCAGTTAAATCGAAACAAAAGTGTTGGGAATCTTGAAAAGAAAAAATAGAAAATTTTTATTTCTACTTTTGTTCTTTTTTAAAATATTAAGTTTTAAGATTCAAAACATTACTTTTATTAACCTTTTACCACAGAAATGGAATATGGAATTAAAAATTCATGTAAAAATTAAATATCATGAGTACTGATTTGAAAAATTATCAGAAAAATGAAAAATATCCCCACATCCATACACTCACATATATATACACACAAACACATATACTGGCTAAATATAAATCAGGGGAAAACTCGATATCGAATTTTTGGACCGAACACAATACTTTCATTACCTACGGTAGTAGGGTAATGGAAGTAAAATTATTTCAAGGATGTTATTAATTTGTCCTTAAATTTGCCAATCTTTATCAAATTTTTCAATTTGAAACCTAATACGAGTTTTAAAATACAATTGTGAATTTCCTGCATTTGTTTGTTTTTAAGTTTTTCTGATAATAAATATGCATATAAATCAATCGCTAAAAACTAAAAAAAAAAAAAAAAGTTTTTTGTATTCAGGGAACCTCAAAACGTGACTTTATTCAAAAATCTGAGTTGAAGATAGAACTTCAAAAAAAATACTTTTTTTACATTATAGGTTCGAAAAATTAATTTTCCTTCTTCAACAGCATTCGTCGACATAAAAAAGTGTACCAAAGCACTTCCGTCAATTACATTCTACAGAAAAGAACGTTTAGCTTAATTTTGGATAGCCCTGTATGTTTTCAATAAACTATGTGCACATCAGATTGTGCATTTAAATTTAGTCTTATATGAAAAACACTTAACACAAAATGAAATACACTTTCAGCATTTTCCAAGTATATCCGAGATAGACAAACCGACGCGCACAGACCAACCGCTAAAAACATTTTTCGTTTCAGGAGACCTCAAAACATGTAAACATAACACAACTTTATTTCGAAAATATCTATCAGTTTCGAAAGCATACCCTCTCGGAACTGGTGGAGCTAATAAAATCTTGGGGGAAAAAAAAACTTTTCGTGCGAGAGAAAACTTATACTCAAGAAATCCTTAATTTTAAAAATTTAAATCTTAATGGTTATTTATTTATTTTTTGTGACGGACTAGACAACAGATTGTCTTCTTCTCCAATTTTTATTACTGAATGTTAACTTATCTCGTTAATGTGCTGGTCTATTTTTCTTATAAATAATATAAAATTCTCGATTTAAGAAAAATAACTCACACCTAATAAGGTAAAAATGTAACGTAGAGGACATGACCAAAAAAAGAAAAAAAAGACATGATTTTAATAATTTATCATTATAAATTATTCATTCTAAACTGAACTCATTTAAAGTTCAGAGATTTTAATTTATATAAACGAAACTTTCATCTGATATCTATCTATATTAAAAAAATTTTTGAAATTTTTATTGAATAAATATATAAAAAATAATTTAATCGCGTGATAGACATGCCATGTTTTTGCTTATTTAATTTTAAATTTCGTTTTTTAATTAATAATATATTAAAAAAAAAAGGTGTTATTTATTTGATACGTTGTAATTCAATTAGTTGAAAAGCTAAAATAGGTCTTGTCCACTTTCGAAGAAAATTAAAACCTATACTTTTTTAAATATAAATATTTGAACATTTTTTTTTAAAAAATATTTACGATAAAGCACTTTCACACCATTTTTTCAAATTAAAAGAAAAAAAATACAATTTTGGACTTTAAATTGAAAATAATAGCTAGATTTTATATGAAAAATATAACTTATCTATGAAACAGAAGAAAATTGTTGCTCTGCGTAGGTGCTGTCATCTAGCGTTAGTTTTGTTTTTTAAATGTTGCCTAATTTAACATTGGGATTCGAAGCGCGTGGAAGGCATCTACTTAAGGAGGCTCTGATTCTACTAACTTTTTAAAACGTTATAAATTTTAAAAAACTGTTGTTTCTATTAATAACAGGTTATTTCGTTATTTTTTAAAATAATACCTCTTCCAGTTACTCTAAAGAAGGTATTATATACTTTTTTTTTAAATGTAGTATTTTGGTTTGTTTAATGTACAATTAATTTTTGTACATTAATATTTCGCTTATTTATTTATTATTTATTTTCAGGTCACATAATTATTTTTCCAATTCATGTAATTATTAGCCAGAATATATATATATGACAACACTATAAACAAATTGATATTAAACCAAAATTTAAAATACTACTTCTTTTTTCTTTTTAAGGGGGAGGGGGCTTTTTTGGCCAACGGTTATAAATGACCGTAGGCTGGATGAATGGTCCTTACGTTGTCAAACCTTGTCCCATATGCGACATTTAACTTTTATAACTACATTTTAGTATTTTCTATTTTTAAGATTTTATGTGAAAAAAACGACCGTGCTGTGTATTAGGATTACATTTACTTATTGAATCAGAGTTTGTAATTTCAGCCCTTTTGAGGACACTTTAGAGGATCAGGTATTTCCGCTTTTGTTGTTACAACAATTTTTATACAATAATCTCTGTTTTATGTAATCACCATACATTGCTATAAAGGTGCCATAAAGGTCAATATTGTCAAATTTAGGAACATTTTTTATTTACTAATCACCAATAATTTTGAGAAGTGATATTTAATATACATAATAGACAATTAATCACCGAACTTATTAGGCAAGCGTTACATTTAAAAATAAATTAAAAATTATGGATATTGAATAAAAAAGTCCCTAAATTTGGCAACATTGAAAAACGATTCCTGCATGATAACACTGGTAGCAAAAATAGAGTAAAATTTTCATACATGAAAGTGACCTGAAAAGGAATATGTTCACTTTTGAAATTATACAGAGGTTAGAAGTGATACATCATATGTAAATTTAACTCATCAATTTTTGTTGAACTTATATTTTTCTTCGTAACATACTAATGGTTAATACTCTGGTGATAATGGTTAATACTCTGGCGTAACACTAATGGTTAATACTCGGATTATGAATACACCTGGAAGTACGAAAGCCTCCACGTCATTAAGTTGATTTTCCTTCATTAGGGTTATTATAGTCCAGTATTTTTCCCCTGACTGTTCCACATTATTTTTTTATAGCCATTTTCGTTTTAACCCATTAATAGTCGCGTATTGGTCTATTTGCTGGCCATCATTTATTAATTCGTTTTTCAGATCATCCCTTGTGGACAAAGTGGGAAATATCTGTATAACTGCCCTTGGATGGGTGTCATCTAACATAGTTCGTTTTCAAATCAGTCCTGCATTTTTTTTTTTCTTTTTGAAGTGAATAACATTTTACTTTTGAATTCAGTTTATTCGACCGCGATGCGAGCATAACGTTGATTCCTTCCTCCACTTTCTCCCGATTTTTTAGATATGTCAGTGTTTTACGGGAAAAGCTTCACGTGAAATATATGCAATTGATCTTACTCTACAGATTTTCTTTCAGCGTTACAAAAAATTGCACGACTCTCCAGTTAACCTTGATATCGATGACCTGGTACCTGGGTGCCCTCCCCTTTTTTTGCGTGATTTCCCTATTATTTGCATGATTATTAACTAATTAGTATAGTTTTCAATTTTTATAATATATATATATATATTATCGTACGCCAAACATGTTTATACGCTTGTTCAATAACCAAGGATACGTGTACCTAATCTATGTGCTCTTTCTATTAATAAAATTGGAAATGCTTCTTATCGTTAATATCAGTGAAAAAATACATTTGAAAATAATAATGATAAATATTCTGTTATCAAAATACGACATTTTTATTTATTCTAAATACTACATGTTGAGGGCAATCTCTGCAGCGACAGAAAATATAGGAATATTCATCGTACGCTGGATTTTTACAAACTTGGCATATTTTATTCGTTTCTACGCCGTTTTTCAAAAGCAGTAAAGCAAATCTTGCAAACCCCAACAACTTTTGCCTACCACTTGCATTTCGTGATGGGGGTTGTGAAGTGGAGCCAGAATTTTCGGATACATTGGGCACTGTGAGTGATTTATTTAGAATAGTTTTGAATCCTGATCTAGCTAAGAAATGACTCATAGTTTGGATATTTAAGACGCAATTTTCAATTACAGGCAAACTCAAATCTTCGTCTAAACTTCGCAAAAAGTAGACGACATCGCTCGTTCTGCAGTTTAGCATATTTTTATTTTCCGTATATATAATGTAAACAGGAAGAGCCGTTTTGCCCACAATCTTAACCCTTTGCGGCGCAAGACAATTCGTATCATTTAAATTATACTGCCACCGGAATTCATGAACTAAATTAAACTAAAACTAATTTTAAATTTTAAGGTTGAAAAAACTGGCCTTTTCTGATATGTTATAAACGTAAATTTTTGCTAAAAAAATTCCGGGATGAATTTTTGCAGCTGGATCTTAAATTTTGCGTCCTCGCAGCGAGGACGCCGCGCGTTAAGGAGTTAAAGACAGAAGGTAAGCAGTGTTGACAGATTTCGTGGATTTTTTATTCATTAATCACCAATAATTTTTAATTGTAACAATTCCTCAATTGCTTCGACTATTGATAGCCTATTACATTTGTGAAATATCATATCACAAAATTATTGGTGAATACTCAATAAAAGGTCAAGCAGATCTGGCAACACAGAAGCTAAGTGGCCATCTATTTTTTCATCTCCGTAGTGTACGTCTCAATAATTTATCCATCTCATCTACGCCAGATTTTGATTCGTTATAAAATTGAAATATTTAAGGTTTTTATTTCGTCTAAGTAATGGCTGCATCATGATGAAAAGTTGAAATTAATGTAACATTATTTTTTTCTTTGGAACATGGGAGCAAATAGTCACCTCATCGTAGATTCCGAATAAGGAACTTAATATTAAAAGGAAACTTGACTCAGGTTTATTAAATCCAGTAAAAAAGTACAAAGTTAGGAACGTCAAAAAGAAAAAAAAAAAATAGGAGGCCGACAGCTGTTTCGGTAGCCTATAGCGTGCTGTCTTCAGTGCATAAACAAATCAAAGAGAAGTGCTCATATATATAGAAAAGGGTCCGAATTCAGTTCAACCACTAGAATTACGTGAAAGGTGGGGGGAGGTGCCAATATAAATATTAGAAACACTAGTTGTGAAAACTGCAGAAAAATTAAGAAAATGTTGATCGAATGTAAAATTTCCCACAATCAGACAAATAGAGTACAACGAAATCACAATTAACAATATTTTTAAGGATTTTTATAAATATAAAAAGCTTCAACGAAATCGAGTTCATAAATGGATTTAGGTCTGCAAATTATTTTGGCTGAATCAAATTTAAAATTATGATTTTTTCCCCAGCAATGCTTAAAAATAGCCGATTTATTGGTTTCTTGTATACAAACGTAATTAGTATGTTCTTTAAGACGGAATTTAGGACTGCATTTCGTTTGGCCAATGTATAATAAACCACACTGACAGAAAATACTACAGATGTCCCAAGAGTTATACATATCTACAGGATCTTTTAACTTAAAAAAGGAATTAATTAATTGTTTTAATTGAGAAAAGGTGAATTTATTGGAAGGCGAACAAATTATTTTAAAATCATGTTGTTTGAGAATTTTAGCTGAGACTGATTTAGTAGACGAAGTATGAGGGAGTTGGAAATTTTGGATAGATTTGTCTATAATGGAAAGGCCATAACCTCTGTCAGTTTCTATGGCTTTCAGATATTTAATTCCAGAGTTTAATAAAACAGGATCAGAAAAAAAAAATATTAAAGGCACAGTTAACAAAAGTATAGAAAGCAGACAATGTTTGGATACGTGGATGACATGAACGCGCATGTGGAGGTGGAGAGACAGCAAAATTTTTACAATAGACAGTAGTGAAAAATCCATCTGCAGTGCGAGAAACAAGGGTATCAAAAAACGGAAGTGAGACATTATTTTCTATTTCATATATAAACTGGATATTATTGTCTATGGAATTTAAAGTTTCTAAGACATGGTCAATATTGTGACGAGATATGTCCATAAGCGTAAAGGTGTCATCAATGTAAACGGTTAAAAAGGAAAAGACATTTTCTTAAAAAGCATACTTTCAAAATAATGCGTTTAAATATCTGCGAGAATTTGGAAGAAAGGGGATCCCATGGCTAAACCTTCAGGTTGACGACAGAAATTTCTTTGAAAAGGAACGTAGTTTGTGATGAACAAATGCGGGTTCGAAAACTTAATCCTTGTATTTCAAAAGAAGTGAAATGGAATTGTTCTACTACATTTTCGAGACAGCAGAGGGCGCCACTTACTTAAAGTTAGTGGAAAAGGATTTTACTTCGAATGCAACCATAGTAAGATTAGTATAAGGGCAGTTTTCAATATTTTTTGCGAAGTTAATAGAGTTCTTTAGAGTGTAGATATCTGTAGAAAGAAGGGAAGCAAAAATTGTAGTTAGAAATTTTACTAAACGATAGGAAGCAGTACTAATGTTAGAGACTATGAAACGAAATGGGAAGTTGGGTTTGTGGACTTTTGTTAAAGCATAAAATCTGGTATAATCAGCTATAGAACGGGTAAGATGAGATTTATTTGAGTCAAGATTTTATAGCAGATTTGATTTTAATTAATTCTTGAGGAGAGGGGTCATGGGGCAGAAAAATATATGGGTCATCATTAATTAGTTCGGTTGCATTATCGATATATTGTTTCTTATCTAAATTAACAATCTGACCACCTTTATCTGCTTTAGTTATGATGATATTTTCATGAGATTTCAATTCATGCAAGGCGTTTCTTTCTGCAGGGCTAAGATTAGATTTAAGATTCTTAGAGTTTAAATTGGCATTATAAAGGTATAAATGACGAAAATTTTCTTTTTGTTGGTCAGTCAGCCGAGAATAACTGAGGAAAAGAAGGAGGATTAGAAATAGCAAAATTTGAATTGTGTTTAAAAATTCAGTATTAAATAATGGAAATTTCAGCATTCGAAAAATTGACGATGGCATTTTTATTGACAGCAGGAAAGTCATTGGAAAGATTAGGTTTCTGTGAACTACGAAGGCGGGTGAATGTATCATGCAATATAATTGAATGTGTACGAGAGAGGTTGTTGCAATGAATCCAGGAATTCCGATCGTTCAGCGTAAAATTAGGCAGTTCAAAAGCTAATTTTAAAGCGAGAAAGGATATATATATATATATATATTTTTTTTTTTTCTCGATGTTGGTACGAGTTTCCTTAATAACTTGAAATTCAGACGATTGAGAGCACGAAACATTTTAGTACGGAATCGGTAGAAACGAACATTCAGAAATAAAGAAAATAGCTCAAATTATTACTGACCCAATCTTCCCCTTAGTTGAGGCTCCTCAGCCCAGGCTGCTCAGTAACGATTATTAGACGTCTGCTCTTATTGTTCTGTTTCATTTCTTTATGCACTGAAGACGGTACGCTCAATGTTACCGAAACAGCTGTCTGCTTCCTATTTTTTTTATCTCTTTGTTGTAGTGTTTTACTGGTTTTATGGAACTTAATACTTGACGTGACTTACATGGCGCCATTTCTTGGGGGATATAGCTTTTATTTCTTCTCAAAGTACTAACAATTGTAAAGTTAATGGTTATAAGTGTTTGGCCAAATGCGGTGATGTAAAAAAAAAAAAAAAAAAAAAAATCCATGGTGTGATGTTCCGTCCAGAATTTTTCAATGTGACGATCAAATCTTTAATAACGTGGATTAGTTGCTCATGGACTGTTACCTTTACTCTCTGTCTGTATTTCTTCATTAAATTTTGATTTATCATTATCCATAGATCACGAATTGCAGCTGCTTTATTATTTGGAGTATTTTGATTGTCAAACTTAAAAATGATAGAATTGGTATATGTTGTAAAGGAGAACGCATGGTTGCCGACATTTTAATTTATTCCAGATCATTTTTAGCACAACCTTTATTTTGCACCACATTATATATAGAACAATTTTCTCCAATACATAACTAAGATAAAATAAGAAAAAATTGCTCTTAAGATAGAAAGTCGTATGGAATAAAGACGGAACTAAAAATATGCTTTGGTATAAATTAAAATATGGCTTCTCTTGAAAACGTAATTAAAATTAAAAATGAATAAAATACACCCAATTCAAATCGCCGCCGTACCTGGTTCTTATTCATTATTTTCGTTTTGCTACAAATTATATAATTACGTCATATTTACAACGTTGAGTATTTTCAAGCGTTATGAGTGCATTTCGTGAAGGGCTTTCTGTAAATGTGCAAAAATTTTGAGAAAAATAATCTGGTTATTTATTTTTGTGCTTAGTGTAAAAAAAAAAAAAAAAAAAAAAAAAAATTAATTTAAACTCATGATATTTTTAATTTTTAAATAACTATTTAAATTTAATTTTTATATACTTTAATGAATTGTGCAAATCAACAAATGATAAAAACATAAAGTAAAATTTTCCTTTTGTCAAGATGTTTAAAATATTTATTTCCCAGATATAAGTTTAGAGTCCACGTTCATTTATTTATTGAAAAATATCAGACATTTTGTAATCCTTCTAACTTTTTAATATATTTGAAAAAAGGAGTAAAATCATACAACGCTGTGCATCTGTTTAATCCCTTAACTGTTTTGCCCATATAAATTTCAGTTATTAATTTAATTGCAATTTATAGAATGACACCGTTATTTTTCCAAAGTGTTTCTTTTGATTAATTTTCGAAAGATGAAATTACTGTCGAAAGGTTAAATAATATAAGTTTCAACATGCAGCAATATTGGTGTAAGTTGAAATATAAAATCTTGTGACATGAAATAGTGTGAATTATGAATTTTGTGAAATGTTTTGCCTTTAAACTGGTTGGCTAAAAAAGAACTTTTTGACTCACAGTTTTGCGACCGAATTTGAATTGGTCTTCACTGTTCCGCTTTTAGTTCCCGATTTTCTATATGAATTAATCTAATTTGTGGGGGTTGAACAGTTTCTAGCTATTGTTCTTTTTGCAATTTCTTTTCTGTTACAGGTTTTTTTTTTTTTTTTTTTTAGCAGA
Organism: Salticus scenicus; assembly: GCA_963930645.1. NCBI lineage: Eukaryota > Metazoa > Arthropoda > Arachnida > Araneae > Salticidae > Salticus > Salticus scenicus. The sequence goes on along the minus strand of OZ005660.1, from coordinate 175,578,250 downwards.
AACATCTATATGAGGAAGACGCTTTTATTATAGGCGTTACAGATTTTATTAATATGTAGATAGTAAATGCAGGATTTAGTTATTTTTTATGACAGATGAGTTTTAGTTCTTTAATCATCTAAATGTTGAAATTCTGGAAGACAAGTTTTATGGAATAAAATCAAATAGTAATATTATTCACGAATTGTAGTATCTCAATAAAATACAAATTGTAATAATATGAAAAATTCAGAAAATTGTTTATGTATAGTTGAATAGAATAATGATGATCTTAGATTTTATTTTATAAGATATTATTTCTTTAGGTATTTGTTGCATAAATATTTTGAATCTCATGTCATGTTTGCTTGCACTTTTATTTCCAACAGGAAAAGGGGAGACATAAGGAAAGAATATATCCTAATCTTATTCTATTATTAATTTTAATTTACAAGTAAAATTTTCTAGTTAAATTATAACTGTAATTAGTAATCATAAAATAAGAATTCTAAATATCCAAGTCAATAACAGTAATGTTTTGCTTGCAATACGGTGTGGATCCTATGACACTAGCTATCTAGCTCGATATTTCTTTTTATAAATAAATATTTTCTAACATAATATATTTTCTAAATAATCATTTTTCGATTATGTTTCTCAAAATAAAATTTTCCGTTACATGCGATTACTTAATTAACAATAATAGTAAGTTATCAATTATATATTACATAGAGATGTCAACTTAAATAATTTATTCAGAATCATTGTTAACCCCGCCTTTTTTCATGCCAGTAATTTTTAAGAATAACTTTTTTTTATTTAATCGTTTTCGCATATTAAACAGAAATGTTCTACAAAAATTTCGGTGCAAAAAAAGAGAGCGGGGCTAAAAGTGCTCTGGGATGAATTTTTAAAAAATGACAACTCTGTATAGAGCAGAGCTGCCAACCAAATCCGGCAAATTGTTAGAGCCGCCCCTTTTCCTACACCACTTAAGTTTTAGAGTAATTCTCTTCACATATATTTACGATGAATGAAGAAAACAAATACTCTAAAAATTTTGTGGTGTAGAAAGCGGGACGGTACTACAATTTTGCCGGATTAGGTTGACAGCTCTGATAGAGATTACAAATAACAATATATTATGTCTTTCAAGAAATGTGAATAACGTAGTAGCCATTTATTTCTCTCAAAATGTGAACTAAAAAAGTATCATCTGCTGGAAACACTAACATTTTAAGATATTTTTATAGACATAGTCTTCTTATAATTTAAACCTCTAAATAGTTGTATATATATATATATATATATATATATATATATATATGTGTGTGTGTAAAGTAAAGTGTTGTAAAAGTTATTTTCAGCCGCAAGAGAAAATCATAACGAAATGTTTTTAATTCAAGACACATTCAAGAATATCACAAGACTTTAAAAGTTGAAATATAAATGCTGACTGTAAGATACATCCATTCGTCTTTAATATTTATTCTAAGTGTTACTTTGAAGAAGTTACGAAAACTTTGAAATGGATTCAATAGCTAAATTACGGCAAAAGATATCAATACATATTTAATATCGGGGAAAAGTTTTGCATGAGTTTAATGATAAATTTCGTTTTCTATATAATTATAAAGTGCGTTTTTAATCATCTAGAATTTAGAAAGAATACTTGTTTTACGAAAACAAAATTAATCAATATAGAATAATCACACGAAGTTTGTGAATATTATAAAATTTTCGTAATATTATTCTTTTAAAATTGAATAATTGTAACATTTTAAAAATTAATAGTGAATATTTTGTTAATACATACCTGACAACCATCTCCTTATGGAGCGTAAAATTTTTAGTTCTCGCCTTTTTATTTCACAAAAGTTTTTTTTTTTTTTTTTTCAAGTAATTTTATTCTTATTTAATCGTAACAACATTTTGAGAGAATTTCTCTAAAAATAAAGTGGTGTAGAAAAAGGGGTGTTTTTTTCAAGAGGCGTTAAAGATTTTATACTTATTAATAATACGAATGGCAAGTATGTCAATATACTCTATTCTTCATTAAAAGTTTTATTACTTTCCGAACACTATAGTGAGGAAAGTATTGTAATCATGTCAAAAATCCGAATTCGAGATTTTGATGTTTCTATACGTTTTGAGGTCCCCTGAGTCCGTTTTCACTATTTTTACGATGATGTATGTATGTGTGTGTGTATGTGTGTATGTGTGTATGTGTGTATGTCTGTGGGTGAACACGCTAGCGTCTAAACGCTTCGTTCGATTAACCTGAAAGTTGGTACGCATATTGTAAGTCACCATAGTACGAACCCTATAGATTTTGGTGAATCTAGCACTTATAGTTTTTTTACAGGGACACAAAGAAAAATTCTTTGTCATTATGGCCTATGGGAGCAAAATCTTAAAAGTGCGATAGCATCTAAACGCCTTATTCAATAGAGCAAAAATTTTATACACATATTATAGATCACAAATACTCAATCTGTATAGATTTTGGAGAATCTAGCACTTATAGTTTTTTTACAGGGACACAAAGAAAAATTCTTTATCATTATGCCTATGGGGCCAAATTTTTAAAAATGTGATAGTGTCTAAACGCCTTATTAATCCGAGCAAAAAAATTGTACACATGTTATAGATCACAGTTGAACTAACTGTATAGATTTTGGTGAATCTAGCACTTACAGTTTTTTTACAGGGACACAAAGAAAAATTCTTTATCATTATGGCCTATGGGACTAAATTTTTAAAAGTACGATAGCATCTAAACGCCTTATTGAATTGAGCTGAAAATTTATATGAGTATTATAAATCACTGTTGCACTAACTATAAGCATTTTGGTGAATCTAACATTTATAGGTTTTTACAGGGACACAACGAAAATTTCTTTGTCATTATGATCTATGGGCTCAAAGTTCAGTAGCGTTAAATAAAACAACGTGTAATAGATGGAGAAAAATACTCAAACACTCTATTATGGTTTTCTCTCTTTTGCTTGTTTAACAACTACTCTTTCTTTACTTTATCTACAAAACTGTTAATTACTCAATGTTCGGAAAGTCGAGTGGAGTCACTCCAGATTTTTTTTTGATATAGTTTTAATCAGAGTCAGTCAGCCACTTTATCATAAATTGATAATATTTTTTTTTTTTTTTTTTTTAAGTTATGATGCATTACACAGTTTATAGAGTTCAATATAATGTGGTGTTTCCCGACGTGTACATTGAATTTTTTGTTATCTACAGGAATTTAACAAAAATTCCTCAAAGAATCAGATTAGAATATTCCAGTACTATCTTGGCACAAAAATTAAAAAAAATTTTAATGCTTCTTACATGTACTTTTGTGATCATCGATTTGATTTTAAAATTATTATTATTATTTCTCATGCATCCTACGGTCACATTGTTTTTTACAACTTCGAATCATGTTTTTAATAACCTTACTTCAACATTTTTCTCATAAGATGCCTGGAAATTTCGTACGCAAAACTTTCATTTTTCTCTATTCGGTTACTATTTTATTTATTGTAATTATTATTATAATTATAATTGTTATTATTTTTTTAATTATACTATTGTAATTAATGTTTTATTTATTTATTTTTTAATTTATTAACATTTTCACTTTTTAAATTTTAAAAATATGATTACTCTAAATGTTTACTACTAAAGAATGTAAAAAATATTTTCCATGTTTTATCCTACCACTTCCATTAATTTTATGCGTTGCTTCTTCCACGTTGCACTAACTTTTTTCTTTCTAATTAATGGGCGCGCTTAATTATTTCAACCCAAAAAAATATTATATTTTTCTAGATATTATGAGATTTGCTAAATTTTATAATTTATTTCGGAGCGTTTTTAAACTGGCCTTTATTTGACACGTTTTTATTTGCAGAATAATATTATCTGATGCATAGCTACGATAAAATAAAAATAAAAGGCAGGGCTAACAATGCTGGTAATAAAAGTTGAAAACTCGTTTTTTTTTTTTTTTTTCCCCAAAAACTCGGAAAAGTGTTATGTAATAAGAATGTTTAGACTGCAGTCTAAATTAAAATCATACCAACTTATTTTTATCTCTAAATTAAGGTAATGGTTGATTTAATTAATTAATTAATTTATTTTTTATTTTTTTGCTTTTAACCGTTTGTTCTCGAACGACGCCTCTCAGGTGACATTCTGTTCATTACTTAAACTTGAACGTCGCTCAAGAGGCGCCATGACTAATTAAGTTACTGTATATGATATACGTCAGTAATGTTCAAAACTAAAAGTGCTATAAAAGGCGTAATTCTTTGTTAAGAACGAGACTCCACCTACATTTATTATTAAGTGTCTTTGGGCGTTGCTAGCTTTGGACCAAGGGTCAAGGCTAGGATACTGCAAATCTTAAAAAAAAGGTTAATTTTTCATCACACTTCAAGTACGCACATTTGGAAAATACAAAGTGGTCAGCTTGAAGGAGACCCCTAACAAAAAAAGAAGGCGTGGCCGTCGTTGCATTATGCTAGCCATTTTATTACACTGCCAGCATAACATAAAGACAGTCTGATCTTATATTACACTTGATTTTAAACTAGGTAACCCGTAGCAGTGGTCATAGTCCCCGCCTTTTTACCACGACACGTTCAGGGATAGGAAATTCTGTCTCTTTAGCTACCACTTTTCTTTTAACTGAAATTTTGATTGTATTTTTTAACTTATATGTCGTGGTGAAACAAGGTAGAAATTATTGTATAAAAATAGTGGTAGTGCAAAAGGTATAAATTTCACATTCCTGAATGTGTCGTGAAAAAAAGACGGAGACTACGACTCCTGTTGTACTTCTATACTTTTGAATAGATCTCTTACACAATTCTAATTCTGTTCTCTAGCCATGCCCCTTTAGGAAGCATTTTCTAGCACAAAAAGTTATTCGGTCAATATCTGGAAAATTGTTTCGAGTTGTTGGTTTACCCGTTCAAAAAAGGCTTCGAGAGCAAATGGTAAAAGTAATATTTCCAAAACACAATTTTTGTGAAATTCATGTGAGTACTGTATGTAACCTTGAAATGAATGCGCCTAACTCAGTGTTGCCAGATTTTTGAAATTCTGTGTCAGGTGAAATTACTTCAGTCTGGAAATTTCATTAAATAGAATATAATGTAGTATAAATAATGTTCAATAAAAAAATCACGAAGTCTGGCAGCTATAACGAAACATGGCTTGTGTCTTCTTTAAATTACTGTGAAAGTTAATTTAATGAAACGATTTGTATATCTTAATAAGCATTTGTCGATAACAATTTAAACAAATAATTAAAAAAAAATGTATAAAAATTAGAATTTTTATAAAATTTCTCAATTAACTTGACGTTACACCACTGGAATTTTCGTATAAAAATTTCTAAAATAAAAATTTCATTTGTAATTTCTGTTTCAGATCATTTATTGCTTTTCTCGGTCATTTATTAAAGAAACAAAAATTAAAGAAGAAAAAGAAAATGGGTAAAAACCAGTGAAGTTTTAAAAAAAACATGCGAGGTGTGAGACATGGCGATAAAGTGAAGAGTACTCGTGTGTCAAATGCAGTACGAAGCGTCCATGGAAGTGATGGAAGCGGCACTTCCCTTATTTAAGATTCAAAAAGATAATTTTATTATTTTATACCGAAGAAATATACAGTATTTTCGGTTTCTTGTCTAGCACATACAACCACGTGTCCTTGAAAAGTTTAACTGATTCTCTCTCTGTTCTTGAAACCGTGTCTCTTTAGCGATTTCATGAGTTTTCTAAACCACGCTTCGCTACTGATTAAATGCAATACCATATATTTGTATATGGAAGAGAGCTTTTATTATTTGAAATGATAAAATAACATGAAAATGTACCTTCGGGCAACTATATGAATACATTTAAATGACAAGAATAAAGTAATGTTTAAAAATGGTGTTCGATTCTTAATCACTGCGGCTAGACTTAGCGACTTTTTTTATAGTCAATTCGTAAATGATATATTTAAAATATTACTTCACAAAATTATTGGTGACAATTGAATAAAAATTTCACAAAGTTTGGCAATGCAGTGCTCATAGATGGCAACATTTTAATATATTCTGGAGTATTTTAAGCCCCTCCTTTATTTCGCACCACTTTATTTATAGAAACTTTTTCTCATATATACAACTTCGATAAAAAAAAAAAAAAAAAAAAAAATTAATAAGAAAAAAAAGTGGTGTGGAATAAAGGCGGGGCTAAAAATACCCCGGAATAAAATAAAATATTGGCATCTATGCTGAACTTAAATAGGCATGTGATCATCTCAAGCAGCCAAAACTAACACATAAGCAACAGCAGTGCGACATCTTTTCCACTGATGCAATGAGGTTACCAATAAAACTTTGAGAAGTACGAGCATAATGTTCCTCGAAAAGTGCAATTTCGAAGTCACGGAAGATAAAAGACAGACTTCATGCTTATGAACATGGACGAATTGTTACATAACGAAGTTATTTTATTTAGTTGCCATCAGTGAAATCCAAACATAAGCCACGATCACCTTGATTCAGAAAAATATTTTTAATTATGAAAAATATTAATAAATACATATTTAATAAATTTATGAATTAACACCTACATTAATGTTTACATAAAATAATACATAATGCTGAAAAATACGGTTATATAAAGTTGCAGATAATTCCAGTTATTAGTTTTCGATATATAAATAAAAATTCATTTTTAATAAATTTATGAATTAACACCTACATTAATATTTACACAAAATAATACATAATGTTGAAAAATATGGGTATATAAAGTTGCAGATAATTCCAATTGTTAGTTTTCGATATGTAAATAAATAATTCTTTTAGAGAGGCTGAGGGGATGGCTCTTATAAAGTTTTGCATAGGTTAATTAAGAAAATCTTAAATATTAACAGAGAAAATTAAACAATGCTGGTAATAAAAGTTGAAAACTCGTTTTTTTTTTTTTTTTTCCCCAAAAACTCGGAAAAGTGTTATGTAATAAGAATGTTTAGACTGCAGTCTAAATTAAAATCATACCAACTTATTTTTATCTCTAAATTAAGGTAATGGTTGATTTAATTAATTAATTAATTTATTTTTTATTTTTTTGCTTTTAACCGTTTGTTCTCGAACGACGCCTCTCAGGTGACATTCTGTTCATTACTTAAACTTGAACGTCGCTCAAGAGGCGCCATGACTAATTAAGTTACTGTATATGATATACGTCAGTAATGTTCAAAACTAAAAGTGCTATAAAAGGCGTAATTCTTTGTTAAGAACGAGACTCCACCTACATTTATTATTAAGTGTCTTTGGGCGTTGCTAGCTTTGGACCAAGGGTCAAGGCTAGGATACTGCAAATCTTAAAAAAAAGGTTAATTTTTCATCACACTTCAAGTACGCACATTTGGAAAATACAAAGTGGTCAGCTTGAAGGAGACCCCTAACAAAAAAAGAAGGCGTGGCCGTCGTTGCATTATGCTAGCCATTTTATTACACTGCCAGCATAACATAAAGACAGTCTGATCTTATATTACACTTGATTTTAAACTAGGTAACCCGTAGCAGTGGTCATAGTCCCCGCCTTTTTACCACGACACGTTCAGGGATAGGAAATTCTGTCTCTTTAGCTACCACTTTTCTTTTAACTGAAATTTTGATTGTATTTTTTAACTTATATGTCGTGGTGAAACAAGGTAGAAATTATTGTATAAAAATAGTGGTAGTGCAAAAGGTATAAATTTCACATTCCTGAATGTGTCGTGAAAAAAAGACGGAGACTACGACTCCTGTTGTACTTCTATACTTTTGAATAGATCTCTTACACAATTCTAATTCTGTTCTCTAGCCATGCCCCTTTAGGAAGCATTTTCTAGCACAAAAAGTTATTCGGTCAATATCTGGAAAATTGTTTCGAGTTGTTGGTTTACCCGTTCAAAAAAGGCTTCGAGAGCAAATGGTAAAAGTAATATTTCCAAAACACAATTTTTGTGAAATTCATGTGAGTACTGTATGTAACCTTGAAATGAATGCGCCTAACTCAGTGTTGCCAGATTTTTGAAATTCTGTGTCAGGTGAAATTACTTCAGTCTGGAAATTTCATTAAATAGAATATAATGTAGTATAAATAATGTTCAATAAAAAAATCACGAAGTCTGGCAGCTATAACGAAACATGGCTTGTGTCTTCTTTAAATTACTGTGAAAGTTAATTTAATGAAACGATTTGTATATCTTAATAAGCATTTGTCGATAACAATTTAAACAAATAATTAAAAAAAAATGTATAAAAATTAGAATTTTTATAAAATTTCTCAATTAACTTGACGTTACACCACTGGAATTTTCGTATAAAAATTTCTAAAATAAAAATTTCATTTGTAATTTCTGTTTCAGATCATTTATTGCTTTTCTCGGTCATTTATTAAAGAAACAAAAATTAAAGAAAAAAAAGAAAATGGGTAAAAACCAGTGAAGTTTTAAAAAAAACATGCGAGGTGTGAGACATGGCGATAAAGTGAAGAGTACTCGTGTGTCAAATGCAGTACGAAGCGTCCATGGAAGTGATGGAAGCGGCACTTCCCTTATTTAAGATTCAAAAAGATAATTTTATTATTTTATACCGAAGAAATATACAGTATTTTCGGTTTCTTGTCTAGCACATACAACCACGTGTCCTTGAAAAGTTTAACTGATTCTCTCTCTGTTCTTGAAACCGTGTCTCTTTAGCGATTTCATGAGTTTTCTAAACCACGCTTCGCTACTGATTAAATGCAATACCATATATTTGTATATGGAAGAGAGCTTTTATTATTTGAAATGATAAAATAACATGAAAATGTACCTTCGGGCAACTATATGAATACATTTAAATGACAAGAATAAAGTAATGTTTAAAAATGGTGTTCGATTCTTAATCACTGCGGCTAGACTTAGCGACTTTTTTTATAGTCAATTCGTAAATGATATATTTAAAATATTACTTCACAAAATTATTGGTGACAATTGAATAAAAATTTCACAAAGTTTGGCAATGCAGTGCTCATAGATGGCAACATTTTAATATATTCTGGAGTATTTTAAGCCCCTCCTTTATTTCGCACCACTTTATTTATAGAAACTTTTTCTCATATATACAACTTCGATAAAAAAAAAAAAAAAAAAAAAAAAAAAAAAAAAATTAATAAGAAAAAAAAGTGGTGTGGAATAAAGGCGGGGCTAAAAATACCCCGGAATAAAATAAAATATTGGCATCTATGCTGAACTTAAATAGGCATGTGATCATCTCAAGCAGCCAAAACTAACACATAAGCAACAGCAGTGCGACATCTTTTCCACTGATGCAATGAGGTTACCAATAAAACTTTGAGAAGTACGAGCATAATGTTCCTCGAAAAGTGCAATTTCGAAGTCACGGAAGATAAAAGACAGACTTCATGCTTATGAACATGGACGAATTGTTACATAACGAAGTTATTTTATTTAGTTGCCATCAGTGAAATCCAAACATAAGCCACGATCACCTTGATTCAGAAAAATATTTTTAATTATGAAAAATATTAATAAATACATATTTAATAAATTTATGAATTAACACCTACATTAATGTTTACATAAAATAATACATAATGCTGAAAAATACGGTTATATAAAGTTGCAGATAATTCCAGTTATTAGTTTTCGATATATAAATAAAAATTCATTTTTAATAAATTTATGAATTAACACCTACATTAATATTTACACAAAATAATACATAATGTTGAAAAATATGGGTATATAAAGTTGCAGATAATTCCAATTGTTAGTTTTCGATATGTAAATAAATAATTCTTTTAGAGAGGCTGAGGGGATGGCTCTTATAAAGTTTTGCCTAGGTTAATTAAGAAAATCTTAAATATTAACAGAGAAAATTAAACAATGCTGGTAATAAAAGTTGAAAACTCGTTTTTTTTTTTTTTTTTCCCCAAAAACTCGGAAAAGTGTTATGTAATAAGAATGTTTAGACTGCAGTCTAAATTAAAATCATACCAACTTATTTTTATCTCTAAATTAAGGTAATGGTTGATTTAATTAATTAATTAATTTATTTTTTATTTTTTTGCTTTTAACCGTTTGTTCTCGAACGACGCCTCTCAGGTGACATTCTGTTCATTACTTAAACTTGAACGTCGCTCAAGAGGCGCCATGACTAATTAAGTTACTGTATATGATATACGTCAGTAATGTTCAAAACTAAAAGTGCTATAAAAGGCGTAATTCTTTGTTAAGAACGAGACTCCACCTACATTTATTATTAAGTGTCTTTGGGCGTTGCTAGCTTTGGACCAAGGGTCAAGGCTAGGATACTGCAAATCTTAAAAAAAAGGTTAATTTTTCATCACACTTCAAGTACGCACATTTGGAAAATACAAAGTGGTCAGCTTGAAGGAGACCCCTAACAAAAAAAGAAGGCGTGGCCGTCGTTGCATTATGCTAGCCATTTTATTACACTGCCAGCATAACATAAAGACAGTCTGATCTTATATTACACTTGATTTTAAACTAGGTAACCCGTAGCAGTGGTCATAGTCCCCGCCTTTTTACCACGACACGTTCAGGGATAGGAAATTCTGTCTCTTTAGCTACCACTTTTCTTTTAACTGAAATTTTGATTGTATTTTTTAACTTATATGTCGTGGTGAAACAAGGTAGAAATTATTGTATAAAAATAGTGGTAGTGCAAAAGGTATAAATTTCACATTCCTGAATGTGTCGTGAAAAAAAGACGGAGACTACGACTCCTGTTGTACTTCTATACTTTTGAATAGATCTCTTACACAATTCTAATTCTGTTCTCTAGCCATGCCCCTTTAGGAAGCATTTTCTAGCACAAAAAGTTATTCGGTCAATATCTGGAAAATTGTTTCGAGTTGTTGGTTTACCCGTTCAAAAAAGGCTTCGAGAGCAAATGGTAAAAGTAATATTTCCAAAACACAATTTTTGTGAAATTCATGTGAGTACTGTATGTAACCTTGAAATGAATGCGCCTAACTCAGTGTTGCCAGATTTTTGAAATTCTGTGTCAGGTGAAATTACTTCAGTCTGGAAATTTCATTAAATAGAATATAATGTAGTATAAATAATGTTCAATAAAAAAATCACGAAGTCTGGCAGCTATAACGAAACATGGCTTGTGTCTTCTTTAAATTACTGTGAAAGTTAATTTAATGAAACGATTTGTATATCTTAATAAGCATTTGTCGATAACAATTTAAACAAATAATTAAAAAAAAATGTATAAAAATTAGAATTTTTATAAAATTTCTCAATTAACTTGACGTTACACCACTGGAATTTTCGTATAAAAATTTCTAAAATAAAAATTTCATTTGTAATTTCTGTTTCAGATCATTTATTGCTTTTCTCGGTCATTTATTAAAGAAACAAAAATTAAAGAAGAAAAAGAAAATGGGTAAAAACCAGTGAAGTTTTAAAAAAAACATGCGAGGTGTGAGACATGGCGATAAAGTGAAGAGTACTCGTGTGTCAAATGCAGTACGAAGCGTCCATGGAAGTGATGGAAGCGGCACTTCCCTTATTTAAGATTCAAAAAGATAATTTTATTATTTTATACCGAAGAAATATACAGTATTTTCGGTTTCTTGTCTAGCACATACAACCACGTGTCCTTGAAAAGTTTAACTGATTCTCTCTCTGTTCTTGAAACCGTGTCTCTTTAGCGATTTCATGAGTTTTCTAAACCACGCTTCGCTACTGATTAAATGCAATACCATATATTTGTATATGGAAGAGAGCTTTTATTATTTGAAATGATAAAATAACATGAAAATGTACCTTCGGGCAACTATATGAATACATTTAAATGACAAGAATAAAGTAATGTTTAAAAATGGTGTTCGATTCTTAATCACTGCGGCTAGACTTAGCGACTTTTTTTATAGTCAATTCGTAAATGATATATTTAAAATATTACTTCACAAAATTATTGGTGACAATTGAATAAAAATTTCACAAAGTTTGGCAATGCAGTGCTCATAGATGGCAACATTTTAATATATTCTGGAGTATTTTAAGCCCCTCCTTTATTTCGCACCACTTTATTTATAGAAACTTTTTCTCATATATACAACTTCGATAAAAAAAAAAAAAAAAAAAAAAAAAAAAAAAAAATTAATAAGAAAAAAAAGTGGTGTGGAATAAAGGCGGGGCTAAAAATACCCCGGAATAAAATAAAATATTGGCATCTATGCTGAACTTAAATAGGCATGTGATCATCTCAAGCAGCCAAAACTAACACATAAGCAACAGCAGTGCGACATCTTTTCCACTGATGCAATGAGGTTACCAATAAAACTTTGAGAAGTACGAGCATAATGTTCCTCGAAAAGTGCAATTTCGAAGTCACGGAAGATAAAAGACAGACTTCATGCTTATGAACATGGACGAATTGTTACATAACGAAGTTATTTTATTTAGTTGCCATCAGTGAAATCCAAACATAAGCCACGATCACCTTGATTCAGAAAAATATTTTTAATTATGAAAAATATTAATAAATACATATTTAATAAATTTATGAATTAACACCTACATTAATGTTTACATAAAATAATACATAATGCTGAAAAATACGGTTATATAAAGTTGCAGATAATTCCAGTTATTAGTTTTCGATATATAAATAAAAATTCATTTTTAATAAATTTATGAATTAACACCTACATTAATATTTACACAAAATAATACATAATGTTGAAAAATATGGGTATATAAAGTTGCAGATAATTCCAATTGTTAGTTTTCGATATGTAAATAAATAATTCTTTTAGAGAGGCTGAGGGGATGGCTCTTATAAAGTTTTGCATAGGTTAATTAAGAAAATCTTAAATATTAACAGAGAAAATTAAACAATGCTGGTAATAAAAGTTGAAAACTCGTTTTTTTTTTTTTTTTTTCCCCAAAAACTCGGAAAAGTGTTATGTAATAAGAATGTTTAGACTGCAGTCTAAATTAAAATCATACCAACTTATTTTTATCTCTAAATTAAGGTAATGGTTGATTTAATTAATTAATTAATTTATTTTTTATTTTTTTGCTTTTAACCGTTTGTTCTCGAACGACGCCTCTCAGGTGACATTCTGTTCATTACTTAAACTTGAACGTCGCTCAAGAGGCGCCATGACTAATTAAGTTACTGTATATGATATACGTCAGTAATGTTCAAAACTAAAAGTGCTATAAAAGGCGTAATTCTTTGTTAAGAACGAGACTCCACCTACATTTATTATTAAGTGTCTTTGGGCGTTGCTAGCTTTGGACCAAGGGTCAAGGCTAGGATACTGCAAATCTTAAAAAAAAGGTTAATTTTTCATCACACTTCAAGTACGCACATTTGGAAAATACAAAGTGGTCAGCTTGAAGGAGACCCCTAACAAAAAAAGAAGGCGTGGCCGTCGTTGCATTATGCTAGCCATTTTATTACACTGCCAGCATAACATAAAGACAGTCTGATCTTATATTACACTTGATTTTAAACTAGGTAACCCGTAGCAGTGGTCATAGTCCCCGCCTTTTTACCACGACACGTTCAGGGATAGGAAATTCTGTCTCTTTAGCTACCACTTTTTTTTTAACTGAAATTTTGATTGTATTTTTTAACTTATATGTCGTGGTGAAACAAGGTAGAAATTATTGTATAAAAATAGTGGTAGTGCAAAAGGTATAAATTTCACATTCCTGAATGTGTCGTGAAAAAAAGACGGAGACTACGACTCCTGTTGTACTTCTATACTTTTGAATAGATCTCTTACACAATTCTAATTCTGTTCTCTAGCCATGCCCCTTTAGGAAGCATTTTCTAGCACAAAAAGTTATTCGGTCAATATCTGGAAAATTGTTTCGAGTTGTTGGTTTACCCGTTCAAAAAAGGCTTCGAGAGCAAATGGTAAAAGTAATATTTCCAAAACACAATTTTTGTGAAATTCATGTGAGTACTGTATGTAACCTTGAAATGAATGCGCCTAACTCAGTGTTGCCAGATTTTTGAAATTCTGTGTCAGGTGAAATTACTTCAGTCTGGAAATTTCATTAAATAGAATATAATGTAGTATAAATAATGTTCAATAAAAAAATCACGAAGTCTGGCAGCTATAACGAAACATGGCTTGTGTCTTCTTTAAATTACTGTGAAAGTTAATTTAATGAAACGATTTGTATATCTTAATAAGCATTTGTCGATAACAATTTAAACAAATAATTAAAAAAAAATGTATAAAAATTAGAATTTTTATAAAATTTCTCAATTAACTTGACGTTACACCACTGGAATTTTCGTATAAAAATTTCTAAAATAAAAATTTCATTTGTAATTTCTGTTTCAGATCATTTATTGCTTTTCTCGGTCATTTATTAAAGAAACAAAAATTAAAGAAGAAAAAGAAAATGGGTAAAAACCAGTGAAGTTTTAAAAAAAACATGCGAGGTGTGAGACATGGCGATAAAGTGAAGAGTACTCGTGTGTCAAATGCAGTACGAAGCGTCCATGGAAGTGATGGAAGCGGCACTTCCCTTATTTAAGATTCAAAAAGATAATTTTATTATTTTATACCGAAGAAATATACAGTATTTTCGGTTTCTTGTCTAGCACATACAACCACGTGTCCTTGAAAAGTTTAACTGATTCTCTCTCTGTTCTTGAAACCGTGTCTCTTTAGCGATTTCATGAGTTTTCTAAACCACGCTTCGCTACTGATTAAATGCAATACCATATATTTGTATATGGAAGAGAGCTTTTATTATTTGAAATGATAAAATAACATGAAAATGTACCTTCGGGCAACTATATGAATACATTTAAATGACAAGAATAAAGTAATGTTTAAAAATGGTGTTCGATTCTTAATCACTGCGGCTAGACTTAGCGACTTTTTTTATAGTCAATTCGTAAATGATATATTTAAAATATTACTTCACAAAATTATTGGTGACAATTGAATAAAAATTTCACAAAGTTTGGCAATGCAGTGCTCATAGATGGCAACATTTTAATATATTCTGGAGTATTTTAAGCCCCTCCTTTATTTCGCACCACTTTATTTATAGAAACTTTTTCTCATATATACAACTTCGATAAAAAAAAAAAAAAAAAAAAAAAAAAAAAAAATTAATAAGAAAAAAAAGTGGTGTGGAATAAAGGCGGGGCTAAAAATACCCCGGAATAAAATAAAATATTGGCATCTATGCTGAACTTAAATAGGCATGTGATCATCTCAAGCAGCCAAAACTAACACATAAGCAACAGCAGTGCGACATCTTTTCCACTGATGCAATGAGGTTACCAATAAAACTTTGAGAAGTACGAGCATAATGTTCCTCGAAAAGTGCAATTTCGAAGTCACGGAAGATAAAAGACAGACTTCATGCTTATGAACATGGACGAATTGTTACATAACGAAGTTATTTTATTTAGTTGCCATCAGTGAAATCCAAACATAAGCCACGATCACCTTGATTCAGAAAAATATTTTTAATTATGAAAAATATTAATAAATACATATTTAATAAATTTATGAATTAACACCTACATTAATGTTTACATAAAATAATACATAATGCTGAAAAATACGGTTATATAAAGTTGCAGATAATTCCAGTTATTAGTTTTCGATATATAAATAAAAATTCATTTTTAATAAATTTATGAATTAACACCTACATTAATATTTACACAAAATAATACATAATGTTGAAAAATATGGGTATATAAAGTTGCAGATAATTCCAATTGTTAGTTTTCGATATGTAAATAAATAATTCTTTTAGAGAGGCTGAGGGGATGGCTCTTATAAAGTTTTGCATAGGTTAATTAAGAAAATCTTAAATATTAACAGAGAAAATTAAACAATGCTGGTAATAAAAGTTGAAAACTCGTTTTTTTTTTTTTTTTTCCCCAAAAACTCGGAAAAGTGTTATGTAATAAGAATGTTTAGACTGCAGTCTAAATTAAAATCATACCAACTTATTTTTATCTCTAAATTAAGGTAATGGTTGATTTAATTAATTAATTAATTTATTTTTTATTTTTTTGCTTTTAACCGTTTGTTCTCGAACGACGCCTCTCAGGTGACATTCTGTTCATTACTTAAACTTGAACGTCGCTCAAGAGGCGCCATGACTAATTAAGTTACTGTATATGATATACGTCAGTAATGTTCAAAACTAAAAGTGCTATAAAAGGCGTAATTCTTTGTTAAGAACGAGACTCCACCTACATTTATTATTAAGTGTCTTTGGGCGTTGCTAGCTTTGGACCAAGGGTCAAGGCTAGGATACTGCAAATCTTAAAAAAAAGGTTAATTTTTCATCACACTTCAAGTACGCACATTTGGAAAATACAAAGTGGTCAGCTTGAAGGAGACCCCTAACAAAAAAAGAAGGCGTGGCCGTCGTTGCATTATGCTAGCCATTTTATTACACTGCCAGCATAACATAAAGACAGTCTGATCTTATATTACACTTGATTTTAAACTAGGTAACCCGTAGCAGTGGTCATAGTCCCCGCCTTTTTACCACGACACGTTCAGGGATAGGAAATTCTGTCTCTTTAGCTACCACTTTTCTTTTAACTGAAATTTTGATTGTATTTTTTAACTTATATGTCGTGGTGAAACAAGGTAGAAATTATTGTATAAAAATAGTGGTAGTGCAAAAGGTATAAATTTCACATTCCTGAATGTGTCGTGAAAAAAAGACGGAGACTACGACTCCTGTTGTACTTCTATACTTTTGAATAGATCTCTTACACAATTCTAATTCTGTTCTCTAGCCATGCCCCTTTAGGAAGCATTTTCTAGCACAAAAAGTTATTCGGTCAATATCTGGAAAATTGTTTCGAGTTGTTGGTTTACCCGTTCAAAAAAGGCTTCGAGAGCAAATGGTAAAAGTAATATTTCCAAAACACAATTTTTGTGAAATTCATGTGAGTACTGTATGTAACCTTGAAATGAATGCGCCTAACTCAGTGTTGCCAGATTTTTGAAATTCTGTGTCAGGTGAAATTACTTCAGTCTGGAAATTTCATTAAATAGAATATAATGTAGTATAAATAATGTTCAATAAAAAAATCACGAAGTCTGGCAGCTATAACGAAACATGGCTTGTGTCTTCTTTAAATTACTGTGAAAGTTAATTTAATGAAACGATTTGTATATCTTAATAAGCATTTGTCGATAACAATTTAAACAAATAATTAAAAAAAAATGTATAAAAATTAGAATTTTTATAAAATTTCTCAATTAACTTGACGTTACACCACTGGAATTTTCGTATAAAAATTTCTAAAATAAAAATTTCATTTGTAATTTCTGTTTCAGATCATTTATTGCTTTTCTCGGTCATTTATTAAAGAAACAAAAATTAAAGAAGAAAAAGAAAATGGGTAAAAACCAGTGAAGTTTTAAAAAAAACATGCGAGGTGTGAGACATGGCGATAAAGTGAAGAGTACTCGTGTGTCAAATGCAGTACGAAGCGTCCATGGAAGTGATGGAAGCGGCACTTCCCTTATTTAAGATTCAAAAAGATAATTTTATTATTTTATACCGAAGAAATATACAGTATTTTCGGTTTCTTGTCTAGCACATACAACCACGTGTCCTTGAAAAGTTTAACTGATTCTCTCTCTGTTCTTGAAACCGTGTCTCTTTAGCGATTTCATGAGTTTTCTAAACCACGCTTCGCTACTGATTAAATGCAATACCATATATTTGTATATGGAAGAGAGCTTTTATTATTTGAAATGATAAAATAACATGAAAATGTACCTTCGGGCAACTATATGAATACATTTAAATGACAAGAATAAAGTAATGTTTAAAAATGGTGTTCGATTCTTAATCACTGCGGCTAGACTTAGCGACTTTTTTTATAGTCAATTCGTAAATGATATATTTAAAATATTACTTCACAAAATTATTGGTGACAATTGAATAAAAATTTCACAAAGTTTGGCAATGCAGTGCTCATAGATGGCAACATTTTAATATATTCTGGAGTATTTTAAGCCCCTCCTTTATTTCGCACCACTTTATTTATAGAAACTTTTTCTCATATATACAACTTCGATAAAAAAAAAAAAAAAAAAAAATAATAAGAAAAAAAAGTGGTGTGGAATAAAGGCGGGGCTAAAAATACCCCGGAATAAAATAAAATATTGGCATCTATGCTGAACTTAAATAGGCATGTGATCATCTCAAGCAGCCAAAACTAACACATAAGCAACAGCAGTGCGACATCTTTTCCACTGATGCAATGAGGTTACCAATAAAACTTTGAGAAGTACGAGCATAATGTTCCTCGAAAAGTGCAATTTCGAAGTCACGGAAGATAAAAGACAGACTTCATGCTTATGAACATGGACGAATTGTTACATAACGAAGTTATTTTATTTAGTTGCCATCAGTGAAATCCAAACATAAGCCACGATCACCTTGATTCAGAAAAATATTTTTAATTATGAAAAATATTAATAAATACATATTTAATAAATTTATGAATTAACACCTACATTAATGTTTACATAAAATAATACATAATGCTGAAAAATACGGTTATATAAAGTTGCAGATAATTCCAGTTATTAGTTTTCGATATATAAATAAAAATTCATTTTTAATAAATTTATGAATTAACACCTACATTAATATTTACACAAAATAATACATAATGTTGAAAAATATGGGTATATAAAGTTGCAGATAATTCCAATTGTTAGTTTTCGATATGTAAATAAATAATTCTTTTAGAGAGGCTGAGGGGATGGCTCTTATAAAGTTTTGCATAGGTTAATTAAGAAAATCTTAAATATTAACAGAGAAAATTAAACAAAACATTTAAAATTTTTGATTATGTGTTAAATCATATAAATAACAACAACGACAAACGGAAAAATAATGGAACAAAAAAGATTATTTTAAAACATTAGCATACTTGCCAAACTAACCCGGAAGATTGTTAGTCCCACCCTTATCCGCCCATTTTTTATACCAGTCTTTTTTTTTTTTTTTTTTTTAGAGTACGTTTCTTCTTGTTCAATTGTAAATATATTTGAAGAGAATTGCTCTAAAAAGTAAGTGGTGTACAAAAAAGGGGCGGGAACTGTAGTCTTCTAGATTAGGTTGGGAAATATGTATTAGTGATAGCAAACGAGAATAAAAGCAAGCACCGCCTGGCTCTCAGCGTTCTTCTAAATAAACGCAATACAGAAAAGGAAAAGGAAAAAAGACTTTGCGTATTAGTGTTAAACTTTTCAATGTAAGTTGTGAAAAATATACATAAGACGCATTTACTTCATCGATTGCTGGTGATGAATTTTGAGTCCCTTAAAATAACACTAGAATGAAAAATTAATTAAACAGGCGGTGCTTACTGTTAAAATAGGATAGTTACATTTTTCAATTTAAAAAAAAAAAAAAAAAAAAAAAAAAAAAGTATCTACGGGCTGTCATTTTTAATGTAAGATAGCTTCTTAACCACCGTTATAGTTAAAGGGTTAAACATTTAGTTCATATATTGCTTTTTTAGGGGGAATTACAATTTAAATTCTAATCATTAGTCTTAAAAATTTAATTTATAAATATATTTTAATTAAGAAATTAAATATATTTACATAGAATTCATAAAAAAATCGCAAAGTTTCAAAGAATTAACTAATTAAACTAACAATTAAACAAAGATTATACATATAAAAAAATGGTAAGTAAGATTTAAAATGTTTAGTGTGTACTTCATGATAACTTAGAATAATTTATCTCAATAGACATAGTTTCACAACTTATAGTTTTATAAAAAAAACTGTGAGGAATATTTAAAGTATACAATATTTTGAGATTGTCGAGATTGTATGAAGGAATAACTAGAAAAAAATGTGAAAAATGGGTGTTGCCAATTGAAAAAGAAATGAAGTTGGTGTAAATTTTAATACGTAGATGCAGTTTGCCAACCGTATGATAAAACTTGTCAACAAGTTTTATACCAATATTTTTTGTAAAACTATTTCATATTATCATATTTCCCTCGATTAAATAAAGTGATATTCACTGTAGAAAAATTCTGGCATACCGTGTTCCGCGTGCGTCGGAGATGTGTGAGTTAATTCAAATCGTATTTTACCCAAAAAAGAATAAAATAAAAATGAGTTAGTGATTTTTTTTTATTTTTTTAACTCAACGTAAGATAGTATGTCTACGTTTCCTCCTAGTCAATAGTAGTACATCTAAACAAATGATAATTAGCATTAATTACACAGCTCGGCATGAAAATTGCCTCTGACACTATTTCAGCATATTCTTATTTAAAATGACATCCTGAATTCAAATATGACGCCTATTTTGCCGGATCACACAGAGTTTTTAGGAATACCCCCCTCCTTTTTTTAAATCATTTTTCGGTGAGTTTATGGCTTAAATTTGATTTTTAGGAGGGGGGAGGATTATTTTAAACGTTAAATATCATCTGAGGGGCAACAGAGTTGGAAAATTCTAATACATGGACATTTGCGACAAGGAAATTTTTTTTTTTTTTTTTTTTTTTTTTTTTTTTTTTTTTAGGGGGGGGAGGGATTTTTCACGTAAATTATTCATTACATACTTATATTTTTTTAATCTGTTATTAATGTTATTTTTTAATCTTTATATTTTCGTGTTTTTAGGTGTTAAATTAAGTATTTTTCATTCTTCAAATCAAATTCATAGTCATAAAATTATTGAACAGGTAAAGAAATTGAGGGAGGGCTGGTGTATCTAGAAAACGGTGGGTGTCTGGGCAAAATGGGAGTCATATTCTGATTCAGGAGGTCATTTTACGTAAGCATCAGCAAAAATAATAACATATTTCGATTTTTTTTTTTTTTTTTTTTTTTTTTTTTTCTGCAGAGCAGTGTTATTTTTTTAGTTATTAGTTTTTTTATGTTTTCTGAAAAACTGTATCCAATGAGAAAAATGTGGTTTGAATGTTTGTTTTTCAAATATTGGATAGTTATGACTTCCTAAGCAAAACTTAACTACCTGGACCTCTCTATGTATAACTAGATGTGATTACTCATCGATCCCTCAGTTACATATTAATATGATTATTTGCAACGAAATTAGTCGGGTTCTGATAATTTATTATATATATATATATATATTTTTTTTTTTTTGAGGGGGGGGAGTTGGGAATGTCTTTTTTTTCCATACGTTAAAGATTTTTAAATATTAATATGAAAGACTGATCAGAAATTTCAGAAAATTAATAAGAAAAACAATTTTTAAAATATCTATTTTACTTTTTTCTTTATGGAAATAATCTTGACAATTGCAAAATTTATTAAATAAAGATGGAAACGAGGAAATGCATAGATAAATAAAAGGTTATTAGGAAACGAAATTATTTAAAATTTTTCATTTTAAAAAGGATTTATATATATATTCTCTCTTTTTCTAACAAAAATGAGCAAATTACATTTAACAGTCTTTATAAAATAATATGGAACATGCTCATTAAAAAAAAAGGAAACAAATTAAAGTGACTTAAAAAATTAAATAATAATAATAATAATAATAATAATAATAAATACTTTGAAATATAAACCAAACTTTGAAAAAAAAAAAGAGAGAAACATTTTTGTTTCGCAATAGAGATTAAATACAAAGATAAAATATGCATTCTCAGAATTTATTTGCATTTGGATTAAAAATTATGATTGTAAAAGATTGTGCAGTACAATTGTCTTCGCGAATTTAAATTCTTTTTTACATTTGTTTATTTAAAATTATCCCAATAAAATGCAATATTAAATTTCATATTTCTAGGAGACGGAATAAAAATCCAATTAAGGATTTCCTCCTTACTATTTAGGATATTTTAAAATATAAAAGAATGTATTTAAAAATAAAGATGAGGTGAAAGAAATTTTATTTTCTTTTAGTCATAATAAATATATATATATATATATATATTTCCGTCGTTCTTATACACGCACAAAATATTTGTGTATATAATATAAACCGCGTAAACTATAATTTAGCAAACAGTTTAAATACTTAAAAAAAAAAAAAAAAAGATATGTAGTAATATATATATTTTAATATGACTTTTAAAAATATTTCTCTTATAAAGATAAATTTTAACTTTTTTAATTTACTTATTTATTTATTTTTGACCGAAATAATTTTACGAGCTCGAAAAAAGAAAAGAATCAAGATTCCATAGATTTCTATTGGTATGGTTTGTTTAAAAATTCTTTTTACGAGTAAAAATTTTCACCTTCAATAAACATAGAATCTTTCATAAAAATCGATTAAAAAAAAATATTAAAAATTTATGTTTGCAGAAAAACTTACAAGTTAGCAGCTGTAAGACTCGAGCTTGGGAGCTTACTAATGTTTCACCTCAAAGAAACGCAGGAGAAATAAGAAATAAAGAAATCGGCCACTGCTAACCATTGTTGGGAGAATAACCATACTTTTAATTCAGTTAAAAAATAATCTGTCTGCCTAAACACTTACATGAATTCAGTTTTCTAGAATCTTTCCATCCCTATAAAAATTATATATAAGGCATTAATTTCGATTTTGCTGCACCCAATTTCTCTGATTAATGGAAATTTTGCATAAAATCCACATATTCTTGATTTTAAGCTAACCTTTACATAGGATTCTATATATCATAATTTCCTATTGGCCAGCATCTCCAGTTTCTTTAGTTCCTATTGGTTGCTATTCTGATTCTAGAATTCACATCTGCAACTATATATAAAAGCACTAATCCACCTTGTGATAGTGGCTCACAAAATCTTTTTTTTTCTTTTTTGAACAGAGTTTCCTGCTTTTTGACCGACTTTTCCACGGCATGTTTCTTTTTTTTTTTTTTGCTTTGAATCTGTGAACTATTTGTTATTTATAATTTTTTAGACCCCTCTCTATACAATTTTTTAATGCAGTCTTTACTGCTTACTAACACTTTATTTTTCCTGGGATCTAATTAAAGACTATATAATGTAGACCGGAGATAAAGAAGCTGACTTCTAGGTGCTCCATCAATGCTATAATCCAGTTCCAGTTCCAGCACGACTATCAATAATAGCCTGGACGCAAAGTGCCTTGCACTAGGCAATCTATTAATGCCTCACTCTGGTTCCATTTATAACAGTACGTCCGACGCTACCAAAACTGCTGTTTGCTTTTAATATTTTTTTACAATGGCGTTTTTAACGTTGTGTAAATATTTATATATATAAGGTCTGTCTTGAAAGTAATGCGCCCCATTTTCTTCTGCCGCGACTATCCGTCGCACAGGGTTGTCGCTTGCGCAGAAGAGTGGGTGGAATCTTGGGAACACAGCGCCACCAGCGTCAGTCGGCTCCGAGCTCCTGCAGAGTCACAGTGCCTGTTTCAGTGAACCCTTGTGTGAGTGCTCGGTCGAAATCAGGATGGAAGCCGATTTTTTTGGACAATGTGGAAAGTGGTGATGAATCTTGGATCTTCTTGTACGACTCAGAAACAAAAAGACAGAGCGCTGAGTGGCACACGACGTCGTACCCACGCCCAAGAAAAGCAAGAATCAGCAAATCGCAGGTCAAAGCCTGACCAAGGCCGGCATCACAACGCTCCCCCTCCGCCTTACAGTCCTGATTTGTCCCCGCCAGACTTCTTTTTGTTCCCGAAGATTAAAAAATCCCTCAAAGACAGCATTTGGGGACCCTGGAGAACATCAAGGCGACTACGACGAGGTTACAAAAGGACATCATTGTGATGGACTTCCAGGACGCATATAAAGCATGGAAATCGCGTTGGAACAAGCGTGTTGAAGCAGGAGGGATGTATTTCGAAGAATATTGAGTAATTGTACGAATCGGTTCAAAAAATTTCTTAAAATAAAAATGGGCGCATTACTTTCGGGACAGACCTTGTATATATGAATATTGCTTGAAAATATTTTATTTATTATAAGTTTTTCACAAACCTTGGGTAACATACGAAATAAACTGAACAAACTAGTTTTGATTTCAACGTACTGAAATAAAATATTTATTCACATTATTTAAAATAATAATAATAATAATGATAATAATAGTAATATTTTATTACATACCCATGCTGTTTTTATAAAACTTAGACTA
Organism: Salticus scenicus; assembly: GCA_963930645.1. Lineage (NCBI taxonomy): Eukaryota > Metazoa > Arthropoda > Arachnida > Araneae > Salticidae > Salticus > Salticus scenicus. The sequence goes on along the minus strand of OZ005660.1, from coordinate 175,554,089 downwards.
TTCATCAGAAAAGAAGAATGAAATTTCCAGAAACAGAGATCAATAATTAAACTTTATTTATTATAAGTTTATATTTTATTATATTTTATTATTTATTATAAGTTTTTCACAAACCTTGGGTAACATACGAAATAAACTGAACAAACTAGTTTTGATTGCAACGTGCTTAAATATAAAATATTTATTCACATTATTTAAAATAATAATAATAATAGTAATATTTTATTATATACCCACGCTGTTTTTATACAAATTTAAACTAGTCATCAGAAAAGAAGATTGAAATTTCCAGAAACAGAAATCAATAATTAAACTTTTGCTTAAATTGGAGTAAATAAATAAACAAATAAACAAAACAAATCGTCAATTTTATGTTAACAAAAAAAAAAAAAAAAAAAAAAAAAAAGAAGAAGAAGAAGAAGAAGAAGTTAAAGAATTCTATACAATTGGGAATATTATTAAGTAAAATTGAAAATGACATAAAAAAACCAAAATTGCAAAAGGATTAAGAATAAATGATGTTGATTAAGTCCCTTCAAAATTAAGTATTTTTCTTTCCTTTTTTAAAAAATATTTTTCTTTTTTTTTTTTTTTCGTGTATGCAAAAAGGTGAAAAAAAAAATGTTAAATTACATCTAAGCTTCACGTAAGAATGCAGAAATAACTTGAAGATTATTTCAAAGATTAAAAAAAAAAAAAAAAAAAAAGGCGCAGAAAAAAGTAATTATTCTTCTTTTTAGTGATTGCGAAACTAATGTTAAGAATATAGTATTATGGGAATTAATTTGCATTCTAATTAAGTTTTTTACCTTTAAATAAGGAAGAAATATGCAGTGACAATGTGTTTTACAATTTTTAAATTAAAAATTGTTTCTTTTGTTTATGATTTCTCAAACTAGAAGGAATAAAAAAGGATCAAACACATTTTATAATAAATCATTGAGCAGAAATTACGAGATTTGTTTTTTCAACATTATGTTTTAAATTTTTAAGGAAAACTTTCAAAGCATTTAATAAAAATAACGAGAATTATTCCTAAATATTATAACTATCAGTGCATCATTCTATTGTTTTTCTTTCTATTGTTCTACTATTCTTTCTATTGTTCATCATTTTTTTTTTTTCTTGTCTTTGTTATTTATTGAATATATTGCTAACATCTAAGGTAAAGCTTGGGGAGATTGCGCGGTAGGAGAGATTGAAAACATTGGGGATCAGGAAAAGAGTAGAATGTTCGGACTGAAATTTTAAGTGGTTGTATAACACCAATAGTGAAGTGCCGACTTAAATTTACATATTATTGCTTCAAGAATTTAAGATAAAATGTGGTTTCTTTGTCTCGCTCTAAAAAATAAATGCTTGAATTTTCATAACTCTTCCTTCGAATTTCAATATAATGGTAGTAGTACAAAATATTTTTAAATTAAACAATTTCTCATAACCCGCTGGCCTAGACTACCAGTACAAGCCCCATGATTTCATCTAAAGGTGAGTAATTATTTAATAAAACACCCCGCAATCTCTCCTACCAAAATGGGAAAGTTTGCGCATTTAAAATTCTATACTAACAGATTTTTCGCAGCTTATTGGTGATAAAAAGACAATGATGATGAGTTTGTTCAATGCCTGGGACTGTACTAAAACCTAACTTTCATAAGTCATTGGACTAGTCCAAATATAGTTGCCAACTTAGCACATTTATCTATTGGAAATTTTTAATAAAGTTTTTTATCTTACTTTATCAGTGAAAAACGTTACAGCTCACTGATTAAATAAAATAAATATTTCTGTTAATTTTTTCCGGTAACCATAAGGTACTAAGTTGGCAGCTATGAGTTTAAACCATTCGAGATGACGCACCACGTTCATGGATACTATTCACATAATCTGAAATTGAACATTATTTAGGAGTGGCATAATCGACAAAAGCCACACCTCTGATTGGATTGACCACTAGAATGCTGTTAGCCTATGAGAAATTTATCGCAAAGGATTTAAATGTTATTGTATATCTATTCAGTTTTGCAATACTTTCAAGTTTGATGCTGAAGTTTTGTGCAGCTGTCGGCGGCTTAAAAAGAAGAGATAAAAACCAAATGCAGTCAAAAAATATCAGCCTACTCAATCTTATTTTTAAGGAATGTAATCGTCTAAATTTCAATAAAAAAAATAAAATAAAATAAAATAAACGAAGAGGATTTTAAAGCGTAAAGGATTTTAAAATGTAAAGGACTTTTTAGCGGAAGATTTTGAGGAAAAAATCTTTAATAAATAGTAAATGTGGGCGTATTCTGTGCTAAAAAATGGGCAGGACTAGCCACCCATCATTGCACACATGCTGTGCTAACTTTTTTTCTTTTCTTTTCTTTCTTTCTTTTTTTTTTTTTTTTTTTTTTTTTTTGCTCGAAAATGCCTGATGGAGACGGCTACACCCTCTCGAACAGGTTCACTTTTGGCAGGTGGCTGCACAATAAATTAATATGTACAATAATAAGTGCAGTGATTGTAGACAACGAGAGATTCGGTCAGCAAACAAGAAACCATTCTAGCTGAAAATGTAATGTACTAATTTCAAGTTAAACGTTTTAACTAATAACTGAATATTAGTTTCTGATTTTGTTCTTTATCAAATTTTGCTATTTTTCAGTTTCATTAATATAGACCTGCTAACTTTGCCAGTTTATCCGTAATTGCATTAAGCCTCGCCTTTTTTTCACACAAGGATAGTTGTAGAGCAATAGCCTTCTTATTTAATCATGAGACCATATTGCTGAATATTACTCTACAACTATTCTGGTGTGAAAAAAAGGCGGGGCCAATTACCATTACGGATAAACTAGCATAGTTAGCAGGTCTAATAATATTTTTTTTTTCTTTAAATAAATTTTTGTAGTGCTTTTATTTTATTTTATTATTATTTTTTTTTTTTTCAGATATATATATATATATATTTATATTTAATTTAATGAATTGAAATATCCACTCTGAGTGCAAAAATATTTATTTAAAATTCCTTACAACAATGTCATTTAAGTGAATTATTATTATTGATAATGTAATTGTAGATATAATTGTGCGCAATCACTCCTACCCTATAAGGAGAGATTGCGCAAAGTAGCTCTGTTGGTTTTATTACTACTGTTGTTTTAAATTACAACAGAGGAACAGTATAGCAATGAAAATGCATAGAAGAAGGATCAATTCAAAGTTATGCAATAAAAAGTTTAAAAAAATTTATTATTTGGATTTTTTATATCATTTTGTTGAATTGTGCGCAAACTCTCCTTGCTTTATCTTTTACATTGATGCCAAAATTTTATTTTATTTCGGACGACTCCACTCGGTACCTATTCCACTTTAATGTATTCGCACCACTTTATTTATAGAAACTTTTTCTCCCATACACAACTTCGATGAAACAAGGAAAAATTACTCTTATAAAATAAGTGGTATGGAATAGACGCAGGACTAAAAATACTCCGGAATAAATTGAAGTATTGGCATCTATGCCTATATATATAATTATAAAGCTTCTCGGAATACACATGAAAAAATATCTTTCAAACATTTAATTCAGGGAAAAAAAAAAAAAAAAAAAAAGGTAGATTCTGAATTATTATTTATCAACCCAGTTAAATGCTTAAAATGAAACGTTTAAATCTATTCAAAATATTAACGACGATTGATTTTTGTTTGAAATTGGCAGGAATGTATAAATAAACCCATCACCAAAAAAATCTTTATTTTTTTATAACGATAATTGTGTATTTAAACAAAGAAAAAGAAATCACGGTACTAAAAGTTCGTTATTATATCATAGCCTCCTAAACTAGATGCCTCCCGCGTGGCTCGGAAACTTGGCAACAGTTCAAGCGGTAGACAGCGCCATCTAGTACAGATTGCTCACTTTTTTATTCAGTGTCACCAATAATTTTAAGAAGTGATATATTATGTATATAATCGTCGTTTCTTCGATTCCATTCGCCTTTTATGTATAACAAATCCCCCATTTAAAAATTTTTGGTGGCTGTTGAAAAAAAAATAACCGCACAATCTGTACCAGGTGGCGGTGTACCGCCAATTTTCCGAGCCACGCGGAAGGCATCTAGTTTAGGAGGCTATCATTGCAGTATCTTAAAAATATATAATTTTTTGTTATTAACATTTAGTACAAAATAAGTGATTGTCGTTTATAGGTCTGCTAAATACGACTGTTTTGAATTCCTCATTTTTAAACAGCAAATTTTTCAAAATTTTTAGATTAAATCAAGCAAATAAATTTTGCATGTATTTTTTATTTATTTATTTTTGTAAATATTAAGGGGTTATATACATTCAGGTTTAATTTCTTGTATTATGCTTGATTTTATTGATATTGAATTGTACAAATGAATTCAGTCACGACGAACGGGCGTAACAGTGTATCTTTACCCACTGAACCAATGCGTCGTACCATAAAACAGCTTATTGGAGTCTTGCCGTTTCGCCATCCATACAAAATTTTCAATAAGTATTTACAACGATTTTATGGAAGCAGGCCACCAAATGTACCGTTTTGAAAACCGATGTGTCCATGTCATATAGCTATTTGACATTTACCGAAATCTGAAAAATCAGTTATTTTTCCAATTATTCCACACTCTTAATTAATAAAATATTTTAATTAAATTGTTTTGTGTTGCATTATAAACTGTTTTCTAAAAGTAAAGGTAATTGCACATTTTACTGTTTTGCTGGTATATAAAATTTACGCGATATAGGGAGAAAAATATCTCAAAGGATTACTCATATACGGGAATGATTTAGATTCTTCTTTTACTTTCTTCTTTTCCTTTTTTTTTTTTTTTCTTTTTGTTCTCATGCATAGTTAAATATCAAAACTTCCATCTTTCAATTTAACTTTATCATTATCATTATTATTATTATTATTTGAAATGATGAATGATTTTTTATCTGGGTAATTTAGGGTAAATTTAACGTGAGAATATGTATTTCAGAACTTATCATATTTGAACCAATTGTCTGGGTAAAATATTCTTACATCAATATTCAAAGGCTGATATGATAACTAAGTTAAAGTTTATTTACTAAAATGTTTAAAAAAAAAAGGAGCAAATGAGAAAGAAAATTTCTAAAAAATACTCCCTTTTTTCACTCTTTTCGGAAAAAGAAAACTGCTTTCAAAAATAAAATGCAAATCTGTATTTTTCATTAATATTTTTCTTTGATGACAAAAATCATCCGTACTTTCATATATACTAAGAACAAAAATGGAAGAAAAATAGCGTGCTCGCAAGATTTGTAGAAATATTTACATTTATTTATTTATTAAAGAGAAATACATCGATGTTAGAAAAATATTTCAGCAAGCAAACGTAAAAAAAAAATTGTTTCTAAAATTAAAGTTGAATGAACTCTTTCTACAAGTGAGATTTATCGAATTTTTTTTCTTTTTCTTTAATCTTCTAGGAATAGTATTGATTAAAATTACACTTCTTTTATAGATAGTAAATGTATGGGATATGGCATTAAAAGCATTTCCGAAGAATAAACGGCATTAAAATCTAATGCATTAGTGATACATTTTTGTATATTCTTGAAATAAAGATTTTTCCTAGCATGTTTTATAATATTTTAAAGTTAATAATAAGAATATATTTCATATTTGATCTACATATATAGTATATATGTTTCAATCGTCTTTATTTTTGTCCCGTAGTTGTATTGTTAATGTTACTTGTACTCTCTTGACGAAAAGCTTTTCCATAGTGGAAGTCCTTACGTCCCTGACTCGTAAAGTTCTCGGGGTTGCAAAAACAATTACTCGAATTATGTGAGAGTTTGTGACGATATTTGCAGTGAGAAAAAACGTTTTTACCGTGAAATATTGTAAGCTCAGATATTGTAACTACGCCCGGAAAAAATATTTGGAATCGGTCGTTTATCATTTCTTAAATTTTTGAAAATGAATTTTGAGCTTTACGTTTTGATCCCTCAATTTCTTGAATACGCATAGCGTGTGACACGATGGTGAATTTGATATCTGAGTTAATTGTCACATTATTTACTTCTTGCGCTGAATCAAGATTAAGTAAAGACGGATTCACTTATTTGTAATATTTCAATAACGTCCACTACGTCTTCAAATGTCTCAGGATCTTTTAAAATAAGGGAATGCTTAGATTCAGTAACAATAATAATTAATTAATAACCCTTCTGTAAAATTACTTTTAAAACATGAATAATGTATTCAACAATAAATTTCATATTTAAATTATTATACTTTATTGTGTAAAAAAATTGGTGTTTTAACTATATTATTATTATTTATTTATGTGGTAATTACATTAAAATATTCTGTAGATAGCTAATAACCCTTCCCTTTGATAAATTTAGCTAACTTACTCTGCTCAAATAAAGTTTGATTTCTCATTACTAAGGTCTAAGTTATTAAAAAAGTGTTGAATAGCTATTGCCACCCTTCCCGAATAATGTTTAACTTGCTATTTTGGGAGCATTAAAAAATTTTGTCTAGCTCCCAAACTGAATCTTGTATCGAAGAAAGATTCTTTTTCTTTTTATTATTCGTCATAATTAGTTTCATTGCTAAAGTCGGGTGAATTTATGATGTTTGATAACGCGTTACCTCTTATTTGCGATCTCATAATAAGTAATTTTTCTTCTGTAGATCATTTAGCTAGATATCCTGTTTTTTCAAAATTTTCAATGAAAAATTCGTGCGAAATTATGAACAAATCTCTGTGGTACAAAAATTAACTTTTTTTTTCTGTCTCGTGAGGACTTTAAATAGTCCAGTTGTTTGTGACAGTCTATTATAATATCGAGGTTTAGCTACGTCTTGCGTATTATGTGACGTCTCGCCTATTATATACTACCGCACTTTAGAATGTAAAATAATCTGGTGTGTCACTCACACGGCTTTCTCTTACCCTGAAATTTAATACTATAAATACAGGTTGCACATTAATAGGTAAGATAACGAGTACTGTTATGTAAGCCTATGTTAAACAATTCATATTAGGCTTCTGAAGAGTTTTATATGATAATTAGTTCCGTGTGAAGGGGCTACCGCCCCCCTCAACCCCCCGTTTCATAAATACACCTACATTTATATAGAATTTAATTCGGTTATTAAAAAATATTTCTCTTTTTTAAAAAATAATTTATTAAAATTATTATTTAAAAAAAATATCTTTTATGATAAGGCAGACGATTTCCATATTACAGAAGTAGTATAACACCAAATATCCAAAAAAAGTCCATTTTATTCTCAATATTAAAAAAAAAAAAATTCAGTTTTTTTTTTTCGTTAAAAGTAAAAAAATCGATAACTTTGTTTTAAATTATCGCAGATCGATGGTTCAACCATTCGTTTTAAAGGTATTGGCGAGCTCTTTTGAAAGATACCCATCATGAAAATTTACTCCCCTCGAGGGGGGACTTACCCCCCAGGGGGGGAGGCAAGGCTCCTACATACACAAAACCTTTTTTACCAGTTAACTGTCTCTATTACAAAAAAATATACATTTGTTTCATTTGGTTTAGTGCAGTCTATAGACGTTAAACTCTATTTTCCAGCAATTTCCCCCATAGACATAATGTATTAGAATTCTCTTGATTGTCCCTGTACACGAACCATTTGCTTGATCTTAACGAAAAGCTTACTGTAGCATCCCTATATGATACACATTTAGAATACCAAGTTTGAACTTTCTGCCATAATTTGTTTTTGAGATATGCTGATAACAGACAGACACACAGACACACACACAAACACACAGACCATTTGCTAAAAACATGATTTTCGTATTCAGGGGACCTCAAAACGTGTAAATATAACAAAATCTCACGTTCGAAAATTTGACCCAAAAACAATACTTTCTCTACCTTATGGGTAAGAGAAAGTAAAAAGGGAAAAAAGGCTAAAAATTCATAGGAAAAAGCATGGGAGAAAACGAAATAAACTCACAATGTTAAGTGTGTGGGAAAAAGAAAGAAAGAAAGAAAGAAAGGAAAACGGCTAAAACTGGAAGGAATAAAATTTCTAAATAGACTCGTGAAGGGATTGGGGTCGGGGGCTTAAAGCTAATGTCTCTGTTTTGCTACATTTCGCCTATTTGTGAAAGTCGCAAGTATAACAAAATTTATCCGGATTATTCGAACTCTTTCTTGACATTTTACATTACTATTAATAAAAATCATTTTCCGGTAGATATTAAATAAGGAAATAAAATAGAATCAACCTTCACTGGGTGAATGTTTAAGCATTAATGGGGTGTTTATAAAGAATCACATTGTATAAGCGCAACAGGCAGATGTTTTTCGACCATATCATGACAGAAAAATATCTGAAATTACCTGCCTGACACTGTGCGCTATTAAAAATATATATTTAACACCTTTATCATGGAATGTCTCCGGTTGTGGGCACAGTTTTGATTTTGGCTTATAACTTTTGATAGAGTAAATATAATGCAAACATATGAATACCAACGAAAAGCTCGAATCCTTAGCTAACGTTTGATAAAGTAACTTTATCGATTCTGCCAACCAGAAAACATTTATCACTAATTTTTTAAAGTGGTTATTTTTCCAAAAAAAAAAAAAAAAAAAAATATTATACAGACACGACATTATTTCATTATTTAAAACATGAAAATCTGACATTGACAGATTTTAATTTAGTGCCAGAGGCCTACTGCTAAACTTGTTAATATCGACAAATTCTTCTTTAGTTTATTCGTGACGATCTAAATTCCATGATAAAGTTTTCATTAAATCAAACCAATGTGTTTCAGCTGCAGATACTGTAACAAATAACGTTGGAAGTCCAAACTGTCTTATAGCCGCAAAACAACGTTTTTTCTCTTTTTCCCAATGATGGGAGGTGTGCCTTGGGGGGACTCATGTCAAAGGTGTGCCTTAGGGGGGGGACTCATGTCAAAGTTGTACCTTGGGGGGGACTCATGTCAAAGTTGGGCCTTGGGGGGGACTCATGTCAAAGTTGGGTCTGGGGGAGGACTTATGTCAAAGTTGTGCCTTGGGGGGGACTCAGGTCAAAGTTGTGCCTGGGGGGGACTCATGTCAAAGTTGTGCCTTGGGGGGGACTTCATTCAATAAATCTCCATTCAATAAACCGACTGAAATAGGCCCTTAGCACTATTAAGGGTGACGTATAAAAATTCGACAACGCTGTACCGACTGAAATAGGGGTACCTTGGGGAAAACTCATGTCAAAGTTGTGCCTGGGGGGGACTCATGTCCAAGTTGTGCCTTGGGGGGACTTCATTCAATGAATCCCCATTCAATAAACCGACTGAAATAGGCCCTTAGCACTATTAAGAGTGACGTATAAAAATTCGACAACGCTGTACCGACTGAAATAGGGGTACCTTGGGGGGAACTCATGTCAAAGTTGGGCCTCGGGGGGGACTCATGTCAAAGTTGTGCCTTGGGGGGACTTCATTCAATAAATCCCCATTCAATAAACCGACAGAAATAGGCCCTTAGCACTATTAAGAGTGACGTATAAAAATTCGACAACTGTACCGACTGAAATAGGCCTCTAGCACTAAAAAAAAAAAAAAAAAAATGTTGTACTACAACTTTTTTTTTTCTTTAGTTTGTTACTGAATCTAAGCATTCCCTTATTTTAAAAGATCCTGAGACATTTGAAGACGTTGTTGAACGTTATTGTGGACGTTATTGAAATATTACAAATAAGTGAATCCGTCTTTACTTAATCTTGATTCTGCGCAAGAAATAAATAATGTGACAGTTAACTCAGATATGAATTTTTTTTTGTTTTTATTTTCCGGTTTGAAACTTAATAAATAATATCTATTGCGTGGTAGATCAAGATTTTCTTTTTTTCAATGTATAGACGGACCTCTAACAAATTTTCACATTAACTCTATTTGTAATTGATTTAAAGTATGTAAAAAGGTATGTTTTTTCAAACGCCTTGATCTCAGAAATTTGAATATGAGGTCAAGAGTAGGAGTTATCATTGAAAATGAAGTTTATGCCTGTTTTAATGTGTATATGACCCCTTACGCAAAATCTAACTATACTATTAAAAACTAGATGTTATTACAGATTGATAGGTACCAGCCGCATGCTTCTACGATTATTTCCATCAAAAGTAGGTGGGGTGGCGTTTTTTTTTTTTTTTTTTTTTTTTGATTGTACAAATATGAATATTGTGTATATTTTTAAGAAACAAATAACATGCAAATTGGAAAAGAAACGCACAATTGTGGAGTTTCAGGTTTTCAAATGACGTGGATCTACGAATGTGTTAACCCTAATGCCTAAAAATCATATTTTTTGTTTCATTTCTTCGCGTTGACTTGTAGTTATACAGTTTAACCCGTAAATAAAAATTAAAAATATTTTATTTAATTTTCTCAGTTATTTTTTAAGATTTTCTTCGTTATCTCATGCAAAACTTTATAAGAGATGACCCTTTAAGCCACTCCATTAGAAAGATTTATTTATATTTCGAAAACTAATAACAGCAATGAGTTGCAAATTTGAACGCCCATTTTTTTCAGCATTAGGATTCATTTTATGCAAAAGTTAATATAAGTCATAATTTTTTTAATATGAATTTATTAATATTTTTCATAATTAAAAATATTTTTCAGATTAAAAGAGGTAATGGAATATGTTTGGGTTTCTTCACTGTGTCTCGTAAAAAAAAAAGAAAAGTGATATCGATCAAATTATTTTTTATGAAGATATTAATAAAAGTTTGAAATGTGAATGTAACATTAGCACCTTCAAATTTTGAACGCTTATAACTCCATTTAAAAACAGTAAATTATACACCCGATATACTTTTTCGCATTGTCGTGACCCCAGGAATGCAAATATAAAATAAAAACACTATTGAAAAAAAATCAAAGTTGGTGTGTGTTAATCATTAAAAAACTTTGAATTCAATATTTCACTTCATTTTCTAAAAGTACTAACAATTCCCAGTGGTATAATACCTATTACATACTTGCTAACTATCTCATTAATAACGGTACAATTGATAACGCCTCTTGAAAAAAATCCCCTTTTCCATACCACATTATTTTTACAATAATTCTCTCCAAATATTGTTACAAATAAATAAAAAAATTACTCTAAAAAATGACTGGTATGAAAAATAGCGGGTACTAAAAATTTTACTGTTCATAATGTGATCATCGCTGCCAATATTTTAATTTATTCCGGAGCTCCGCCTCTATTTAGCACCACTTTTTTTTTTTTTAGTATTTTTTTTCTTATTTTATCAAAGTTATGTATTGAAGAAAATTTTTCTATAAGTAAATTGTTGCGAAATAAAGCGGATCTAAAAGTACTCCGGAATAAATTAAAATATTGGCAGCTATGTGAGATGGTTTGAAAGTATGCTATTACATTTTTGTGCATCGATTAGCAACGTAGCTATATTTATAGCTGCCAATATTTTAATTTATTCCGAAGTACTTTTAGCTCCGCCTTTGTTTCTCACCATTTTATTTATAGAAAATTTTCTTCAATACATAACTTCTATTAAATAAGAAAAAATTACTTTTAAAAAATAAGTGGTACGAAATAGAGGCGGGGCTAAAATTACTCCGGAATAAATTAAAATATTGGCAGCTATGTACAGTCGGGGAAAAAAAACACGCAACACTCAACGTAACTTCGTTGCTAATCGATGTAGAAAAATGTAATAGGTATCATTCGACGGGGAATTGTGAGTAGTTTCAGAAAATGAACAGAAAATTTGAATTGGGGGTCGTTTACATATTAAAACGCACACCAACTTTGATTTTTTCAATCGTAACCCCCTATTTTTATTTTATATTTGGATTCCTGGGATCGCGACAACGCGAAAAAGTATATTGGTTGTATATTTTACTTATTTTTTTACAGAGTTATAAGCGTTCAAAGTTTGAAGGTGCTAATGTTAAATTCATATTTCAAACTTTTATTAATATCTTCACAAAAAATAACTTGATCGATATAATTTTTTTTTCACGAGATACAGTGAAGAAACCCAAACATAATCCATCATTACATTTGATTCTGAAAAATATTTTTAATTCTGAAAAATATTAATAAATTCATATTCATAAAAATTATGAATTATGACCTATATTAATTTTTACATAAAATGAATCCTAATGCTGAAAAATATGGGTGTGCAAATTTGCAGCTCATTCCAGTTATTAGTTTTCGAGATATAAATAAATCTTTCTTTTGAAGTGGTTTAGGGGGCCGTCTCTTATAAAACTTTGCGTGAGATAACGAATCAAATCTTAAAAAATAACAAAGAAAATTAAACAAAATATTTTTATTTTTTATTTACGGGTCAAATTATATGACAACAACGTCAAACGCAAAGAAATGACACAAAAATGATGATTTTTAGACATTAGTGTTAGCATCAAGAATTCCTGTTTTCTAAAGAAGACAAGCCCCGCCTTCATCGTTCTTCAAAACAAAACAATACACAACAGAAAAGTTAATGTGACATTGAGTATTCGTGTTAAACCCCTTATTTTATGTTGACAAAAATAGGCACTTCATCGATTAATTGGTGATAAATTTTGAATCTTTTAAACAAACACTAGAAGAAAAAAAATTAACTAAATAGGCGGGGTTTACTGTTTTAAATAGAAAAATAGGTTTAATGTGAAATTGTCAAATATAAAAAACGAATGGAATTAGAATGCAAGACAGACTTGTAAAATCGTTTCTTAATTACCGTCATAGTTAAAAAAAGTTTAATCATTTGCTTCATATATTCCTTTATTTTATTTAATTTTATTTACTTATTTATGTATTTTGTAGGGGGACGATTATTATTTTAAGGACACTTTAGTGTTTAAAATTTTATTAATATATTTTAACTCTATACATTTTTAAAAACATTCTTTAACTTTTATAAATATATTTTAACACTTTTGCGACTGCAGGATTTTGTCTTTTTGACAGTAAGACCAGCCTACGGGCATTATACTCTCAAAATAAAATATTTCAGAACAAATTTTCTGTATTCACAATTATATTAGAAATGGATATACATTATAATTATATTATTTCTAATCAATATACTATTTCTATTCATAGTGTATTTTATTGCAAAAATATGAACACTGGGTACACACTTAAGAAGTATGTAACACACAAATTAAGAAAGAAACGCCCACTGACAGAGTTACAGATTTTCAAATGGCTTGAATCTATGTAAGCAGTCGCGAAAGGGTTAATTGAGAAATTATATTTTCATAGAAACTATAAAACGAATCATACAGTTCCAAAGAGTTCAACTGACCCAAAACTGGTAAGTACGATTAAAATTGTTTAATATTTACTTCATGAACCCTTACAATAATTTATCCGAAAGATTTAGTTTATGCGTTGTTGTGTATATATATATATATACATATATATATATATATATATATATATTCTTTCATTTCGTATATTATGTTACACCTACGAAAGAAAATTTAAGCTTTATTGGTGATCAGTACAGCCATAATAGGCACTTTTACTTGAAAAATATTGCACTTTTTTCAAAGAGTACTGTATGGACTAATCGCAAGTGTAATGTATTTAAATAGACCTAAAATTATCTAAAAAAGTACTGAAGTATATACAAATCTCAAAAAATTGAATTCAGGATAATTAAGGAACTGGAAAAGAATCAATGTTTTATTAATTTCTATAATTCTTTTTTTCCTGAAAGGATTTCCGGTGTGAAACTTTAAAATTTTCTCTATATCTTATAGGATCTTAATTTTATTTTTCTACATTTATAAATAACCCCCTAACACATTTTTGATTATAACTCTGTAAATACTAAACATAAAGTATATAAACAGTATACTTTTCCGCACTGCCAGACTCTCAGAAATTCGAAAATGAAGTCAAAATTGGGTGTTGCTATTGAAAAAATCAAAGTTGGCGCTCATTTCAATATGTAGATGACCCCTAATTCAAAATTTGACGACATATTCAGAAAGTGCTTTTAATTTCCTGTTGAATGATGTCTATTAGATGTTCTTGCGTCAATTAGTAACGAAATTACAGCGGGTGTTGCGTTTTTTTTTTCCCCGACTGTACATCGAGTGTTGAGGGTTTTTTCCCCCGACTGTACATAGGTATCATTTTATCTCTTTGTATTATGCAAACATGACAGTTTTATTTTTTTCAACCATTTGATTTAAAGTTGAAAAAAAAAAAAAAAAAAAAAAAAAAAAATGTATTAGTCAATTTTTCTGAAGTGCGTCTTTTTTTTTTTTTTTTTTTTTTTTTTTTTTTTTTAACTGGTAAAATGTACATGTATATTACAAAAATATATATATATATATATATATATATATATATATATATATATCTATAATAATAAATGGAAAGGTTTGTCTGTCTGTCTGTCTGTCAGTCTGTTCTTTTATACGTTCAGCCCCTATTGAACGCAGAAGTACAAAAATTGACATACTGATGCTCTGGAATATTTCTGAGTTCCTCTTCAAAACAGAATTTAAAAATTTTAATTAGTTGTGGAGATATTAATTAAAATGTAAAATCATGCCTAATCTAAAAGCGATCTCAATGGCTGAGAAGTCACCGCCATTGCATAAAAATAGATATTTTAACAGAGTTAAAATTAGAAAAAGTGGAAAATAAATTAGAAATATTTGTCCGATCGTTACGATTTCGGTACCAAATGAAAGGGGAATTTTTTCTGAATTTAAGTGTGCAAGCGGCTTATCGGTACCACAATTAGATTTTTTAAAATTAACTAAAGTATGAATTTTTTGTGGCAACATCATTTCAAATGCCGACCGTCTGCCATGATAAAGGAAATAATAGTAACGGATCAAGATGTCACGTGTTTTACAGTGGGAATAAAAATTGCAATTTTCAAACTTTTTCAAATTTTCATTCACGTTACATTTGAATTAATATTCGGCTTAGACAGCATATTATAAAGCTACTGTTCAATTTTCATGAAAATATCCGGATAAACAAAAAAAATAGATTAAATTTTGTTTTATATTTTGTAGTATATATTTTAAATTGAGATATGCCGTTGAAATTTCGTAATATTAGGTTTTAACGCCCGATAATTCGATTCTGAATATTTTTTAAAGTGTAGAATTATTAGGAAGGGCTTGAGGGGGAGGGAAGAAGGGCGAAGGGGGAAAAAAAAAGAGAGAGAGAGTTACAGCGTTTGAAATTGGTATTATTAAGTTTTAAGGAAAGATAAATCGATTGCGGATATATATTTTCATATGTAAAATTATTAGAAGGGACGGAAAGGGGGGGGGAAGGGGCAAAAACGTAGAAAAGGAACGGTTGTTTCGAAGAAAACGACGGAAAACCCAGAACGCCATTATTATTTTATAGCAGAGTTTCGAATTCTGGTACTCCTTTCACATTTCATACTATTGATTTTTAACTGTATTTAGCCCGGAATTACGCAAGTTTCGGAGAAAACCACGAAAAAGTCAGACATAAGTCGTTTTATAATAGTGTTTATATCATTTTGTATCTCAGCTTCTAATTACAGGGATGGAACACGGGCGCAGAATTCACACCGGAATGTGTTTAAGAAATTTCTCTACCTATAATATCGTCGATTTAAGAGGTAGAAAATTTTCTTACATTGATAGTGGTATGAATTCTGCGCCCGTGTTCCATCCCTGTAATTAGCATAATTTCAAAAGTAATATGTCATTTTGAAAATTATTTGAATTAAATTTGAAAGTAGACGCCACAAATTTCTGTCACCTTCCATTAACTGACTACCGTAAGTAATGGAATTCGAGATTTCACGTGATTTACACGTTTTAAGGTGTCCTGATTAGGTTTTCTTTTGTATCTCAGCTACTAATTAAAATAATTTTATAAGTAATACATTATTTGAAAGCTTTGTTGATTTGGAATTGAACAGTAGATTACAGAATTTTCTACCGCCAGATGGCGCTGTAATATTCTAAAATTTCAATATTTCGAATTCTGAATATGATTAAATTGTTTTTAATACATCATTCGAAAGATATTTTAAAGATCTTTTGCATTATCGAAAGTGGAATTCGAGATTTCACCAGA
The DNA here is from genome assembly GCA_963930645.1 of Salticus scenicus. Taxonomy (NCBI): domain Eukaryota; kingdom Metazoa; phylum Arthropoda; class Arachnida; order Araneae; family Salticidae; genus Salticus; species Salticus scenicus. The sequence goes on along the minus strand of OZ005660.1, from coordinate 175,537,964 downwards.
TTTACACGTTTTAAGGTCTCCTGATTAGGTTTTCTTTTGTATCTCAGCTACTAATTAAAATAATTTCATAAGTAATACATCATTTTAAAGCTTTGTTGATTTGGGATTGAACAGTAGATTACAGATATTTCTACACCAGATGACGCTACAATATTTTAAAATTTCAATATTTTGATTTCTAAATATGATTAAATTAATTTTAATACATCATTCGAAAGTTATTTTAAAGTACTTTTATATTATCGAATAACCTACATTAAATTTATCCAATAGAGGGCGCTAATGGCAATTATTCGAGATTTCACCTGATTTATATGTTTTAAGATGTCCTCAAGGGGGCCAAAAAGTTAGAAATTGAGTTAGACTGTTCAAAATTGGTATATGTAGGTTTTGGGTGCCTACGAGTCAAATGAGGATATTTTCGAGTGTAAAATTAAGGAGGGACAGGAAGGGTGGTGAAGGAATACGCGCGCGCAACGAGCGTATATATGAATTCGTGAGCACTGCGCGCACACGGGTCTACGCTGACGAAGGCAGAGGGGACCCGGTGTGAGTTTTTACCCGATCAGAAATGATTTTTTTTTATTATTATTATTCCTTTTCTTAAGAATAGAAGTTTATGAGTAACAACATGGAATTTTGAGAATTCATAAGGGTGATGAAGGAATACGCGCGCGCAGCGCTCATATATATGCATTCGTGCGTGTGCATCGCGCACAGGTCTACGCTGCCGAAGGCAGTGGGGACCCGGTACGACATTTTTCCCGATCAGAGTTTTTTTTTCGTTTTTTGTTTCACACGATAAAAATTAATGCAATTTTGAGAATTCGTTAATTATAATGATTCATTTAAAAATAGTGACCAGCGAAGCGGGCGTAGCCTGCTAGTATATATATATATATATATATAGAGAGAGAGAGAGGAACACATTTACTGTATAGTTGTATAGTTTTATGAGTAACACTCAAGGATATCAGTGCAAAGTTTATCCATGAAGTAAAAAAATACACGTCATTTGTAACATTTGTAAAAACCTTTTCTGCTTTTTTTCTAAGAATCTCACTAGTCAGCAAAATGTTTGATTCCAAAGAGTAAAAGTTCAAAGTTTCGTAATTGTAGATTTTATTGTAAAAAATATGAAAAAGAAATAGTTTTTTTTTTAAAATAAAATATAAATGATATGTAAAAACATATATTATTTATAATATGTTATTTTTTTACGGATAATAGATTTTGATTTGTTTTCCAGTTTCATCTTTTCTGATTTTCCATTAATAAATAAGAAGTACAAAGGAAATAGAAATAATATAAAATAAATATTACCACAAATCGATTTGGTTTTTATTACTACAAAAATTAGAAAAATAGAATTAATGTCTTATATCTTAAATTTAAAAAGAAGTGAAAATGAATTTTAAATTACGATATGCCTATTCAGAAATAACCTAAAAAGCATCTATTTTGCTTTTACTTTATTTACTTATAAATAAAATAAATCTAACCTACGAATTACATTATTTTAGTTGTTTAATGAATTAAAATCCTTTATATTGTGATTATAATTTCATATAAAAAATTCTATGTATATATATCTATATATATATAGCTGCCAAGTTTTTTAATTTATTCCGGAATGATACTAGCCCGCTCTTTTTTCACACCGTAATATTTGTAGAAAGTTTTTCTTCATTATTTAACGACGATTGAAGATAAAAAATATTACTATAAAAAGATTCCGGTGAGAAAAAAGGGCGGTGCTAACAACATTCCGGAATAAATTTAAAAACTTGGCAGCTATGTACATACTTGCCAACCATCTCATTAATAACCGTACAATTGTTAACGCCCCCTGAAAAACGCCCCTTTTCTCACACCACTATATTTTTAGAGTTATTCTTTCCAAATGTTGTTCCGATTAAATAAGAATAAAATTACTCTAAAAAATTATTGGTGTGAAAATAAAAGGCGGGTACTAAATATTGTACGGTTCATAATGAGATGGTTGGCAAGTATGTATGTATATATATGTATATATATATATATATATATATATATATATATACGAAATGAAGTAATGTAATACCAGTCATGCAGAACGATAACATTCCTTTCTTTTTTTTTTTTTTTGCTACTATTATTACCATACAGAAACGTTAATATAATGTAGACCTGCCAATTATTTTAATTTATTCAGTAATAGTGTTAGGCCCTGCCTTTTTCTTACACCAGTTTAGTTACAGAGTAATAGTTTTAAACTATTACTCTTATTATCTTACTATTACTCTATAAATATATGGGTGTGGAAAAACATAGTTGGCGTAATTCAGTTAAGGAATATTTTGCAGGTCTAATGAACTATTCACTGTTATTTTTCTAAATAAGATGTTGATTACTGCTAGAAAGTATTGGTGGTAGTCAGAGCCTGATTAAGGGGGAAGCACACATTATTTATACGTACACCGTTATTTTTTAGCAAATACTTTCCTCCTATAATGAACAGAAAATTCTTATTAAAAATTATTTTAAAAGAATTCTGGTGTCTAATAACGGTGAGTAAATTGGATTGTTTCACATCGTTCATTTTTTATAAAACATATTTCCTCGTCAAAGCGTGGAATTTCTATGACATGAAGTAAAAAATAATTGTAAAAATATTCCGGTGAGAGCGGAGATAATGTGTGGTTCCCCCTTAATCAGTCTTTGGTGGTAGTTGAAGAAGCTCTCTAAATGACTGACATTACATTTTACTTGAAATTGCCCTTAATCTGATTTTTTACAAGAGAAATAGAAAATGAATACAGTAACAGATAAAAATTCCTGAACATACCAAATTTATTTTCACTACATCAAATTCTTTTGTATCGGTATTTGCAAGTTACATAATATTGAACATCTTAACAGTAAGATAACATATAACCCTCTACAAGATTTTGATTAATGAACAAAGCGAAACATAAAGTTATGCATAAAAGACATGTTTTATTCGTTCAGATTTGCATAATCTAGTTACATGAACGATATTTATCGACATCATGATAAAAATGTTATCTTAAAAGATAAAATAAATTACGAGTAAATATGAATATATTTTTGATGTAAAAATTTTAATATTACTTTCAGGAAAAAAAAAAAAAAAAAAAAAACGTTTTTTCAGCTATGTGAATAAAATAGGCTTAGCAACAAGATATCGATAACTTTTTAAATATTTGTTGATTTAATGCAGCATACAAAAAGTACTCTACTGGTAAAAATACATATATGATTTATTTATACGGAACATCAGAATAAATTTTAACACAAAAATTATAATTCCAACTTATGTGCAAAACTGTAAATCTTATTTTCTAAAACTTATCAATTAATATATATATGCCTACATATTTTTTATTTAAAATATTTAAATTGATGATTAAATATAATAATTAAAGAAGACATGTGTTTACATAATCAATATTACTAAAAATACGAATTATGAATTCTTGAAACGCAGAAAAACATATGAAAATATAATGTGCAAAAAGAGTTTTGGGCCTGGTCGCCCGAAATTTTCAACGTTCTCTAATAAAAATAAAAAAAAAATTAGATGTACTGGTGAAAACTGAAAATGTTAGATTTACTAATGAGAAGAAGAACTTTGTAAGCAAATACCGTAAAATGCAAGATGACGCAACGGTTATTTCTGATCTAATATATTAATACGTTCTTCATTGGAATAAAAGTACATTCCCGATTGCAAAAATGAACAAAGATGCTGAGTAATACACGAAAAAAATCAAATGCTAATATGGAATTTTAGATTAAATTTAAGTGTATCTACTGAATAAAAATGCCTGTAAATAGATCAGGTAACATTTCTTTCTTTTTTGTTGATTTGCTTTTTTTTTTATAGATATGATTTTATTTTGCACATAATTTGTCTTTAATATTTTTTATCCTCGATTTTATTCTGTATTTCTCAGTTTCTGTTTAACCGAATATTCCATAACTTCTGAAAAATGATTTTCCCCCCTCTTTCTAGATCAGCACCACTGAAGTTTTCATATGGAAGGTTATATTTTCCTTTAATATTTATTTTACTCTTTGTCAGTCCGGTTTAATTTGTTTTTTCTGGTCAGTATCGCAAAATTTAGGGAACTTTATTTTCAATATCCACCAATGAATTTTAACTATAATGGTGACCTATTCACTTTAACCTTTTGTATCCCACCGGGATTTTAAAGTCCCGTCAAAAAAAAAAAAAAAATCCTCAATATAGCCTAAATTTACTTCAGGATTCCATTGGGACTATAGTTTAAGCTTTACATTGACCAAAAAAAAAAAAAAAAAAAAAAAAAAAAATCCTGTTTGCTGCAGTTTATACTGCCAGTAATTTTCTGTAATTCAGAAAAATACGTTATGAACGTAATTTTTCCGTTGAAATAACGTATTTTTCTGAATTACAGAAAATTTCTGGCAGCAAACCGCAGCAAACAGGACTTTTTTTTTTTTGATAGTGTAGTCTCTATAGTTTAAGCTTTCCCTGTAGTTAAGATATAGTTTCGTGACCGCTGACGTAGATTCACATCATCTGAAAATCTGTAACTCCACCAGTGGGATTAGCAATTTGTATGCTATTTATTTCTTAAATATATAACCAATATTCACTTTTTTACAATGAATTATACAACGGATACAAATACTTTGATAAGAAGGAATACATATAATTATAATGTATATTGATTTCTAATATAAATGCGAATACAGAAAATTTTGTTCTAAAATATTGTAACATAGGAGAATAACGCCTTACTGTCAAAAATTCAAAATCATGCGGTCGCAAAAGTGTTAATATGAGATGATTCTCATGCATAAACAAATACAATAAAAAAGTTTCAAACTATTTTTCCAAAAATAAAATAATTTAGGATATAAAGCGTTAAAAGATCCGTTTCTCTTTTAACTGTTTTAATAATAATAATAATAATAATAATAATAAAACCTTAATAAAATTTTTTAGTTGATTTCTGCAAATAGAATACCAGAGGATATTTGTAGGTTTTTTTTTATATAAATATAAAATAAAATAGTTAATGACCTATTTCTCTAATCCCAATCCCATACAGCACAGAATGTTTCAGATATGTTGCAAAAAGCTTACAATCTTTCAAAAACGTAACACGTTTTAGTATGCTCTCTGATACCTTTCTGAAACATTCGCCCTTTTTGATTTTCTATCTGTTTAGTGATTGTAACGTTTCTGTTACGTATCTGATTTTTTGTTACGATCGCGGACATTTCTACGTTTTTGAAACTAATCGGAAAGCAATCCGAATGTTTTTAAACGTTTCGGAAATGTTTATAATGTTTCAATGTTACATGATTGTTACGTTTCTGGAACATTTTGTGCTGTTAGGGATGGTTATGTAATGCTGCACAAAGGATAGCAAAGTATCACACAAATGTATTGGATTTTATACGTTTCCTGTAACGAATATAAAAACATATTTCCACCGGCAAAATAATGATAAAAATTATTTAAGTTAATCATTGAACGTATTTCCTGTTACTTTAACTTCATGCAGTTGAAATATAATCACGGAAAATCATCGTCCATTTCTGGACGATGAAAGTATGAAAAAGAAATTTTGTTTTAACTTTAGTTAAACCACAGCCTCCTTAACTAAAGGCCTGTCGCGTAACTCGGAAACTAGGCAACCGTTAAAGCGGTAGACAGCGCCACCTGGTACAGACTGCACGACTTTTTTATTCAACAGCCACCAAAATTTTTTTTAAGTGGGATATGATATATGTAAAAGACGAATAGAATCGAAGAAACTTCGATTATATATATCATGTATCACTCCTTTAAATTATTGATGACAGTTGAATAAAAAAGTCCCATAATCTGTACTAGGTGGCGCTGTCTACCGGTTCAACTGCTGCCAAGTTTCCAAATTACTCGACAGGCATCTAGTTAAGGAGGCTATGGTTAAACAAACATTGAGAAAAGTTTCGCATTAACAAAACATTTTTTAAAGAAGAAAGCCCGTTTCACAACGTGCAACCTACACTCTATTGCAAAGTTTCCAGTGCGTAACGGCTATTGTGCCTTGCTGAAATAAAAAAAAAACTACGCCCACTGAAATAAATCTTCAAAAGTTTCATATAAAGGTAAATCTCCATGTAGGTAGTGTCAGTCATACACAGATATATTTTCACCTTCACCAATATTTTCTAATAGTAATCCTATTTATTCACATAAAACTACTCTTAAATGCACGACAAAGGCATGTAATAGTGGTAGAAAATTTAATCATTTTGTGTGGCGGATACTACCTTTTGCAGGGAATTATCCACAAATTTTTTACCAACTTTAACCTGTAGACTTTCAGAGATGGAACACTGACGCAGAACTCATACCACTGTGAATGAAATAAAATTTTCTACTTCTTAATCAACGTTATTATAGTGAGAAATTTCTTATTTAAATACCGGTATGAGTTCTACGCCAGTGTCCAATCCATGAACTTGATATTACAATATAAGCGATAGCGAAGTTCAACGTACACATTTTATTTCAGAACATTTTTCACAACTTTTTTCTTGTAATAAACTACTTTATAAATTTATACGCTTGCGTTATGATAAAAATTGAAAATCATGCGGTCGCGAAAGTGGTAATATGATATGATTCTCCTGCATAAAGAAATATAATAAAAAAGCTTCAAAATAGTTTCCCAAAAATAAAATAATAATTTAGGATATAAAGGGTTAAAGGCATAGCTGCCAATATTTTAATTTATCCCGGAGTATTTTTAGCCACACCCTTATTTCGTACCACTTATTTTTTAAAAGTAATTTTGTCTTATTTTATCGAAGTTATATATTGGAGAAAATTTTTCTAAAAATAAAGTGGTGCGAAAGAAAGGCGGGGCTAAAAGTACTCCGGAATAAATTAAAATATTGACAGCAATGGTTAATGAGTAATATTCCATAATAAATATATATAATATCATTCCTCAAAATTATTGGTGACAGTTGAATAAATAAGTCCCTAAATTTGGAAACGCGATTTAGAGTGCTTTAGAAGGTTTTAGGGCAGGCAAAGGGATATAGACCTATATTAGTTTTGTTAAAAAAATATATATATTCAAGCAACAATTCTTATAATTTCTTTTATATTTTAGTGGTCTAAAATCTTTAAATAGCGTTTTCTCAGTTTACATTTTTTCAAGACTTAATTATCTTTAACCCTTTGCGGCGCAAGATAATTTGAAACATTTAAATTATACTGCCATTGGAATTCATGAACTAAATTAAACTAAAAGAAATTTTAAATTTTAAGGCTTAAAAAACCGGCCTTTTCTGATAAGTTATAAAAGTGAATTTTTGCTAAAAAATTTCCAGGATGAATTTTTGCAGCTGGATCTTAAATTTTGCGTCCTCGCAGCGAGGACAGCGCGCATTAAGGGGTTAAAATGTTAAAGTTTACTTATATATTTAAGAGGAGACTTCATACACGCACACATATATATCATATATATATGGGTGGCTTAAATAGAACCTACTTAAAAGCATTAGAGAAGATTTTGCAAAATCTTTTAAAGAGAAAACATTAAAAATAAGACATACGAAAAATCATGTTTTGTTTTTCAAATTTTTACATGAGTAATGTAGGGGAGCGTGGGGCGGGTTGTAACAGTTTTTAGAAAATTAAATGTATTGTGAAATGTATTTAGGTTTTCCTGTTTATAATTTCTGTTTTCCATATCATACATAATCATCAATCATATTCATAAAAAAAAAAAAAAAAAAAAAAAAAAAAAATCGTTAATGAGCTAGTTTCAGTACAAAAAAATCTTTATAAAATTATTTGCCTGTTACAATTTGCCCCGGACTTGGGGCTAATTGTAACATACGTGGTACAAATTGTAACGGATACAAAGGGAACCTTAACAATAAAAATGACATTTCAAAATGTTTTTTGTTATCAATCATTTATTATTTTAATAAAAAAGGCAAGTAATAACTAATATTAAATTACAACGTTCTTGGTACAGTAACAAAGAATTACATGAAATGGATTATAGTAAAATAAAGAGAAAATGAAAGATAAAATCAACACAGAAGTCAATCTTAGTCAGAGTTGAAATTAATTCAAACAAATGATATTTATTCCTCTCATGCATTTAATGTGTGCTCATTTTTTGCAAATTAAGCATTATGCCACAGGGAGCGTTTACCAGAGCTCGAATTCTCTGCCCTGTTTTCAGGACACTGTCATTGATGAGAAGTTTCTGCTTTTTTTTCTAATACTATTTTTATGCAATATCCTCTAATTCGCCGTTAAATCGTGATTCTAATTCGTGGTTAAATAATCACGGTACTATAATATAAAAACACAGAAAATATTTCTGCATAAATATAGTAATGGAAAAGAAGCCATTTGTTTCTATTCTGAAGTTTCCTGAACACGGGACGAAACTTCGATCTCTGGCTGTAGGCATCTCCTCAAGCTACTCCTCTAACATGTTACAGCTTGCCCTAAAATTTTTTTTTCAACTTGCCCCATCGTATGGGTTTTGACATCTTGTTTATTTATAAATAAATAAATAAATAAATATATATATATATATATATATATATATATATATATATCAATTTATAGAAAAAATTAAACATGCATTTTATAGCTCAATACACAGACTAAATAAATAGCTATAAACACTTCTTTAAAATAGATATGAACATACCTTTAATCAAAATTATGAAATATGCTTTCCCACTATGTAGCTAAAATGAAGCACGTGCTACAGAACCTCTCATTAATCATTTTTGTGGTTGTGCTTACATTATAAAGCGCGTCATAAGAATTATGTTTATAAAAATATTTAATCACAAATGTCACAAATTATTTCGTAAATTGCGTGTTACTTCTTACCCCTGTAACAACTAGCTCCACGCTCCCCTATGGACCTTTTTTTTTTTTTTACTGAAAAATGAACAAATTCCAAAATCTATCCCTAATCCTTCTTAAATAAGTTATATTAGACATCCAAAACTTTCTGTCAAAGTTAGCATTTTGAAGATCATGAATTCGAGAAAAAATGCAACTTGAGAAACGAAACTTATTAAAGAATTATTAACTTATTAAAGATTTCAATTATGTAAAACAAACTGTCAAAAACCTTGAGAACTGTTGTCTGAATATATATTTTATTGATTAAGCCTAATATTGTTCAATTTTTAGACGTTAAATAAAAATGTAAGCTTCTGTATAAAACCTTCAATGATGCCAATTCAAAGATACCAAGTCAACCTTAAACCGATGTGTGTTGTTATGTTAAACGTGGGTGTTTATTATTATTCCTTCAGAAATCTGTCTTGCCATTTTCCGTTCTTTATGTTTTTTCGATTGATAAAAGATGACAATTTATTTTCATAATCTTCTATTAGGAAAATCAAATTTAAGACCAAATATATAATATATAAAAAAGATGATTTAGCATAATGTTTACTAAAAATATAGAAATCTGTAAACATACTGTAATTAGTTTACTTATTTATTAATGTTTTTTAATCTGTTTCTCTGGGTATAACGTTTCACGGAATTTTTAACTTAATTCCATCAAACACATAGATGACAATATTTTAAATTATTCAGGAGTATTTTTAGCCCTACCTTTACTTCTCACTACTTTATTTATCGAAAAATTTTCTGAAATATATAACTTCGATAAAATAAGAAAAAACTGCCCTTAAAAAATAAGTGGTATGGGGGGAAAACAAAAAGTCTGGGCTAAAAATTCTTTGAAAAAAAATAAAATGTTGGCATCTGTGCAAACAGATTTTCCCTAGTTGGTAGTCACTAAAATGGGATGTCAAAGTTTTTTTTTACGGATTTATACAACCGTACTTTAAATTAAAAAAATCTGTATGTTTGTGTCAAATAGTATTATTCAATTTTAATTTCTTCAACTAAACCTGACTCCTAGAGTTGTAAAAGTTAAGGACATTTTTATTCGACAATTACGAATAATTTTCAGCAGTGGTATTTGAGACACGTAGTATAGAATTAAACTTCAAATTAATTTGGTAGCCGTTACAATTAAACGTAAGTGGTAACAATTGATAAAAAACAACTATTATGAGGGCATAGTCAACGAAAATATAGTATAATAATATTACCAGGAATAAAAGTGTACTTTTAAAATTACTTTAAAAATAATTTGATAATTTTATTGCAGTATTTTAATCGAATTCGTAAACCAGTATGAAAATTTAAAACAGCATTTTAAGAGTGTTACATTTAACGGCTCTCTTCATTTACCGTCGCCAGAAGCCCGAGCCAATGTTATTCTATGGGGAAATTTTCGTTACAAATAACTTATTAACTAATACATATTGTTAAATTCTGTTTTCCCATTCAGAAAATTCCCAACTGTTAGATTGACGGACCTTTTTTAAAAATGTTTTTTTTTTTTTTTTTTAATTGCAAAATGAAAAAAATTCACATATTGAAAAATCGTATTTTGCAGCTTCAAAATAAAATATAAAAAATTAAAAAAATAATTTTTTTAAAAAAAAAGGTCCGTCAATTTAACAGCTGGGAATTTTCAGAATGTGAAAACAGAAATTTAAACTATGTATTAGTTAATAAGTTATTTGTGAAGAAAAATTTCCAATAGAATAACATTATCTTCGGCTTCGGCGTTGGGAGTGAAGAGGGCCCTCAAGTGTATATTGATAGCAGCGTTCTTATAAACGGAAATTTAGATATAGAAATTTTTTTAAATAAATATCAACAATTTGCAACGTCTAAAATTACAATATAAAAATAGTAATAGTAAAGTTTTCCGTCATGATAACCCTGATGGATAGGTCCATGTACATGTATTTTCAGATACCCAAAAAGGTATTTCCGATTCCACGAATATTTTCTAATGATAATTATTATACTATTATGCAGTGTTACAAAGTTATTCCAGAGGTATCATTCCGTATCATTGAGTTGCTACCTGGCGGAGCTAATTAACACTACAAATTCAGATCCACTGCTACTTAGAGGCTCTTTTCCGAGCCAAATTTCGAAGGCCAGCAAGGATCTTGATTTAATTAATCTTAAAATTGGATTCGAAAATTGTAATGAGATGGATCCACTGGTTCCTAGAGGCTCTATTCAGAGCCAAAAATCGAATGCCAGTGAGGGTTACTCATGCAGTTCATCGACAATTTCTGAGATTTCATCGGATAGAGACAAATGGAATGCTACACACCGTTTCAAAGGCATGAAATTCACCAACCTTGAAATCCGAACTATGCTTTTCAGAGGCAAGAAATTCTATGAGATACAAAGAATTATGATTGACAGATTGTCAGACAATGATTACGAAAAAATTCTTGAATTTAAATTTGAACTCGTCGACACTGTATCTAGACAGACCACCTCTGGTCAGCTTAAAGACTTCTTTGTCTCTGAAATTAGAAAAGTAATCAATGAATTCCCAGAATTTCGAAAAGGATTCAGAAAAATTGAATCAACAACTGGACGAGGAATGATGATCTCATCGAGGATATGGATGATAATCAAGTACCAGACGAACTTCCACTAACTGAAACTAATTCTCTTACCCAAATCACTAACCCAACTAATATGTGAATCAACAAACATAAGTTTGAAAAAGATAGCCCTATTCCTAAAACTAGTAAAATTGAGAATGCTTACAACATCCCTACTGAAAATAAGTTCAACTCACTTAACGAAAATGAACTTTTAGATCATCCGGCACCACTAGATGGCGCCTGCAGTCAGAGCATTAAATCCAGCCCTCCTATTGAAAGTAAGAAAGTAAATAAAAAGCTTCTTCTACCTAAAGGTAGATTCATTACTGCAAGATGCGTAAAAAAAAGCAACTCTTGAAAAGTCTTGAAAAATCTAAAGATTATTGCAATTTTATTGCAGCACTGGTTGGAGATTTCATAAAAATCTTTCCCTAACAACACACTTGTCCTCAGAACATCCGGAGGAGGTCCATAGGATTTCCCTTTTATCCACAGGACGCCTTTCGGAGAAGATGTGTTGTTAGGGTCCCTAAAACTAAGACAAGAAGGATCATGACGCCAGTACTGAAAATCTTACGGAAAAGAAGGTTCAGTTTTATCTTACGAACGATAGAGTTAATGCTCACTTAAAGACAGTTATGCGAGAGCTGCCCTCCGAAACAACTCATTTATATAAAGAAGACGCGTTAACGAGTCAAAAATTTAATGTACTCAAAATTAATCAATTGACCAGCTTTAAAAAGGAATAAACCTTACACCTATTCCAAATTCATCTTGAAAATAACGATCATAGTAAAACCATATTTGAAATTAATACCCTTTTATATTATCACGTTCAAATTGAACATTACAAAAATCAGTCAAAGACCCTTCAATGCCATCGTTGTTATTATTTTTCCATTCGGCCAAGAATTGCCATATGAAACTAAAATGCCTCCGATGTACTGGTGATCATCTAACGAAGGATTGCAATTTAGGAAAAGAGAAAATGAATAATCCAAAATTCTGTAATTGCGGATATGATCACCTCGCTAAATATAGAGGATGCCCAAAATTTTCGAAAAATCGTAATAAATCCTTAACTACCAAAAATATCCTCCCTGTCAATCAAAAATCAACCGTCCAATCCGAAATCTCCTACGCTGCTAAGGTCACTTCCACCCATTCCAAACGAGATACAACGAATCCTCTTCCGAATTTTAAAAGCTATTGCTTTCGAATTCTATGTTAACAGTCTCATAGAACTTCTAAATGAACTTAATTAGCGGAAAATAAAATGCAAATTTCTAATAATGACAATGTCCTTGAAAAGCTAACAATTCTCGAGGAAGCCCTTGGAGATCAGAACACTTTTCTTCCTTAGTATATTTGCCAACATCCTCATTAATATTCCGTAGTACTGTTAGTTCTGCCCTTTTTCTTACACCAGTAAATTTATAGTATAATATTCTCCACGACTTCGAGGGGGGGGGAGGGGGGCTGAGTGCTGAATACCCGGGGTAAAATGATGACCCCACACCTCAGGGAACCAGACAATTGTAGCAGAATTGGATCAAGTTCGTGATGGCTTATACAATATATATATATATATATATACATAATTAGAGTGACAGGCCGGGATAGAACAACAAGAAAAAAATTCTGAGCTCAAAGAGAAAGATGAAAGCAAGAAAATGAAAAAAAGACAATAAATAATACATAAACATTTAAGTAAAACCTAAATAAAAATAGTGAAAGGGAAATTAACAGAAAGTTTGAGTATAGCATTACAATAATAAACCAAAATAAAAGAAAGTTTAAGTATAGCATTAGGAACAAATGAACAAATTGTTATGGAAAATTTTATAAAATTTTTATTTATTTATTTATTTATTTTTAACAAGATGACAAGAAAACAACGAAAAACTAAAGCAGAGAAGAAAGAATGATTCCAACAATTGGACGACGCTTATTGGCAGGATCCGTGTGGTCATACACATCGCGTGTGTTTAAAGCTTGGTTTTCAATAGATTCTAATTGTTCATGGAATTTAATATTATGGTGTTGTATAAAATTTTCAAGTCGTTGGAATTTAATTTCACGATACATTGAATAGTTATGTATATAACATGGAAGGTTATAAATTTGCCTGATGGTTGCATTTTGGCTTTGAAGAAGCAATTTGATATTAGATTTAGATGCAAATAACCACGCAGGCAGTGCCCGCAGCGGTCCTATATTTTCTTGTTTGTTTTATTATTTTAATACCACTATTTTTTTATACATTTTTTGTGAAGATTTTAAAGCTAAAGCAATATGTAAAAGTATACTGATTAATTAAATCGGTGGCAAAATAATAAAATGCGTGTAAAAATATAGGACTGCTGCGGGTACTGTACAGGGGATCCGTAAGTAAGAAGACGACGAAGATGGGAAGAATAACGGAGCATTTTGTTACTAATCGACAAATCACTGTTTCGAGCAATTAGGGGGTAAAGTTGGCTTCTAGCACGCCGGAACTTATTTCTCGAATTTCTAATGTGTTGTTGGAATGTAAGTCTCTGATCAAGAATAATACCTAAATATTTTCAGTGGTTAGACCATGGAATTGAGTGGTTATTGAATTTAATTTCGAATTTATCTCTGTAATGGGGGCTCGTAGCCAAAAAAAGAATGGTCTCCGTTTTATCGCAATTAATGGCTATTCTCCATTTTTGGAACCATTTGGTTAAAATTTTAAGATGTTTGGAGATAGCAGTAATAGCATATTTCCTATTTCTGTGTGCCGAAAAAAAGCAGTTATCATTTGCATAGATAGCCAATTGGGTATGGGGGGTAATGGGGCATGTCATTAATAAAAAGATTAAAAAATTTTGGAGAAATTTTGGAACCCTGAGGGAGACCATAGTGAGCAAATTAGTTATCAAAAAGCTTATCTTTAACCCTAACATGATAATTACGATCTAGTAAATAAAAAAAAAATAAGTTTAATGAGAGGGGGTGGGAAATTATAGTTAATTAATTTAAAAATAAGACCGGCAATCCAGACCTTGTCGAAAGCTTTTTCAATATTAAGGAAGACGGCTGCTGTAATTTTCTTCTGAATTTTGTTGTTGGTGATGTACTCGACAAGACGATAGACTTGATGGGCGGCCGAAAGATTGTTCCTGAAACCGAATTGTCCTGGTTTCGTCATATTATTATCTTCGATGAATTGATCAAGTTGTCGAGGAATGAAGACCTCGGTAAGTTTACTAAGCGAATTTAGAAGGGAGATGGGTCTGTAGCTGGAGGCCTTCTCGGGGGGGGGGGTTACCAGCTTTATGGATAGGGGTAATAATAGCCGTCTTCCAGGCATGAGGAAAATAATAAAAATTGAAGATATTATTAATTAAATGGGTGATTTTTGGAATAAAGAAACGTGGGAGATTCTTGAGTGCTTCATTAGTGATAGTGCTGATGCCAGGGAATTTTTTATTTTTAAGTTTTAGAATTTCTTTGATTACATCAGCATCGGTGAGCCTGGAGGGTGGGAAATTGATGTCAGAACTCAAGAATCTTTTAACTTTAATCTTGACCTCCCTCTCGGTTGCGCCTAGCGCGATTTTTGTTTTTGATGAGATTACAGACATTGGGATCATTTTTATAGAACTCATTATTTGGAATTTTAGTAGTAGCACCTTCAATAGCACTTGGAATTTGATTAGTAATTGTATCGACCAAGAGATTAGTGTCATTAGTGCTATTGATGGGGAGGGGGGGGGGAATCGGGAGGAAGTTCGGTAAGGATTTTAATATATTTGGACCAAGTGATTTTATTAATCAGATAGGAGTACGGATTTTAATATGAATTCTGATTGGATTATGATCAGAGGAGAGAGAGTGCTGGAATAGACTCTATCATTTTATCATAGTAAAAACCATGGAAGATGCCAAAATCAATGGTACTACTACTGAAATTAGTGAAATGGGTGGGGGAATCCGGAAAAAGAATGTCTGATTCAGATTTTTGAATGAGGTTGAAGATACCACTGCCATAAATAGAATTTGAAGCACAGTTCCAAGAAGTATGGAGGGGAATAAAATCACCGATAAGAAAAGTATTATTGTCAGAAAACAGAACAGTTTCAATATCATTTTTAATTATACGAATAATATTTTCCAAATGCAATTACGATTAAATAAGTCGAAAGTACTGTAAAATAATACTGGTGTAAAAAAAGAAGGCGTGGCTAATGATATTTTGGAATATAAATTAGGATGTTGGCAAGTATGCCTTAAGGAGATTGGTGCTCTCTATACTTGCAATGACCTCATTCTTTTAAGATTTTTAAGAATTTTCTCTAGTAGACCTGCCTAACTCCTGCTTTCCTCTTTTTTTTTTTTTTTTTTTTTTTTTTTGTCTGGATACTAACTTTATGTCTGATATCTATTGTCTGGTTCACTGAGGTGTGGGGCAGCTAATTGGCCCCGGGTACTCGGCCCTCAACAAATCTCTCGAAGCCAGTTATTCCAGAGCCTTTTTAGCGTCGCCTTTATGCTATATCACATTTTAAAAGAGAAGTGTTTCTTTTTTATTGTAGTTCATCGATGCCAACATTTTAATTTATTCCGGAATATTTTTAACCCCGCCTTCATTTCATACAACTTATTTTTTAAGAGAAATATTTTCTTATTTTAACGAAGTTATGCTTGGAGAAACTTTATCTATTAATAAAGTGGTGCGAAATAAAGGCAGTGTTAAAAATACTCTGGATTAATTAAAATATTGGAATCTATGATGGTTATACATTGCAGAGAATTATTCTGTGAATAAAGTGGTGCAAAATAAAGGTGGTGTTAAAATTTTCTCGAAAAAGTTGAAATGGTGGCAACTAGGGAGTTACGAAACTTTTATAATTTATTCTTAAATATTTCTAGTGTTGGTTTCTCTTTTAATAAGTTCTTTTTACAAGAGCATATTTTATTCTTATTTTACCATAGTTACAAAATCGAGAAAATCACTCCACAAAAAAAATATAAGGCAGAACCTCAGAAATAAATTATGAATATTGGCACTTGTGATTATGTGCATTAAAAATATAAGAAAGTTGTTATGTACGGTAATAGCATAGGAAACCTTATTCGTCTGTGTGATAAATACTACCTTCTGCCACGGAAATTACCCCAGTTTAAAATATGAAAACTAAAGATTTTTGTCGCTTAAAAAACTTTAAAGAATCTAACAGTAAAGAATTCCGTATTTTTACTTTAAATGTTTTAAAATTATTAAACATTCTTATAATCTCTTTTTTTTTTTTTTTTTCTTTCTTTCTTTTACACACAAGCATAAGTAAACAAAACTATTTATCGAATATCTTTACTCCACATTTCAGAAGGAAGTATATGATATACGATAGAATAATTATAAAATAACAACAAAAATAAAACACATCAAACATAAGAATCTTTAATCTTTTTAATATTCTTTAAATTATTCATTAAATTTACATTATTTTATTAAAATTTCGAAACAAACACTATATCTTCTTTTTATAACTTTTTTTTTTTTTTTTTTTTTTTTAATCAATAAAGTATTCAAAAGAACGAATAAGAAAATGATTTAGTAAAAAGGAATTTGATCTCATATCAAATTAATTTTAGAAATCATTTGAAGTCTAGCGTAAATATTCTCTAATTGAATTAACGGTTTCTTTATAAAAGTTTGAACAGGCGAATCACAGCTGCTTAAAAGATAAAAACCACTGGAGAATACTTTCATATCCCACGATTTCTTAGCTTGAATAAATTTAATCGGGAGTGAAATATATTAAATCCATTTGTACTTTTTAATGAAGTATAAACGTAAAAATGTTTTATTAATATGATGGTTTTTGTATATGAAGATACTTAAAATATTACCTTTAAAATATTAACTTTATATTGTAAAGAGGAACACTTTTATAAGAATTATTTAAATACACCGTACAATAGGTAATTTAGGAAAGATAGGAGAATATAAAAATATTTTTTTTTTTTAATTTGCTGGCTTTTGTATGCGAAGATATCAAATTATTAACATTTAAATTATTAGAACAATAAAATAAAATAACGAAAACTTTTTAGAGAATAAAAAAGCAAACTGTATAGATCAATATAACAGAAAGAGTACATATTACCGCAAAAGCACCCTCTTCAATTAAAAGGTTCTATCTGCCTTTCAAAAGAATTTCGTTTGTTCTTAAAATATTTATACAGCCCTTTACACACAATGGTACACTCCATCCTAATAGGCGAAAGTTTTTTACGTTATTTATTTCTTTTACAACATTTGCTTTTATAAATATGAATATTGATTTGTATTATATTAAATCGGATACCGATTCTTTGAAATTTGAGTCCGTAAGCTTCCTAAAATAGCAGCAAATATTTTAAAACAATTTATTGCAATGGGAGGGGGAGAGTTTTCAGAATTTTTCCAGTTAATTTAATGCCGGTTTAACCAAGAGTTTATTGTATTTAATTTATTTATTTTGTTCTTATTATTATTAGTGCTATATATATATATATATATATATATATATATATACATACATATTGTTTAGCAATCATGTTTATGATATTTAATTTTAGTAGGAAAATACGTGTGAATTATTATATTTTTGCATATTTTCACCGTTTGTTCTCTCCCCTCTCCAAATGAATCCCAATTTTCCGTTGAGAGGATGCTTGAATGGTATTTTACGATACGTACGGGCTATTTTGCGCACAATAACTGCAAATATTTTTAGACATCAGTTTTAGAATAAGATTTGTTTAAACGAGAAAAAATATCCTTTCAATATTTTTTCTGTTTTTCTTGCAGTTTTGAATAGGGAAATAAAATTTTGTTTGATTTACCAGTACCTATTTTTATATGATTTCATATAACCTTTGATTTCATATTGGTAAAATTAGTATGCAAGATTCCATTACTGTACTGCATTTGTAATACATTTTTATTTTTGCATTTACATCTAATATTTTTATGTGTGTCCACAACTGGTGGACCCATGTTGTCAACTACTGGCCTATTTGGCTTTTAAGAACAGATCCAATAGTGGGAGCAGATCAGTAATTTCCCAAAAGGTTTTTTTTTTTTTTTTTTTTATGAATTTCATTCAAAATTTTTCAGTAGTCAAAAAGTATTAAATACAAGCAACTATGATCAGAATGCTTCAAAATATTCATATGATGTTTTTTTTTTCTTTTTCTTTACACTCAAAATTTTAGGGAAATTCTTAAACAGGCTAATCTTAGTATTTATGAGATTATCACACAAGCTGGGTTATTAAAATGTTATTTATAAATTAAGATTACTTTTAAATAAATCAATATGTTATATAAGCCGTCGAAGTTCTCAAATTATTTTCAATTTAAGTTACAAGTTTATATATATATATATTCTTATAACTTGTTAATGAAACAGAAAATCATTTTTTTAATTAATTATGCATTATTATTGCTTTTTCCAAAAATATTCAAAAATGTTCAATATTAGAAGGAAAAAGGAGTTCATTCATATGTTTTGTAGTGTCCACATTTGGTACAGTTTAACTATTTAGTAAATCGATTTATCGAGAGTAAAAATTATTCAATTCGCATATTTCGTTACTATTAAATTATACGTTATTATATTTTTTGTTAAAATTAAAATTTTGTGCGTAGCTAACCTGCAGTGCTGTCAACATATCTAATTATTCCGTAGCATTATTAGTATCCGCTCCCCCCCCCCCCACCACCAATAATTTTTAAAATAAATTTTCTTTTTATTTATTTGTATTTGTATGTCAGATAAAAACACTGTATAAATAAAATGGTGTGATAAAAAAGCAAATACTAACTGAGCTATCGTTTAAATTCCGAACTGTTGGAAGCTATGGACATCGCAATACCTAAAATTTTACAAAAGGATTTATTGCTCTAACAATTAAATATTAATTACTAAGATATATTTTCTGCGATTTTGTATTTTGACGTTAATTATTAGAAAATTCCGGAATATTATCACCTAGTGTTTTCACAAGAGAAAATTTGGATACCATTATTTTTATGTAGTCAAGAGTTAACTAATTATTATTACTCGTTGATATTAAAATATATATATGTCATACCCTCCAATATACTAATTAATATTCCGTAGCATTGTTAGCCCTGCCTTCTTTTTCTCACCAGTATATTTTTAGAGTATTTTTCTTATTATTTAATCGCAATGGCATTTGAATAATATTACTCTAAAAATTTATTGGTGGGAGAAAAAGGGTGGGACTAACAATACTACGGAATATTAATTAGGATGCTGGAGGGTATGATATGTATATATATATATATATATATACTATGTGTAAATAAAAAATATTTTATCCAACATTCTCTTTGTGCTTTTTGGTTTGCTGAAGAGAGTTCTGTCTAAACACAAGCCCATGAGGGACTCACTGAACACCAGGGGTGTTTGCGTTCAGGATTTTTTATTTCATTTCCCACCAGTAATAATGATTTGTGTTTTTGGCTATATTTAAGTGCTAAACATTACTAGAAAACTACTAATAATATCACTATTAAAAAAATACTGGTGAATAGTAAAATAAAAATTCCGGAATGCAAACACCCGTGCTGAACACTGAAAAATAGACGTAATATTTCGTCCCGAAATTTGGTTATCACAACGGACAGCATATTTTGAAAATCATCACACATAAGACATTAATTGAAAGGTTCGTTTTAATCGTTTTAGATATGTGTATGCCTCATAGCAAAAATTGCACTGCTGAAAACTTCTTAAAATTGAAGAATTTTTGCAAGAAAGATTACAACAAAAAATAATTGCACAAAATTATACAATTATATTCGAATTTGAAATTCTGAATGTTTTTCAATCTGTTTTTCTGTTAACGATGATTTTATCGGCAGTTTTAGTTATACAACCTGTTATTTAAACACAAAGTACTTTTTTCAGTATATATACATAGCTGACAAGTTTTTTAATTTATTCCGGAATGCTGTTAGCGCCGCCCTTTTTTTTTACACCGTAATCTTTACAGAAAATTTTTCTTCAATATATAATTACGATTAAATATGAAGAAAACTACTCTAAAAATTACGATGTGAAAAAGGGGTGGGACTAACAGCATTCTGGAATAAATTAAAAAACTTGGCAGCTATGTATATATATATTGAAAACTTTTTCAAACGTTGCAGTAGATGAAACCAAGTATCACAAGAACTAGAAAAAAACATAAATAAAAAAATGTGCATCCTAATATTAAAACACACAACGTCATTATTATTCAAGGGCATAGAATGAATGTTGCATGTAAATAAGGTGATACTTTTATCTTGCTGTATACAAGTTACCAAAAATTTACAGAACTCTAGGCCAAATATCACCCACAAGACATGAAAATAATTTAAAACTCAAAGGTTAAGAGGAAAATCCAAGTTAGTAATATACTTTTTTATCAAAAATCACCAATATTATTAGGGGCACTGGAAAATAATGTCGTTTTGAATTAAAATACTGACATCGGAAATTTATCCTGGATAAAATTTAAGATATTATTAGGTAACTTATAAGATGGTAATTTGTAAAGTACCATGCAAACACTGTTAAACAAAAATTTCCGGTTTCAATTTATAAATTCAAGACGACATTATTTTCCGGTCCCCCTAATACTTATTAAAGAAATTATTCCTTATATTCATTAATGAAACCAAATTTAATATTAGCTCTATAATTACAAAACACGCTGAAAGCAGCTTAAACGCACATACTTGCCAAGCCAGCCTAACCCTTAAGATTGTTAGTTCCTGCCCCTTTTTCTGCGCCACTTAATTTTTAGAGTAATTCTCTTCAATTATATTTACGATTAACTAAAGAGGAAAGTACTCTAAAAATAGGCGGAAATGGGCGGGACTAACAATCTTCTGGATTGCAGCAATGAGGCTGAATATAGTTTAAATTACAGTTAATTAGAAAGTCGTTTTAATCTACTGAACTTATTAAGCATATAATATTTAGTTTAAATTGTTTCTGCTAATTTTAATAACTAATAACCTTAAAACTAAAATTAATGTTAAAATAAAAATAAATTTATTTGGTTAAATTTTAATTTATAACTTATACTAATTTGAGATACATAAATTTGCAATTCATAAGTAACATGCGAAGGTAGAGGTAATTCCCATAGATGCAAAAGTACAAGATTGGAAGTAATGATAGAGAGCTCTGTTAGAGCGAAGTAAAAAAAAAAAAAAAAAAAAAAAAAAAAAGCTAATTTCCCCCTATTTATATGTATATACATATACATGCATTCTGTGGCGGATCCAGAACTTAACTTTTGGGGGGGGGGGGCTAAGAGTTTTCAAGATGTTATTCCAGATCAATGAAAAATTTACAATTGTAACATCCAATTGAGAATGTTAGTGCTTTTTGGTGAGGGGGGCTTCAGCCCCCTAGTCCCCCCCCTTAAATCCGCCACTGCATGCATTGCTTAATGGTACTTCCTATTAGAAAAACGGAAACTGAATAAAAAACACCATGCAGTATGTAATAAAAAGTTATTAATTAAAATTCAAAAGCTGAAAAAATTTCTTTTGAAAACCGGTTTAATTAAATTCACCATACTAAAAGTATATACATATATATATATATGTATGAGATGTTGATGATATATGAGATGTTCGTGAGGGGAATCTCCTCGGAAGAGATACATACCTGTCAACATCCTAATTAATAGTCCGTACTATTGTTAGATCCGTCTTTTTTACTTCAACACTAATTTTTGAGAGCATTTTTATTCTTATTTAATCGAAATTGCATTTGTAGAAATTTACTCCCCAAATTTACCTGAAAAAAAAAAAAAAAAAAAAAAAAAAAAGACGGGACTAACAGCACAACGGAATATTAATTCGAATGTTGGCAGGTATAAAGATGGGAAGTTTCTGAAGCGATGTAGGTGTTAAGCCAGAAAACTACATCCCTATCTCTCAACTTCTAAAACATGAAAGCGCAAAAATATAGAGCTATCGAAGTCTAGATAAATTAATACAAAAATTTAAAATAAAGAAATCAGATTCACAAATAAAAAATACATTAATACAAAGAAATGCATCAATATAAATATATGAAGACAATTTCATAAAACAAGAGCAATGACATTGAATTAAAAAACCACCCACACCAGAAAGAGCAAACCTTCTTCGGCTGGTAGAACCATTTACCAGTATTTCAACATCACCCGAGATGGAGCAAAAAAAAAGTCGTACGGTACAGTAGATTTTGTTGATAAAGATTGAATTGTTTACGTTGTGAGAGTGGGATGCAACGTTTAACGGTCAAATTATTTTAAAGTTTCTCAAGAGCTATATTCAGATCAACTTTATTGTTCCAAATCTTTTTAATTCTATGTAAATATAATATATTTAATTAAATTATAATTAACATATAAAAATCAGTTCGTTAATTTGCAAACCTTAACCCTAAATAACTAAACTTAAAGCAGTGTTACTCTATAACTAATCATTCGAATCATAGACTATGAATTAAAAACAAATATAATTTTACATTTCCTTTATTTATTTCAAATAAATTAACGTAACTTAAAAAAGTATTATAATATTTTAATAAAAAAAATAGAAAAATGGTAAAAATTATCGTTTGCACTCTTGGTAGATGTTAAAATTGTTTTCTCCACAAATGACCTTGTTGCAGTAGTTGCATACATATTTTGTCATTCTGCGTTTCTTAGATGGACAGAAAGTGCGAATTCTGCGTTTATTCACCGCACTTTTAGTCGTGTCTTCTGTGGGCTTTTCAATTTTCAAAATATCTTCAATATTTATTTTAGTGATCACTAAACATTCGACTGTAAGACGACGATTACAGCAAATCTCGTAAAGTAAGAAGTGAACAACAGCCTTGCTTATCAATTTCGGTTGACTTATTTTACTGGTTATGAGTGTACTGTGAGTGAAGTAATGTGAGCTAAACGGTAGACCTGCTAACTATGCTAGTTTATCCGTAATGGTATTAGGATCCGCCTTTTTTTCACACCGGAACAGTTGTAGAGTAATATTCAATAATATTCTCATGATTAAATAAGAAAGACTACTGCTCTGCAACTATTCTGGTGTGAATAAAAGGCGGAGCTTAATAACATTACGGATAAAATAGCATAGTTAGCAGGTCTACAACGGTAAAATCTCGAATTTGCAAAGCTGATAGGAGTTAGTAATCTATTAGACGAATGTTTAGATATCTAGGGTTGAAACCAAAATATTGTCTTCTGTCGTAAATACCAATCAACCATTTTTTATCAGATTTATTTATTTTTTAATCTTATCCAAGTTAAAAAAAAAGACACTCGCAACACATCTAGGTCTACATATCTACATGTGTCGTCTAAGGTCAACACATTTGGATGACCTATACCATAAGGCAAATATCGCATGATACTATATTTATATAATTTTTAATAAGTTTAAAATACAAAATTTTTCATTATAAAATGAAGAGACACTCCATTCTAAATTTAGCTAGTCTTTCATGATATTGAAATAGAACTAGTGAGTATTTAAAACGGAAATTAAATTCTAAAAATGGCATTTGAAGTACATTTTTAAAGTTCAGGAAATATTAATATCTGATTTTAGAAAATAAATTTCCTGAAATTTTCGAAAATGTTTAAAACATTTTCAATGTCAAATACACATTTATATTTTAGTTTTCAAATGTAATAGAAATATTATTATACGTATAATATATATATATATATATATATATATATATATATATATATATATATATATGCATATGTATATATAGAAAGAGAGAGAGAGGGGAAAAGAGATTGTTTGTTTAAACAAAAGGAAAGTAATTTTTCTTATAAAGCAGAGCTTAAAGTTTTCATTCTTTTTCTCAGAGCAGTTTCAAAAATGAAAAAAAAATTCCTTTTTTTGCTTCACTATTTTCATGCAATAATCTCTATCTTAATAAAGGCAGAAATTTCTTATCGCTGAAAGTGTAAGTGCGAAAAATTTGAGCTCTGCATAAAGATTTTTTTTTTCTTTTTTCTTTCTGTTTTCTTTGTTTCTACTCTTTTTATTAATAAAAAAATTCAATTAATTTTATAACAATTGAATTGTACCTTTAATTTTTAATTTAAAGATACATTGATTCATCCTTTTATGACCGAACGTTTTCTAGAGATTTTAGCATTTAACCTTATCTATAAGCGTTATCGTGACTGCTTAAGCGTACTTTAGCATCTTGGTTAGCATTCCTGGCCTCCACACGGTGTTTCGATTACCGGACAAGGCAAAGGTATGTTGTCCCTGATAGGAATAGCCATGACCGCCCATTGGTTGCTGCTTCATGAATGGAAATCACTAAGGCGAACCCCTTCCCACATCAATGCTCACTCGTAAATACTGCGCAATTCAGTTGAAAAAAAAGTTTCTTGGTTATTTATAACACCTCTTACTGTGTAACTTTAAAAATCGTGGATGCTTCATTATTTAGAAAAATCTTACACATTGTTTGTATTAATGCAATCAGTGTGATAAATACATTGATGAGAAACGCAATTATTACTCTGTATGTTTCCGTATGTAACCATTAGTAAGAATAAAACATTTTTTTAAAATGCAACATTCGAGAACTACGCCCTTATCTAGTTTTTTATTGTTAAAATTAACACAAAACATTCAGTTCTTTAAGAATTAGAGTTAACCAGCTTTGACATTGTCTATAAATTAAAACTTCTGATATGAAATAGATTTACCTGACCCGCGGTTTAGACGCGAAATATTACGGTGCGCATACTTGCCAGCCATCTATCTCATTGTGAAGCGTAAAACTTTTAATACCTGTTCTATTTTTTGACACCAGTCACTTTTTTAGAGTCATTTCACTCTTATTTAATCGCAACAACATTTGGGTAGAATTACTCTAAAAATAAAGTGGTGTGGGAAAAGGGGCGTTTTTTCACGGGGCGATAACAACTTTAGGTTGCATGTTTTTGTCTTTTCGACAGTAAGGTCCGCCTTTGAACGTTATTCTCCCAAGTTACAGTTTTCGGAACAAAATTTTCACTATTCACATTCATATTACAAATGGATATACATTATAATTATACTCTCGCTAATCAAAGAATTTGTATCCATAGTATATCGATTGTATAAATATGAATTTGTGTATATTTTTAAGAAACAAATAACATACAAATTGCAAAAGAAACGCCCACTGGTGGAGTTACAGATTTTTAAATGACGTGAATCTACATCAGCAGTTAGGAAAGTGTTAATGAGAAGATTGGTAGGCATGTGTATGTACAGATATGCACAATGCACCCCGCCCGTCTTAGATTAGGCAGGCCTGCTCTAACGAATCCCGCTGCCCTGGATATTGTTTGACTCGAAACCATAACCCCAATTGGGGCGACTGTATCTAGACATTTTTTTTTCTTTTTCAATAATGTTGTGCTAATAGCATTGAACTGAAATTTAAGGAAGAAAAGTTGCGGTTTTTATAAGAAGAATAGCTTAAAAAATTACTCTGTAACGTATACGCTGTATTACTTATTTATTTATTATTTAGGGTCTGCGTGTGGGGAGGGGGAGGGGGATATTTCGAAAGTAATATTTCAAATGCTTAAAAAAGAGTAAATGAATAACTGAATAAGTAATAGTGTGTGAAACTGAGAAATTACAAACAGTGACTTTAGCATTTGCGTTTCCTGACTTTTCCCGAGTGCCGTTCTTTGAGTTTCCAGATTGCCGTTAAAAATAGAGCATTGCCCCCCCCCCCCCAAAAAAAAAAAAAAAACGACGGACAAGTCAGACCATTCTTTACCCAAGAAGTTTATCGGAGGTAAACAAAAGGTAGGTGAGGAGAAAAGCTGACAGAGAATGTTTCGTTTATCGTTCTTTTGGCAGCCGTAGAATTTCGTATAGCTTTAATGACAAAACGATACGATATAAAGATCCGAATTATCGTAGAAAACAATTTTTAACCTTTTAGTTTCGCACTTGTTTATATACGTACAGTCGGTAACAAAAGTATCCGAACACTAGCAAAAATTCCAATATAAAAAAAGTAAAGTTAATACTGTTAACTATATATGTATATATGATATATATATATAACAAAGGTACGAAAAGGTATATATATATTAGGAGGGGATTAAAGGAGGGATTATAAAACGTTGTTTCTAATACAGGGAAATATATACGGAAAAACGTCATGGTAATTCGAAAAATAGTCAAACATTTAAGATTATGTCAAACTGAAAAGAAATCTTACAGAGAGAAATCGTGCCTGCAATTTAAAAAATAAATAAACAGTCAATATTTTATTGAATAAAAAGATAGGCTACATAAATAAAACTATATTATTTTAAACTTCATATGAAGAAAAATAAAATAAACATCATATAAATTTACAATGATTATATTAATTAGAATATAAATATAATAATTAAACCTAATATTTTTTCTTTCGCATCATAATTGCTTTTATAATAAATGTGACAACTTAGAGAGTTATGCAGCTGTATATATAGACATTTAATGGAGGTAAATTAGAATTAAATCCAATGGGGAAAATTCAGGGATCTTGAAAAATTGGCCACCACAAAAGAGGTAGACTTTTATAAACGTTTCTTAGTAATTTTTGATTCATAGTAACTTTAATGAATGTCACTTGCCTATTCACAATAAATCTGCGAAGTATTTAAAATATTTTTTACTTATTACATTTACTTATATTCTTTTTTTACTGCTGCGATTATGGCATGTGTGGCGTTTACGACGTTTTCTCTTAATCTTTGGTTGCGGCGCTCGCTTTGATTGAGTCTTCACCTAACGACATGTTTTGTTTCATCTAGTAGTATATAACATACACTCACATCACTTAGTAGATTAAACAGGACTACGTAAATTCTTTTATTTAAAAAAGATCTAGAGGTGGTATTAAAGTCTGTACTGTCTTTTTGTTGTATGCTATTTTCAAACACTCGTCCGCAAAGCGTTAAAAATTTTAAGCTTCAAGACAGCGCATTTTTCTCGAAAAATATCTTTTATTCTGTCATATCTTTTTGTATTAGCATGCAATTTATGCTACAAAATTAAAACTATCCACATGCGATTTTGTAAAGATCTTCTGTAAAGATATTTTTAATAACACTAATTTTAAAATTTGTTAATTTGTTTACAAACTCGAATGACCTCCTCTTAAAAAAAAAAATATATATATATATATATATATATATATATATATCTATATATATATATATATATATATATATATATATATATATATATATATATATATGTTTTGCAAGTAAACTTTTTTTTTTAATGATAAGAAGAATCAAAATTAAGATTGGGTATATCCATAGCTGTCAATATTTTAATACATTCGCGACCGCTGACGTTGATTCACGTCATTTGAAAATATGTAACTCCACCAGTAGGCGTTTCTTTCGCAATTTGTATGCAATTTATTTCTTAAACATATAACCAATATTCATATTTTTACAATGAAATATACTATGAATACAAATACTAAAGTATATAATTATGATGTATATCCATTTCTAATATAAATGTGAATACAGAAAATGTTGTTCTGAAATTTTGTAACGTCGGAGAATAACGCCCACAGCGCGGACCTTACTGTCAAAAATTCCAAAATCATGCGGTTGCGAAAGTGTTAATCCATAGCCTCTTAAACTAGGTGCCTGCCGCATGGCTCGGAAACTTGGCAACAGTTCAAGAGGTAGACAGCGCCACCTGGTACAGATTGCGTGACTTTTTTATTCAACTGTCACTAATAATTTTAAGAAGTGATACGTGATATATATGTAATCGACAATTCTTCGATTCTATTCGCGTTTTATGCATATCAAATCCCACTTTTATAAATTTTTGGTGGCTATTGAATTAAAAAATTCGCTCAGTCTGTACCAGGTGACGCTGTGTACCGCAAAGTTTCCGAGCCACGCGGAATTCATCTAGTATAGGAGGCTATGGTTAATTTATACCGGAGTATTTTTAACTCCGCCTTTATTTCATACCACTCATTTTTTCAAGTGTAATTTTTTTTTTTTTTTTTTTTTTTTTTTTAATTGAAGTTATATATTGGAGATAAATTTTCTGTAAATAAAGTGGTGCGAAATAAAGGTGGGGCTAAGAATACTCCGGAATAGATTAAAATGTTGGCAATTTTGTATATCCGTAATAAAATACAAAGAATTTTCCTAAAATTTACCTAATTCTTCTTCTTCTTCTTTTTTTTTTTTTTTAAGTGTATTTTATTCAATTCTTCGAAAGCATCTTTTTAATTTTACATTTAATTTTTTAATTATTAAAATAAACTAATATATTCATCTTGAAAACCAAACATTCCAATGTAATATGGGAGCTTTAAAAAGATTTTTTTTTAATACTATTTTAAGTAGAAGAAATATACATTAAGCCTCTTTACCTAAAAATTTCTTTCACGACTTCTGAATTATAAAGTTTTAAATATGTCCCATGTGGCTTTATCTTTTATTTTCTTAAAATTATGCGTTATTTTTTTTCTAATGATGTTCGGATGCTCTTATACTTCTTTGTAAAAACATATTTTTTATCTGTAATATTAGGGCAGCAAGGGAATTATCTAAAATGTTTTTCGAAATATACGGTAGTTAGAAAATATCACACTACAGCAAACAAGAAAAAAAAAAAAAAAAAAAAAAGGAAAAGCAATAAATTTTTATAAGGTAGTAATGGAGAACAAATATGAAAGTCATAAAAATTTATAGATTTTCATCGATTTTAAGACCTACCGAGAAACGTTTATCAGTAGAAAATTTATTTTCGAAAATTTTAAACTTTCTCTCTCTGTCGTTATACAGGTTTCTTTTCTTTTCTTTTCTTTCTTTTTTTTTTTTTATACTTTTCTATATTATATAATTTATAAATGCAAACTGAAACTATATTTCTAAAAATAAAATAAATTAAATCTTCTATAGAGCTTTTTATAAATGAAGACTTAATGTAGAATTAGTAATATTCATTCGATTTTACTTTTAAGATACATTTAAACAAATCCGAAGATATAGAATATTCTAAAAAGAGGTTTTTAGAAATATATTAAATAATCTACTGCGCAACTCACACGACTTTTTCTTACCCTGCATTTCAATATTATAAAGATAGATTGCAAATTAAGCCGTAAGATTAATAATGTTCAATCTACATTAAAAATGATTTGAAATAGTTTCAGAAACATTTTTATTTGATATATTATTCTGTGCGTTGGGGCTGTCACCCCACTCATCCCCCCCCCACACACACACCTGTCTAATTACAGTGCTTACATTTATTATCGCTTTTATTTAAAAAAGTATTTAAAAGTACTTAACACTGTTACTTATTTTCCTTCAAAATTGTCAATCTCGATGAAATTTTTCAAGTGACAACCTAGTATGAAATTCATAATACCAAATTTGGATCATATATTTTGAAACTAGAATTGAAAATTGAACTTAAAAAAAAAAAAAAAAAAAAAAAAAAAAAAAAACTTTGTTTACAGTATGAAAAATTATTATTATTCTTTTTTCTAAGCTGTGTTTGTTTTCATAGCAACGTAGCACAGCACTTCCATCTCAAATTGAATAGAAAAAAAGTTTAACTTAATTTTGGGCAGCGGTGTATATTGTTTATAAACTATATGCACCTCACACATTGTGTACTTAAGTTTAACCTTATAAGAAAAACGTCTAACACAAAGTTAAATACACTTCCAGTAATTTTCCAGTATAGCCCTGTGAACGAATGTTGAGTACTTTCCTTACAACAATCTACAGAAAACATGCTTTTATAAATATAAAAAATATGTTCATTACATTTTATTCGAGGTAGCCTACAGATGTCACACTGTACTTACCAAAAATTTCCCCCCATACACATAATATATTTGAATTCACTTCGATGTCTCTGTATTTGTTTGATCTCATCGAAAAGTTAACTTATTATCATTATATGATACAGGTTTACAACATGGAGTTTAAACGTCCTGCTAATACTTATTTGCTCTTGAGATATGCTGGTAACAGACAGACAGATACGCACACAGACCAACCTCTAAAAACACGACTTTCGGATTCAGGGCTTCCCAGAACGTTTAAATATAACAAAAACTCAATTTCGAAAATTTGACTCAAAAACAAAATACCGTAATTTCTCGTAGATAACCCGCAGGTAAGATATGTCATTTCTCCACCAGAAATTTTATTTAATAGATAAGTCTATACTTTTTCGAAGGAAGAGCTCGTACAAATATAAATTTACTTATCAATGGAAATTTCTGGTGCAAAACTAGATTATATAACCTGCGGGGTATCTACCAGAAATTACGGTACTTTCTCTACCAAGTACATAAGTGATGGAGAAAAATCGTTATTACGAAATAATATTCTTCAAAATATAGAGAAACATTACGTTGCACATATTTACCATTTTCCTTTAATTTTTCTTTCGATATTCAATAATTTCTTTTTTATAACTCTTTTCTTCTTATTTCAAATCTACACTCAAGTTCGATGCCATGGATAATTTTAATGGATCATGAGATAAAACTTCAAATAATAATAATATCATTTTAGGTTAAAATAAAGATTTCTAAAAATAATTTATATACAAGTTAAATATTTAATTTCAAGATTTCAATAGAAATTTTACAAATCCCCATTCAGAATTAAATTTTATATGATTTTTGTTATTCTTTAATATTATAATACGAATACCTATTCTTTTTTTTTTTTTTTTTTTTTTTTTTGAATAAACATTCTTTAATGAGGCATTCATTAAATTATTTGTTTTATTAAAATTATAAACACATCTAACATTGCCAAAACTTTATTTAATCAAAATTAATATTCGTTTAATACTTCTTTAGGTGGTACTCAGTGTTACCATATTTAAATAAAACCTCATTAAGTTTTATAATTCCAGTTGACTCAATAAAGTTAATGTTTAATCGAAGGATAGAGTAAAGGGAAATCTATATAATTTTAATTTAAAAATATTCTTTTTCTGGAAATATAAAACTTTTTGACTTTCCTAGTGACAAATCCTAGCTTAAAATGTGCTAGCACTTTTCTTTTACTTGATAGAACTCTTTAGAAACAGAATGGGGAGCTCACTCAGTGATATTTTATTCATGAGCATTCGCAGTTAGCCTGTTCAGAACTCTTTTAGAGGGCCAGGACGTTCTTCTTTAAATTTCTTTTAGCGGCATATGCTTTTTATCTACTTCCAGCAATCTCGGAAGATTACTTTATTATACTTGTATTTTTCTGCACATTCAGGCTTACTGAACTGGTATTTATGACTTAAAGTAGATTCCTAATTACTGCAAAGAAGATCCATGCCGGATCCGGAACTCGAACCTGGCACCTGTAGTCTGATGGAAAAAATATTCAGCTGCCAAGAAATTTTCTTTTACCTTCTTTTTACCACTTATACACACTTAGTAAAATAATCCTAATTATTAATTATTTTAGCAGACCTAAATCCATTCATGAACTCGATTTTTTTTAAGCTTTTCATATTTATAAAAATTTAAAAAACCTTGTAAATTGTGATTTCGCTGTTCCCTATTTGTCTGATTGTTGGAAATTTTACATTCAGTCCACATTTTCTTAATTTTTCTACTGTTTACACAACTAACATTCCTAATTTCCTATTGGCCACCTTTCCCGTAGTTTTATTGGTTGAACTAAATTCGGTCCCTCTCCTATATATGCGAGCACTTCTCCAGATTCAGAATTCTTTTTGCACTGAAGATGGTACGCTTAATGCTACCGAAACAGCTGTATGCATCTCAGATATTTTTCTTTGGCGTTTCTGACGTAGTAGCTTATTGGGGTTTTAATATTCCAACGCCAAGTCTCCTGTTATTATAAGATGTTTACAAGTTTAAAAATTGATTATACACCAGTTCCAGAATTTAGCATTATATTTTTTAGTCACATTAAAGTATAATTAGAATTAAAAATGGTTGCTTCAATATTTTTTACCTTAAATTATATTAGGTAGTCTATGCAAAATATCTAGTAATTTTTGTTTTCAAAGATATGTCGGAAAAAAACCCATGAAAAGAAAAAAAAAAAAAGAAAAGAAATTTCTCGAAAGAGGAATCTTATGTTCATTTATTTTCTTTTTTCATCTCAAGCGTTCGAAAATGTTTAGTAACTGAATTATCCGCATCTGTCAAAAAAAAAAAAAAAAAAAAAGAAAAAAGAAAGACCACAGTTGTCACCCTTTTTCATTTGAATATCTATTAGTGAGAATACATTTTTTGCAGTAAAAAAAAAGTTAGTAGATTTTTTCCCCTTAACGTTTATTGAATAATGTAGAAAGAAGCGAGTTGCATTTTTATGAGTATAAAATGTATTTCTGTGAACATATGCTTTTAATGAATCACAATTAATAGTATTATTTTTGCACATATCAATGTATCTTGTGTTAAAAGTTGTACAGTTACAAATTATTACAGATAATGCTTTAAAAAATTATATATTTTAGTTCTGTATTCTAAAATGACTATTTCTTTCAATATGAAAATGATGTTATTACCAATTTTAGCACAGCGATGTGTTTAACTTCAAATAAAATTCGTGGATTTTAAATAAATTAAAAATAATAATAATAATAATAATAATTAAATGTGGGGTTCGATTAGAGAAATCCTTTTCATAAGGGAAAAATAAATAAATAAATCGTTTATCAGAGACAGAATTTAGTTTAGTATGACAAGACACTTTTGTGTACATTACAGACATGAAATATTGATTTTGACATGTATTGGAAATAGTTCCAGTTTTCTGCTTAAATTATAAAGTTGCTTTCCTTAACAGCGGTTACGATACTAATTTAAATTAAATCTCAAATAATTGCATCTTTTCTTTTTTTCTGTAAAAATTTATTTTATTAAGATATTGTACGATTTTTTTTTTTTTTTTTTTTTTTCAGTTTCAGATACATAATAAAACAAATGAATTACATTTAAACTTATTTATTTGCTTAACAGTAAGAAGGCGTAAAAAATAATTTACTCTCAGATTTTAAATAGGATTATCTACAAAAAGCTTCGGTTGGTACAAATGACGTCAAAAGTAATATTCACGACGTATGTTCGAGAGATGAAATCGCACATTTTATTATGTTTTTTAATCTACTTAATTTCATCTATATTAAAACATCTATTATCAGGGCCCGACTTAGACCACCTGCAGCCCCGGGGCAAGCCTATTCTGGGGGGCCCCTTGCAGTGGCATAAGAGCTCTTTAGGTTGCAGAATTTCTGCATATGCCTGTAGGGGGGCCCCTTCCAGAAGGGGGGCCCAGGGCATTTGCCCCGTATGCCCTGGCGTTAGTCAGGGCCTGTCTATTATTAGTACAGGAAATACAGGACGCTTATTGGACATTCTTAATCAGAGCCTGATTAAGGGGAAAGCACACATTATCTCCGCTCTCACCGGAATATTTTTACAATTATTTTTTACTTCATGTCATAGAAATTCCACGTTTTGACGAGGAAATATTTTTTATAAAAAATGAACGGTGTAAAACAATCCAATTTACTCACCGTTATTAGACACCAGAATTCTTTAAAAAAAAAATTTAA
The DNA here is from genome assembly GCA_963930645.1 of Salticus scenicus. Classification (NCBI taxonomy): domain Eukaryota; kingdom Metazoa; phylum Arthropoda; class Arachnida; order Araneae; family Salticidae; genus Salticus; species Salticus scenicus. Next base: position 175,503,749 of record OZ005660.1, on the reverse strand, counting down.
TGAGAATTTTCTGTTTATTATAGGAAGAAAGTATTTGTTAAAAAAGAACGGTGTAAGTATAAATAATGTGTGCTTCCCCCTTAATCAGGCTCTGTTCTTAAGATACTTTGTATTTTTAACAGGATGGTCACAGACCATATTTTTTCCTTGATTCTTCCACCAATATTTTTTTTCAGAATTTTTATTAGTATTTTTGCACCATTAAATTAAGTAAAAATTTTTATATAAGTATTCAGGAGGAAGAATTAGGGAAAAAAGGCTGGTATCTAATCACTCTGTTTATGAGTGAAGTGATGTATTTTAATTATTTAAAAATTATACATATTTATTTAAACAGATTAAGCAATGAAGCCGCTTCTTATTATAGTGAAGATCTAAAGGAAAATATTCATTTCATTTTTAATGAAAATATTAATAATAATTCTTTAAAATTTCATTCACTTTGATTTTGTAGAAGTAAAAAGTGTATTTGCCTTTAAAAAATTTTCGGAAAATTTCAGGAAATTAATATTTTAAAATGTAGTACTATTTCCTAAAACTCCAAAATATTCTACAAATAATATTTTCGCAGTTAATTTCCGTTTCACACACGCAGCTGTTTGATTTCACTTCCATCTCAAAATAGTTAAATATACAATGAAATGTATTTGCTTTTTATTTTATATTTAATTAATTCGTTTTTTGAATTATTAAAAAAATGTTCAAATGTAGCTTTAGTATTAAATTTGTAATTAAACGGTTTTTTACATTACTTTTATAATCTTCATATCATTCTTTTTTATTATTTTTATTATTCATAAAAAGTATTATTTTTTAAAAAGAAGGTTTAAATTTTACATTGATGCAAAAGGTTTAACTTATCTGTATTATTGTAATAATGTAAATCTTTTATTTATTTACTTATTTACTTATTTTTACTTTGAACATTGTCAGATATACTTCTTCTTCTTCTTCTTTTTTTTTTTTTTAATCAATCTCGTTAAAGTAATTTGTAAACATATTTATGCATAATCAGAAAATTCTTTATGTCTCAGAATGCGTAGATTTTAATATTACGACTGGATAAACACCATAAAATGCAACAAACTCGCAACTATTGTTGCGGGTAGAAAGAGCACACTACCCTTTATCAGGCGACTCTTCATCAGTGCGTTGCCGCTTTGACTGCAACACTCGTGCTTCTTTCTTCACCTGATGAAGGGTCGTGTGCTCTTTCGACCCAAAACAATTGTTGCAACTTTATTGCATTTTATAGTGTTTATTCAATGTTTCGTAAGTCATTATTTTCAACGCCAGTGTAAATGTGTCAGTGTAAATGCGTGCCAGTGTCTGTGGTGCTTTCTTGTTCATTTCTTCTGGATTTAGTTTATATATTTCTCTACACTTTTTATCGTTATAAGCTGAGAAAAATCTCAGAATGCTAAAGTTAAATGAATTTGCTACATTTTATTTCATATTTTCTTAAAAACTGATTCACTTTAAATCCCTCCTTTTTTATTCTTTGGAATAAAATTACCTAAATATATTTAATGCATATTTTAAGGGGAAAAAATATTTATTAAAATTATTAATAAATCCATATTTTAAACAATTCTGAATTGTGACCGATATAATGTTTTGCACGTGTAGAATAACCATCATGGAAAAATAACATGGGTTTTCAAATTCATAGCTCATTCCCAGCATTAATTTTGAAAATGCAGGTATATTTCAAATTATAATTATAGTTGCGGTTAAAGGGCCGTAAGTTGTTATCCTTTGTATCACCAAGAACAAAAAGTTAAAAAAAAAAAAAAAAAACAGGATAAGTTTTAAGACTCCCTTTCTTTGCTTCATGATTCTAATGAATTTTTAAGAAATGTTCCGGTTTTTACTACAGTAATTAACTTATTTATAAACATGATGAATTTAATAAAAATAATAGTAATAATAATGAAAAGAACTGAGAAGGAAATATTGCTATTACAGGGTACTTCAGAATTTTTTGACTGATTTTATGAACTGTTAACTCTTTACACATTAGATTTAATTTTATGCTTAATAGCTTTTGGTGGTTTAATAAGTTTAAGTTGTACAAATTATCCATTTTCACTTTTTATAAATAATTAAATATCCATATATTCGTGGGGAAATGTCTCTGGTTGTGGGCACAGTTTTGATTTTGGCTTATAATTTTTGATAGAGTAGATATTATGCAAACATATGAATACCAATGGAAAGTTAGAACCCTTAGCTAACGTTTGATGAAGTAACTGTATTGATTCCCTCAACCAGAAAAAAATTATTCCAAATTATGTGAAGGGATCATTTTTTGCCAAAAAAATATTTTGTACCCGGTTGTGGGCACAATTAAAAATTCCGCTGAAAGTTGGATAATGATAAAATAAACTACCGTAAATACAGAAAACAACAAAATTTATTAATTTTGTAAGGATTCAGTGGCCGAAATAATAACGGAAAATGGCATTTCTCAAATTTTATTCGTCATCTTCTTCGACTTCCAAACAAGAAGTGCAGTGCTTGCAAGTAAAATAATTTGCATATATACACTTCAAATTCATCAGACGATCACACGCGTTACATTTGATTGAGATGGCTCTTGTTAGGCTTAGTGGCAGGTGCTTCAAACAGATGATACAGGCAGAGCCTGATTAAGGGGGAAGCACACAGTATCTCCGCTCTCACCGGAATATTTTTACAATTATTTTTTACTTCATATTATAGAAATTCCACGCTAATATTTTTTGTAAAAAATGAACGGTGTAAAACAATCCAATTTACTCACCGTTATTAGACACCAGAATTCTTTTAAAATAAATTTTAATGAGAATTTTCTGTTTATTATAGGAGGAAAGTATTTGTTAAAACATAACGGTGTGTGTGCTTCCCCCTTAATCAGGCTCTGGATACTGAAGGCGACATCGTCTGATTGTTTTGAGACTCCAATCTTTATGGCGTTTGGCCGGTACTTTGAAAGGTGGAGTTGCCTTACTTTCTCTACGCTTCTTTTGGAGGGACTCAGATGTTGCAAGGAAGTCCATACTCTCGGGCAGTTTATTTTATGGATTTCTTATCCATGAAGTAATCCTAAATGGCTTTTATTAGCGCATTTATATCCATTTATTTTGGATCGATTGACATTGCTAAAATATTCTAAACATACATATAAACAATAATAAAATGTGTTACTTTCATATAAACGACCATATTTCACAGTTTGTAAGTCAAACACACGTTTTAAATGAAAAAAAAAAAAAAAAAGGGGGTGCCCACAACCGGTTACATGAAGGTGCCCACAATCGGGAATGGCAGCCATTTTTACAATGGCAGAAAAAGCAATTTTCGGTTCACATTTTGGCTGAATTTGATCTTGCATCACAATATATAAGGAATTTACTGCATAAATATAACCTTGCATTTCCAATTTTGAATTAATTCACTTCGATTTATCGCATTCTTCACTTTTAAATCGCTTTTTCTCGGATTTTTTATTTCGATGCTTGCACTCAGAGCCTGATTAAGGGGGAAGCACACATTATCTCCGCTCTCACCGGAATATTTTTACAATTATTTTTTACTTCATGTCATAGAAATTCCACGTTTTGACGAGGAAATATTTTTTATAAAAAATGAACGGTGTAAAACAATCCAATTTACTCACCGTTATTAGACACCAGAATTCTTTTAAAATAAATTTTAATGAGAATTTTCTGTTTATTATAGGAGGAAAGTATTTGTTAAAAAATAACGGTGTAAGTATAAATAATGTGTGCTTCCCCCTTAATCAGGATCTGCTTGCACTTACTAAGAAAATGCATCTATTCACTTCGGTGCTAGCACAAAAACTGCGTGCTGTCACAATAGTTTCACAATACCCAAATCCACCATATTTGTTTTTTGTTAAAAGATACGGTGGGGTGCCCGCTCATAACCGGAAAATGTCCATAACAGGAGACATTCCCCTATATATATAAAGTAATAAAATTAATATAAATTAATTAATCAAAACGTGTGAGAATTTTAAGAACATCGCTAGAGACTAAGAAATATAAAATCCTATAATTTATTGCAATTAATAAAAATATTAAAATTGAAATTTGTTATCTCAGGATTAAATTAAATGGTATTAATAATAAAATAATTTAAAAAAAATTCTTCTCACAAAAATAATAATAATAATAATAATAATAAATATTAACAAAAATAAAATAAACTTGTTTTATACCAATTATCTTGATTCGAATTATAATGTTTATTCTTTTTTCGTGCCAGGTGGCACAAGCACACATCTGATACGTAGAAATTTAAAAGTAAACAATGTGTAACTGAAAGATTTAATTTAACTTCAGTTTTTGGAAGTTTTAACGATTTAAGAATTATTAAATTAAAATAGCAGAGATGGAATACAGAATTCATACAGACATTATGAAATGAAGAAATTTTTCTGCATTTAATATCGATGATTTAACAAGTAAAAAATGTTCTTACATTGATAGTGGTGTGATCTCTGCGCTCATGTTCTATCCCTGAAATTGTGAATTTAATTATTAATATAATTGCTCATTTATAGAACCTTTATCGATTAATCGGGTTTGGGCTTGATATTTAATTTCTCTTATTTCTCCTTTCTTATATATTTTTCTCTTATCTGTTGGAAACTTGTTATGTGTTCTCCGATATTGGAGTCCACATGACACGGGAATAAATATTATATGTGTATATATCATGGGTTTTTGCGTTCCGGGTTTTTATTATATTTCCCACCAGTAATTATGAATTGTATTTTTGGTTATATTTAATTTATAATCTTTACTATAAAACGATCAATAATATAAATATTAAAAAATTCTGGTGGCAATTTTCGGGGACACAAACACCTCTGATATATATATATTATCTTGATTCATTGTTGGATATTGTTCATGATGTTTGTTAAATTTGTATTGTTATGTTTGTTGAAATTTAATTCAATCCTTTTTAATTTGGGTTTTGTTGCAAAATAGGAACATGAACTGTAATTTTGGCCTGAATTAGCTATACAATTTTCCGAAATCTTGCGATCTCTCTGCTCGTTGGAGTACATGCTCCCTGAAGGGTAAATATTTCTATTTTTGAATATTTCTTATTCCATTTCCATTTCCAGTTATCTTTTATCTCTTTTTATTTTTCCCAATAAAATTAGTGGTTCACATTTGATAACTTTCTTGAATTTCGCATAAAGAATCACACCTTGTTGATCTTAGTTTTATAGTCCTAAAATTCCATAATCGCAAACCTAACTCGGAAGGTTGTTAATCGTGCCTTTCTCCTCTTTTTTTATATACTTGTCTTTTTAGAGTACCTTTCTTCTTATTTAATCGTAAATATATTTGAAGAGAATTAACACTTTCCGGACCGCTGACGTAGATTCACGTCATTTGAAAACCTGCAACGCCGCCAATGGGCATTTCTTTGGTAATTTGTATGTCATTTATTTTATAAGAATATACACAATATTCATATTTGTACAATCAATATATTATCAGAACTGCCAACCTAATCGGGCACATATTTAGTACCGTCCCTTTTTCTAAACTTAATTATTTTTTAGAATATTTTTCTTCTTAATTCATCGTAGATACATTTGAAGAGAATTTCTCTAAAAATTAAGTGGTGTAGAAAAAGGGACGGTACTAACAATTTGCCGGATTAGGTTGGCAGCTCTGTAGTATGGATACAAATATTTTGATTAGTAAGAGAATAATTATAATGTATATCCATTTGTAATGTAAATGTGAATATAGAAAATTTTGTTCTCAAATATTATAACTAAAGAGAATAACGCCCACACTCTGACCTTACTGTCGAAAAGACAAAAACAGGCGTTTTTGAAAGTGTTAATTCATAGCCTCCTAAACTAGATGTCTTTCGCGTGGCTCGGAAACTTGATGATAGACAACGGGATTTTTTTTTTCAACAGCCACCAAAAATTTTTTAAAGTGGGATTTTATATACATAAAAGGCGAACAGAATCGCTCTGAGAATTTTCACTTACGAGTCAAAGTATGGGCAATTATATCCATAATATATCACTTCTTAAAATTATTGGTGTCAGTTAAATAAAAAATATCGCATTCTGTACCAGGTGGCACTGTCTATCGCTTGAACCGTTGCCAAGTTTACGAGCCACGCGGAAGGCATCTAGTTTAGGAGGCTATGGTTCAAGATACTTCTTGCAGCATTAAAAATGCAAAGCTCGAAGCCTCCCCCCCCCTTTTTTTAGGACACTTTCAGAGAAGAGAAATTCTCTTTTCATTTTAATCTTGTTATCTATATTTGTGAATTAGAACATTTTGGGGCTCGTACACCTCAAGTTATTTAATGTTTAACAATTAAAGTGATTTAATAAACAATTTCACTTTTATCCAAAATTAAATAAATAAATACATAAAATTTATTTATAAACTGTATTTAACACTTTCGTGACCGCATGTTTTTGTCTTTTTGACAGAAAAGCTGTGGGCGTTATTCTTCCAATTTACAATATTTCAAAACAATATTTTAGATATTCAGATTCATATTACAAATGGGTATACAATATAATTATACTCTTTTTAATCAAAGTATTTATATCCATAGTACATTGCTTGTACAAATATTAATATTGTGTATAATTTTAAGAAATAAATGACATAAAAATTGTAAAGAATCCGCCCACTGGCGGAATTACAGATTTTCAAATAACGTGAATCTACGACAGCGGTCGAGAAAGTGATATGAACAAAAAAGGAAAAATCATTTTTTGACGGTTTGCACACAGTATAGGATATATAGAATTTATATTTTAATATTAGATTTTTATTAAACTGTTGGTAGTTTTTTTTTTTTCCCATGAAAGAATGATGATTTTTCTGTTGACACAAAAATAGGCTATTGACGTTTGAAGGTTCTTTATTATACAAAATCTATTATTGTAAAGTAAGATGCAGCATTATTTATATCCGATAAAAGCTAAACAATCATCGAGTAACAATCCCATATATTATAAAATTCATATAAAATACGACATGTAAATATTTAGAAAAATATTGAACAATATTAGAAAATAAAATAAATATTCACATAGGTTTAGACAGAAGTACTACAAAGATTTTATCAACGTAACTTTGGTTTATTTCGTATATACCATAATTTTCATCTTTTCTGTCCTGCTTAGTGAATGAATAAATATATTTTTATGTGAGACATCGCGATATAACTTCTCTAAGTACTCAGATTTACTTTTAACACATTTTCTCTTGTAACTTTATCAGGAATTAAACAAAAGATTATGAACTATACATTTTTCTGAACTGCATTGAAATGGGTGTTACCTTTTGTAAAGATGAATGTGTTGCAAGTCCTACATGTAGACGGCACCCTACGCAAATTTTAACGATCGCATAACAAACAGATGTTATTGCCGATTGATCCTCTCTAATTACATATTTATAAGTTGATTTGGGGCAAAATTAATCGAGGATGGCGATTTACTTATTTATCTTTCGCAACTGTACTTTTAGAAAATAGGCAATAATTTTCTTTAACTGTAAAATATGTTTTGTAAAATTATGTTTCCTGTGGAAGTCAAATTATATATTTTACACCGTAAATTAAATAAAAAATATTTTGTGCTAGTTAGGATTTTCGTGGTTTGAGCTTAGTGTTTCTTTATCGGATTTGAAGGTCAAGAAAATGTGCTGTTACAGTGCATCTGAAAAGTTTATAGGCAACGGGTTTTTTCTTATTTTACAATTGAAAAAGATGAATAGAAATTTCAAAAGCATTTTTAATTATATGTAATTTCAAGACAATAATAATTCTATACAAAAATAATATCTTACAATCACAGACATTGAAAAGTTTATAGACAACGGGTTTTTTCTTATTTTATAATTGAAAAAGATGAATAAAAATTTCAAAAGCATTTTTAATTATATGTAATTTCAAGACAATAATAATACTATAAAAAAATAATATCTTACAATTACAGACATTGTGATAGAAACTAAAAATGAAAATTTACTGTCCCAAAAGTTTATATACACTTTCTTTTTTAACATTCAAATTTTTGAGCCATTTTCCCTAATCACCTCAAAATCTCGATCAGGCATGCTCAAAACAAGAGTTTGAAGAAATTCTGGCTTTAGAGAAAAACAACTTATTTCAATTTGCAGCATTAGATCTTGAACTGTTGTAAATTGACGCCCATTAGCATATACGTCTCTTGATAATATTCCCCGAAGGTTCTCCACTGGGTTCGGGTGAGTACTTAGGGCTGACCAGTCCATAACATTTACTTGGTTTTACTAAACCATTGCATTGTAGAGTTTGGCAAGTGAATGGAGCAATTGTCTTGCTGATATATGCATTCGTGCCCTCTTAGCAACTTTCCAAATGGAAGTAACTGTACTTCTAACATTTTCTGATAATCTTCGGAACATTGACGACCTTTTAAAAAACAATATTGGTAGTTCCATCAAAGGAAAATACTCCCCGCACCATGAATGACCCCCCCCCCCCTCCCCATTCTTGTTGTCTGCTAAAAAAAGTTTGCGGTTCCTTGTGAATATCGTGCCAGTAATATACCCAAACATCAGGGCCATCTAAATTGATTTTCTTTTCCTCACTAATTAGAGCATTCAATCATTCATCTGTTCAATTCATAGGATTTCGACCCCACTGAAAATGAGCTTCTTTATGTTTTTTTGTCAACTTTGGTGAACGACTCATTTTTCGATAAACAAGCAATTTACTTACCTGCAGCCTTCGATGAACCGTGGATTTTGATACTGGAACGGTAACTTCTCTAGAAATTGACCGTACAGACAGGTTCTGGGTTGAAACTAATCTGAAAATCTCTCGGTCTTGCCGTTTAGTTGTTCTCTTTGGCCGCCCAGAACGTGATTTTGTTTCAAAATTGTCACCTTTCGACAAAATGTGGTAAATACCAGCCCTGCTTTGTCCAATTTATTTTACAATGTTCTCACTTTTCCTTCCACGAGCTTCCAAACGATAAATTTGCAAACTTTGATTTTCCGAAAACTGCTCGTTGCGAGGCATCCTTATAATTAGTAGAAAAAAGATAGACACCTTCGCTTTTATCTCAGAAAACTACTGCATCACAAGTACAAGTCCTTGGAAAATGCAAATTTGGAGATCAGTAATTCAATAAATTTTTAACACCGGTTGTCTATATATTTTTGGGACATTTTTATTTTGTTTTTATTTTTTTATATTAAATTCATGACTGTTTAAAGTTTTTTTTAGTATTTCATTAATTTTGTTATGTCAATACATATTTGCATAATTTATCTCATCTTTCGTACGCGTTTACTTCGCTCTTAAATCCAAAAAAAAAAAAAAAAAAAAAAAAAAAAAAAAAAAAAACGGTTGTCTATAAACGGTTGTCTATAACGGTTGTCTTTTGGACGTACTTTATGAAATAGCAAGTAAAGTTTAAAAAGAACAATATTTTGTTGGCTAGTGCTGTGTACTAGTCCGTCGTGTAATACTTTTCGTTGCTACAGTACCAGAGATGCGAAGTTACTACTAACGAAGAATCAATTTCATACCAGAAGAAAGAAAAAGTTAAACTTGTCCTATTAAATTGCAGATAATTATTACAAAAAATACATTAAATATTTTCCGGTATTACGATTACGGACAATCCGTAATAACTTGGCATTTCTGCAGTACAAATGTTTGTTTTGCATTTCTTTTTTTCTTTTGCACTGTTTTGGGGTGGTAGCATTCAAATTTCTGAAGTACTGAATACAAATGTTTTTTGTTTTAGCTTTGTTTTTATAACTTTCCAACTAGGTTGAAAAGTGTGTATGATTTTGGATTGTTTTTCCGCGTCCTAACTTAGGTCATGTTCATGAAATTCTTTGAAACAAATATATGATCTTCAAATTTACTCAAATTAAAGCATCCCTTGTTGAAACTGAGATAAATATTGACAATGGTTAGTGTACACGATCACCCAATTTTTTTTTTAAATATTACGTTCTATGTACGTTATTTCTTTAAAACTTATTTTAACATCCTTACTTAGAGCAAAGTATTATTAATTGGTGTTTCTCATTCATATACACAATAAAATGCTATCTATGGAATATAGTATTTATGAGTAGCATTAAGATATAAAGGGTCACACAAAAATATTTACATACAGTAAGAGCCAAAATAGGAATTTCTTTCAATTGTATTTTCGTTAATATTAAGTGTTTCTTACAATTTTTGATAAAGTAAGAGTTATTACGATATGAATCGATTTGTATGTTTGTATTTCCGTTTGTCTAGCCACCTCTATCGTACCTTTTTCATCCGATTTAAGAAGCATGGAATTATTTTGCGGTTAACAATACGAAATGATGCTTTACTCAAAACTGATTTCGGAATTACGTCACATCGTTACTACCGATTTTCAAAACGTAGAATCATTTCAAAACTGCTTGATTTAATTAACGTTTAATTGTTGAATTACACTATTTTTACGGGTCGATTAAAGAAATTTGCGCTAATAAATATCACAGGAGGGGAAAAAACTGGGGGTTATTTATGTATTTATGTATTTATTTATTTTTAATGTAGTCACTTTATTTTGTTTAGTCGCATACAAAAAATAAATTAAATATAAAATAAATTTTTGCTTATAGGTGTTATTAAATGTATTTTTAACAGTTATTTTGTATTAATTTAAGATTGTACTTATACTGCATTTCTTCTTTAATATTTTAATTTTGTTTAATTTTTTAATTATGCTTGGAAATAGTCATCCAGAATTGAAAATAATTTAATGCGCTCTCATCGATATTTATTATTATTATTATTATCATTCGAGTAGTAAAGTCCTACTTTTAGCATTTTTATAAAATATTACATTATTTAACAAAATGATTTTAAATATTATTAAAATAAATATATAATATTAATTATTAAAATTTTATTATAATTATTTTACGATAATAAATCATTAAAATTTTATGCTTAGTAATCGATGCGGTAAATACCAATGGCACGTTTATAAACAGTCGGCACATAAACTGCTAAGAAAATACACGCAATAATAATAATAATAATAATAATAATAATAATAAATGCCTTAAGTGTTATTTTATAGGAAAGTTTACAGGCAATTTTTTTTTCTTAAAAAATGTACTTCTCGACCGCATGTTTTTTTTTTTTTTTTATTATTATTATTGTTATTATTATTATTATTATTATTTTAAAGGTCCACCTGCAGGCGTTATTCTCCCACGTAACAAAATTTTGGAACAAAATTTTCTGCATTCACATTTATATTACAAATAGATATACATTAATATTATATTCCTCCTAATCAAAGTATTTCTATCCGTAGTATATTTCATTGCGAAAATATGAATATTGTTAATACACTTAACCCGTTAGTAGTCGCTAGTTGGTCGATTTGCCGCCCATCTTTCAGTGTTGCCATATTTTTTTATTCAATAGCCACCAAAAATTTTTAGAAGTAGCATTTTATATAGATAAAACGCGAATAAAATCGAAGAAACGTCGGTCACATCACTTCTTTAAATTATTGGTGACAGTTAAAAAAAAAGTGCACAATCTGTAATAGATGGCGCTGTGTATAGCGACTACTAACGGGTTAAGAAATAAACATCAAACATCATACAAATTGCAAAAGAAACGCCCACTGGCGGAGTTACTGATTTTCAAACGACGTGACTCGACGTCAGCGGTCGCGAAAGTGTAAGACCGCAATAATTTTTTCTAATCGCAAGAGCTGTATTAAAATATATATATTATATATATATTTAATCAAAATAAAAACGAAAAACTTCACACCGTAATTTATATTACAAATATTTGTACAGACCTTTAATTTATTCTGGACCTTGAGTGGTTTAACCTTTGCGTGTACAATCCGAAGTTCAAGGAATTTTGCTGTTCTGATATGGCAGATAGCGATCTGAAATGAGACTGCCGAAAAGTTCGTAACTCTGTAATAGGTCATGATGTTTTAAAAGTCTCAGATTCATGAACGTCTGGTTTTTATTCGACTTTGTGCGTCCGCATTTTCTTTTTTCTATTATCTCCCCCAGAAACATTTTTAATTCACTTATTGTATATATTGTTTTTAATTTCTAAAACAAGGTTGAAACGTTTTTATAACTTCGATTTCTCTCTCCGTGTTCTAACTCCTATAAATATCCATGGGATTGTTTGAAACTAATATAGGTTATTAATGTTTACAACACAACGTTTCATATTGAAAATGGGATGAATATTGGCCATGGTTTGTGTATAGGGACACGTAAAATACTTCCAAAGCATTGCGTTCTATGGGAGAAAATTTTTGCTATCCATATTTAATACCTTCATTTTGCACAAAACATAATGTAATTAATATTTATTATTCATATGCTCCAAAAGGTGCAACTTGTAGAATGTAGTTTAATTAGCATTAAGATGTACAGAGTCATTAAAAAATATTCAGATACATTAAAGTTGTGCTCAAGTGTATCTTTGGTCTAATATTAAGCTAGCGGAAAAGCTCATCATTTTAAATTAAACAAATGATACCAGTAATTTATCCTGAAAAACATGTATATAAATCATCAGAATTTTACTTCTGTCTATTTGTATTTTATGCAAATGGAATGATAGATATATTTTCGGCTCCAGTCCTTCATTTGAACGCGACCGCCAACAATTAGAACTTCCGAGTTCTGCACATTTAAATTAATAACATTACACAGGACATTTTTGCTAAACATTATTTATATGCTATTTTACCAGTTAACTATGTTATTATAAAGGCTCCCGAGTGTATTGACAGAATTTAGCGGCAGAACTAAGATATTTATAACTACTTAACACATTCATAACATGTACTATACATAAATAAGATATGTCAAATCAATTTCCCATATAGTGAAATCCTTCATGAATCCAAGTCTTTTAGAACTTTCAAAATATCGTAACTTATTGCAGAGTTACGAACTTTTTTCCGTAAACTATCAAAAGCACATTATAGATTGAACATTTTAACATTTCAGTAAAAAGACAGGAATATTAGGCGTCATAGATAATTAAAAGGCAGAACTTAAAAAAAAAAGTAAACATTTTTGATCGAAGTACCTGATTATTTTTTCGCTAGTGTAAACTCCCTAGTTGCACATTCCTGTTACAGATTTAAAAAAAAAAAAAAAAAGAAAGAAAGAGAAAGGAAAAGTGGGATTCGTTTAACGACAGGAGACAAACAAAAAGCTTAACCCTTTGCGGCGCAAGACAATTTGAAACATTTAAATTATACTGCCACCGGAATTCATGAACTAAATTAAACTAAAAGAAATTTTTAATTTTAAGGTTTAAAAAACCGGCCTTTTCTGATATGTTATAAACGTGAATTTTTGCTAAAATATTTCCGGGATGAATTTTTGCAGCTGGATCTTAAATTTTGCGTCCTCGTAGCGAGGACACCGCGCGTTAAGGGGTTAAGAAATTAAACAAATACAGGGTTACCATCTTTTATTATTTATTTTAGAGCAATTTCAGCTCCGCCTTCTTTTCATACCACTATACTTTTATATTTCTTTTTATTTCATCGAAGTTACATATTCCTGAAAATTACTATAAAAAAAATACGGTATAAAAAACGACTGTGCGAACAAAGCTTCGGAAAAAATTATAAAAGTTGGTAACTCTGCAAATATGAAATTATTCTGAATTTACATACAAAACTAAGTTTCCTTCTCTAAACCTGTGGAGTTAACTTCACAAGTAGTGTAATGTGAAAACATCGAACGAACTTTTAGAGGAAATTCTGAAGGTGAGAGCAATGTCATGTATGAATTTTCAGGAACTGTCACTGTTTCATATTTGATTTGATTTCCTAAGGCTAAATATAACAAACATGTGTGATGACATAGCCTTCTATATTAAATGCCTTCCGCGTGGCTCGGAAGCTTGGCGGTAGACAGCTCTACATAGAATCGAAGAAACGTCGATTGTATATATGATATATCACTTCTTAAAATTATTGGTGGGCATTGAATAAAAAAGTGGCGTAATCTGTACTAGATGATGTTGTCTATTGCTTGAACTGCTGCCACGTTTCCGAGCCACGAGGATGGCATCTACTTTAGGAAGCTGTGGTGATGTTCATTAAGCCCAAATTTATCTTATAAGACAATGTATAAGACAATCTTTAAGTCAGTGGTACACTTACTTTGTGATTACACTTTGAACCTATTTGTTTTTATGAATCATTTATAAATGTTTAAGAAAAATGTTATAACTAAGCACATTTCTTAATATACATGAATTTATATATATATATATATATATATATATATATATATACATCATGCAGCAAAATAAAAGTCATTCCAAAGTCTTTATTTTAATGTTTCTTTCACGAGGATTCAAAATAGAAAATTTTAAACAACAGGGCTGTGACGGACCCGCCTTTTTTCCCCCTGATTCTTACATCAATATATTTATATAATAATTTTTCGCTTAAACTTACTTTTAAAAATTCTTAAACCAAAATACTGGGGGAAGAATCAGGGAAAAAATTTGGTCAGTCGCCACCATGAACAAGCTTGACCAGACATAACTCACAATTACCAATATTTTTATTTATTCCGGAGGATTTTTAACCTCGACTTCATTTCATACCACAATTCTTTTAAAAGTACGTAATTTTTACTTATTTTATCGTAATTTTGTATTGGAGAAAAATATTTTATAAATAAAGTGGTGCACAATAACAATAAAGCTAAAAGTCCTCCGGGACAAAATAAAATTTTGGCAACTATGCATATCCTTTCGCCCTACCAATATAATATAATGTCGTTCATATATCTATAATAATGCTGAAACGTTCTCAAATGTTGCATATCTCAAAAATAATGTTTATATGTTCTCAAGTTTTTTTTTTTTTTTTTTTTAACATCCTTTTTTATCTATAATATGGAACAGGGAGGAAATTGTTTTTTTTTTACCCCCAAAAAAACATACGGTAGTTAGGCATTGCCATAATACTATGAAAAATGAGTTATAATCTTTCGATAAGGAAATAATTTGAACGTCATAAAAATTTTAAGATTTTTATCGAATTTGAAAATTGAATTTAGTTTTATCCGTAAAAAAATCACTTATAAAAATTTCAAGCTGCTGTGAGGCTTTTTTTTTTTTCTTTTTTTAATAATTTTCGATATCATACAATTTATGGAATAAAAATTGAAACTTTCTCAAAAATATTTTTAGTAAGTTTAAATTAGATAAGTTTGGAGCGATTTAGTAATGTCGATTTTAATCTTACTTCGCGATTTATGATCAATTACTAAAATTGTTAGGTTTTTTTTTTTTTTTTTTTTTTTTTGGTGCGTGCGTGTGTGTTCGTTGCTGCTATTATTAATATTAATTTATATTCATATAAGTTGAAAATCGCAACAAGTTACAAAGATTCACTGCTCTACAGAACTGTGAAATTTTCCATGATTACTGTACGGAGAAGTAAAATTCTTCAACAAACTGAAGACTGGTTATACCTGCCCTAGTCTACCACTATTATTTTTAGCAACAATTTTATATTTATTTACGGCATATATTTTTAACTAATTATACGAGAAAAATGTTATTCGAAAAAAAGTGGTTATTATGAATCCGATTTAAATAGGATCATGCCCATGATCACTGTCTAGAAAAGTAAAATTCATCGACAAACTAAATGCTTGTCATGCCGGCGTCACTCTAAATAATTATTTTTAGCAATAATTTTTAACTTATTTACAACATAAATTCTAATTTAATTATAAAAAGTATTCATAAATCGAACCAAAAAATAATCATGATTATTAAGAATCTTCTTTAAACAAAGCCAAGAATACATAGCTAATTTATTTTCAGAATTATCTTCTCTTTTTATGAATGAATTTTTGTTAAAAATAAATGCCGCAAATTTTGATAACAATGTGGTGTCTGTGAATACACATTGTAAGCGTACGCTATAATTTCAAGAAATGCGTAAAATTGTTTTCTTAAATTAAATGAGTTCAATCCTTCATAAGGAGAAACAATCTTAACGTTAGTGCTGTACTGCATAACTTCCACGATGAAATGCGTTGATCATGATTATAAATAGTTTTGCTTAATTATATATAATTGAAATATGTATTCAGTGATTGTTTATACAGCTACTTGCAAATGATTAATATAATTACGAAAATAATATTATAATTATGCAAATGCATTAATGGAAATGAAAATTGGTACATTTCTACGCTGCATTGATTTTTCTTTTATTAATTCATAGAATTGATTAAGCATGCGTAGTTCAAATCATGAAGCTTTGCACAAGAATTCTGGATAAAAAGGATTATACAGCAACACCTAAATCAGTTTTAAATCACTGCTACATAAAATAAAAATAAACATGTCTATAAAATTATGATCTCGATCATACATTGTAGAAAAAAATGTCAAATCCTACTTAATAATAATAAAAATATTTGGCGATTTCACACTGTTAGGCAATTGATTTTGAGTAATTGACGGAGAAGCAAAACACGGTTCTGTTCGTACACGGCAATCTCGGTGCTAGCAAACGTATCGCCTAACAGCGCTAAATCGCCAAAAATGCTTAATTTTGATAATTTTTTGTGGTCGCAGTAACTCATTTCAGCCGATAATTCTTTCACTTTCTGGTGTTTTATGAAGAGTAGAATCACATATATTTTTTTTTCAATACTTTTTGAAGATGACACCTTTTGAATATTTCATTGTTAGCATTATTCGCCTGGCTGCCTACCTACGAGACGTAAATCACTAAAATTTGTAAACGTCTTTGACTGTTATTACAACTAGTTGATCTGCAGATGAGGAGCCTCAACGTCCTATTTTCATCACTCATTATTCAACGGATCATTGATCATTTATATTTTATTCCACATCATATATATCATTATAATCATCTTCATCAATTTATGCCTTTATCAATTCACTGGAGGATGAAAACCTCTACTAGGTAATTCCAATCTACCCTGTTTTCTGCAATTCTTCTACAATATGCTTTTCCAAAATTCACAGTTTTATCTCTCCAATGACACAGTGGTCTCATTCTCTGTCTTTTGTTATACCTCGGTATCCAAAATAGGACGTTGATGGCTTATCCATCATCCGTTCTTCTGAAAATGTGCCCAGCGTAACAGCAGTTCAACTTAATTCTAAAAATAACATGAGTAATATTGATTTGTTCCCTAATCCAAGCGCATTCCTTTTTGTTTCTTGGCATGCCTCCATGCTCCTTTCTCTCTCTCTCTCTCTCTCTATATATATATATATACATATCGAAAAAAAATATATATCCGTTATATATATCGGATATATATATATCGGAAATTATTTAGAGATTCATAAATAATTTCCGATGCAGTTAAAATAGAATATACACCAATAACATTATACAGCGAATGTAATAATGTATATTAGGTATTATTTCCTTCCGAAGAATAAGCCACTCTCACATTTATTATAGTACGTCTTTGTAGGTGGAGTTTATAATCTCTTTGTTATACTCTCCAACATGCTAATTAATATTCCGTAGTATTGTTAGCCCCGCCCTTTTATTCGCACCGTTAAATTTTTAGAGTAATATTCTCCAAATACAATTACGATTAAATAAGAAGAAAAATATTCTAAAAAGATACTGGTGTGAAAAAAGAAGGCGGGCTAACATTACTACTGAATATTAATCAGCATGTTGGATGGTATGTCCTTTGTTTTTAGCACACATTTATTTTGCTTGCATTTAGTTACAAAATTATATCAATTTATTATGTATTCTCCATCATTATGTATGACCTTCCTTGTAAAATGTGGTTGGTTTCGATTGGAAGAAATTTTCGACAGCCCGTCGGACTTGTTTTTCAGATTTGAAAGTTTTTCCTTTCAAAAAGTTTTGTAAGGAACAGAAAATTTTAAAATCTGTCGGGTTAAGGTCCGGGCAGTAAGGTGGGTGCGGTAAACCATCCGAGTTCTAGAATTTTTTCTTGAGTCATCCTTGTTGTATGTGGTCTTGCATTATCATGTAAAAGAATGACATTTTGGCTATTGGTGAGTGTAGTACGTTTTTCATGAAGTTTCTCTTTCACCTTTGCAGGTGCTGAACATATATGTGTGCAGTAATTGCTAAATTTGACTTTAATAACTCGTGATGGATTAGTCCTCGACAGTCCCACCATACACACAATAAAATCTTTATTTCATGGATGTCAGCTTTCGAATCTGGTAGGGGTTTTTGTTCCTTATCAAGGCACTGTCTTTTACGGATGATATTCTCATAAATAATCTATTTTTCGTCGCCAGTTTCGATCTTATCTAAAAAAGGCTCGTTTTTTTCTCGTGAGAGCATACTTGTAGCGATAGACAGGCGATCTTCTTTATTCTGTTCACTGAGATTTGTACCCATACTCCTAATTTGCTGACTTTCCCTAATTTCTTCAGGTAGTAGAAAGCAGTTTATCGTGGTGCATTCAACCTTTCTGCTATGTCTCTAGTTGATTGACGAGGATTTTGTTCAAATGTAGCCTTTACAAGGTTGTCATCAAAGTCAGAAGGACATCCTGTCCTCAGTTCGTCCTTAAAAGTTGTATTACCAGAGCGGAATTTTGTAAACCAATATCTAACTGTCCGATCAGCTATTAGTCCTTCACCGTATACACTGCATATTTTTTTAGCTGGCGCTTTAGCACTATTGCTTTGTCTGCTAGGTATAAAAAATTATACAACTATTTTTATACAGAGCCTGAACGCACGTACGAATTTGCTACTCAGTCGGGGCATTTTTGCGGCGGCTGTTGCGGTTTCTACAATGTATATCCATACGCCATAACGATAAGGCAAAATATTAGGAACTACAAAAGGAACTACAAATGCAATGCACACCCAAATCTATACAGCTAATTCTGTGTGGCTCATAAATATATATACCAAGTTACAAGTCAATAGGTTGATTTATATACCCTATATTGCGCTACAGACAGACAAATAGATACATAAAAGAACTTAAAATCTTTATGAGTCTCCACATGGAGTCCTCCACTGACGTTTCAGCAATTATTTAAAATGTACATACCTTTCTTGTAGAGAAAACATGTTTTCAGGCATCTTAATAATTATGTTAATTCTATTTTGTTAAATGCAGCATAAACGCATTAAAATGAGCTTGATGAAAATCTAACCATATGTCTAAGCTCACGAAATTCTTTTCTACGTCACTGCCAACCAACCATAAACATTATATAAACCAATAAAAAACATACAACTTTATTCTACGTAGCTCATGAATGATTATCCAAAATTTGACATGATTACGTGACATTATTAAAACACTTTTGTGAGGTTCTGTACATTAATTTTAAGTCTAAGCAACATTTTCTACAAGAAACATACTTTTAAGCATCTCGATAATACATATTAATTTCATTTTGTTCAATGCAGTGCAACTACGTTAAAATGAGTTTAAATGATGTCCTTATTATAGGCCGTAAGGATAAGGAAAGCTGTGATATATCCCTGTACACGATCCATAAACAATATAATCCTTAAAATCTATACAGATATTTCTGTATAGCGCCTGAGCATTTGCACCAATATTCAAGTTAATCCAAAGGTTTTTGCGCTTGCTATGGTGACACACGTAAATTCTATCCGTAGGCCATAATGATAAGAAAAATTCGGTGTGCCCCTGTACACGAATTACCAATAGAACACGCATCCAAAACTATTCAGCTATTTCTGTGTGGTTAATGAGCATGTATACCGTATTGAAAGTAAATAGAGTGATTTTTGCAGCTGCTATTGCGAGACATACAAACAGACTGACAGACACACAGACAGAAACCATAAACTATTTGATTCTCCGCATGAAGGCCTGCACTGACGTTTCGAAAACGCAATTTTTGTGCAAGATTAATGGTTGGATGGTTGGGTTTTACTTCGCACTAGTGCTGCGCAGATGGGCAATTGGTGGCGGTCTGGGACACACCCCTAGAGGTGGTCTGGAGACATGCCATCACAATTTTGATCCTCCACGGAAGGGATGGCTCTCCCGCTTCGGTGACACCCATTGGTATAATTTTTGATGGGAACATGGAGGACATTGTGGCCACGACAGCAAGATTAATGATTCAGAAATGAAGGACCGTTTAAAATGCATGTTTTAATATATATATATATATATATATATATATATATATAAGCTGCACAAAAATTTTCCATTCGGATATTATTAAAACGTTGGAACTTAACTTTGCTTTCACACATACACGCCATATGTTCATAGGTGCACACTTGTATAGAAAAACTCAACACGCGATGGAACTTCGTTGTAATCGATGCACAAAAATGTACAAGGTATCCTTCGACTGGGATTTGGTAGTACTTTTAGAAAATGAAGGGGAATTTTAATTGGGGGTCGTGTACATATAAAAACACGCACCAACTTTGATTTTATTATTGGCAATACCCTATTTTTATTTTATATTTGAATTCCTGGTGTCACGAAGATGCGAAGGTAGATTGGTTGTATAATTTACTTACTTTTATTTTTTTATTTATTTTTTATTTTATTTATTTTTTACGAGATAGAGTGAAGAAATCCAAATATAATCCATTATCATTTTTGATTCAGAAAAATATTTTTAGTTATGAAAAATATTAATAAATTCATATTCCAAAAATATATGAATTATGACCTAGATTAATTTTTACATAAAATGAATCCTAATGCTGAAAAATATGGGTCTGCAAATTTGCAGCTCATTGCAATAATTCGTTTTCGAGATACAAATAAATCTCTCTTTTGGAGATGCTTAGGGGGGCCTTCTCTTATAAAGTTTTTCATGAGATAACAAAGAAAATCTTTAAAAATAACACTGAAAATTAAACAAAATGTTTTTAACTTTTATTTACGGGTGAAACCGTATAACAAAAACGTGAAACGCGAAGAAATGAAACAAAAAAGATGATTTTTAGGCATTCATCTTAACAAATGAAATCCCGCCGTTCGTCATTCCTCTGAAACAAAAGAATATAAGAAAAAAAAAAAAAAAAAGAGAAAGAAAAAGTGAGATGTGTATTCATATTAAACACCTTGTTTTACGTTGGGAGAAATATAAACATGTAGCATTTGTGTCATCGATTACTGCTGATAAATTTTGAACCCTTCAACTAAAACATGGCCTCCTAAACTAGATGCCTGTCGCATGGCTCGGAAACTTGGCAACTGTTCAAGCGGTAGACAGCGCCACCTGGTACAGATTGCACGACTTTTTTATTCAACTTCCGCCAATAATTTTCAGATGATATATTATATATATAATCGAGTATCTTCGAATCTACTCGCTTTTATGTATATCAAGTCCTACTTTTAAAACTTTTTTGTGGCTGTGAACAAACACTAGAAGGACAAAATCAGCTAAATAGGCGGGACTTACCGTTTAAAATAAAGAAATAGTTGGAGCGTGAAATTGTCAATTAAAGAAACGAAAGGTATTGGAATGCAATGCAGACTTGTTAAATCGCTTCTTAACACTTTCACAACACTTGACGTATATTCACGACATTTCAAAGTCTGCAATTCCGCCAGTGGGCATTTCTTTCGCAATTTGTACGTAATTTATTTCTTAAGATTATACCTTATATAGAGCATTTCCTCGTGACGTCAATAATTAAAGGGCACCCTGGTGGATGGCAAAAGAGCTCGACTTTCCCGCGCCCACCATTGTTTTCAATTGACGATCCTAGTTTTATCATATGCTATTATTTTCGCTATATTTGTGGTTTTTTAAATCATTCGCCTTATTTCAAAAAAATTAATAATATTTTTTCGTTATTTTTTCCTATTAATTCATTTTTTATAGTAAATATGGTGACAAACTAATACACAATCGGGTGTACTTACTATGCTACACACAGACGTTGAAATTATTTCAAAGCATGCAACGATAAAAAATATATGGATCAACGCCATTAGAGAGAGAAATTACACTGTTGCACCTTAAAAGTGTAGATAACATCTTTAGATTGGTAAGAATTTTTTACTTACGTACTACGTTTTTGCATCTATTTTTAATTTCTTGTGTGACTCGTTTACTGTATCACGCAAGGCTTAATAATCATTTGTTGTGTTGTGTTTATTTCATACGAAGTTGTATTTAAGTTGATTTCGTTATTTAAAATAAAAGTTGAGTAATATAGTATTTAGAAACAGAGCAGTGTTAAAAATTTCAGTAGTTCTTACAGTTTACATAATTATTAATTTTTATTTTTAATAGTGTACGTACATATGTTTAACAAAAACTTGGTTTGGTTTCTCTCTCTCTGCATAATTTTTATACTGTTCTGGGTTTAAAAAAAAAAAAATTTTTTTTTGTCTTTTGTGTGTGAATTTGTTCAATCAGCTAAAACTTAATTGAATACTAAATCATAAAATCATTTCTTTTTTACAAATCGAAGATTATAAAATATATTCCTTACTCTAATACAATACATTTTGTTATGTATTTAATTTCAATGCCTTGTCTTGGCATACAGTAATACAGTTTAATCTTCGTCTTTTTGATAATCACATCCCTGATCAAAAGATAGTTTTGTTATGACTCGCAAAGCTCAATTGTGATGACTATATTACAGAGACACACCAAAGTAAAAGGGAATTTTTTGTTTTCTCTACTACTATTTGAATATATCTGTACTTGTAATTAGATGGTAATAAACTGTATCCAAACAGTAGTGAAAAAAAAAAAAAAAGGATTTTGTGTCAGTTTCTAAATTTATGTTAATTTTAAATATAAATTTAAATAACAGTTCAATGTATAAATATTTACACAACATTAAAAATGCCAATGTAAAAAATATTAAGAGCAAACTGCAGTTTTCGTACCATATAGCATACTGCACTAAATACGTTGGCATTTTCAATGTTATATTTCTGTTTAATATCAAGTCTTATTACATATTCTAACAGTTCAATGTGCTAAAAATCTGTTGTTCAAATTTAATAAATAAACTTTGTCAGCAGATACAATAAATAATAAAAAAAAAAATTGATCTTACAATTAAACATTCAAAAGGTGTCGTCTTCAAAAAATATTGAAAAAAATGTATGTGATTCTACTTTTCCAAAGGAAAACATTATCGGCTGAAATGAATTACAGAGACAACAAAAAAATATCAAAATTAAGCATATTTGGCGATTGATTTTGAGTACTCAGTGAAGAAACAAAACACGGTTCTGTTCGTACATGGCAATCTCGGTGCTAGCAAACTGAACGCCTAACAGCGCTAAATCGCCAAATAGGCTTAATTTTGAAAATTTTTTGTGGTCGCTGTAATTCATTTCAGCCGATATTTTTTTCACTTCCTGGTGTTTTGTGAAAAGTAGAATCACATATTTTTTTCAATATTTTTTGAAGACGACACCTTTTGAATGTTTCCTTGTTAGGTAAACATAATAACCTTAATCCTTCATCAGGCAAAAAAAAAGTTATGCAAGAGTGCATGAAAATGCCACTTATATCTACTTTTTGCCTGATGAAATGTTGTAGTATTATTATCTAAAACAGTTGGTGTATTTTTTATTTCATAATTTGTGTTTCATTGCAAAGTTTTTCATGTACGAAAAAATTAACACACTTCAAAAGACAATCCTTTGAAATTTTATACTTTACAAGTGCTGCACCAAGAACTCAGTATGTGCTCGGTGTCGGTGAATACTGAGTAGGTATAAGAATTTCATTTTTGAGCCTTCTGGAAGACAGATCTTTATTAATAAATCAAACTATTATGCAAAAAGCTTCTAGAACAGTGTTAGGTAAAACCACTCCAAAAAAAATTTCTAGACGGTGATTTTATTTTGATAAATTGCAGGATGTGTTATATTAGATTCTATTTCGTTATACAAAGTAAACAGTTCACTGATCTCTACAAAAATTGGTATATTTATTAACCAGACAAAAATCTATCTAGCGCTGTAACTTTTAAATCAATAGGATAATTAGTTTGCAAGATATTAAATAAAAACCCCATTTTCACTTCAAAATTAAAAAAGAAAAAAAAAACTTCCTTACACATGAAGATTAAATTTATACCTGCTTAAACAAAAATATCTGATAAAACTAATGTCATAATAGCTTTAAAATTTTATTTAATTTATTTTTTTTTTAAATATTCATTTAAATTAATCGAATTGTCTTACAGGTTTTCCCCTTGATTTTGCATCCACAAACTAAAGTAGGCACAATTTTATTAAAGAATCCCCTTGGCGACTTTTATTATCTTTTGCCAGTTTGGTGATGAATTAAAATGGCTATTGCAATTGAATAAAAAAAAAAAAAAAACACTTTGCAAAAATCGCCCGAGCAACTTAGGAACCAGTTTTCAAATTTCGTTAAGTGGTCCTATACTAAAGCTGTACCTTAATGTCAATGCATTTTTAGTCTATTCAATTCTATTATTAGTTCACACTTTCCCTATATCTTGTACAAATCTTGCAATCGATTTTTAACTAACTTCCCGACTAGCTAGAAATTTGAAACTTTCAGGATTGCTCAGAACACGGTGACAACACAATACTTCGAATTTTTGATTGATTTTCTTACAATTAATTAAACTATGAAAATAATAACATCCTAAGAGTGTTTCAATAACCATTAAAATATTAGCTATAATTTAATTGTTGCCAAAAAAAATTACGAGTTAATTTTTTTTCGACATAAAAATAAATACATTTAATTAAACGTGAACATTAAAAAATTATAAAAAGTTAAATAATGCATATCACAAAAGTTGACATTATCACTTTAAAAATTTTATGCATATTGATAAGACCTCTATGATTCATCAGAAAATTTAAAACATGGTATATAAAAAGTTTTTTTTTTTTTTTTTTTTTTTTTTTTTTTTATCTTATAATTTTTTTATTTCATTTTTCACACACACTTTTTATTTCCTAATTCAAAATTGTTAAAAAAAAAAAAAAAAAAAAAAAACTTTTTCGATAGTGTTTGTATGTAGGAATTGACTTAAAAAATTTTCTTTTTATATTCCTTGTTTTAAAGTAACCGTGTTTCTAATCAACATAATGAACCTCAAATAGTTGAATGTCATTTATATTTTCTTAACAGCTGTATATGACGGTATTTAACCATGACTTTCATTTGCTGAAAAATAGGGCACAACTTTAGTATGAGACTCTCTTGGCGAAATTTGTGATTTTTTTCTTTCACATTTTTTATTCAATCTTCCAAATAAAGAATAAATTTTTATTTCTTTATTTCAATAAAGTGTTTTAGCAATGATAACAGTTTACAGTGTTACTTTTCGGGCACTTGTTTTATTAGGCTTATTAATAAAGAAAATAAGCTTTTAAAAGATTAGCTTATTATTAAGAAGCTGTTTATAAGATTTAAAAAAAAAAAAAAAAAAGAATAAATAAACAATCATGCTTATGTTGTTGCAAGTTGTGAATTTTTCAATGATTTTTACTCTAACTTACATTTTACAGAGAGCCAAAAATTAATCTTATAGAGAGGAATACAGCTTTCAGATTGTTTTTTTTTCGTTCATGATCAATTATAACTTGAGAGTGATTCATAATTTGATCTATTGTAGTTAATAATTTTGAATCCATTAAATGTGAAGTTCGAACTCAGGACTAGCTTGTCAGCCTGGCAGTTCAGAGATTTTTCTGAAACTTACATGAATGTGAGCTAGGACTCTTTATAAAGAGACCCACGGAAAGGCCACCACCCAGGCTTAGGGTCCTCTCATAGTCAATTTATGTTAAACAACACAACACCCTCCATTATATGTGTGTATGTGAGGGGAGGAGTGATCTTTTAAGGATTTTCTTCAATGAAATCTTGTGTACAAATGCGAGTAATTCAGAAAATTGTGAACTTTAAATTGACATGAACAACCAGTATAATATCCAGTAATGGTAAAGGGAAAAACTGAATCGTGTTGTGTAGGTTGGGACTGATTGACTGTGCAAGGGTTTATGCAAGTTTCAGGGAAAACCCTGTAAAACTCCAAACAGCTAAGATGAATATGACTTAGGATCGAACCCAGCATCTTCTCCCTTATGGTCACATCACATGAGGGATTTCACTCAGCTTTTTTACTAAACACAGCATGATAAATTTTTCTGAAAGGCAGTCTAAAAAGTTGATGACACACTGACCTCGAATCTTTTGAAAACCATTAATACACATTTCACTAACAGCCTAAAAAAAAAAAAAAAAAAAAAAAAAAAACTAATTACTGCTTTCTTTTTTAGTTAAAAATACATGAAAATTTAATTTTTTCTTCCGACAGTGCTAATGCTTAATATTTAATAGTCTAAATTAATGTTTTGAAACAACAAATTAGAGGTGAAATTGATAGTAAATTGAAGTAGAAGAGTGTATGTATGGGAGGGGGAATTTTTTTTTTTTTTTTTTTTTCCTCATAGGTGCAGAACTTCAGCACATCTAACACACACAGTCAGTTTCTGAATGGTCAAATCATGTTTAGAACATCTTTAACCCCTTGAACTGCAATTTATTTTCAGTCAGCACTGCTCATGCAGACGATTTAATTTTCTTAGTTTTAATAGGTGGGATTCATATAGAAACTTACGGTTTTGTTGCTCAAATAATTTGTTATTATTAAAAATAATATTTGTTTCACACATTTATATGAATGTTTATTGTTATATATACATATAAGAACATAATTAGTGTTACGAAATTCATGACGAGCTGGACTCATCATTTAAGTTCAAGGGGTTAAATATGCAATCAATTGAAGACTAGATGTTGAAAGATTTTACGAATCCAATACTTTCTTTTATGAATATTGCAGAAAGTAAAAATATGTTTTAAAAGAATATTTTTTATGGACTTTCATATATTTTGATAGATTCTTGTAAAAAAGGCTAGAAAATATTTTTAATTTAGGATGCATAAGGTTTAACTTTCGACTGGAAAAATTACAATTAAAAATAAAAATATTTTTCAGCTCAATTTTCTATGAATAATTAAGACATTAAAAAAATTCTTTCAAATACAAGTTTCATGACAAATTAACTAAAACTTCTGATGAAGAAATTACTTGAATGTGAAATTATATATATATATATATAATAAAAAAAAAAGCTAATCGTTATATTAATAATTTAACCAGTCACCATATTTAAAAAGGTATAAATTTCAAAACATTCAATTGACTAACTAATTCAGTCCTAAATAATAATAATAATGAAAAAGATTTAATTCTAGAATTGTAAAAATTTCCTGTTAAATTTTAACATTTTGAGGTAAATAATTGACAAAATTCATAAATTAAATACATAATAAAAATGGAAAACTTATTAATAAAAGAATAATTCGACAACAGAAAGGTATTATTAAGTATGACAAAATCTCGTAACATGACGGGTGCAAAATATAATATTCATGTTTTAGTTATAAAGTAGTAGAATCCACAAGTATTATGGATACATTATTAAATAAATCGCGTCGTGAATAAATCTTATGAAAATTTGATTACATTAATCATCCCATTTTTCCCCAACGAAACGAATTGCCTTCGATGGAACACTGATTGGCCTAACGGCCAATCGCTTTTTCCTAAGAAATATGAATCTGTATGATATTATATCCTTTTATATTGGCTTCGTCGAGCTTAATTTTTAAATGTATTTTTTATTTCAAACACATTCTGAAACATCTGCATAAGTAGAATGAAATATAAACGATTTAAATATCTCTATGACCAAAAACATCCATAGTCGTCAATGGTGGGAACGAGTGCTTTCTGCCAACCACTCCCGAGAGTTGAGATGTTTGTTTACAAACAAGGAACTGCCCTATACATATTTGCACAATCAAATATATTATGGTTACGAATACTCTGATTAGAAATAATATAATTATAAGGTTTATTCAATTGTAATATAAATGTGAATATTACATTACAGGAAATGTTGTTTTGAAATATTGTAACTTGGGAGAATAAGGCCCACAGACGGAACTTACTCTCAAAAAAAAAAAAAAAAAATCATGTGGTGTACACTTTCACGACCGCATTTTTTTGTCTTTTTGACGGTAATATCCGCCAGTGAGTGTTAACATATCCATGATCGACTAGTTACAAATTTGTTCTAAAAATTAATGCAATAATTGTCTTTGATGTTCATATATACAGTCGGTAACAAAAGTGTCCGAATACTAGCAAGAAATCCTATGTAAAAAAAGTACATTTCATACAGTTTTGTTAAATAAATCCTTATCGAATCATGTTCTTACACTGAATAAGAACAGGATTCGACAAGGATTTATTTAACAAAACCGTATGAAGTGTACTTTTTTTACAAAGGAATTTTTGCTAGTGTTCGGACACTTTTGTTACCGACTGTATATTAGAGTCACGTAAATAGTCAAACGCCAATAAGCTAATTATTTCAATGAATTATTGCGTCATTTCTTTTGGAATATCATCATATCACAATCTTTTTCTGGTGGTACAATAGTTTTATAATGGATATATGGATGTTCTATAATGGATATAATAAGAAATGATGACATCAGGAAGAAACTAAAAACTAAGCCAATAATACATACTGTAATAATCTATAGAAATAAGTGGAGAGAACATTTAAAACGAATGCCAAATGACCGTATATCAAGGACAGCTCTAAAATATAGGTCAAGGGGGAGAAGAGATAGAGGAAGACCCCGTAAAAGATGGATTGAGGCCGAAACCGGCTTATAGCCTTCAGCCGTGTTGGACATGATGACAATAGTATTATAAATATTATTTAATTTGTGCAGCAAAAATAGGAACGTTACTTAGAAAATCATTTGAATTAACAACAACAACAACAAAAAAAAGAATCTTAAAACTTTACCTGTAGAATCTTTACTTTCTGCTCTCCTGGTGCAAATGATAACAGCCTACGGTCCCTTAACAGGAATGAGAAAAGAAATAATCACTGTAATGTGAAAATTAATGCTAGGAATGAGTTTTATATTTTAAAACCCATATTTCTGATGATTCTTTTTCTATAGTGGTTAAAGAAAAATTTCTTATTCAATCGTAATTACATATTGGAGAAAATTTTATAATAAATAAAGTTGTGAGGTAAGAAGGACGGGTAGTAACAGAGCTCTGAAAAAATCACAATGTTGATAAGTCTGATGTTTATATGAAGTACTTTAATTAATAATCTAGAAATTATATTGTGTGTATATATAGATATGTGTGTGTATTTAAATAGATGAAGCCGTAAAACCCCTTTTAATTGCAGTTAAGATCTAGAGTAAAATATTCCATTTATTTTTAATGGAAATAATTATAATAATAATAATTTTAGATATTTTCATTTACTTTGATTTTGAAGAAGTAAAAAGTGTATTTGTCTTTTAAAACTTTTCGGAAATTTTCAGGAAATTAATAATCTAAAGTCTAGTACTAATATTTCCTAAACCTCCAAAATATTCTGCAAATGATATTTTTCGCAGTTAATTTCCGTTCCACGCATACAGCTGTTAGATTTCACTTCCATCTCAAAACAAATATAGAATTAAAGTTATTTGTTTTTTTTATTTTGTATATTTAATTAATTCGTTTTTTGAACCTTTCAAAAAATGTAGTTTTAGAAATACATTTTTAATTAAACGGTTTTTTATATTTGTTTTATATTCTCCGAATAATTCTTTTATTATTATTATTATTATTATTATTATTTAAAGAAGGGTTAAATTTTACATTCGCAAAAAAAATTTATCTTATCAGCAATATTGTTTTTTTTTTTTTTTTTTTTTTGAATATTGGAAGATATGCTTTTTATTTTTTTTTAATCAATCACATAAAAGTAATCCGTAAACAAATTTATGCATAAGCAGACATTTTTCTAAGAATCAGTAAGCGTAAATTTTAATATTCAGACTGACCAACATTACTCTTTTTTTTATGGAACCAGCCATTTTTCACAGTTGTTTTGAGATATTAAAAAAAAAATTATGCCGGAAAATTGTTTAGTTTATACATTTATCAGAAATTTTTTTAGAGTTAGAAGCTGTCAAAATATTAGGATGCTAATGTTAAATGAATCTATCAGATTTTGTTTCATATTTTCTTAAAAACTTATTCAATTCAAATTTCGTTTTTTGAATTCGTTAGAATAAAATTACTTAAACATATTCAATACATATTTTCGGAATATATATATATATATATATATATATATATATATATATAATTAAAATTATTAATAAAATCATATTTTAAACAATTATAGATTATGACTTTTATAAAGTTTTGCACGAATAGAATAAGTATCATGAAAAACAACTTAGAGTTGCCAAAATTTTCATTTATACAGGAATATATACAGCCCCGATTTTACTTTTTTACCACTCTTATATCCCTTTGCGGCGCAAGACAATTTGAAACATTTAAATTATACTGCCATAGGAATTCATGAAATAAATTAAACTATAAGAAATTCTAAATTTTAGGTTTGAAAAATCCGCCTTTTCTGATATGTTATAAATGTGAATTTTTGCTAAAAATTTTCCGGGATGAATTTTTGCTGCTGGATCTTAAATTTTGCGTCCTCGCAGCGAAGACAGCGTGCGTTAAGGGGTTAACACTTTGGAGACCGCAGACGTACATTCCCGTCATTTGAAATTTTCTAACTCCAACAGTGGGCGTTTCTTTCTTCATTTGTATATTATTTATTTCTTAAAAATATACACAATGTTCATATTTGTACTATCAATATAGTACGGATATAAATGCTTTGATTAGAAAGAAGATATATAGTATAATGTATATCCATTTGTAATATCAATGTGAATATGTAAAATTTTGTTCTGCAGTATTGTAACTGTGAAGAATAAACCCACAGGTGGACCTTAATATAAAAAAGATAAGGCCATGCGGTCGCGAAGCTAGATAGGTAACAGTAATTTTTTTCTAATTTCGTAGTTATATATTGAAGAAAAATATCCTGTAAATAAAGTGATGCAAATTAAAGGCGGGGATAAAAAAGCTCCAGAACAGAGTTCCCAACTTTTATAATTTATTCACGAGCATTTTTATCCCCGCCCCTTTTGAAAAATAATTTTCTTCTTATTTAATCGTTGTCACATATTAACGTGTTTTAATACTTGTTGTATGTTGTTTGGATGCGTCAGACATATAAGACTGACACGGCTTGTCGAGAAAAAAAGTTTTAATATAGGGCCATGTCAGTCATATATGTGTGACATAAAAAATAGTGTTTTTCCGGGAATTTTAGCAAAAAAAAAAAAAATTTCTGTGATACATTAAGTTTCCTTGATACATTTTTAACTAAATTATCTAATAAAGTTACCATGGCCCATGTGAAAATTTTTCTTATGTTACCGTGGCGATTAACGTGTTTCTACAAAATTTCTGGCGCGAAAAGAATGCGGGTCTAAAAATGTTCGTGAATAATTTATAAAAGTTGTGAACTCTGCTCCAAAATGAATTCAACTATGATATGGGTTTTCAAATTTACAATTAATTCCAAGTATTAATTTTGGAAATACGGTACAGGGATGGAAGATTGGCGCAGAACGTATACCGGTATTTTTTTTAAGCTATTTCTCTTCCTATAAAATCGTTGATTTAATAAGTAGAAGATTGTGTTGCATTAATAGTGGTATGAGTTTTGCACCAGTTTTTCATCCTTAAATACAATAATATTTCTTTTCTTATTACTCTTAAGCGGTCGTAAGCTGTTATTATTTCATACTTGCCAACCGAACACGTTAGATTGTTAGTCCCTCCTATTTTTTCACACTAGTCTTTTTTTTAGAGTGCTTTTCTTTTTATTTAATCGTAAACTTATTTGAAAAGAATTACTCTAAAAATTGAATGGTTTACAAAAAAGGGCGGGAACTAACAAATTTCCGGGTTAGGTTGGCAAGTATGTTATTTGTATTGCCAAAAACAAAAAATAAAAATAAATAAATAAATAATAATATGCAGGAAAAGTTTCTTTTTCTTTTTTTCCTTCTCTTTTGTGATTTTAAAGATTTTTAAGAAATACTCCGATTTTTACAACACGAATTAACCTTTACTTATATACTTACTATGTTACAGGCAAGAGATTGTGATATAATGATATACCAAAAGAAATGAAACTATAATTGACTTAAGAAAATTATTTATCTCAGTTGTGTTTGACTCTTTATATGACGCTACTATAATTAAAAATCTTAACTGTTGAAAACAAATTTTTAACTATTTAATAAGGAATATGTAAAATCATTTTGTTAAATATTGTATCATTTAAGAGAAATGGTTAAAACCGGGGCTTATTTTTAAAAGTCAGAATCTAAAACCATTTTTTTTTTAAATATTAAAAAATATATATATATCTATTTTTTTACAGCCAAATATTTGTGTTAATCTGGTTAAGCATATTTTTGTGTTTGAATATTGTACGATTTCTACGCCTCAAGCTTATATAAAGTATTAAGAAAATGCACTAAAGCGTGGCTAACTATTTAAATTAAACGTGCCACAACAATAATAGTCAAAATTTCCAATATTTTAATATCAGATTATTTCTTAGAGCAGGGCGCGAAATTTCCGCTCGCCAGCTCGCCATTGGCGAGTGGAATTTTTACTGTGGCGAGTAAAAATTTAGTCTAGTTACAGATAGAATGCTTACACGATATGGTGACAGAAAACATTCTTTTTATAGATTTCAATATGGCAAAATCTTGCCATCTTATATCCTCATATTTAAACCCAGTATGAGAAAGGAAATATGCTTAGTGCATGCAAAAAAGTTTTAATCTCTTCGGCAGTTTCGTTTCTCCCACTGTGATTTCTCCAAGCAGAGTAAATACAGACGAGCAGAAAACCTCTTTGCCCTTCGTTCACTATCCGGGAGAAGAAGAAGAGAAATGTGAAAGCTTGCCTTTGCGATATTGGCAGGTGAAAATAAACCCGAGCCCTTTTAAAGATACTGCCGATGTTTATTTTGTTGAATAGTGATCAAAAAACAGTTCACATTTTCCAGCTTTTTATTGAAACTCCAACGATTTGCGCTTGTAATGATTTGTAGGTATGTAAACAACGATTTTTCCGAAAAAGTTATTCCGAAATGGCTGTTTCAAATGACAACAATGAACAAGTTATACACATCGACATTCCGTCTGATTACAAAAATAAAATGGACGAAAAAGACATTTCTGATGTAAAAAGTTAAATAAATAGGTAAATAAGAAAGCTTAATCTTTCATAATAAAAAGATTTTCACAGGATATTGTTTAACAAATAGTTTTTTTTTCTTCTTTTTTTCTTTAATGACTCTTTGCATTTATGCGATTAGACATTTTAACCTTTTTCAAATCTGAAATACAATACATTTTTAATTATCGATGGTTATGAGACATGATGGTAAATGACACACTTTTAATATATATAATTTTAAGCATATTTGTAAAAAAATTTCAAATAGTTAGGGGGAAAAAAAGGCGCAAAAAAGAAAAAAAAATGACAACTCTATTTTGTGGCGAGTAAAACTTTTTTTCGGCGAGTGTAATCCGAGTTGAAATTTCGGGCCCTGTCTTAGAGTATTTTTTTATTTTATTTTTTATTTATTTATTTATTTATTTATTTATTTTTTTTTTTTTTTTGTAGTTATATATTGGAAAAAGTTATTCTATAAATGAACTAGTGCGAAATAAAAGAGGGGATAAAAATGAACAGGAACAAATGAAAATGTTAGCATCTATGATAATAGGTTAACTCTTCTAAATATTTTTTTTTTTCTATTTTACTGCTATTTTTTTTTCTTCTTTAAAAAAAAAAAATCTTGTTATTCATATTTTTATATTAGAATACTGTAGGGCTCATACATCTCAAGTTATTTAAAGTTTAACACTTAAAACGATTTATTAACCCCTTAACGCGCGCTGTCCTCGCTGCGAGGACGCAAAATTTAAGATCCAGCAGCAAAAATTCATCCCGGAAAATTTTTAGCAAAAATTCACGTTTATAACAAATCAGAAAAGGCGGGTTTTTCAAACCTAAAATTTAGAATTTCTTATAGTTTAATTTATTTCATGAATTCCGGTGGCAGTATAATTTAAATGTTTAAAATTGTCTTGCGCCGCAAAGGGTTAAACTATTTCACTTTTATACCCTGAATTTAAGAAGAGAAAAAGAAAAATCGTTTTTTATGGTTTGTGCACATTTTACGATTTATAGAATTGAGATTTTAACATTTAGATTTTTATTAAACTAATGGTAGTTTTCGTTTTCTTTCCTAAAAGTATGATGATTTTTCTGTTGACGCAAAAATTGTGTATTTCACGTTTGAAAGTTCTTTAGCATACAAAATCTATTATCGTAGAAAACGGTGTAGTATTATTTATATCCAACAAAAACGAATTAATCATGGGGTAACAATCTCATTTATTTTGAATATATACATAAAAATAAAGTTTATAAAATTATATTTAAAGTTTATAAAATTTAAATATTTTGAAAATCATTGAACAATTTTCTTGTTAGGAAATAAAATAGTTATTTATATAAGTTTAGACAGAAATACTATAATGATTTTATCAACGCAACTTTAGTTTCTTACATATCTAAATTATTATACTTTTCTTTCTCGCTTACTATGTGAATAAATATATTTCTGTGCGAGAACTAAATTTAACCTCTCTAAATATGCAGATTTACCCCTAACGCATTTTCTTTTGTAAATTTATCAAGAATTATTCAAAACTCTATAAATTATGCCTTTTTCTGAACTGCCCTGAAATAGGTTTTCCTTTTAAAAAAATTAAGACTTTTCAAGTTCTGTGTGTAAATTACACCCTACGCAAGTTTCGATAATTCCATAAAAACTAGATGTTTTTACTGATTTATGCTTACCAATTACATACTTATATGATGATTCGCAACAAAATTAATCGGTGATGGTATTTTATTTATTTTTTCTGTTTTATCTTTCATGGCTGTACTTTCAGAAAGAATGGAAGAAATTTTTTTAACCGTAAAATATACTTTATAAAATTATGTTTACTATAAAAATTCCTAATATATATTTTACACCGTAAATTAAATTAAAGTAATTTATATGATATTTAATTAATATGGACTTTGTATTCATTGTATACTTTTTTACAAGTACGTTAAAAATCAAGAAAATTTGCTATCCTGTCATAGCAGATAAATGCTTTAAAAATATCTTGTTTTGTTACTTATGAAATGTGTTGCATTTTGTTCTTTCTTTGCAGTGTATTGGGAATGGGAACATGTTTATGATTTTAGTATGTTTTTCCGCGCCCTAACTCCCGCAATGTTTATGAAATTCTTTGAAACTAATATATGGTCTTGAAATTTACTCAAATTACGAACTCTTGTGTTAAAATTAGGATAAACATCGCCAATGGTTTGTGAACGCGGACACCCGAAAGATTTCCAAAGCATTGCGTTCTATATCCGTTACTTCCGTAAACCCTATTTTTATGCCTTTACTTTGTGCAATACATTATGAACCTGTGGAATGTAGTATGATTAGTATTAAGATATACAGGACCACACAAAAATTTTCAGATACATTAAGTATTAAATTTGGAATTTGCTTGTATTGAGTTTTCGTTACTATTAAACGTTTTTTTTTTTTTTTTTTTTTTTTTTTTTTTCAATTTTTGATTAAGTTTAAGAGTTAATATGATTTTAATTGATTTATATGCCTGCATTTTCTTTCATCTATACGCCTTTAGCATCCGTAAATGTTTTCAAATTCACACATGTTACTGAAGCTCACTGTAATATGTTCCATTTGACTCTCTGCTTGCGGGGCACGTAGAATTCCGTTCTTCATATAAACCAAGCTCCGCCTTTAGTCGTTCCTCTTTAAAGAAAAAAAAAACTTTATTTAAAAATTAAAAATTTAAAAATTTACATGTTCATGTTTAACACTTTATATGCTGCGTTGTATATCACCCCGCGACAAAAAGATAGGAACAAAGGGTTTTTTCTTTGATTTTTCATAAAATAATGTTATCTGAATTGTGCTTATCATTTATTATTATTTTTAAATAACACTATTCCTGGACTAATTATTGTTTTAAGACTAATTTAGAAAAATTTTAAGACTAAAATATTTCTAATTTAAGACTACACAGCGCGACAAAAAGATAGGAACAAAGGTTTTTTTTTTTTTTTTGAATATGATTATTTTGAATATGAATATTTTGAATGTGATTCAAATATTTAATATGTTTTTGATATGATAATATTTTGTTATGATAATAAATGATCAGCACATATTAGATAATGTTATTTTATGAAAAATTTAAAAAAACCCTTTGTTCCTATCTTTTTGTGGCGGAGTGTAGTCTTAAATTAGAATAATTTTAGTCTTAAAACTTTTCTTAATTAGTCTTAAAACAAAAATTAGTCCAGGAATAGGGTTATTTTGTAATATTAATAAATGATAAGCACAATTTTGATAACGTTATTTTATGAAAAAGCAAAGAAGAAACCCTTTTTTCCTATCTTTTTCTTGCGGGTGTATGTCAGTAACATTTATAGAATCAATTACTAAGAATAACATTTTAATAATTTAATCATGAATACGTAATATCACTTTAATAAATAATATAATGTTTTAGAGGTTGTACAAAAGGCTGTGTTTACTGTTCAAAATAGGAAATACTCCAACGAAAATGTGTTAAAATACAAATAAATAGCTCAACCGATTTATGTACCCAAATGCATTACGTTTACACAGTTTTGCATTACACATCATAATAAAACTGACATTTATCAGTCAGATGCTAAATAATAAAAATAATAATAATAATAATAATAATCTAATAGAATAGGGTACGTTAAAGTTTAAGGTTTACAGGGCTAAACTAAAATATTCAGATATATTAAATGCCCCAGTTGGAAATTACTTGAAGTTGAATTTCGTTTGTGTTAAGCATTTACTGTCTGCCTTTCTGTCCCCACTGTCTATCGCTTGTACAGACCAGAATAGTTGCCAACTTAGCATCTTTTTCGCTACCGTAAAATTTTAATAAAAATTTAAATTTAAATTTAAAAAAGTTGTTCTGTTTAATTTCTGTTTAATTGTTCAGAAGTCATGCTATTAACAGACTTTCAGGTACACACCTAGACTATAATTGCATTCAGAAATTTCCTTTATTTTGTAACACTGGCAGGCCCTTCCTTTTTTTCTTTGGATCTTTAGAAGCTATCAGTTGGACCTTTAACTGAAGTCACGTGTATTGCGAAACGTAATGTTGCCATTTAATGGTCTGAAATTCCCTGGAGTGTGGAGAGGGGTGGTTGACAAAAACCTATAAGGAATTTTAGAATTTATCAAAGTAGCAAGCACAAATACAAAAAAAAAAAAAATTAGAGAAGTTACGGACAGCATTAAAATTTTATATGAAAGTTTAGGGATAGTCAGAATATTTTTCTATTTTTAAGAGCATATTTAAAAAAAAAAAAAATGCATTTTTAATGCAACTGTAATTAGTAAGCACTCATTTTTGGGCTTGTCTGGAACAGAACTGCCTCATTCAAGACAATTCTGCTCCGACTGTTGTGCAAAAATGTAATCACAATCAGAAAAGGAGAACGAAAAATCATGCGGAACGCATTAATTATTAACACTGTGGAAATGTACGTAATTGTTGCATCGTACAGCATTCTGTGCTCTTTGCCTACATAATCACACACTGGACAGACAGTAGTTTTGAAAGGCATACAGATAGACAAATTGAATTCCTAATCTTTCTTAAGCAATGTTATAAAGTGTTAAAAATGTTTAACACAAAAGAAAACGTAGCTCTTATATTTCAGTTGCAGCCCTTAATACATCTGAATATTTTAGTGTAGTCCTCTAAATCTGAAGGGTTAACGAAATGATATTCTATACAAATTATTATTTTAACATATTAACAATAATTGTCAATTTCTATATGACTTTTACAACAGAAAGTTCTTTAAATATAAATCATAAAAAAGTCTCTCCCAAAATGCAATGCATTGGTATTATTTTTTGGGTGTCCCTGTATATAAACCAGTCCCACAGGACCTATTAATGTCATTTAAAATAGGGAACATTCTATAGTAAATTTGAATAATATATATAATTTTTTTTCAAATTTCTGAAAACATTTGCGGACGCTGGGGGCAGGCAGACGAACAGATAGACAGATGGACAGTCGGACAGATAGACACACAAAGCAAAATCATATTTACACTTGAAAAATGTTTAAAAGTGTAAAATCGCTTAATGTAAACGAAAATGCAATTCCAGCAAATTTCCAATAAAAACCCTCAGTGTAATTGAATACTTTTGAGCGGCCCTGTAAATCTAATTCTAAGCATACTACAATCCATAGAAATCATTTTTCTTTTCATATGAATAACATATTTCAATCCTACTAAGATTTGTTCAAAGTAAAGCTATTAAAATTTGGTTTTTAGAAATACCTCTCGTAGAACGAATCCTTTGGAATATTTTCGGATGTCCCTGTATACAAACCAGTGGTGGTATTCAATAATAGTATTCCAGTATTAAATATAAAATTCTGAAAATGACTATTCTATGCAATTTTCTTGCAGTTCATTACCTTTAAGGTGTACTTTTATGCTAAAAGATAACGCATTTGTTTTAAAAATGATATGAGAGTTTTCCATATTTTCAAATTAAAGCAATAAAATATCGTTTCTTAACGTGTGTGGCAATTGCATTAAGACTAATCCATTGTTCGTACGGACAGGCCTTTTTTCAAAGAATCTTTTACGGAATTTTTATGTAATTTACTGCCTTTAAAGTTCTAAAACATTTTCCATATCAACTACTGCCATAGAATATTAGTGTTGCAGAAAAAAAAAAGGAAAATTCAAGAACTGTACGAACCATGTAATCTTTTGAAACATTAAGTTTTTTCACTAAATAAGTTTTAATTTTTCGTATATCTACCAGCATTATTTGTAGCGAAAAACAAGATTTCAGCTTGACATAACCAGGGGTCGCAGTCTTCACCCTTTCTTCAGGAAACTCTCATCAATAAGAAATTTCTTCCTTTATTGCTACCACTATTTTTATACAATAATCTCTATCCTATTTAATGGTGTCGCATAACTATAGGAATACTACAAAAATTCCTGCAAAAATGTAGTGGTGGCAAAATGGTAGAAATTTCGTATCACCAACAGTGTCCTCAAAAAAGAGCTGAGCGTACGACCCCTGACATAATGTATCTATGTAATCAAAGTTGGTAGCATTTTAATTTATTCCGGAACATTTTTAGAGCCGCCTTTACTCCATACCACTTTTTTTCAAAGAGTAATATTTTCTTATTCTATCGTAGCCGCATACATTGGAGAAAAATATTGTAAAAATAAAGTGGCACGAAAAAAAAAAAAAAAAAAAAAAAAAAAAGGCGAAGCTAAAAATGTTCCAGAATAAATTAAAATGTTGGCAAGTATGATGTAATGCATATACGTACAGATTAAATAAAAAAAAATATTTTCGCGAAAGTGTGCTATTTTCGCTGAATGGTGAATTGCAAACAGAAGAAACTCCGTGCCGCTTAAGCCACGTAAATAAACATCCTGCTCTGTTTGTTTTTTCATTGAATATTAACAGTGAAAGAGAGTTTGACATTACTGCTGCAAATTATGTTTGCAACTGTTATATATTCATTCTATACATTTTTGAGATGACATTCTAGTAAATATTGCTCAGAATTGCTGGTGCGCACCATTTAATTTTTATGGAATT
Organism: Salticus scenicus; assembly: GCA_963930645.1. Lineage (NCBI taxonomy): Eukaryota > Metazoa > Arthropoda > Arachnida > Araneae > Salticidae > Salticus > Salticus scenicus. The sequence goes on along the minus strand of OZ005660.1, from coordinate 175,463,875 downwards.
TTTATGTAATTTTAAATGCGGTTAAATAAAAAGAATATTTCTCTAGAAAAAGACTGGTGTGAAAGAGATAAATATATATATATATATATATATTAACGATACGATAGAATGTTAATTAGAAGGTAGGCAGGCATGCTTTTTGCAAACATGGGATGGTATCTACAGTGGGGGCAAAAAAAAAAAAAAAAAAAAACGCAGCACTCGACGTAACTTCGTTGCTAACAGATGTAGAAAAATGTAATAGGTATCATTCGACAGTGAATTGTGAGTAGTTTCAGAAAATGAACTGAAATTTTGAATTGGGGGTCGTCTACATATTAAAACGCACACCAACTTTGATTTTTTCAATGGTAATGCCCCTTTTTTAATTTATATTTGAATTCCTGGGATCACGACAACGCGAAAAAGTATATTGGTTGTATATTTTACTTATTTTTCCACAGAGTTATAAGCGTTCAAATTTTGAAGGTGCTAATGTTAAATCCATATTTCAAACTTTTATTAATATCTTCACAAAAAATAACTTGATCAATATAATTCTTTTTTTACGAGATACAGTGAAGAAACCCAAATATAATCCATCATTATTTTGATTCTGTTTTAGTTTGGAAAAATATTAATAAATTCAAATTCATAAAAATTATGAATTATGACCTATATTCATTTTTACATAAAATGAATCCTAATGCGGAAAAATATGGGTGTGAAAATTTGCAGCTCATCCCAATTATTAGTTTTCGAGATATAAATAAATATTTCTTTTGGAGTGGTTAAGGGGGCCGTCTTTTATAAAGTTTTGCATGAGATAACGAATCAAATCTTAAAAAATAACAAGGAATATTAAACAAAATATGTTTATTTTTTATTCACGGGTCAAATTATATAACAACAACGTCAAACGCAAAGAAATAAAATAAAAATGATGATTTTTAGACATTAGTGTTAGCATCAAGATTTCCTGTTTTCTAAAGAAGACAAACCCCGCCTAATCGTTCTTCAAAACAGAACATTACAGAAAAGAAAAGTAAATGTGACATTGAGTATTTGTGTTAAACCCCTTATTTTATGTTGACAAAAATATGCACAAGTGGTATTTACTTCATCGATTACTGATGATAAATTTGAATCTTTTAAACGAACACTAAAAGAAAAAAATAACTAAATAGGCGGGGTTTACTGTTTATAATAGAAAAATTCGTAAATGTAAAAATTGTCAATTAAAAAAAGAAACGAATGGAATTGGAATGCAAGACTGACTTTTAAAATCGTTTCTTAAGTTAAAGGCTTAATCATTTGCTTCGTATATTGATATATTTTTATTTATTTATTTTGAAGGGGGGAGGATTATTTTTTTTAAGGATACTTTAATCTTTAAAATTTTAATAATATATTTTAACTTTATATATATTTTAAATATACTTTTACTTTAAAATATATTTTAACACTTTTTGCGACCGCAGGATTTTGTAATTTTCACAGTAAGATCCGCCTAAGGGAATTATTCTCTCAAAATAAAGTTTGTCAGAACAAATTTTCTGTATTCACAATTATATTACAAATGGATATACAGTATAATTATATTCTTTCTAATCAATATATTTCTATCCATAGTATATTTTATTGCAAAAATATGAACACTGGGTACACACATAAGAAATAAGTAACACACAATTTACGAAAGAAACGCCCACTAAGAGAGTTACAGATTTACAAATAACGCGAATCTACGTCAGCAGTCGCGAAAGGGTTGATTAAGAAATTATATTTTCATAGAAATTATAAAACGACTCATACAGTTCCAAAGAGTTCAACTGACTCAAAATTGGTAATTGCGATTAAAATTGTTTAATATTTACTTCATAAACCCTTACAATAATTTATCCGAAAAGATTTAGTTTATGCGTTGTTGTATATATATATCTATATTATTTCATTTCATATTTTATGTTAAACCTAAGAAAGAAAATTTAAGCTTTATTGGTAATCACTACAGCCATAATAGACACTTTTACTTGAAAAATAATGCACTTTTTTCAAAGAGTACAGTCTGAACAAATCGCAAGTGTAATGTATTTAAATAGGCCTAATATTATTTTAACACGTTAATCGCCACGATAATATCAGAAAAATTTTCACATGGGCCATGGTAACTTTATTAGATAATTTAGTTAAAAATGTATAAAGGAAACTTAATGTACCACAGAAAAAAAATTTTTTTGTCAAAATTCCCGGAAAAACAATATTTTTTATGTCACACATATATGACTGACATGGCCCCATATTAAAACTTTTTTTCTCGACAAGCCGTGTCAGTCTTATATGTCTGACGCATCCAAACAACATACAACAAGTATTAACCTGTTGTTTTGAACACAGCGTTGAATGCATTGTGTAGGAATCAGTGGTACGTGTGTAAGGTCGAGACTATAGAACGTCTCCACAGTCCGTTTGAATTTCAGCTGAATCCAGCAAGCTAAAGTTGGAAAGAAAGGAAAAAAAGTTTCAACGTACTGCTCAGACTGCGAACAACAGCCCTTTTTTGCATAGAATGTTTTGGACAGCATAATAAATGAATATAATTAATTATATCAAAATAAAAATTATTAAAATGTATTTTTTCAACTGAAACAATATACAGAGCCTGATTAAGGGGGAAGCACACATTATCTCGGCTCTCACCGGAATATTTTTACAATTATTTTTTACTTTACGTCATAGAAATTCCACGCTTTAATGAGGAAATATTTTTTATAAAAAGTGAACGGTGTAAAACAATCTAATTTACTCACCGTTATTAGACACCAGAAATCTTTTAAAATAATTTTTAATGAGAATTTTCTGTTTATTATAGAAGGAAAGTATTTGTTAAAAAATAACGGTGTAAGTATAAATAAAATGTGCTTCCCCCTTAATCAGGCTCTGACAATATACCATTATATAACTATGTTTATTTCCTTTTATTGTTTGTAGTAAGCCAAGAAATTTTCAAGTTTTGTTCCTGATAGGCCAAGCTTTTGAAACACAATGAAAATGTATCGTTTGCGTCGGACATCTGTGATTAACGTGGCCTTCTACCAAATCGCGTATGTCAGACACATATGTCTGACAAGGCTCATGAAGAACTTCTTAGCGTCAGGCACATATGACTGACATGGCGATTAACGTGTTAAAAAGTACTGAAGTATATACAAATCTAAGAAACTTCATTCAGGATAATTAAGAAACTGAATAAGGATTAAACTTTTTATTAATTTTTATAATTATTGTTTTTCTGAAAGATTTCCGGTGTAAAACATTAAACTTTTGTCTAATTATTATAGGATTTTGATTTTATTTTTTTACATTTACAGATAGCCCCCTAACACATTTTTGATTATAACTCAATAAATACTAAAGATAAAGTATACAAACAGTATACTTTTTCGCACTGCCAAACTCTCAAAAATTCGAATATGTAGTCAAAATTGGGTGTTGCTATTGAAAAAAATGAAAGTTAGCGCTCATTTCAGTATGTAGATAACCCCTAATTAAAAATTCGATAGCATTTTCAAAAAGTGCATTTAATTTCCTGTTGAATGGTGTCTATTACATTTTCCTGCGTCAATTAATAATGAAATTACATTGAGTACTGCGATTTTTTTTCCCCGACTGTACAGTCAGCCAAAAAAAAAAAAAAAAAACCGCCCCCCCCCTTACACACACACCTAATTTCGCCGTAAATTATCGTAGAAACATGCGACTGGTACCGATGAGTTTGTAATAGCGTCTAGTTTATAATGTTATAGTTAGATTTTACTTAGGGGGTCGTCTACATATTAAAACTGACATCCGCTTCACTTTTTTACAAGGGTAACCCCCCTTTTTTATAATTTTGTTGAATTCTTTGGATCAAATCATCACGGAAAAGGGTATAGTTTATATATATTTCGCTCAATTTTTCATAGAGTTATAAGCTGTCAAAGTTTGGGGATGCTAATGTTAAATGAATGTGACAAACATTAAATCATATCTTCCGAAATAATTATGATATTTAAATTCTGTTTTTTTTTATTCGTTAGAATGAAGTGACCCAAACATATTCCATGCAAATTTTTACTAAAAAAACATTTCTTGAATTATGAAAATTATTAATAAATTCATATTTGAAAAAATTATGAATTATGACCTATGTTAATATTTGCACGAATAGAACGGGCATCATCAAAAACATGGGTTTCCAAATTTACAGCTCGTTCCTAACATTATTTTTTGAGTTACAGTGATATTTCATTTTTTACTGCTGTTAGGGGGGCGTCACTTGTTATAATTTGTAACATCTGTGAGTCAATATTTCTATACATTTTGACGAAAAACTATTTTAATGTACCTTTATGTTATTATAATTGTTTTCTAAGGAACATTTCTATGTTTATTATACAATTTGGCTTATTTTTTTTAAAATTATTGCAATGCAGGTAAGAGATTGGGAAAGAATTCCAAAAGAAATGTAGCCCCGCCTCCATATTGCGGAAACAGTATTAAAAAAAGAGACATTCCATCTCAATTCAGGCAGGCAGTAACAAAATGTGTCATATGACCATCACAGATTATTTAAAAAAAAATAGAGTATTAAAAACTAAGTGAAATACGAAATATTCCACAATAATTTTTTTCAAAAAAATTTTTTTTTTCTGTTTACAGCGCAGTAAAACTTAGCCTAAAATTGAGCTTTTTCGGAAAATTAAAAAAAATCTTCATTTTCAAAGGAGCGCTGTTTAAAAAATATTTAACTTTTTTAATCAAATTTTTTTTTTACAAGTAGCTCTTAAGCTGAATTTAAATTTAGTTTAATTTTGAAAATTCTATTTGCCTTATGAATTAAGAAAAAAAATTCGTTTTCCTGTAAAAAAATTTGATCTTTACCGATTTTTGGAATTTTTTTTCCTAATAAAAATTTTATTTGAAACTAAAATAAAAGTTGGGAATCTGAAGACCTTTTATGCTAACTTCACAGCAAATTTTATTTTAATCATAGCATACATGCAATCTTTAAAATTAATTTTTTAATTTTGCAATTTTTAAAAATATGACTATATTTGAAGTGCAATTACTCAAAAACACCCTTTTTAAAAAATCTGAAAATTTGCTAATTTGAAGCCCTATCTGTGCTTAATTTATAAATTATAACCAAATTTTGCCCAGAAGATTTTATGTGATTTTTTGAAAATATCATGAATTGCATTTTTTTCACAAGACTAGAAATTCAAGATTTTTGTATTTTTACTAACTAAATACATGAGAAAAACTAATTTTTATTTTAACAAAATATAAAATAATGGTAGATAGCTATTACAGTTGTGAAATAATATGATAAAATAATAAGTTTTGTATAAATAAATAATAATAATAAACATTAAAGTAAATTTCAGAAAGCATAGCATTAGCAGTATTTTTTCTTTACCTGTTTGGAAGATTCCACTTTTGTTATTGAATGCTTAACTGTGCGTTCCATACAGGATTTGTTATTTTGAAACAACCAATAATGCTTTGATTGTATTCCTGTAATAGGTTTAACATTAGCTCATTCAATTCGTTTTTTCAATCTGTAATCTTTAATAGTTTAGCTCTCGATGTGTATTAATGTTATGTTTGGTACTGCACTAGAGAGTGCATTAACAAATGAAGCAGAGTCTTGAATGGCTTCTACTGGTTCCTTTTGGAGATTATATTTTGTTGCGTGGTGTTTGCACAAGCCATCAATAGCATCACATGCACTTTTTCCATGACCAGTAGCTGAAAAAATCCACTTTCTTTCTTCAACTTCATGATTTATTAAAAATTCATGAAACTGGTACTTGTTTTTAAAATGCGCTGCTGCACCATCTGATATATATACCAAAGATTTTATATTTTTCAAGTCGTACAACTGAAATATTTCATTTTTCACTGCATTTATAGCACAAAGAGCATGAGCTGTACCATTGGTTGTGTCGTCAGAAATGGCAGTGAAACTTCTTGTCTCATCCTGAGCGTATGCAATGCATGTAAATAGAGATATTTGTGTATTTTGCCAGTGATAACTCTGAATTTCATCAGGCAAAATTATAGACCAGTTTTCAGCGAAATCGAAATGCATTGTTAGTATAGAATCTGCTTTTGTCATTAACTTTGCCTCTGCAATTCCTTCTCCTTGAACTTTTTTAATATATTTATACGAAATACCCTTTTTAACCCAGTACTTGGTCTTCTAAAAATTTTTTTAAAGGTACAGATTTCTTTATTAAGTCTCTACTTTCCCATATAGCATAATAGTACATCTTCTTCTTCATCCAAGTCAAATGTTTCTGTTGTAAGAATTTCAGTACCGGGGCACTCCGGACACTCTTCTAGCCAACATTTTTCATTGCTTATATGGCATAAGCATTTCATTAGAAGATTTTCTTCATCAATTAAGATGCCTGTAAGATTCTTTAGAGCTATGCAAATTAATTTCAAATTACTGCAGTAAATACAACAACATACTGCTTGTATTGGCTGAACTTTCACAAATTTTGGACGCAATGAATAAAATTTTGAGATGCCTATTTTCATTGATGTATTTTCTTTTTTCATTAAATTATATGTTTCTTTAATAGATCTTGTCATAAAACGTTTTACTCTTAATTTTCTCGCCATAGTCATTTTTAATATTAATAACACCACTTTTGTTTGGGCTATTTTTACTGCAATTTTTACTATCATCTAAGTAATAGGAAAGGGCTACGTCCAGTGTTTCTGCTGATAAAGGATGTCCAACATAAGGATCACTTTGTGCATAAATTCCTTTTTCTCTTTTGATTTTTCGAGACTTATCAATCATATATTTTGTAATACCAGGTAGTTTCTCTTGTACCATTCCCTTACTAAAATTAACTGTCAACAATGTATTTTTTCGTTGTAATCACAAATATATATGGCTTTTCTGATATTACAAAACCATTCATCGCAATCGGAGCAGTTAGTATCTTGAAAAGATGATGATTGCCGTGAAATATTGACCTCATATGCAGCTTCTAATTTGTCAACAGCTGAAGTTATTAATGTGCTCTCCAGTTTTATCTTTTTTTTTTTCTTTACATAACTTTCTCTTCTGTCTCATCTTATTTCTGAAGGGTATTTCAATGGAGACATATCTGCATCAAGGGTTTTAATACTAATATTTAAAGCATCCACAATATCATTTTCTGGAATAAATGGTTCCTCAGAAACTAATATTTCTTCTTGAGATTTGCGAGATTTGGGTTCAAGTTCTAAAAATTTCTTTTTATAAAACACAAAACAGTTAGAACATAATGTGTCATCTCGATTAACATAAATAGAAGGGCCAACAACTTTTTTAATTTCATCAGCTGAATCACCATTAGTGCGAAACTTAGCAGACTTTGTTTCATACACAACTTTTTTATGTCTCTTAACATAGTCAATGCACAGAATTCTTTGAGAACTATAAATGTCAGACATAATTATACATAGTAAAATTCACTTAAAGCAATATATATATATATATATATATATTTCCCTTATAATTTTAACTCTGTAAACTAAAAAAATCACTTATTAAACTAATATTAAATATTCATATTTAGCTGCCTAATATATAAAAGCAGAACTTCATTTTACAAAGAAATGAATAAAAGGTAGTGTTCGATTCGAATATTGTTTAATTGATGCTGAAAAAGACACATCTGTTTGTAAAGAAAAATTAGCAGCTGTCTCTTCCCCTTCCTTCATAAACCACAAGAATCTATTTATGCAGGCACAATCAAATCCCAGTTTGTTAAAAGAACTACTTTGAACAACTGATTTATATAAACATATAAAAAGAAAATATCCTAAATTCTGCACTATATATTAGAAAAAAAAAAAACAAAAAAAAAACGTGGAAATGTTACACAAATAAAACGTCCTTTTAGTGAAAAAAATCCAAACTTATTTATTACTATTGAAATTCATTTTAATTATGGTTAATTAGTATTGATAATTTAGATTTTCAGTAAATAATACTTTAAAATTTTTTAGAATAAGTATGTAAAGAAGAGCTGAAAAAAAAAGTTATATAAATTCTTTTAATGCTTTTTGTTATTTATTATTATTATTATTATTATTATTATTTTAGGTTAAATATTTCTCAACGTTTATAATTCTGTGACATTATTCTAAATTTTATTAAAGTAAAAATTAATTTCCGCATGTAATGAGTATAATTAGCGAAAATTTTGAATTTCTAGTCTTGCGAAAAAAAAATGCAATTCATGCTATTTTCAAAAAATCACATAAAATCTTCTGGGCAAAAATAGAATATTTGGTTATAATTTATTTATTAAGCACAGATAGGGCTTCAAATTAGCAAACTTTCAGATTTTTTAAAAATGGTGTTTTTGAGTAATTGCACTTCAAATATGGTCATATTTTTAAAAATTGCAAAATTAAAAAATTAATTTTAAAGATTGCATGTATGCTATGATTAAAATAAAATTTGCTGTGAAGTTAGCATAAAAGGTCTTCATATTCCCAACTTTTATTTTAGTTTCAAATAAAATTTTTATTAGGAAAAAAATTCCAAAAATCGGTAAAGATCAAATTTTTTTACAGGAAAACGAATTTTTTTTTCTTAATTCATAAGGCAAATAGAATTTTCAAAATTAAACTAAATTTAAATCCAGTTTAAGAGCTACTTGTAAAAAAAAATTTGATTGAAAAAGTTAAATATTTTTTAAACAGCGCTCCTTTGAAAATGAAGATTTTTTTTAATTTTCCGAAAAAGCTCAATTTTAGGCTAAGTTTTATTGCGCTGTAAACAGAAAAAAAAAAAAAAAAATGTAGGAAAATTATTGTGGGTTATTTCGTATTTCACTTGGTTCTTAATACTCTATTTTTTTCAAAATAATCTATGATGGTGACCGGACATGCCCTGCCTGAGGTGAGATGGAATCACTCAAAACTAGTTTGCATACTCGTATATAACTCTATATGTGACGTTGGTATGCATAAATGTCAATGGCATTTACTACATTGAATGCTGAAGACAAATTTAAATGATTTAATTCGATGTATGTAAAATAATTTTGTTTTATAATGTAAAGTTTTAGAAAAATTCTGTAAAGGCGTGGCTTTCGTCGCAAAAAGGAGTTTACTCGATTCTGAAATGTTAAGTCTTTGTTCTTAAATATTACATAACTTTTTCTAGTTTCTCACTGCTAAAATTCTATTTTATCCCTTTTGTCTTTTGTTTTTAACTTGAATATTCTAGGATTCGTGCATCTCAAGTTATATATCAAGATTTAGAAAATGCGGTAGGACGAGGATTATTATTTGAAAAAGCAATATGCAGTGAAAAATACTTTTGTTTTTGCTTTCTTTTAAATTAATATAATAATTTTTTTCAGACTTTTTAAAACATATTTTCTGTTTTAATCTTGTTGTGACATTTTCGCATTCTTTACTCTACCGTTTATGCTATTTAAATTTTATCGCATGACGTAACATAATAAAATACAAACTTTTTATTAAATGTTTTTTTTTAATACCGAAGAATATAGTGGAATTTTTTTCTTTTTAAATTTTTAAAATCTATTATTGAAACAAAGCGCAATATTATTTATTTTCGATTATTCTAATCATGGCGTAAAACTGGCGACACATTTATCACAAAAAAAGAATTTAAAACTAAGTAATATGTCTTATAACTTTTAAAGATATAGATTTTACGCATTTAAAATTCATAATTCAAGTACAGTAGATGACTGCAAAACGGGGAATAATCGTTCTAGGCAGTAGAAAACCGTTTTTTCTATATCCATATTTATTTTCATATGAATATACACAATAATTATACTCTTTCTAGTGGAAGTATTTGTTTCATACTATTTTGTTTGTATAAATATGAATATAAGGAATATTCTTAAGAAATATTGTAACACACAAATTGTGAAAGAAAGGCCCACTGGAGGAGTTACAGATTTCCAAATGACGTGAAACTACATCAGCAGTTGCGAAAATATTAAATATCCTTTCTCAGATTTTAGTTTAAATCTTGTTAACTATATTTTTGTATATTATCTATTGTTGGTTTGTACGCCTAAAATTAAATGTAAAACTTTATAGTAACACTTTCATGCGGGGCTTACTGTATAAAATAAAAATATACCCAACAAGAAGTGGATAATTCTTTTTCTTAAATGTTAAACACTTTTTCTTTCTTTTAACCGCTATTAATATTATTATCATTATTACTATTATTCCTTTGCCTTGGTACCTAGATTTTTGTAATTCAACATTGTATTGTAGAGTTCATATGATTCAAGCTATTTAATTTTCTTCGTATGAAGTGATAGATTTTACTATTCAATGTTTAATAAATAGAAACCAATAGAAATCTTTTATTTCACAAACTAACACAGAAAGTTTTGTGAATTAGAATCGTTTTTTATTAGTTACTAAACATTTCTGAGCTTTGTTTCCGGTGTGAAATTTAATAAATAATGTATATTGCGTGGTAGATCAAAATTTATTTTTTCTAAATGTATAGACGGTCCCCTAACACATTTTCACGTGAACTCTGTTTAGAATTGATTTAAAGTATATAAGTAGGTAGGTTTTCCGAACTGCCTTGATCTCAAAAATCGAAATATGAGGTCAAAAATAGGGGTCGTCATTGAAAAAAAATGAAATTTATACTTGTTTTAATATGTAGATGACCCCTTAAGTAAAATCGAACTACACCATTAAAAACTAGACGTTGATGCAGATCGATAGGTACCAGCCGCATGCTTCTGCGATAATTTACGGCGAAATTAGGTGGGGGGGGGGCGTTTTTTCTTTTTTTTTTTTGGCTGACTGTACATACATGTATGTATTATACAATCTCTGATCAACTGCAAAACTCTTTCTTAAATATTTAACAGAATTTCACTTTAATATTATAGGTGCAAAACATAATTTATTTCTTTTCTTGTACACTTTTTCGTAAATGGGGCTATATACATATATTTTTAATTAGAGAAATTTTCTTTCACCTTAAAGGATTAAGTAATGGTAGTTTATTTTTTGTAAAAGAGAGATGAAATATCAGTTAAAACAAAATAGAGCATTTAGCAATTCTTTAGTATGCAAAATTTATTATCGGAACAAAAGGCAGAATGTTATTTATGTCCAATTAAAGCTCCACTAACACGGCTCAATAATCGCATTCATTATGAATAAATATTAAAAACTAAAACCATCATAACTTATTAATTTTAAACATTTAGATAAATATCTAACATCTTGTATATATAGAAATTAAATTAACTTTAGGTACAATTACAATTATTTTATTAGTGTTACATTTGTTTATTTTATACCTAAAACTCTCCTACTTTTTCAGTTACATTCTGATATATATATATATATATATATATATATATATATATATATATATATATATATATATATATATACGAGGTTTCAATTTAATTTTTCTAAATTTGTGGATTTACTTTTGATACAATTTCGATTGTATCTTTAATAAGAATTAATACAAACTACATAAACTATATATTTTTCCGAACTTCCTTGACATCATAAATTTGAATACGGATTCAAAAATATTGTTACCCTTTTAAAAATATGAAGATCTTGCAAATTTTAATATTGTTGCACATTCAGGTTCGTTTACTATTCGGGAATAATTTTTATTTCTTGCAGAGACTTAAAATTTATTTATAGAATATTTCAGAAGATTGCAAGTCTGTTGACCAAGTATCAGCTTCAAAAAAAAAAAAAAAAAAAAAGAAAGAAAGAAAGAAAGAAAAGAAAGAAAATAAAATAAAAGAAAATACAACTTAAATAATAGCTGGCAACATAAAAGCAACAGCATACACTGTACCATAAAGCAACATACAGTATTAACTGTAATCAATAGCAAAAACAATGCATAGATGCCAACATTTTAATTTATTCCGAAGTATCTCTAGGTTTCGCACCACTTTATTAATAGACACTTTTTCTCTAATACATAACTTCGATAAAATATGAAAAATTTTCACTTAAATTATAAGTGGTATGAAATAAAGGCCTGGCTTAAAATACTCCGGAACAAATTAAAGTGTTGCATCAATGGGCAAAGTCAGAGGAAGTTAACACTACAAGCAATTCACCTCAATTGAGCTATACTGCCTATAATCTTGTATATTTCTAGAACTTTTAGGCTACTTTGTAAAATTTTCTGTATAGAGTTTCGATAATTGATATAACGATAATAATGTGTGTCTCATCAAATTCCCTCAAAAAGTCAACAAGGGCCGTTAAAGTAGTAAATATGACGTCAAATGCGGTCATTTCTGCTCTGGTGAAACTTTTTTTAACGGGATTTTAAACAATAAAAATAAGTTATTTTATAGCCGCTGCAAGACAGAAATGTGGAAAGTTTATATTTTATGAACTGATTAAGCCATTATAAATACAATTACATAAAATATCGACTCTTATTCATAAAGTCGTTACTGTATGTAGATGACCTTTAAAAAAAATTTAACAATAACATCAAAGACTATAGATGTTATTGCCAATCGCTCCGCACCAGCCTAATTTGTAATAAAAGTTTGCTGTAAAATTAGTCGAGAGATGGGTTTTTTCTTTTTTTTTTTTCTAACCGTACAAAACAATTAAAAACTAGTATGTTGTGGTCACCACTAGACTTTCTTCTATATTTTCCTAGAAAAATTCCCTATGTGCAAATAATTTATTAAAACTGTCATTTATTAAAATTATCTAACACGATACTAATACTAAATAAGAAAAGAAAGTTTTATTGTCTACAAATAATAACTTAAAAAATGTTTTTATAATGGTTATCTCATATATCAAGTTTCGTAAAGTTATATGACATAGAAGTTGAAATATTGCTTTCTCGTTATCGAGGAAATTTTTAGTATAGAAGCACCACCTATTGGCCGATAAGCAACTAAATTGAATCAGTGTAATGTCTCATAATGGCCTTCTCACATATCAAGTTTTGTTTGATAATACGAAACAGAACCTGAGATATAGCTTTCCTTTAAACTGCGAAAATTATGGCGTGTAGCAGCACCACTTGTCGAGTGATTGGAACCAAAAGTTGAAAGGTTATAATTTATGTCAAAGTGCATTTACATATAAATTTGTATGCAATTCTATGCAGTTGTTTGTGAGATATAGCCTTCCCATAAATTCTGGAAATCGCTGTATAGCAGCGTCACTTGTTGGCCTATAAGCATTCAAATTTAATCAGCATAATATCTCGTAATGACCTTCTCACATATTAAGTTTTGAAAGTTATACACAGTAGAACCTGAGATATAGCCTTCCTATAAATTGAGGAAATAAGCACCACCTGCAGTGCTGTTGACACCAAAAGTTGATAGGCACTACTTTAGGTTAATGTGCATCTACATATAAATTTATATACAATTATGAGGTGTAATTCCAGAGATACAGACACCACACACACACACGCAGACGGACAGACGGACTTTTTCTGAAATGGTCAAATCGTGATCCAGTCCTCTCAAAACATGTAAATCCGTCGAAATTTTTTTCGTATCCAATACTTTCTTTTATTGAATATAGAAAAAAGTAAAAATGGTTCTGATTATCAGAAACATTAAATAAATTTGTGTTCATAAATGTTATTCAAAGTATTTTTAACAGTTATTTCATATTAGCTTTACATTACACTTACATTGTACGTACTTCTTCATTAATACTTTAATTGTGTTTAATTCTTTCATAAGTAACAACAACAAAAAAAAAATCAACTCTGTCTCGTGGGTATATATATATATATTTCGACTGGTAAGCAACTGCTTCTGGTATTTTTAACAAATGTTACATTATAAAAAAAAAATAATAATAAAAAAGAATTTTAAATATTCATGATTAAATAATTAAAATTTTATACTCAGTAATCCACGCGTTAAATTTATTGGCGTATTTATACACAGGTAGCCTGCTAAACATGAATACACGAGAATATGTCTTAAACACTATTTTATAGGACAACCTAAAAGAGAATTTTGTTTTTCTTAAATCTATACCTTTAGACCGCAATAAATTTTACTAACCGTAAGAAATGTGTTACAAAATTAAATTTAGTATAAAAACCAAACAAGATATTGCACACCGTAAATATAATTAAAAATATTTTATAACCAGAAATTTGACTTTTACGGTTTATAAAAACACCATTCATCTGATCTTGATGTTCAAGAAAATTTGCTGTTATGAAATAGCAGGTAAAAATAAATTAATGAGTGGAAGATGAATTTACCTATTTTTGCAGTGCAGTATATCAGTTACAAAATATTTTAAGTCTGCATTTATTTTATTTATTTGTTATTGTTTTGTTTAGACTTTTACGGCTCTAAACACATTAATGGTGACACAAAAAGGACTTTCAAAATTCTAAACCACTAAATATTAATATTATTTGACATAATTCCCTTTTTAACACTTAAAAAAAAATGTTAAAAGCTGTTTTTTAGCGGTTAAAAGCTGCCGTAAGAAATCTGTTACAAAATTAAATTTAATATGAAAACCAAACAAGATATTGCACACCGTAAATATAATTAACAATATTTTATAACCAGAAATTTGACTTATACGGTTTTTTAATCCATGATTCTGCAGGTCTTGATGTTCAAGAAAATTTGCTATTATGAAATAGCAGGTAAGAATAACTAAATAAGTGGAAGATGAATTTACTTTTTTTTTTGCAGTGCAGTATTTCAGTTACGAAACATTTTAAGTCTGCAATTATTTTATTTATTTACTATTATTTTTTTTAGACTTTTACCGCTCTAAACACACTAATGGTGACACAAAAAGGACTTTCAAAATTCTAAACCACTAAATATTAATATTATTTGTCATAATTCCCTTTTTAACACTTAAAAAAAAGGTTAAAAGCTGTTTTTTACTTATCTTTGTCTTCTATGAAGTTCATAAAATTCCTAAAAATTAATATATGTTATTGATGTTAACAGTAGGATGTTCCATATATAAAAAAAGTGATAAATATCAGCAATGTTTCTGTACAGGGACATCCGGAAGATTTCCAAAGCACTGCATTCTTATGCGTAATTTCTTCTGAGTAATTTTTGTAAACTTTATTTTAATAACGTTATTTTGCAGAAAACGCACTGTCAATGTTACTCATATGTACAGTCGGGGAAAAAAAAACGCAGCACTCGATGCAACTCCGTTGCTAATCAATGCACAAAAATGTAATAGGTATCATTCGACGGGGAATTGAGAGTAGATTCAGAAAATGAACGAAAATTTTGAATTGGGGGTCGTCTACGTATTAAAACGCGCACCAACTTTGATTTTTTCAATGGTAATGCCCCATTTTTATTTTATATTTGAATTCCTGGGATCGCGACAATGCGAAAAAGTATATTAGTTGTATAATTTGCTTATTTTTTCACAGAGTTATAAGCGTTCAAAGTTTGAAGGTGCTAATGTTAAATTCATATTTCAAACTTTTATTAATATCTTCACAAAAAATAACTTGATCGATATAATTCTTTTTTTACGAGATACAGTGAAGAAACCCAAACATAATCCATCATTAATTTTGATTCTGAAAAATATTTTTAATTCTGAAAAATATTAATAAATTCATATTCATAAAAATTATGAATTATGACCTACATTAATTTTTACATAAAATGAATCCTAATGCTGAAAAATATGGGTGTGCAAATTTGCAGCTCATTCCAGTTATTAGTTTTCGAGATATAAATAAATCTTTCTTTTGGATTTGTTTAGGGGGCCGTCTCTTAAAAAATTTTGAATGAGATAACGAAGCAAATCTTAAAAAATAACGGAGAAAATTGAACAAAATATTTTTATTTTTTATTTAAGGGTCAAATTATATAACAACAACGTCAAATACAAAGAAATGAAACGAAAATTTTGATTTTTAGACATTTGTGTTAGTATCAAGGATTCCTGTTTTCTAAAGCCCCGCCTTTTATCGTTCTTCAAAACAAAACAATACAGAAACGAAAAGTGAATGTGACTTTGAGTATTCGTGTTAAACCCCTTATTTTACATTGACAAAAATATACACAAGTGGTATTTACTTCATCGATTACTGGTGATAAATTTAGAATCCTTTAAACGAACACTAGAAGAAAACAATTAACTAAATAGGCGGGGTTTACTGTTTGAAATACTCTCAAAATAAAATATTTCAAAACAAATTTTCTGTACCACAATTATCTTACAGATGGATACACATTATAACTATATTCTTTCTAATTAATATATTTCTATCCATAGTATATTTTATTGCAAAAATATGAACACTGGGTACATGCTTAAGAAATAAGTAACACACAAATTACGAAAGAAACGCCCACTGACATTGTTACAGATTTTCAAATGATGTGAATCTACGTCAGCAGTCGCGAAAGCGTTAATTAAGAAATTATATTTTCATAGAAATTATAAAACAAATCGTACAGTTCCAAAGAGTTCAACTGACCCAAAACTGGTAAGTGCTATTAAAATTGTTTAATATTTACTTTATGAAACCTTACAATAATTTATCCGAAAATATTTAGTTTATGCGTTGTTGTATATATATATATATATATATATATATATATATATATATCGCTATATTATTTCAGTTTGTATATTATGTTACACGTACGAAAGAAAATTTAAGCTTTATTGGTGATCAGTATATCCATGATAGATACTTTTTAATTGAAAAATATTGCACTTTTATAAAAAGTATTGTCTAACCAATCGTAAGTGTAATGCATTTAAATATACCTAAAATTATCTAAAAAAGTACTAAAGTATATACATATCCAAAAAACTAAATTCATGATAATTAAGATACTGCAAAGGTGTCAATATTTTTATTTCTTTTTACAACACTTTTTTTCTTGAAATATTTCCGGTGTGAAACAGTATAATTTTGTCTAGTTCTTGTAGGATCATAATTTTATTTTTCTATATTTAGAGATAGCCCCCTAACACATTTTTGATCATAACTCTATGAATACTAAAGATAAAGTATACAAATAATATACTTTTCCGCACTGCCAGACTCTCAGAAATTCGAATATGAAGTCAAAATTGGGTGTTGCTATTGGAAAAATCAAAGTTGGCGCTAATTTTAATATCTAGATGACCCCTAATTCAAAATTCGACGACATTTTCAGAAAGTGCATTTCATTTCCTGTTGAATGGTGTCTATTAAACTTTTCTGCGTCAATTAATAACGAAATACCACCAAGTGCTGCGTTTTTTTTTTCCCCGACTGTACCAAAAATGTTCTTTATAGAATATTGTATGTTTAACATTTGGATATACAGAGCCATACAAAAGTAGTCAGATACATTAAAGTTCTTCCTAATTGTCTTATGTCTAATATCAGGTTGGCTAGCGGGAAATATTTCCTGTACTAAATTAAACAAACGACACTGTTAAGTTTTGTGATAAATTAAATAACTATACCAGAAAAATTTTGTTAAGAAATATTTTTATTTGAATTTGCCAAATTATATGCTAAGTACAATTTTTTTTTAAATTAAAATCACACAATCAACTGTGGAAGAAAATCATATTTTATTGAAATTTTTATTTTTCCGACTGAGTGAAAATAATGCCTGGACCGGGAGTCGAACCCCGGATCAACCTTTCTGCCTATAGGTTGTCTGAGTGAGTAATGCCGACCGGGTTGTCGGCCTGGATAGCTCAATTGGTAGAGCCTTGACTTTGTAAGTCAAAGATCCGGGGTTCGACTCCCGGTCCAGGCATTATTTTCACTCAGTCGGAAAAATAAAAATTTCAATAAAATATATGCTAAATGTTATACAAGAGTGTCTTAAATGTTATTTTAAGTGCCAACTTGCATGGTTTTTCAACACCAGCATCTCGTTGCATAAGAAATCATTTTATTTAATCCCAATTAACTGCCAAAAATTAATTAAAATTTTGATTAACCCTTTGCGGCGATAGGTAATTCGTTTTTTTTTTTTTTTTTTTTTTTTTTTTTTTTTTTTAATTATACTGCCACCGGAATTCACGAACAAAATTAAATACGTTACTGCTACGTTATAAAAGTAAATTTTTGCTAAAAAATTGCTGGGATGAGTTTTTACAGCTGGGAGGTGGTTTCACACTTATACCACCGCGCGTCAAAGGGTTCCATTTGCAGGTTTAGTTTATTCGTAGTGTGGAAAGAGTTTCCGTGTCAAAAAGGATCAATGATACTAGTATTCTTTATAAACAGTTTTCATCACAAAAAAGTACTGAAAAAACATGACGGAAATTAGTGAAAAAAAAATTCCGTACCAGTGTTCCGTCTTCAAACAGAAAATCGTGCACCCTTGTTTGTTCGCTCGCCCGAGCTGAGCTCGTGATAAGCCGAGAACGGGGTTCATAAAATTGTTTTGTCTGGAAGAAATAACATACAAGTTGGCAGCTATGTATTATCCTGGTTAGATAGCGATGTTAATATTTTAATTAAAAAAAAAAAAAAAAAAAAAAAAAAAAAAAAAACAGAATTTCCCAGTAGACCTAATATATTCATGTACTGTACATAAATGTAAGTCTCAATATCCTAGATAGGAAAAACCTTCTTGAATCTGAGACATTTAGAACTTTTAAAATATTTAAATTTTTTTTCAGAGTTCCGAACATTTCCGTACACCTAGAAAATTATTTTACATCTTGATCATTTTAACATTTCAGTAAAATTATTAAAAGATAAGGATATTATATTTCATAGAAAATTAAAAGACAGAACTGAAAAAAAGAAAAAAAAATTAAGTGATGCAGTTCATGTACTCTGGACAAGTTTAAACAAACTTCGTTACATTTTCCTGATATACAAATTAGTTTGGTTACGGGGCTTTTAAAGTAATAATTGCAAAACTTTGAATAAACATCATAAAATGTAATAAATACTTTATTGCATTTTGTGGTATTTATTCAAAGTTTTTTAATTAAGAGACAAAGGTTTTACTTCACAAATACAGGCCTCGCAGCGTTCCTAAAATTTTATTCTCATTTTAAAGGGTGATCAATAAAAATCCGCAATATGTTAACTTTATTATATTTTTTTTAAACGCAATTATGATACAAATAAACATATGCAAATTATAAGACTGGATAAATACTAAATACTGATAATTTTATCTTTGTTCCATTACACCATTTCTGCGGCTATAATCAATTCTTTTCTTCGTATCGACTGCAAGCTTCTGTACAAGGTCTAAATTAATTTGTTTTATGCAATATATGATGCGATTCACAAGTTGATCGCCTTTTTTCTGCCCGCCACGCCTTTGCATAAACTTTCCCTTTTAAAATTGACCAAAAGTCCTCAATTGGTCTTTCCTCTGGAACATTAGCGGGATTATCTTCTTTAACCACAAAGTCAATTGATTCTTGAAGGAGATAATTGGACACTTTTTTAGCATAAAGAGAACTGGCCAAGTCTGGCCAAAATATATAATTTCTTTGGTAATTAGCTCGAATATAGGGAATTAGACGCTTTTTGATACATTCCTCAAGATAAACATCTTGATTGATCACCATATTTGAACTTCGAATAAAAGACTTGCTCATTCCTTTTGGACCAATGGCAATCCATACAAGAACTTTGCTTTCAAACTTTTTTTTCGTTGAATATTTAACATCTGATGGTGTATCTGATATATTGGAAGAATAGAAACGATTATTGTCATTTATTGAGGAATTTTAAACAGTAAAATATGATTACTCATCAAGAATCCAAGATCTTTTTGAAAATTTTCGATAGAGACGTTCACACTTTATTTTTGCTGAAATTTGTTGCTTTTAATTTCTTTGTGGAATGGTTTTCTTCTTTCGGTAACCTATCTTTGCTTTCTTAAGGACATAATTAATCATTGATTGTGAACATTTGTACATTTTTGCTGCTTGACGCTGAGAAATTCGATCCTTGTGATCAGAATCCTTTTTCAAATTTCCAATTTTTTTACGTGTGAAGATTTTTGCAACTCTTCCAGAGCCAGATTGGCGAAAAGCACTCAAACCCCTTTCATAACATTTTAAAATGTCATAAATAGTTCGTTGTGGTATTTTTTCTTTTATAAAATGCTTCACAGTAAAAGATTTACCTGACGAAAGATTTTCTGAATAGAACTTGTACACACGAGATCGCAGATTGTCTTCATTCGAAGTCATATTACTTGAAAAAAAAAAAAAAATGTTTCAAATGGGAATATGTCTACAGTAACTAGTAAGGTTAAGTAATAATTCACATTATAATTTTAGCAATTTATATCATTTATTGACAATTTGAATGCTGTTAAATTTATTGCGGATTTTTATTGATCACCCGTTAGTATACCCACCATTTTTTAAGATTATGCATTGTCACATAATCTGCTTGTTGAAAGGCATTTCAAGCTATTAATTTACAATTTAAATTTGACGATTGTGGTGAGTGTATTATATTGCCAGCAGTTAATTTAAACTATATTTTCTTGTATAACACTTTAGAGGTGTTCGGATCTGCGGATACTGTGGGATGGAAGCACCTGTGACAAAAGCCACGCATCTTCTTCTGCCTAAGGATGGAACTAACGAGGCGCGAGTCCTTAAAAATCACAATCACTGCTACGGAGAGAGGAGGGAAAAACTGAGAAGGAACACCAAAATGTAAACCTGGAATTCATAAAATAGGAAGCACAAAAACACATAAAATAAGGAAGGTTAAGGATAGCATCACAAAATATAATAGATAGTTCAAGGATAGTAAGAATGTTCTTGTGTTTTCTAGCAGCGCAATTTTTTTAATTTTTATTGCGAAGTAATATGTTTGAAAATATTGAATTACAATTTCATGTTGACAATAGTGGTGAAAATATATTAAAATGAAATTTTAGCGAATCTGCGAAGCATGCAAATACTGTATGAAAACTTTGCTAACATCTTCTATCGTCATTATAATAAAATTTTTGTGTAAGATTAGTGATACAGAAAATGAAGGTCCGTTTACAACCCATATTTTAATATAAAAGAATGCCTCGCAAAAACTTTACTTTTTTGCGTGGAATCTAATATATTGTTGGAACTTAATTACACTTAATTTTGCTTTTACGCATATACAGTAATACAGAGACTCCAACATACTAATAAATATTCCGTAGTATTGTTAGCCCCGCCTTTTTTTTCACACCAGTATAATTTTAGAGTATTTTTCTTCTTATTTAATCCTAATTGAATTTGGAGACTATTACTCTAAAAATTTACTGGTGTGTAAAAAAGGGCGTGACTTACAACACTACGGTATATTAATTAGGATGTTGGAGTCTCTGCAGTAATATATTGTCTAAAATTTCTGGAATGTGAATCTCTTTCCTTAAAAAAGTGACGATTATTTTGATACCAATTAAGGTAACAAAACATTATTACCACTCTTGAAAATGGAACATTTCACACTTTTCATGAAAGAGTGATGAATAGCTTCTCAGTCACAAAAAGTGAGGTCATCATCTATTGCAAGATCAACCTTTTGTAGAATGAGAAATTGCTGGCGCCTTTTATTAACCATATTTTAAATGAAATATGAAGAACAGCTTCTGACCGATTTCAGGCATGTATTTATTTAACAGAACTCAGTGAAGATTTTTAATGAATGAAAGTGGAAAATATTTATGTTAAAATATAATGATATATATATACGTAGATATGTACGACTAACAAAGTCGAAGCAATATTATTAATAAACAATCAAAAAATGTAAGGAGCATATCGAAATTTGTTTTAGGAAGTAAATAGTTTTATTTAGAAATACATAATGTATAAGAAAAAATACTGTCAATGCAAATATTTAATGCATAACGCCTTAAAACCTGTAGTATACCTAATTTATATTTTTATTATATTCGTTGACAGCTAATATATGTGAAATATCAAATATTTGGCTATAATATTTTACTAATAATCAAAACCCACAGCAAGCACACATACTTCTGAACAGAGAGATTTTCAAAAAGCTTTCTAGAATTTACGCGAATATTAACTGTTTTTTCAAAACATGTACACTCGAGTATTTTTTTTCCCATAAGCTGCTTTAAATAACTATTTATTTTAGGAAATTTGATTTAACGTATGTGAAATTTAAAATATTTGTCTACAATATTTCACTAATAATCAAAATCAACGGAAATATTTATAATCTTCAGCAGACGAGTATATCGAAAATCTCTGAATATTTGTATAGGGATGATTAAATTTTATTTTATTTTATTTAATTATTTTTTTTTTCAGTTCAGTCTTTTAATTTTTCTATGAAATATAATATCCTTATCTTTTTATTGTTTTACTGAAATGTTAAAATGTTCAAGATGTAAAATGCTTTTCTAAGTGTACGGGAATGTTCGGAACTCTGAAAAAAAAAAAATTAAAATATTTTAAAAGTTCTAAATGTCTCAGATTCAGGAAGGATTTCTCTATTTAGGAAATTGACTTACATTTATGTACAGTACATGAAGTTATTAAGTCTACTGGGAATTTTTTTTTAATTAAAATATTAACATCGCTATTTAACCTGGCTAATACATAGCTGCCAACTTGTATGCTATTTTTTCCCGACAGAAAATTTTTAACCCCGTTCCCGGCTTTTTCGAGAAAACTTGTACGTGTGTCGATTCACAATCATATGTCGATTCACATGATCATATCTTGATTCACATCGATTACAGCCGATTCACCACATACGTCTATTCACATCGATTTCATATTTCACATCACACAATTCATATGTCGATTTACTTCGATACTTCGATTCTCAAGACGACATGCCAATTCACATCGATATGTCGATTTACATAACACTAACCGAGTTACTGTTATACGCTGGCCAAGCACCACTACGGACGTAAATCCAATTGAAAATCTTTTGGGAGTACTTGTGCCAGAGGTGTATATCTATGGTATTCAGTTTTCGACTTTTCAGAAATGAAAGCAAAAAGTAGCGCAAAGTTGACACTCATTACAGCCACACATCCTTCAGACTTTAGTTCTAAGCATGCCTGATAAAAGTTTCAAGACATTTCAAAAGAATGGATCCAACATTTAAACTGAAATACCAAGTACTTGCAAGTCTTTATACTTTTGACATAGCATACATATTTTATAATTTATTTCTTTACAAAAATTCTGCAAAACACATATATATATATATTGTAATACACTTATATTCTGATTTCATATGTTTATTATTATGATTATTTGGTGATTATTGTTTCATTTCTTGAACAATTATTTCAGAAACTTACCCCGTCTCAATAATTTTGATGGGCTTTGTATAGATATATAGTACGAGGGAAAGTCATTAATTAAGTCACAAAAGATAATAAAAAAATAATTTACCATGATAATCACTTGAAAACAATTTTTATTTTTCCACATAATCTCCAGCAACTTTGATGCACTTATCCCATCGCTTTATTAGAACCCTAATTCAAACTACATAACATTCTTTGGGTTGATGTCTCATCTACAGTAGAACTTTATGTTGAACGTCGTCGTCATCTGCAAATTGTTTGCCTCCAAGGTGTTGTTTCAGTGGACCAAACAGATGAGAATCGCTTGGGGCTAAGTCTGGGCTGTAAGGTGAATGCTGTAGCAATTCCCATTTCTTTATGAATATTTTTTTATTCAAGTCCTTTCGCCCACAAAAATTGGACCACGACACGCTGCTCTTTTATCGTACAATCATTCAGTACCATCGCCATTTTTGAAACTGCATTACGCATGCGTGTGAATGCTACCTACTCAATATAAATTGAATATCACAAAGCTGCATTGTGCTGCCATCTATCACCATTCTTTGGAGCTATCTGTTACAACCTTAAAACACGCCATTTTCAGAACTAGGAAGGAAATCGTGATTATATGAGCAAAAAACACATATGGAAATAAGAATTTTACACAAGGATAAAAGTAATTAAAAATGTTATATGTATTGTATTGTAATTATGCACACACATCTTCCCAACTGAAACCGGTAGATTTTCAGTCCCCCCTATTTTTTCACAACAGTCTTTTGTTAGAGTGCTTTTCTTCTTATTTAATCGTAAACTTATTTGAGGAGAATTATTCTGAAAATTAAGTGGTTTACAAAAAAGGGCGGGAACTAACAATCTTCCGGGTTAGGTTGGCATGTATGTTACTTGTATTATCAAAAACAAAAAATAAAAATAAAAATAAATAAATAAATAATAAAAGGCAGGGAAAGTTTATTTTTTTTTCTTTCTCTTTTGTGATTCTAAAGATTTTTTTAAGAAAAACTCCGATATTTACTACACAAATTAACCTTTACTTATATATTTACTGTATTGCTGGCAAGAGATTGTGATATAATGATATCCCAAAAGAAATGAAACTATAATTTAGTTAAAAAAATGATTTATCTCAATTGTGTTTGACTCTTTATGTGATGCTTGTATAATTAAAAATCTTAACTGTTGAAAACAAATTTTTAACTATTTAATCACTAGTATGTAAAATCTTTTTGTTAAATAATGTATCATTTAAGAGAAATGGGTAAAACCGGGACTTATTTTTAAAAGTCAGAATCTAAAATCAATTTTTTTCTTAAATATTAAAAATCTTTTCTATTTTTTTACCGCCAATTGTTTGTGTTAATCTGGTTAAACATGTTTTTGTATTTGAATATTGTAGAATTTCTACGCCTCAAGCTAATATAAAGTATTAAAACGCATAAAAGCGTGGCTAACTATTTAAATTAAATGTGCCACAGCAATAATAGTCAAAATTTGCAACATTTTGATATTAGATTATTTCTTATGGTAATTTTTTTCTTATTTTTTCGTAGTTATATATTGGAGAAAACTATTCTATAAATAAACTAGTGCGAAATAAAAGAGGGGAGAAAAATCGACAGGAAAAAATTAAAATGTTGGCATCTATGATAACAGGTTAACTCATCAAAATATTTCTTTTCGATTTTACTGCTTTTTTTTTCTTTTTTTTTTTTTTTTTTTAAATCTTGTTATTCATATTTTTACATTAGAATACTGTAGGGCTCTTATACCTCAAGTTATTTAAAGTTTAACACATAAAACTATTTATTAAACTATTTCACTTTCATTAAATATATATATATATATATATACCCTGTATTTAAGAAGAGAAAATGAAAAATTGTTTTTTTATGGTTTGTGCATATTTTACGATTTATAGAATTGAGACTTTAACATTAGATTTTTATTTTTCGTTTTCTTTCGTAAAAGTATGATGATTTTTCTGTTGACGCAAAAATAGGATATTAGTTTAGACAGAAATACTACAATGATTTTATCAAAGTAACTTTAGTTTCTTATATATCTAAATTTTTATACTTTTCTTTCTCGCTTACTATGTGAATAAATATAATATCTCTATGCGAGACCTCAATTTAACTTCGCTAGATATGCAGATTTACCCCTAACGCATTTTCTATTGTAAATCTATCAAGAATTATTCAAAAGTCTATGAAATATTCCTTTTTCTAAACTGCCTTGAAACATGTTTCAAGTTCTGTGTGTAAATGACACACTACGCAAGTTTCAATAATTCCATTACAACTAGAGGTTTTTACCGATTCATACACACTAATTACATATTTACATGATGATTTGCAGCAAAAGTAATCGGTGGTGGCGTTTTATTTTATTTTTTTCTTTTTTATCTTTCATGGCTGTACTTTTAAAAAGAAGGGAAGAAATTGTTAGAACCGTAAAATATATTATGTAAAATTATGTATACTATAAAAACTCCAAGTATATATTTTACACCGTAAATTAAATTAAAGTATTTTATAAGATATTTGATTTATACGGATTTGGTGTGCTTAAAATTCTTTTATGAACATGGAAAATCAAGAAAATTTGCTATCGTGTGATAGCAGATAAATGTTTAAAAAAAAACTAGTTTTCTGTTACTCTTGTGAAAGTGTTACATTTTATTTTCTCTTTGCAGTGTTGTGGGAATGGGAACATTAAAATTTATAAAGAACTGAACACAAATGTTTTGTATTTTAACTTCGTTTTTATCACTAGAAAAGTGTTTATGATTTCAATTTGTTTTTCCGCGTCCTAACTCCCGTAATGTTCATGCAATTCTTTGAAACTAATATATGGTCTTCAAATTTACTCAAATTAAGACATCCTGTGTTTAAATTGGGATAAACATCGCCAATAGTTTGTGTACAAGGACACCCGAATGATTTCCAAAACGTTGCGTTCTATTGCCGTTACTTCCGTACGCCATATTTTTATGCCTTTACTTGGTGCATTACATTATGAAATTCATGTCTGTTGTTCATATACAAAAGAAAATTCTACCTGTGGAATATAGTATGATTAGCATTAATATATACAGGACCACACAAAAATATTCAGATACATTAAGAACTAAAATTGGAATATGCTTGAATTGCGTTTCAAGCGTTTCACTCTTAATCTGTATATTATTTATTTCTTAAAAATATACCCAATGTTCATATTTTTACTAGAAATATACTGCGGATATGCTTTGATTAGAAAGCGTATATACATAATGTATATACATTTGTAATATCAATGTGAATATGTAAAAACTTGTTCTGCAATATTGTAACCGTGGAGTATAAGCCCACAGACGGACCTTACTGTCAAAAAGATAAGAACATGCGGTTGCGAGAGTGTTAACAATAATTTTTTCTTGTTTTATCTTAGTCATACATTGGAGAAAAATATCCTATAAATAAAGTGGTGCGAATTAAACGTGGGGTGAAAAATGCTCCAGAATGAATTAAAATTTTGGTAACTATGATATAGGTTTCATTTTAGAAATACGGTACAGCGATGGAAGATTGGCGCAGAACGTATAGGGTATTTTTTTTTAAACTATCGTTGATTTAAGAAGTAGCAGGTTGTGTTGCATTAATAGTGGTATGAGTTTTGCACCAGTTTTTCTTCCTTAATCACAACAATATTTCTTTTCTTATCACTCTTAAGCGGCCGTAAGCTGTTATTATTTCATACTTGCCAAGCGAACCCGGTAGATTGTCAGTCCCCGCTTTTTTTCACACCAGTCTTCTATTAGAGTGCTTTTCTTATTATTTAATCGTAAACTTATTTGAAGAGAATTACTCTAAAAATTAAGTTGTTTACAAAAAGAGGCGTAAACTGACAATCTTCCGGGTTAGGTCGGTAAGTACGTTATTTGTATTATCAAAAACAAAAAATAAAAATAAATAAATGAATAAATATATGCAGGAAAAGTTTATTTATCTTTTTTGTGATGCTAATATTTTTTTAAGAAACATTACGATTTTTACTACATGAATTGACCTTTATTTATATACTTACTGTATTGCAGGCAAGAGATTGTGATATAATGATATTCCAAA
The DNA here is from genome assembly GCA_963930645.1 of Salticus scenicus. Taxonomy (NCBI): domain Eukaryota; kingdom Metazoa; phylum Arthropoda; class Arachnida; order Araneae; family Salticidae; genus Salticus; species Salticus scenicus. The sequence goes on along the minus strand of OZ005660.1, from coordinate 175,436,421 downwards.
AGAAATAAAACAATAATTGACTTAAGAAAATTATTTATCTAAATTGTGTTTGACTCTTTATGTGACGCTTGTGTAATTAAAAATCTTAATTGTTGGAAACATATTTTTAACTATTTAATCCCGAATATGTAAAATCTTTTTGTTAAATAATGTATCATTTAAGAAAAATGGGTAAAACAGGGGCTTATTTTTAAAAGTCAGAATCTAAAACAATTTTTTTCTTAAACATTAAAAACCTTTTCTATTTTTTTACCGCCAATTTTTTGTGTTAATCTGGTTAAACATATTTTCACATTTGAATATTGTAGAATTTCTACTCCTGAAGCTAATATAAAGTATTAAGAAAACGCACTAAAACGTGGCTAACTGTTTAAATTAAACGTGCCTTAACAATAATAGGCAAAATTGCCATCATTTTAATGTTAGATTATTTCTTAGAGTAATTTTTTTTCTTATTTTTTCATAGTTATATACTGGAGAAGGCTATTCTATAAATAAACTAGTGTGAAATAAAAGTAGGGATATAAATGGACAGGAATAAATTAAAATGTTAGCATCTATTATAATATGTTAACGCTTGTAATTTTTTTTTTCTATTTTACTGCTATTTTTTTTTTTTTTTTTATCTTGTTATTCATATTTTTGTATTAGAATACTGTAGGGCTCATAACCTCAAGTTATTTAAAGTTTAACACATAAAGTGAGTTATTAAACTATTTCACTTTTATTGAAAAAAATATATATAAACCAAGAACAGAAAAAGAAAAATCGTTTTTTACGGTTTGTGCACATTTTATGATTTGTATAATTGAGACTTCAATATTAGATTTTTTATAAATTAATGGTAGTTATCCTTTTCTTTCGTGAAAGTATGATGATTTTTCTGTTGACGCAAAAATGGGGTATTTCACGTTAGAAAGTTCTTTAGCATACAAAATCCATTATCGTAGGAAACGGTGCAATATTATTTATATCCAACAAAAACTAATTAATCATGGAGTAACAATCCCATTTATTACGGATATATACATAAAAATAAATTTTATAAAAAGTTTATAAAATTTAAATTTTTTGAAAATCATTGAACAATTTTCTTGTTCGGAAATAACATAGTTACTTACATTAGTTTAGATAGAAATACATTTATGTTTTTATCAACGTAACTTTAGTTTCTTATATATCTAAATTTTTATGTTTTTCTTTCTCGCTTACTATGTGAATAAATATAATATTTCTGTGCAAGACCTCAATTTAACTTCGCTGGATATGCAGATTTACCCCTAACGCATTTTCTATTGTAAATCTATCAAGAATTATTCGAAAGTGTATAAATTGTGCCTCTTTCTGAACTGTCTTGAAATAGGTTTTTCCTTTTGAAAAGATGAAGATGTTTCAAGTTCTGTGTGTAAATAACTCCCTACGCAAGTTTCAATAATTCACTAATAACTAGATGTTTTTACCGATTCATACTCACTAATTACATATTTATATGATGATTTGCAGCAAAATTAATCGGTGGTGGCGTTTTATTTAATTTTTCTTTTTCATCTTTCACGGCTGTACTTTTAGAAATAAGGGAAGACATTTTTTTACCGTAAAATATATTTTATAAAATTATGTTTTCAATAAGAACTCCAAGTATATATTCTACACCGTAAATTAAATTAACACATTTTATACCATATTTGATTGATAGAGATTTGGTATAGTTAAAAGATATCTGTGCTGAAAGAAATCAAGAAAATTTGCTATCGTGTGATAGCAGATAAATGTTTGAAAAAAACTGTTTTTCCTTTATTCTTGAAAATGTGTTGCATTTTATTTTTTCTTTGCAGTGATATGGGAATGGGAACATTCAAATTCATAAAGAAGTGAACACAAATGTTTTTTTTGTTTTAACTTCGTTTTTATCACTAGAAAAGTGTTTATGATTTCAGTTTGTTTTTCCGCGCCCTAACTCCCGTAATGTTCATGAATTCTTTGAAACTAATATATGTTCTTCAAACTTACTCAAATTAAGACGTCCTGTGTTGAAAATGGGATAAACATCGCCAGTGGTTTGTGTACAGGGACACTGCGTTATTTTGCCGTTACTTCCGTACGCCATATTTTTATGCCTTTACTTTGTGCATTTCATTATGAAATTGATGTTTGTTGTTCATATATACAAGAAAATACTACCTGTTGAATATAGTATGATTAGCATTAATATATACAATACCACACAAAAATATCCAGATACATTAAGAACTAAAATTGGAATATTCTTGAATTGCGTTTTCGTTACCATTAAGCGCTTTTCACAATTTTTGACTATCAAGGGAGGGTCACTAACTGTTCAGAAGGTATTTTAACATGTTATATATCATCTTAAAGGTCTCACTGAGCTGATAACGAAAATATACATCTTATCGGCAAATGCTCCCTCTAGCGTGAATTATTAGAAACTAAAGGTTGTAAATTACATATTCCGCAGTAATGTACTTTGAAGAAATTCTATCATTATAATCAGTTTTATAATAAATTATTATTCCAAATACGACTGTATATGTTGTTAGTGTGTTTTACTGTTTGCTAGTTATTTTTTGGCAAAAACAAACTTTTAAATACTAATCTATAAAAGAAAAATATTAAAATGAAAAACAAAACAAATGTTAAAATAATCACTTGTAATTTTTATAGTAATGAATAAAATTAATACTTTATATTATATGTATATATTTCATCATAAGTGTTATATTGTACGTAGTAATATAATTATTAATTAAAAAAATAATTTTATTTCTATTTTTTTTTCCGATTGCTATAGTAATGAATTAATTGTTTTAAATAATTTTTTTCCATTAATGATAAAACTTATCGTATGCATTTCCAAGATAATGCTTTATGGGATAAAAAGAGATATTTCTTCTCTTTTCAACGAAGCAACCAAATGAAAAATGATATTCTCTAAAAATATACTTGCGCATCTTAAACAACAATTAAATAAATTAGATTTATTATCAGATTATCAACTATCAAGAACAGAAAATGAACTCTGTGAACGTATATTAACCACCATTAATAGTTTAAATGCAAAAGAAAATTTCAATTTTGATGAAAAAGAAGAATTGTATGAATTCTACTCTAATTATGAATTTGAAGATATTATGAATTCTGTGGTTCCCCCATTAACAGCCACAATACTGATTTTGTTGATGTACAAGATAATCTTTCTGACTACGAATATTTCACATATGACTACATATCCAATGTATTGGATTTTATTGACAATCATCCCAGATGGAAATTCTGCTCTATTCAAAACAGATTCAAAAGAATTAGACACGAAACTTACATTTCAAGATTTAGAATATATCGCGAGAATATTGGTAGTTTGAAAAATAAATATCGTCAGATTTCTGAATTTATCTTGGAATCCTTCTGTGAAACTCGTTCGAAAGGAATCATAATTCATGATCGTAGCTTAAGAAGTTAGGCAATTACTAAAGCACGGGAACTGAAGAATGAATTTTTACTTTTCATTAATTTTTACCAAAGTTATAACGTAATAAAAAATAACTCGTACCCCTATTTTTAATATATTTTTATTTTCAGCTTGCTGAACTTTCATGCATGAAAAGGATGGCTGCACTGTTTCAAAATTAAGTATGGTATCGTATCAAGGAAAACAATAATATTCACTACATTTCAACGAGAGCATGATTTTGATCAAATTGAATTTGATGGTGCAGTTTTCCACGTACTGTTGATGGATTTAATTGAAGGTAAAAAAATCAGAAACGCTGAATGTGTTTTTGAAATGGAACCAAAACCCAAAATCATTAACACAGATCAATCAAGTTTTCGGAATTGTTATCTGACTAGTCCTACTTTGTCATTTTCTGGTGAAAGAAATACTTTGGCTAATACACTAAGCACAAATGCAGTAACACATTCCTATAGAATGCCAACCTATGATTTCAATGGAAGGTAAACTGCTTTCCCCTCCATTTATATTAAAAGAAACAACTGGGGATTCATTTGGTCCTGTAATCAAGCAACAAATGGATGCAATTATGCAAGAATGTAAAAACGTTTATGTCACTTGTTCAAAATCTGGCAAACTAAAAAAAGCACACGCTCGTAAATGGACTGAAAATTGTTTATATCCAAATACTGAAGATCGCTTAATTTTGTTAGTAGATTCGTGGGATGGTCAAACAGATTCTCATCTTTATGACTTGCCTGACAAAAAAGTTACACCACATGTTTTTCCAAAGTGTTTAACTGGTTTTATGCAACCATTAGATTTAAATTATTTCCATCAATGGAAGGATATTTTTAAACGTGTCATCGAAGGAGTTTTTCTTACTAACTCATGAATCAATATTCTAGAACGTAAAACAATAATCAAAACTCATAGTCTTATTTTAAACCAATTTCAAGCTGATTGCTCCAATAATTTCTTTTTATATGCTTGGTACAAAGGTGGCTTTCCTGTTGAAAAACCAACATATTTTCCTATTTTAAGAGAACTACTGTTTGAACTTCCAAATGTATCTTGTTTCTCTTCAACTTGTCACAATATGTCATTTATTCGCTGCTCACATTGCAGAATAATTTTGTGTTTAGAGTGTTTTATATAAAATACCATTACGACTAAATACCATTTATTTGTATGTAACTACCTTTCTTATATTTATTATATATAAACTGTTTTTTTTTTTCCTTTTGTAGTTTATTATATGAAATTATATGAATATAATTTATAAATAATCAAAATAGATTCATTTTTACAATAATAAAAGTAAAAAATAAATCAAACATTTGAAATTTTCTTATTAAGAATAAATGAAGATATTTCTTTTCTACATTATTCTTTTTAATATTTTTCATGTATACTTTCGTACTTAAAAATTTAATATTGCCAGAAAATAACTAATAAACAGTAAAATACTTTATTAACAATATATACAGTCGTACTTATAATAAAAATTTATTACAAAGCTGATTATAATCATAGAAACTCTTCAAAGTACATTACTGCGGAATCTGTAATTTACAACGTTTAGTTCCTAATAACTTACGCTAGGAGGCGCATTTGCCAATAAGATGGGGATTTTCGTTATCAGCTCAGTGAGACCTTTAAGAGGATATAGAACATGTATAAATACCTTTTGAACAGTTGGTGACCCTCCCTTGTAAGTTTAAGAGTTATTATGATTCGAATTGATTTATATGCCTGCATTTTCATCCGTCTACATGCCTCTAGCGTCCGTGAATCTTTTCTGATTTTTTAAAATCACACATTTTACTGAAGCTCGCTGTGATATGTTCCCTTTAACGCTCAGCTTGCGGGGCACGTAAAATTACGTTTTTCATGGAAAAAGAGCACCGCCTTCAGTCGATCCTCTGAAAAAAAAAATACTTAAAAAAAAAAAAAATTACATGTTCATGTTTAACACGTTATATGTTGTTGGTATATATATATATATACTGACCAAGCGTCCCCACTTTTGGGGACAAATGGGGACACGCTTTTCTTTCTTTTTTCTTTTTTTTTTTTTTTTTTTTTGAAGGCATTTTCCTATGTTTTAAAAAATTGTAGAAACTAAATTATTAATCAATAACACTTTATTTTTAGTCCTTATTTATTAGGAATGGAAAAATACATCCATAATTTGATTATTGTCGCAATTTTTAATGCTTCTCTATTATAAAGGTGCTTTGATCTGGTCAGCCTATATATATATATGTGTGTGTGTGTGTCAGTAACATTTATAGAATCAATTACTAAGAATAACATTTTAATAATTTAATCATGAATACATTGAATAACTTTACTAAATAATATGATATTTAAGAGGGCGTACAGTAAGCTGCCAAAAGGCGGACCTTACTGTTCAAAATAGGAAATACCCCAGCAAAAACGTGTTAAAATACATATAAATAGCTCAACCAATTTGTGTACCCAAATGTATTACGTTTAAACAGTTTTGCACTACACATCATAATAACACTGACATTTATCAGTCAGATGCTTAATAATAATAATTATAATAAAAATAATAATCTAATAGAATATGGTATGTCAAAGTTTAGGGTTTACAGGGCTAAACTAAAAGATTCAGATATATTAAATGCTTCAGTTGGAAATTACTTGAAATTGAATTTCGTTTGTGTTAAGCATTTACTGTCTGTCTTTCTGTCCCCACTGTCTACCTCTTGTACAGACCAGAATAGTTGCCAACTTTGCATCTTTTGGCTACCGGAAATTTTTTATAAAAATTTAAATTTAAATTTAAAATAATCTTTTCGGATTTCTCTTTAATTGTTCAGAAGTCATGCTATTAACAGACTTTCAGGTACACACCCAGGCTATAATTGCATTCAGAAATTTCATTTATTTTGTAACACTGACAGGACATTCCTTTTTTCCTTCGGATCTTTGGAAGCTGTCGATTGGACATTTGACCGAAGTCACGTATCTTGCGAAACGTAAGGTTGCCATCTAAAGGGCTGAAATTCCTTGCAGTGGGGGGGACAGACAAAAACAGATACGGAATTCTAGAGTTTATCGAAGTAGCAAGCACAAATACAAAAAAATTAGAGAAGTTATGGACAGCATTAAATTTTTATAAGAAAGTTTAGGGATAGTCAGAATATTTTTCTATTTTTAAGAGCATATTTTTTAGAAAAAATTACATTTTTAAAGCAACTGTAAATAGTAAGCACTCAATTTTCAGCTTGTCTGGAACAGGACTGCCTCATTCAAGACAGTTCTGTTCCGGCTGTCGTGCAAAAATGTAATCAACTTTTTTTTTTTTTTTAACATAAAAACCCATAAAATGAATGAAATCCATTAGATATCTAAATTACATCCAAATGATCCATAAAAGGTACAAAATATGTTTAAAATGTCCATTAAAAGTTCTGGATATCCTGAACTAATTATAGATGTCTATTAGATGCAGTGTTGCCAGATTAGGGAATTTTTTTTATTTTATATCCACCACAAAATTTTAATTGTAACGATTACCTAATTACTTCGACGATTAATCATCTATTTATATAAAAAACATCACTTCTCAAAATTATTGGTAATAGCTGAATAAAAAAGTCCCCAATCTATCAACGCTGAAGATGTTTAAATATAGACGAAATTTAGACGTGCCTTTTTTTATGTCTAATAGATGTAACATGTTACAAAACAAAATTTAGATATTTTCAATATCTATTAGATCTAACAAGTCGAATTATTGGATATTTGGAGATTTATCGGATAGGTAACAGACATCTAATGGATGTAAAGGAAAAAGGTGACATTTGTCGTGATAATAGATAACATAGGATATTCATAAAATATTAATGGATCATTTTTTAACTTTTACACGTGTTTATAGATGTCCTGTGGAAGTAAGTGACTGTTTGGGAACACGGAAAAACAGGATATAACCTCCGACGACAAGTGGTACCAAAGAGCAACAGTAAAGAGAAACAAAAACGGAAGACACACAACAACAAAAACGTTGACAGGGGTTAAATGGAAAGCCAGCTATGGATCTTCCTGTGCTGTATACGATTAAATATAAATAAAAACATCCTTCTAACATTATTGGTGAGAATTGAAGAAAAACATATTTTAATATTATTATCTAATAATATTGTGAAAAAATTAAAATGTTGCATGCTTGAAAAAGCACAGTCAGAAAAGAAGAACGACAAATCATGCGGTACGCATCAATTATTAACACTCTGGAAATGTACGTATTTGTTGTATTGTATAGCATTCTGTGCTCTTTGCTTACATAATCACACAATGGACAAACAGTAGTTTTCAAAGGCATACAGATAGACTAATTGAATTCCTAATCATTCTTAAACATTGTTATAAAGTGTTAAAATTGTTTAACACAAAAGAAAACGTAGCTCTTATATTTCAGTTGCAGCCCTTAATACATCTGAATATTTTAGTGCAGTCCTGTAAATCTGAAAGTTAACGAAATCATATTCTATACAAATTATTATTTTAACATATTAACAATAAATGTTAATTTCTTTATGACTTTTACAACAGAAAGTTCTTTAAATGTAACTTATAAAAAAGTCTCTCCTAAACTGCAATGCATTGGCATTATTTTTTGTGTGTCCCTGTATATAAACCAGTTCCACCGGACCTATTAATGTCATTTAAAATAGGGAGCATTCTATAGTAAATTTGAATAACATATATATATATATTTTTAAACTTTCTGAAAACATTTGCGGACGCTGGGGGCAGGCAGATGAACAGATAGACAGATGGACAGTCGGACAGATAGACACACAAATTAAAATCATATTCACACTTGAAAAATGTTTAAAAGTGTAAAATCGCTTAATGTAAACGAAAATGCAATTCCAGCAAATTTTCAATAAAAACGCTCAGTGTAATTGATTACTTTTGAGCGGCCCTGTAAATCTAATTCTAAACATACTAATATCTGTAGAAATCCTTCTTCTGTTCAGATGAATAACATATTTCAATCCTACTAAGATTTGTTCAAAGTAAAGTTATTAAAATTTGGTTTTTAGAAATACCTCTCATAGAACGAATACTTTGGAATATTTTCGGATGTCCCTGTACAGACACAAACCAGTGGTGGTATTCAATAATAGTATTCCATTATTAAATATAAAATTCTAAAAATGACTATTGTATGCAATTTTCTTGCAGTTCATTATCTTTAAGGTGTACTTTTATGCTGTAAGATAACGCATTTGTTTTAAAAATGATATGAGAGTTTTCCATATTTTCAAATTAAAGCAATAAAATATCATTTCTTAACGTGTGTGGCAATTGCATCATGACTAATCCATTGTTCATACGGACAGCCTTTTATTCAAGGAATCCTTTACGGAATTTTTATATAATTTACTGCCTTTACAATTCTAATACATTTTCCACATCAACTACTGCTATAGAATATTAGTGTTGCGGAAAAAAAGGAAAATTCAAGAACTGTACGAACCATGTAGTCTTTTGAAACATTAAGTTTTTTCAATTAAAAAGTTTTAAATTTTCGTATATCTACCAGCATTTTTTGTAGTGAAAAACAAGATTTTAGCTCGACATAACTAGGGATCGTACTCTTCGCCCTTTCTTCAGGAAACTCTCATAAATAAGAAATTTCTTCCTTTATTGCTACTACTATTTTTATACAATAATCTCTATCCTATTTAATCGTGCCGCAAAACTATAGGAATACCACAAAAATTCCTGCAAAAAAATAGTGGTGGCAAAATGGTTGAAATTTCTTATAACCAACAGTGTCCTGAAAAAAGAGCTGAGCATAAGACCCCTGACATAATGTATGTATGCAATCAAAGTTGTTAACCCTTATCGCTCGTATGACCCTTCTGAGATGACATTAAAAAATCGAACCACGCCTTAAGGTGTTCCTCTGCAAATGAAATGTTATTTTTCTAAAACGTGTAACTATAGGCTTCCTTTCGGCTACCGGAAAATTTTAACAGAAATATTTATTTTATTTAATGATGAAGTAAAATAAAACAAATTATTACAATTTTTTGGTAGTCAAAAGGTAATATGTTGGAAGCTATACGTGTGACGTTTTAAAAGAACTCCAAAAGGCGTGTCTTACGGGAAATATGCCGAGCGCAAAGGGTTAACATTTTAATTTATTTTTGAACATTTTTAGCCCCGCCTTTATTCCATACCACTTTTTTTCTGAGAGTAATATTTTCTTATTCTATCGTAGCCGCATTTACTGGAGAAAAATATTGTAAAAAATAAAGTGACACGAAAAAAAAAAAAAAAAAAGGCGGAGCTAAAAATGCTACGGAATAAATTATAATATTGGCAAGTATGATGTAATGCATATACGTACAGATCAAATTAAAAAATGTTTTCATCAAAGAGTGCTATTTTCGCTCAATGGTGAATTGCAAAGAGAAGAAACTCCGTGTCGCTTAAGCCATGTAAATAAACATCCTGCTCTGTTTGTTTTTTCATTGATCATTAATAGTGAAAGAGAGTTTGACATTACTGCTGCAAATTACGTGTGCAACTGCTATATATTCATTCTATACATTTTTGAGCTGCCATTGTAATAAATATTGCTTGGAATTGGTGGTGCGTACCCTTTAATTTTTATAGAATTTTTATGTAATTTTAAATGCGGTTAAATAAAAAGAAGATTTCTCTAGAAAAAGACTGGTGTGGTAAGAGAGAAGATTAAAAAAACAGATATTAACAATACACGATAGAATGTTAATTAGAAGGTAGGCAGGCATGCTTTTTGCAGACATGGGATGGTATGTATTATACAATCTCTGATCAACTGCAAAACTCTTTCTTAAATATTTAACAGAATTTCACTTTAGTATTATAGGTGCAAAATATCATTTATTTCTTTTCTTGTAGACTTTTTCTTAAATGTGGCTACAATTATTTTTTTTTTTTTTTTTTAATTAGAGAAAATTTCTTTACCCTTAAAGGGTTAAGTAATGGTAGTTTATTTTTTGTAAAAAAAAGATGAATTAACTGTTAAAATAAAATAGAGCATTTAAAAATTCTTTAGTATGCAAATTTTATTATCGGAACAAAAATCGCAATGTTATTTATGTCCAATTAAAGCTCCACAAACACGGCTCAATAATCGCATTTATTGTGAATAAATACTAAAAACTAAAACCATCATAACTTATTAATTTTATACATTTAGATAAATATCTAACATCTTGCATATACAAATTAAATTAGCTTTAGGTACAAATAAAATTATTTTATTATCGTTACATTTGTTTAATTTGTACCTAAAACTCTCCTACTTTTTCAGTTACTTTCTGATATATATATATATATATATATATATATATATATATATATGGGTCATTCTTCAAAAACTGTACAATTTCTGTCCAGTAGCAATTTTAAATATGTATAATATTTAATTAAAAAATATATTTAAAAAAAACACCAATAGAAAAACAAACTTACCTGAATCTGTATTCAGATTTATAAATTTTATTATTTTTTAATAAGAAAATGTGTTCACAGACTGTGATTGATCATGTCCGTGTACTGTCCTAGCAATGAAAATTACAGATTCAACAATTGTAAAATGTATTTTCTAGTATGTTAATTCTGCTTAACATATGTTTTCTATTATCTACTACTTTTAATGTAACATGTCAATTAAAATGGAAACATGAAACTTAATATCTATAGTAAAACTAGCAGGCAACGCCCGCTTCGCTGGTCCCTATTTTTAAATGAATCACTATAATGAATTCTCAAAATTGCATTAATTATTATCACGTGAAAAAAAAAGAGAAACAAAATCTGAGTGGGAAAAATGTCGCACCGGGTTCTCACTGCCTTCGGAAAAAATTCCCAAAATGCTCTAACCCTTATTTCTATTATTTTCCCCCTTCGCCCCCCCCTCCCGTCTATCCTAATAATTTTACAAATTCGAAAATATCCGCAATCGATTTGTAGGTACCAAAAACCACTATGCACCAGTTTTGAACTATCTATCTCTATTTTTATTTTTTGGCCCCTCCGTCCCCCCCCCTTCCCGCCCCTCCCAATAATTTAAAAAATTCGAAAATATCCGCAATCGATTTGTAGGTATCGAAAACATCTATGTACCAATTTTGAATGATCTAACTCTATTTTACTTTTTTTGCCCCTCCGCCCCCCCCACCTTCCCGGCCCTCCTAATAACTTTACACTTTCGAAAATATCCCCATTCGACTTGCAGGCCTCGAAAACCTGTCTGTAAAAATTTTGAACGGCCTAACTGCATTTCTATTTGTTTTTGCCCCATAGCCCCCACTTACCGCCCCACCCCCCTTTCCGCCTCTCCTAATAATTTTACAACTTCGAAAATATTCGCAATCGATTTGTAGGTATCGAAAACTCTATATACCAATTTTGAACGATCTAACCCTATTTTTATTTTTTGCCCCCCCCCCCTCTCCCCTACCCCCCTTCCTTCCCCTCCTAATAACTTTACACAATCGAAAATATCCTCATTTGACTTGCAGACCTCTAAAACCTATCTGTATCAATTTTGAACGCCCTAACTCTATTTCTATTTTTTTTGCCCCATAGCCCCTTAGCCCCCCCCTGCTGCCCCACCTGGGGACTGAATTTCTAAAATTCCAGTAATTGGTTTTTAGATATTTGCATTAGCTATATTTTAGAGCAAAAATTTCACGTATATCTATTTTTTTGTTTCAGATATATAGGATTATGCGAAATCACGTTTTACGCATGTGAAATCACGTTTTGCCCCCCCTGCCCCCCTTGGGGACCGAATTTTGAAAATTCCAGAAATTGGTTTTTAGACATTTGTATTAGCTATATTTTAAAGTAAAAATTTTACGGATATCTGTTTTTTTGTTTGAGATATGAAGGATTTTGTGAAATCACGTTTTGCCCCCCCCCCCTCCCGCCCCTTGGGGGGCGAATTTTGTAAAGTCGCTTCTTAGTAGATGCCTACGTCATAGAAAGAACATTGTCACGAAATTTCATGCTTCTAGGTCAAGGGGTTTGGTCTGGGCGTTGATAGATCACCCCCTCACTCACTCAGGAAGTGTTCTTTTATATATATATAGATTGAAAAAAAAAAAAAAGTTTGTCACAAAAATTTCAATCATGTCTGTGGACAAATGAAAATAGTTACAAAAATAGTCATCAGATGGCAGTAGATGTCAAGTGAAGCTATGAAAGAGGAAGTAGTTAGCCATTTTTTATTTGTTATTTTGGAATGTGTAGAGGTGTTTAGAAGTGGATTTTTTTGTAAACTTTGTGAAGAAAAAGTGGCAGTGGTTAAGCTCATCTCATCAGATCTGTGGACAAAGTAACTTCCAATAATTATTTCTAAAATTTCTTTTTATTATACTCAATTATAGATTATATGTAGCTTAACTTAATAAAATAGAATTGATATCATATTATCAATCTAACATAGTGCCATTGTGGGTTTACTAAGAATTTCATCATGTCCGTAGACATCATGTCCATGGACAATCACTGTTCAGAATTGTCCACAGACATGATATATTAGGTAATGGACATGATATATAGATTTTTTTTAAATCTATTCAAGAAAGTTTTAAAAATTATTTTCCTTAAGTAAATTAAGTTTAAATCTGAGTAATTCTATATCATATATAAAAATAATTATCCCACTTTTTGGATACAGAAAGAAGTAAATGTATCAAAATAATTAATACTATATATACATATATACATGTTTTATACAGTAGAAATTGATAATTGTTTCAATTGATTAATATTTTGAATTAAATTTTTAAAAAAATGTCCCAAAATGTTAGCATTATATTTCATACAGAACAAAGTAAATGCTAATAACAAAAGAATTATTTTATATAAAAGTAAATAAATTGTAAACATTGTGTGATTAGAAATATGTCACTTTTAAAATTACCAGTGTAATAGAATCAAGAGAATTTAATTGTATTTTTTGCAATTTTTTGTTTATAACTTTTTTAAATAGTATTTACCATTCATACTTAATAATAATATTTTAGGAAATATATTTGTTATAAATATGTTCACTTAAAATATCAATTCAATACAATGGCACTGGTAAGATCCCAATAGTGCAGAGTAACTCCAGATTTTTTGGAGTTCTCAATGAGTTATTTGTTGGGTGTCATACAAAAAAAAAAAAAAAAAGGGGGGGGGGGTCCCTTAAATTTTTTTGCTCAGAGCCCTTATTCTGCTGAAGTAATATTTTATATTTGATTCTAGAGAGCTAATTCAAAAAATAAAACAAAATAAATTTTCATTATTTTTCAGACATAATGGCAAAAACAAAGAAGTCATATTCTTCAGAAAAATATAAAGCAAGAAGGAGGGAGGCCAAAAAGTTAAATATGAGAAAAGCACGCGAGAAGTTAAAAGCTAATCCAGAACTTTTAGAAGAAGCCAGAAAAAAAGATCGAGAAAGGAAAAAAGAGCAAAGAAGAAGGATCAGTGAAATGAATAGTCGTGATCAGAGAAAACAAAGAAAAAAATGGAGACAATATTCAAAAACATACCGCATGAATGTCAAAAGAAGGGAAATTCTGGAGAAGGAGTTATATACTTCTCCCCAAAGTCCTGGTTCAAATGTGGACCCTCTCCCCTCTACTTCAAGGCTTGAAAGTGGAAAAAATATCAGAAGAAGAGAAAGAAGGAAATTAAGAAAAAAAATGAAGAAGTTGGAACAAGAGAATAAAAAATTATTGCGACAGGTTGATAAATACCGGAAACGAGCATATAGATTAGAAAAATGTGAAGTAACAACTCCTTTAAAAAAAAACAGAGAAATACTAAAAGGCAGAAAGTGTTTAAAGGAAGTTAAGAAGGAGTTACTGTTTGGAGAAGTGTTAAAAAATCAATTGAAGAAAAATTTTTCAAAAGGGAAAAAACTACAAGAAAAAAGAAACTTAGCCAAACTTATATCAGGAAAAATTATTAAAAAATATAGGATGCTGTCACAAATCATGAAAATCACTTCCAGAAGATTAATATATAGCAAACAATTATTTAGAAATGAACTGAAAAAAAGAATTAAAGCTAGGAGAGACATAGAAGATTTCTTAAAGCTGGATGAAAATAGCAGACAGTGTCCTGGAAAGAGAGACACTATAACTAGATCAAAGAAAAAAATGCAAAAGCGTGTTTTAACTGATACATTGATAAACTTGCATAAAAAATTTGTATGCAATTCAGCTGAATATAACAAATTAAGTTATTCTGAGTTTTGCAAACTTAGACCATTTTGGATAGTGTCCCCTAATTGTAGAGATAGGGACACTTGTGTATGCAAAATTCATGATAATATGTCTCTAACTGTAACAAAGTTATTTAGTTTAAACATGATTGCTGAAAAAAATTCTGATGAAATACTGCAAGCTATCACTTGTAACGGCAGATTACAAGAAAAATGTCTGGAAAGAGCCTGCCCATATTGCAATAAAAAGAAAATTAAATACCATACATATAATGGGAATGATAAAATTAAGTACTATCAATGGCTAGATAAGAAACTGGATATTGAAATTAAAGGGAAAAGAAAAAAAGTCAGTAAGGTTATGAAAGAAGAGATCGAGACTACTAAAAATGAATTGGTGTCAGCATTTGAAAAGCAGTTACTTAAGTTTACCAGCCATGTTTGTAACATCAAACACCAGTACAGATCCATAACGTTCATAAAAGAAAATCTCGGAATTGATGAGGTATTGCTTCATATGGACTTTTCAGAAAATTATAGTTGCAAGTACACCCAGGAAGTACAATCTGTGCATTTCGGTGGTTCCAGGAACCAAGTTTCACTTCACACTTCTATGCTGTATTACAGAAAAGAGGGAACTGTGCGAAGTATTCCATTTTGTACAATATCTGAAGATTACAGACATAATAATGTTGCTATTTGTGCACATTTAACACCAGTGATAAAAAAAATCAGAAACATTGTTCCCAATTTAAACAAAATTCATTTTGTGAGTGATGGGCCTTCAAATCAGTATAGGAATCGCAAAATGTTTATATTAGCAGCAACATTTTTAGCAAAACTTGCCAAGATCAGAATATTGCATTGGCACTTTTTGGAAGCAGGCCATGGAAAGGGGGCACCAGATGGCGTAGGAGGCTGCCTCAAGAGAACTGCAGATGGAATTGTTGCTAGAGGTATTGACATACCCAACATTGATGTACTCATTGATCAACTTAAAATAAATTGTAAAGGAGTAAATATATTTCGTGTAACCTCAGCAGAAATTGATGACTGTGACAAGATTGAAGTAACGTTACCATCATTTACTGGTATTTTGAAAGCACATGAAATAAGTTGGACCAAAGAAGAAAATCTAATCCAAGTAAGACGTCTAACATGCACAATGTGTTTAGCTGACGAAAAGTGTCATCATTACACCATCGGTCAAATACTCATAAAAGCAAATGATTCGAGTGATTCAGATTCTGATGATCACATAATTGATACAAAAATTAAAAAAACACGCTTTTGTTACAGTGAAGTTTATTCTGACCCAAGTGATTCAGACAGCAGCTCTTCTATGGAAAACTCTTTTAATGATTGTTTAAAAACCCCTAAAGTCAATGATTACGTTATAGTGAAATTGTCTGGAAAGAAAATGTTTCATTATTATATTGGATTAGTGTTACAGCATGATGGAAAAGAGTTGGTTGTAAAATTTATGAAAAAATCCAGTGGGAAGAAATTCATTTTTCCTGACATTGAAGACATTTCTTCGATTCATTTGAAGGATATAATCTGCATACTAAATCAACCAGTGGTAAATAACAGGCAACAATATGAATTCATAATTAATGAAAAATACATGAAGCTTTTGTAACTTTGTAACTTAAAAATTTGTAAGTGAAATAGAATCAAATAAAGCATTTATTGCAAAATAGAGTCATTGAATCATGTCCGTGGACACTACACATCATATCCGTGGACAAACAAAAATTCTTTTTTTTTTTTTTAATAATGAAATTTAACTGATCCATCTTGCCCCTTTATAGTATCAATTTAAAATCTTAAAATCTGTATAAAACTATTAAAATAATGCATATTAATAAAAAAAAAAAATATTAAAATTTTTTTTACTGAAAATGTACAATTTTTGAAGAATGACCCATATATAAATATATATATATATATATATATATATACGAGGTCTGAATTTAACTTTTCTAAATTTGAGAATTTACTTTTGATACAATTTCGATTATATCTTTACCAAGAATTAATACAAACTACGTAAACTATACATTTTTCCGCACTTCCTTGATCTCATGAAGATGTTGCAAGTTTTAATATTGTTACATATTCAGGTTCGTTTACGATTCGGGAATAATTGTTAGGTCTTGCAGAGACTTAAAATTTATTTATAGAATATTTCAGAAGATTGCAAATCTGTCAACCAAGTATCAGCTTCAAAAAAAAAAAAAAAAAAAAAAAAAGAAAGAAAGAAGAAGAAGAAGAAAAAAGAAGGTAAGAAGGAAGGAAAAGAAAAGAAAAGAAAATACAACTTAAATAATAGCTGACAACATGAAAGCAACAGCATAAACTGTATCATGAAGCTACATACAGTATTAACTGTAATCAATAGCAAAGGCAATGCATCGATGCCAACATTTTAATTTATTCCGAAGTATTTGTAGCCCTGCCTGAGTTTCGCACCGCTTTATTTATAGAAACTTTTTCTCTAATATATAACTTCGATAAAATATGAAAAATTTACTGTTAAATTATAAGTGGTATGAAATAAAGACCTGGTTTGAAATACTCCGGAATAAATTAAAGTGTTGCATCTATTGGCAATGTCAGAGGAAGTTTTTAACTCTACATGCAATTCATCTCAATTGAGATCGGAACGAAGAATACAATCTGCCTATAGTCTCGTATATTTCCAGAACTTTTAGGCTACTTCGTAAAATATTCGGTTTAGAGTTTCAATAATTGATGTAGCGATAATAATGTTTGTCTCATCAAATTCCCCCCAAAAGTCACCAAGGGCCGTTAAAATAGTAAATATGGCGTCAAATGCTATCATTTCTGCTCTGGTGAAACTTTTTTTAACGGGATTTTAAAGAATAATAAGTTATTTTATAGCCGCTGCAAGACAGAAATATGGAAAGTTTATATTTTATGAACTGACTAAGCCATTATAAATAAAATTATATAAAATATCGACTCTTTTTCATAAATTTGTAACTGTATGTAGATGACCTTTAAAAAAAAAATTAACTATAACATTAATGACTATAGATGTTATTGCCAATCGCACCGCACCAGCCTAATTTGTAATAAAAGTTTGCTGTAAAATTAGTCGAGAGATGGCTTTTATTCTTTTTTTTTTTCTGACTGTACAAAACAATTAAAAACTAGTATGTTGTGGTAACCACAAGAAGTTTTTCTATATTTTCCTGAAAAAATTCCCTATATGCAAATAATTTATTAAAACTGTCATTTATTAAAAGTATCTAACATGATATTAATACTAAATAAGAAAAGAAAGACAGTTTTATTGTCTACAAATAACACCTTAAAAAATGTTTTTAAAATGGTTATCTCATATATCAAATTTCGTACAATTATATGTCATAGAAGTTGGAATATAGCCTTCTCGTTATCGAGGAAATTTGCAGTATAGCTGCACCACCTATTAGCCGATAAGCATCTAAATTGAATCAGCATAATGTCTCGTAATGGCCATCTCATTTTGTTTCATGATACGAAACAGAACCTGAGATATAGCCTTCCCTTAAACTGCGAAAATTGCGGTGTGTAGCAGCGCCACCTGTTGAGTGATTGAAACCAAAAGTTGAAAGGCTATACTTTATGTCAAAGTACATTTACATATAAATTTGTATGCAATTCTATGCAGTAGTTCCTGTGTAGCCTTCCCCTAAATTCTGGAAATCGCTGTATAGCAGCGTCACTTGTCGGCCAATAAGCATTCAAATTGAATCAGTATAATATCTCGTTATGACCTTCTCACATACAAGTTTTGTTAGATTATACACAGTAGAACCTGAGATATAGCCTCCCCTGAAATTGGGGAAATAAGCACCACCTGCTGTGCTGTTCACACCAAAAGTTGATAGGCACTAGTTTAGGTTCAGGTGCATCTACATATAAATTTATATACAATTCTGAGGTGTAATTTCAGAGATACAGACACCAAAAATTTTTTGTCTCTCACACACGGACAGACAGACAGACGGACAGGCAGACTTTTTCTGAAAATGGTCAAATCGTGTTCTAGTCCTCTCAAAACGTGTAAATCCGTCGAAAACCGGAAGTCGAAAATTTTTTCGTATCCAATACTTTTTTTTATTGAATATAGAAGAAAGTAAAAAAGGTTCTGATTATCAGAAACATTAAATAAATTTGTGCTCATAAATGTTATTCAAAGTATTTTCGACAGTTAGATTTTTTTTTTTCGATTGGTAAGCAACTCTTTCTGGAATTTTTATCAAATGTTACATTATTAAAAAAAAAAAAAAAAAAAAAAAAAAAGAAGAAGAAGAAGAAGAAGAAGAAGAATTTTAAATATTGATGATTACATAATTAAAATTTTATACTGGGTAATCCACGCGGTAAATTCATTGGCGTATTTATACACAGGCAGCCCGTAAACTGCTAAACATGGATACGCGAGAATGTATCTTAAATATTATTTCATAGGACAACCTGAAGGGGAATTTTGTTTTTCTTAAAATCTATACTTTTAGACCGCAATAAATTTTACTAACCGTAAGAAATGTGTTACAAAATTAAACTTAATATAAAAACCAAACAAGATATTGCACACCGTAAATATAATTAAAAATATTTTATAACCAGAAATTTGACTTTTACGGTGTTTTTTTTTTACACAAGTCTCTACAGTCATAGATGTTCAAGAAAATTTGCTATTATGAAATAGCAGGTAAAATTATATAAGTAAACAAGTGAAAGATGAATTTACTTTTTTTGCAGTGCAGTATTTCACTTACGAAATATTTTTAGTCTGCATTCATTTTATTTATTTATTTATTTATTTTTTAGAATTTTACCGCTCTAAACACACTAATGGTGACACAAAAATGACTTTCAAATTACTAAACCACTAAATATTAATATTATTTGTCATACTTCCGTTGTTAACACTAAAACAAAAAGGTTAAAAGCGGTTTTTGACTTATCTTTGTCTTCTGTAAATTTCAGAAAATTTCTTGAAAGTAATATATGTTATTGATGTTAACAGTAGGATGTTCCACATATAAAAAATGATAAATATCAGCTATGGTTCCTGTACACGGATACCCGAAAGATTTCCAAAGCACTGCATTCTTATGCGTAACTTCTTCTGAGTAATTTTTGTAAACTTATTTTAATAACTTTATTTTGCAGAAAACATAATGTCAATGTTACTCATATGTACCAAAAATGCTCTTTATAGAATATTGTATGTTTAACATTTAGATATACAGAGCCATACAAAAGTAGTCAGATACATTAAAGTTGTTCCTAATTGTCTTATGTCTAATATCAGGTTGGCTAGCGGGAAAGATTTCCTATACTAAATTAAACAAATGACACTGGTAAGTTTTGTGAATTTAAATTAATAAATTATACCAGAAAATTTTTGTTAAGAAACATTTTTATTCGAATTTGCCAAATTGTATGCTACATGTTATATAATAGTGTCTTAAATGTTATTTTAAGTGTCAACTTGGATGGTTTTTCAACACCAGTATCTCGTTCCATAAGAAATCATCTTACTAAGTGCCAAAATTTAATTACAATTTCGATTAACCCATTTCAGGTTCAATTTATTCGTAGGGTGGGAAGAGTTTCCGTGTCAAAAAAGATCATTGATACCAGTATTCTTTATCAATAGTTTGCATCACAAAAAATTACTGAACAAACACGACGAAAATTAGTGAAAAAAATTTCCTTACCAATGTTCCGTCTTTAAACAGAAAATCTTGCACCCTTGTTTGTTCGCTTGCCCGAGCTGAGCTCGTGATAAGCCTGCAACGGGGTTAAAAATTTTCTGTCTGGAAAAAATAACATACAAATTGGCAGCTATGTATTATCCATGTTAAATAGCGATGTTACTATTTTAATTTAAAAAAAAAAAAAAAAAAAAAAAACAGAACTTCCGAGTAGACCTAATACATCCATGTACTGTACATAAATGTGTCTCAATTTCCTAGATAGAAAAAACCTTCATGAATCTGAGACATTTAGAACTTTTAAAATATTATAATTTTTTTTAGAGTTCCGTACATTTCCGTACACCTAGAAAAGCATTTTACATCTTGAGCATTTTAACATTTCAGTAAAACTATAAAAAGATAAGGACATTATATTTCATAGAAAATTAAAAGACAGAACTGAAAAAAGGAAAAAAAAAATTGAGTGATGCAGTTGATGTACTCTGGACAAGTTTAAACAAACTTCGTTACATTTTCCTGATATACAAATTAGTTGGGTTACGGGGCTTTTAAAGTAATAATTGCAAAACTTTGAATAAACATCACTAAATGTAATAAATACTTTATTGCATTTTGTGGTATTTATTCAAAGTTTTTTAATTAAGACACAAAGGTTTTACTTCACAAATACAGGCCTCGCAGCGTTCCTAAAATTTTATTCTCATTTTAACGTATACCCACCATTTTTTAAGATTATGCATTGTCACATAATCTGCTTGTTGAAAGGCATTTCAAGCTATTAATTTACAATTTAAAGTTGACGATTGTGGTGAGTGTATTATATTGCCAACAGATAATGTAAACTATACTTTCTTGTATAACACTTTAGAGGTGTTCGGATCTGCGGATACTGTGGGATGGAAGCACCTGTGACAAAAGCCACGCATCTGATTCTGCCTAAGGATGGAACTAACGAGGCGCGAGTCCTTAAAAATCACAATCACTGCAACGGAGAGAGGAGGGAAAAACTGAGAAGGAACACCAAAGTGTAAACCTAGAATTCATAAAATAGGAAGCACAAAAATACATAAAATAAGGAAGGTTAAGGATAGCATTACAAAATATAATAGATAGTTCAAGGATAGTAAGAATGTTCTTGTGTTTTCTAGCAGCGCAATTTTTTTAATTTTTATTGTGAAGTAATATGTTTGAAAATATTGAATTACAATTTCATGTTGAGAATAGTGGTGAAAATATATTAAAATGAAATTTTAGCGAATCTGCGAAGCATGCAAATACTGTATGAAAACTTTGCTAACATCTTCTATCGTCATTATAATAAAATTTCTGTGTAAGATTAGTGATACAGAAAATGAAGGTCCGTTTACAACCCATATTCTAATATAAAAGAATGCCTCGCAAAAACTTTACTTTTTTGCGTGGAATCTAATATATTGTTGGAACTTAATTACACTTAATTTTGCTTTTACGCATATACAGTAATACAGAGACTCCAACATACTAATAAATATTCCGTAGTATTGTTAGCCCCGCCTTTTTTTTTTTCACACCAGTATCATTTTAGAGTATTTTTCTTCTTATTTAATCCTAACTGAATTTGGAGACTATTACTCTAAAAATTTACTGGTGTGTAAAAAAGGGCGTGACTTATAACACTACGGTATATTAATTAGGATGTTGGAGTCTCTGCAGTAATATATTGTCTAAAATTTCTGGAATGTGAATCTCTTTCCTTAAAAAAGTGACGATTATTTTGATACCAATTAAGGTAACAAAACATTATTACCACTCTTGAAAATGGAACATTTCACACTTTCAATGAAAGAGTGATGAATAGCTTCTCAGTCACAAAATGTGAGGCATCTATTGCAAGATCAACCTTCTGTAGAATGAGAAATTGCTGGCGCCTTTTATTAACCATATTTTAAATGAAATATGAAGAACAGCTTCTGGCCGATTTCAGGCATGTATTTATTTAACAGAACTCAGTGAAGATTTTTAATGAATGAAAGTGGAAAATATTTATGTTAAAATATAATGATATATATATACATAGATATGTACGACTAACAAAGTCGAAGCAATATTATTAATAAACAATCAAAAAATGTAAGGAGCATATCGAAATTTGTTTTAGGAAGTAAATAGTTTTATTTAGAAATACATAATGTATAAGAAAAAATACTGTCAATGCAAATATTTAATGCATAACGCCTTAAAACCTGTAGTATACCTAATTTATATTTTTATTATATTCGTTGACAGCTAATATATGTGAAATATCAAATATTTGGCTATAATATTTTACTAATAATCAAAACCCACAGCAAGCACACATACTTCTGAACAGAGAGATTTTCAAAAAGCTTTGTAGAATTTACGCGAATATTAACTGTTTTTTTAAAACATGTACACTCGAGTATTCTTTTTCCCATAAGCTGCTTTAAATAACCATTTATTTTAGGAAATTTGATTTAACGTACGTGAAATTTAAAATATTTGTCTACAATATTTCACTAATAATCAAAATCAACGGAAATATTTATAATCTTCAGCAGACGAGTATATCAAAAATCTCTGAATATTTGTATAGGGATGATTAAATTTTATTTTATTTTATTTAATTATTATTTTTTTTTTCAGTTCAGTCTTTTAATTTTTCTCCCGATCCCGGCTTTCTCGAGAAAACTTGTACGTGTGTCGATTCACAATCATATGTCGATTCACATGATCATATCTTGATTCACATCGATTACAGCCGATTCACCACATACGTCTATTCACATCGATTTCATATTTCACATCACACAATTCATATGTCGATTTACTTCGATACTTCGATTCTCAAGACGACATGCCAATTCACATCGATATATCGATTTACATAACACTAACCGAGTTACTGTTATACGCTGGCCAAGCACCAGTACGGACCTAAATCCAATTGAAAATCTTTTGGGAGTACTTGTGCGAGAGGTGTATATCTATGGTATTCAGTTTTCGACTTTTCAGAAATGAAAGCAAAAAGTAGCGCAAAGTTGACACTCATTACAGCCACACATCCTTCAGACTTTAGTTCTAAGCATGCCTGATAAAAATTTCAAGACATTTCAAAAGAATGGATCCAACATTTAAACTGAAATACCAAGTACTTGCAAAGTCTTTATACTTTTGACATAGCATACATATTTTATAATTTATTTCTTTACAAAAATTCTGCAAAACATATATATATATTGTAATACACTTATATTCTGATTTCATATGTTTATTATTATGATTATTTGGTGATTATTGTTTCATTTCTTGAACAATTATTTCAGAAACTCACCCCGTCTCAATAATTTTGATGGGCTTTGCATAGATATATAGTACGAGGGAAAGTCATTAATTAAGTCACAAAAGATAATAAAAAAATAATTTACTACGATAATCACTTGAAAACAATTTTTATTTTTCCACATAATCTCCAGCAACTTTGATTTACTTATCCCATCGCTTTATTAGAACCCTAATTCAAACTACATAACATTCTTTGGGTTGATGTCTCATCTACAGTAGAACTTTATGTTGAACGTCGTCGTCATCTGCAAATTGTTTGCCTCCAAGATGTTGTTTCAGTGGACCAAACAGATAATAATCGCTTGGGGCTAAGTCTGGGCTGTAAGGTGAATGCTGTAGCAATTCCCATTTCTTTATGAATATTTTTTATTCAAGTCCTTTCGCCCACAAAAATTGGACCACGACACGCTGCTCTTTTATCGTACAATCATTCAGTACCATCGCCATTTTTGAAACTGCATTACGCATGCGTGTGAATGCTACCTACTCAATATAAATTGAATATCACAAAGCTGCATTGTGCTGCCATCTATCACCATTCTTTGGAGCTATCTGTTACTACTTTAAAACACGCCATTTTCAGAACTAGGAAGAAATCGTGATTATATGAGCAAAAAACACATATGGAAATAAGAATTTTACACAAGGATAAAAGTAATTTAAAATGTTATATGTATTGTATTGTAATTATGCACACACATCTTCCCAACTGAAACCGGTAGATTTTCAGTCCCCCCTATTTTTTCACAACAGTCTTTTGTTAGAGTGCTTTTCTTCTTATTTAATCGTAAACTTATTTGAAGAGAATTATTCTGAAAATTAAGTGGTTTACAAAAAAGGGCGGGAACTAACAATCTTCCGGGTTAGGTTGGCATGTATGTTACTTGTATTATCAAAAACAAAGAATAAAAATAAAAATAAATAAATAAATAATAAAAGGCAGGGAAAGTTTATTTATTTTTTCTTTCTATTTTGTGATTCTAAAGATTTTTTTAAGAAACACTCCGATATTTACTACACAAATTAACCTTTACTTATATATTTACTGTATTGCTGGCAAGAGATTGTGATATAATGATATTCCAAAAGAAATGAAACTATAATTTAGTTTAAAAAATGATTTATCTCAATTGTGTTTGAATCTTTATGTGATGCTTGTATAATTAAAAATCTTAACTGTTGAAAACAAATTTTTAACTATTTAATCACTAGTATGTAAAATCTTTTTGTTAAATAATGTATCATTTAAGAGAAATGGGTAAAACCGGGACTTATTTTTAAAAGTCAGAATCTAAAACCAATTTTTTCTTAAATATTAAAAATCTTTTCTATTTTTTTACCGCCAATTGTTTGTGTTAATCTGGTTAAACATGTTTTTGTATTTGAATATTGTAGAATTTCTACGCCTCAAGCTAATATAAAGTATTAAAACGCATAAAAGCGTGGCTAACTATTTAAATTAAATGTGCCACAACAATAATAGTCAAAATTTGCAACATTTTGATATTAGATTATTTCTTATGGTATTTTTTTCTTATTTTTTCGTCGTTATATATTGGAGAAAACTATTCTATAAATAAACTAGTGCGAAATAAAAGAGGGGATAAAAATCGACAGGAACAAATTAAAATGTTGGCATCTATGATTACAGGTTAACTCATCAAAATATTTCTTTTCGATTTTACTGCTTTTTTTTTTTTTTTTTTTAAATCTTGTTATTCTTATTTTTACATTAGAATACTGTAGGGCTCTTATACCTCAAGTTATTTAAAGTTTAACACATAAAACGATTTATTAAACTATTTCACTTTTATTAAATATATATATATATATATATATATACCCTGTATTTAAGAAGAGAAAATGAAAAATTATTTTTTTATGGTTTGTGCATATTTTACGATTTATAGAATTGAGACTTTAACATTAGATTTTTATTAAACTAATGAAAGTTTTCGTTTTCTTTCGTAAAAGTATGATGATTTTTCTGTTGACGCAAAAATAGGAGAGAAATACTACAATGATTTTATCAAAGTAACTTTAGTTTCTTATATATCTAAATTTTTATGCTTTTCTTTCTCGCTTACTATGTGAATAAATATAATATCTCTGTGCGAGACCTCAATTTAACTTCGCTAGATATGCAGATTTACCCCTAACGCATTTTCTATTGTAAATCTATCAAGAATTATTCAAAAGTCTATGAAATATTCCTTTTTCTAAACTGCCTTGAAACATCTTTCAAGTTCTGTGTGTAAATGAAAACCATACGCAAGTTTCAATAATTTCATTACAACTAGAGGTTTTTACCGATTCATACACACTAATTACATATTTACATGATGATTTGCAGCAAAAGTAATCGGTGGTGGCGTTTTATTTTATTTTTTTCTTTTTTATCTTTCATGGCTGTACTTTTAAAAAGAAGGGAAGAAATTGTTAAAACCGTAAAATATATTATATAAAATTATGTATACTATAAAAACTCCAAGTATATATTTTACACCGTAAATTAAATTAAAGTATTTTATAAGATATTTGATTTATAGGGATTTGGTGTACTTAAAATTCTTTTATGAACATGGAAAATCAAGAAAATTTGCTATCGTGTGATAGCAGATAAATGTTTAAAAAAAACTAGTTTTCTGTTACTCTTGTAAATGTGTTTCATTTTTT
Source organism: Salticus scenicus (assembly GCA_963930645.1). Taxonomy (NCBI): domain Eukaryota; kingdom Metazoa; phylum Arthropoda; class Arachnida; order Araneae; family Salticidae; genus Salticus; species Salticus scenicus. Next base: position 175,409,921 of record OZ005660.1, on the reverse strand, counting down.
TTTTTTTTTTTTTTTTTTTTTGCAGTGTTTAGGGAATGGAAACATTAAAATTTATAAAGAACTGAACACAAATGTTTTTTATTTTAACTTCGTTTTTATCACTAGAAAAGTGTTTATGATTTCAATTTGTTTTTCCGCGTCCTAACTCCCGTAATGTTCATGAAATTCTTTGAAACTAATATATGGTCTTCCAATTTACTCAAATTAAGACATCCTGTGTTTAAATTGGGATAAACATCGCCAATGGTTTGTGTACAAGGACACCCGAATGATTTCCAAAACGTTGCGTTCTATTGCCGTTACTTCCGTACGCCATATTTTTATGCCTTTACTTGGTGCATTACATTATGAAATTGATGTCTGTTGTTCATATACAAAAGAAAATTCTACCTGTGGAATATAGTATGATTAGCATTAATATATACAGGACCACACAAAAATATTCAGATACATTAAGAACTAATATTGGAATATGCTTGAATTGCGTTTCAAGCGTTTCTCTTTTAATCTGTATATTATTTATTTCTTAAAAATATACCCAATGTTCTTATTTTTACTAGAAATATACTGTTGATATGCTTTGATTAGAAAGAGTATATACATAATGTATATCCATTTGTAATATCAATGTGAATATGTAAAAACTTGTTCTGCAATATTGTAACTGTGGAGTAAGCCCACAGACGGACCTTACTGTCAAAAAGATAAGAACATGCGGTTGCGAGAGTGTTAACAATAATTTTTTCTTGTTTTATTGTAGTCATATATTGGAGAAAAATATCCTATAAATAAAGTGGTGCGAATTAAACGTGGGATGAAAAATGCTCCAGAATGAATTAAAATTTTGGTAACTATGATATAGGTTTTCAAATTTACAGTTCATTCCCAGTATTCATTTTAAAAATACGGTACAGCGATGGAAGATTGGCGCAGAACGTATAGGGTATTTTTTTTTTAACTATCGTTGATTTAAGTAGTAGCAGGTTGTGTTGCATTAATAGTGGTATGAGTTTTGCACCAGTTTTTCTTCCTTACTCACAACAATATTTCTTTTCTTATCACTCTTGGTTGCTTCAATATTTTTTGCCTTAAATTATATTACGTAGTCTATACAAAATATCTAGAAATTTTTGTTTTCAAAGATATGTTGGAAAGAACCCTGAAAAGAAAAAAAGAAATTTCTGGAAAGAGGAAACTTGTGTTCATTTATTTTCTTTTTTCATCTCAAGCGTTCAAAAATGTTTAGTAATTGAATTATCCGCATCTGTCAAAAAAAAAAAAAAAATGAAAGAAAGAAAGAAAAACCACAGTTGTCACCCTTTTTCATTTGAATATTTATTAGTGAGAATATATTATTTGCAGGAAAAAATGTTAGCAGATTTTTTATTTTTTTCCCGTTAACTTTTCTTCAATAATGTACAAAGAAGCGAGTTCCATTTTTTTTAAGTATAAAACGTATTTCTGTGAACTTCTGCTTTTAATGAATCACAATTAATATTATTATTTTTGAACATATCAATGTATCTTTTGTTAAAAGTTGTACAGTTACAAATTCTTACACACAATGCTTTAAAAAATTACATATTTTAGTTCTGTATTCTAAAATGACAATTTCTTTCAATATGAAAATGATGTTATTACCAATTTTAGCACAGCGATGCGTTTAATTTCAAATAAAATTCGTGGATTTTAAATAAATTAAAAATAATAATAATAATTAAATGTTGGGTTCGATTAGAGAAATCCTTTTCGTAAGGGGAAAAAAATAAAAATAAATAAATCGTTTGTCAGAGGCAGATTTTAGACAGAATTTAGTGCAGTATGACAAGAAACTTTTGTGTACATTACAAACATGAAATATTGATTTTGACATGTATTGGAAATAGTTCCAGTGTTCTGCTTAAATTATAAAGTTGCTTTCATTAACAGCGGTTACGATACTAATTTAAATAAAATCGCAAATAATTGCATCTTTTCTTTTTTTCTGTAGAAATTTATTTTATTAAGATATTGTACGAATTTTTTTTTCAGTTTCAGATACAAAATAAAACAAGTTAATTACATTTAAACTTATTTATTTGCTTAACAGTAAGAAGGCGTAAAAAATAATTTACTCTCAGATTTTAAATAAGATTATCTACAAAAAGCTTCGGTTGGTACAAATGACGTCAAAAGTAATATTCACGACGTATGTTCGAGAGATGAAATCGCACATTTTATTATGTTTTTTAATCTACTTAATTTCGTCTATATTAAAACATCTATTATTAGTACAGGAAATACAGGACGCTTATTGGACATTCTTAATCAGAGCCTGATTAAGGGGGAAGCACACATTATCTCCGCTCTCACCGGAATATTTTTACAATTATTTTTTACTTCATGTCATAGAAATTCCACGTTTTGACGAGGAAATATTTTTTATAAAAAATGAACGGTGTAAAACAATCCAATTTACTCACCGTTATTAGACACCAGAATTCTTTTAAATAATTTTTAATGAGAATTTTCTGTTTATTATAGGAGGAAAGTATTTGTTAAAAAAGAACGGTGTAAGTATAAATAATTTGTGCTTCCCCCTTAATCAGGCTCTGTTCTTAAGATACTTTGTATTTTTAACAGGATAGTCACAGACCATATTTTTTCCCTGATTCTTAAACCAATATTTTTTTTTTTCAGAATTTTTATTAGTATTTTTGCACCATTAATTAAGTAAAAATTTCATTCACTTTGATTTTGTAGAAGTAAAAAGTGTATTTGCCTTTAAAAATTTTTCGGAAATTTTCAGGAAATTAATATTTTAAAATGTAGTACTATTTCCTAAAACTCCAAAATATTCTACAAATAATATTTTCGCAGTTAATTTCCGTTTCACACACGCAGCTGTTTGATTTCACTACCATCTCAAAATAGTTAAATATACAATGAAATGTATTTGCTTTTTATTTTATATTTAATTAATTCGTTTTTTGAATTATTAAAAAAATGTTCAAATGTAGCTTTAGTATTAAATTTGTAATTAAACGGTTTTTTACATTACTTTTATATTCTTCATATCATTCTTTTTTTTATTTTTATTATTTATAAAACGTATTATTTTTTAAAAAGAAGGTTTAAATTTTACATTGATGCAAAAGATTTAACTTATCTGTATTATTGTAATAATGTAAATCTTTTATTTATTTATTTATTTATTTATTTTTACTTTGAACATTGTCAGATAGACTTCTTCTTTTTTTTTTTTTTTTTAAATCAATCTCGTTAAAGTAATTTGTAAACATATTTATGCATAATCAGAAATTTCTTTATGTCTCGGAATGCGTAGATTTTAATATTACGACTGGATAAACACCATAAAATGCAACAAACTCGCAACTATTGTTGCGGGTCGAAAGAGCACACTACCCTTTATCAGGCGACTCTTCATCAGTGCGTTGCCGCTTTGACTGCAGCACTCGTGCTTCTTTCTTCACCTGATGAAGGGTCGTGTGCTCTTTCGATCCAAAACAATTGTTGCAACTTTATTGCATTTTATGGTGTTCATTCAATGTTTCGTAAGTAATAATTTACAACGCCAGTGTAAATGCGTGCCAGTGTCTGTGGTGCTTTCTTGTTCATTACGTCTGGTTTTTGTTTATATATTTCTCTACATTTTTTATCGTTATAAGCTGAGAAAATCCTCAGAATGCTAAAGTTAAATGAATTTGCTACATTTTATTTCATATTTTCTTAAAAACTGATTCCCTTTAAATCCCTCTTTTTTTAATCTTTGGAATAAAATTACCGAAATATATTTAATGCATATTTAAAGGGGAAAAAACATTTATTAAAATTATTAATAAATCCATATTTTAAACAATTATGAATTATGACCGATATAATGTTTTGCACGTGTAGAATAACCATCATGAAAAAACAACATGAGTTTTCAAATTCATAGCTCATTCCCAGCGTTAATTTTGAAAATACAGTTAATAAAGTAATATTTCCTTTGTTGTTGCGGTTAAAGGGCCGTAAGTTGTTATCATTTGTATCTCCAAGAACAAAAAGTTAAAAAAAGAAAAGAAAAAAAAAAAAAAAAAAAAAGGAAATGTTTTAAGATTCCCTTTCTTTGCTTTGTGATTCTAATGAATTTTAAGAAACGTTCCGGATTTTACTACAGTAATTAACTTATTTATATACATGATGATATATACAAAATATTTATATACAAAATAATAGTAATAATAATGAAAAGAACTCAGAAGAAATTATTGTTATTGCAGGGTACTTCGTAATTTTTTGGCTGATTATATGAAATGTTAACTCTTTACACAATAGATTTAATTTTATGCTTAATGGCTTTTGGTGGTTTAATAAGTTTAATTTGTACAAATTATTCATTTTCACTTTTTATAAATAAATAAATATCCATATATTCATAGGGAAATATCTCCGGTTGTGGGCACAGTTTTGATTTTGGCTTATAATTTTTGATAGAGTAGATATTATACAAACATGTGAATACCAATGGAAAGTTAGAAGCCTTAACTAACGTTTGATGAAGTAACTGTATGGATTCCCTCAACCAGAAAAAATTATTACAAATTTTGTGAAGGGATCATTTTTTGCCAAAAAAAATTTTTGTACCCGGTTGTGGGCACAAATAAAAATTCCGCTAAAAGTTGGATAATGATAAGAAAAACCACCATAAATACAGAAAAGAACAAATTTATTCATTCTTTAAGAATTCAGTGGCCGAAATAATAACGGAAAATGCCATTTTTCTAATTTTATTCGTCATTTTCTTCGTCTTTCAAACCAGAAGTGCAGTGCTTGCATTTAAAATAATTTGCATATATACACTTCAAATGCATCAGACGATCACACGCGTTACATTTGATTGAGATGGCTCTTGTTAGGCTTAGTGGCAGATGCTTCAAACAGATGATACAGAAGTCGATATCGTCTGATTGTTTTGAGACTCCAATTTTTTGACGTTTGGCCGGTACTTTGAAAGGTGGAGCTGCCTTACTTTCTCTAGGCTTCTTTTGGAGGGACTCAGATGCTGCAAGGAAGTCCATATTCTAGGGCAGTTTACTTTATGGATTTCTTATCCACTAAATAATCCTAAATGGCTTTAATTAGCGCATTTATATCCATTTCTTTTGGATCGGTTGACATTGCTAAAATATTCTAAACATACATATAAACAATAATAAAATGTGTTACTTTCATATAAACGACCATATTTCACAGTTTGTAAGTCAAACACACGTTTTAAATGAAAAATAAAAAAGGGTGCCCACAATCGGGAATGGCAGCCATTTTTACAATGGCAGAAAAAGCAATTTCTGGTCCACATTTTGGCTGAATTTGATATTGCATCACAAAATATAAGGAATTTACTGCATAAATATAACCTTGCATTTCCAATTTTGAATTAATTCACTTCTATTTATCACAATCTTCACTTTTCAATCGCTTTTTCTCGGATTTTTTATTTCGATGCTTGCACTTACAAAGAAAATGCATCTATTCACTTCGGTGTTAACACAAAAACTGCGTGCTGTCACAATAGTTTCACAGTACCCAAATCCACCATATTTGCTTTTTGTTAAAAGATATAGTGGGGTGCCCGCCCATAACAGGAGACATTCCTCTCTATATATAAAGTAATAAAATTAATAAAATTAATATAAATTAAATAATCAAAACTTGTGAGAATTTTAAGAATATCGCTAGAGACTAAGAAATATAAAATCCTATAATTTATTGCAATTAATAAAAATAATTAAAATTGAAATTTATTATCTCAGGATTAAATTAAATGGTATTAATAATAAAATAATTTTAAAAAAATCTTCTCACAATTAAAAAATAATAATAATAAATATTAACAAAAATAAAATAAACTTGTTTTATACCAATTATCTTGATTTGAATTATAATGTTTATCTTTTTTCATGCCAACTGGCTCAAGTACACATCTGATACATAGAAATTTAAAAGTAAACAATGTGTAACTGAAAGATTTAATTAAACTTCAATTTTTGGAAGTTTTAACGATTTAAGAATTATTAAATTAAAATAGCAGAGATGGAATACAGAATTCATACAGACATTATGAAATGAAGAAATTTTTCTGCATTTAATATCGATGATTTAACAAGTAAAAAATGTTCTTACATTGATAGTGGTGTGATCTCTGCGCTCATGTTCTATCCCTAAAATTGTGAATTTAATTATTAATATAATTGCTCATTTATAGAACCTTTATCGATTAAACGGGGTTGGGCTTGATATTTAATTTCTCTTATTTCTCCTTTCTTATATATTTTTCTCTTATCTGCTGGCAACTTGTTATGTGTTCTCCGATATTCGAGTCCACATGACACGTGAATACGTGAATTAGATGTGTATATATCATGGGTATTTGCGTTCCGGGTTTTTATTGTATTTACCACCAGTAATTATGAATTGTATTTTTGGTTATATTTAATTTATAATCTTTACTATGAAACGATCAATAATATAAATATTAAAAAATTCTGGTGGCAATTTTCGGAGACACAAACACCTCTGATATATATATATATATTATCTTGATTCATTGATGGATATTGTTCATGATGTTTGTTAACCCTTTGCGGCGCAAGACAATTCAGATTATTTAAATTATACTACCACCGGAATTTATGAACTAAATTAAACTAAAAGAAATTTCAAATTTTAAGATTAAAAAAAGCGGCCTTTTCTGATATGTTATAAACGTAAGTTTTTGCTAAAGATTTTCCGGGGTGAATTTTTGCAGCTGGATCTTAAATTTTGCGTCCTCGCAACGAGGACAGCGCGCGTTAAGGGGTTAAATTTGTGTTGTTATGTTTGCTGAAATTTAATTCAATCCTTTTTAATTTGGGTTTTGTTGCAAAATAGGAACATGAACTGTAATTTTGGCCTGAATTAGCTATACAGTTTTCCGAAATCTTGCGATCTCTCTGATCGTGGGAGTACATGCTCCCTGAAGTGTAATTATTTCTATTTTAGAATATTTCTTATTCCATTTCCAGTTATCCTTTATCTCTTTTTTTTTCTCCAATAAAATTAGTGGTTCACATTTGATAACTTTCTTGAATTTCGCATAAAAAATCACACCTTGTTGATCTTAGTTTTATAGTCCTAAATGCCATAATCGCAAACCTAACTCGGATTTTTGTTAATCGTGCCTTTCTCCTCTTTTTTTATATACTTGTCTTTTTAGAGTACCTTTCTTCTTATTTAATCGTAAATATATTTGAAGAGAATCAACACTTTCCGGACCGCTGACGTAGATTCACGTCATTTGAAAATCTGCAACTCCGCCAATGGGCGTTTCTTTGGTAATTTGTATGTCATTTATTTTATAAGAATACACACAATATTCATATTTGTACAATCAATATATTATCAGAACTGCCAACCTAATCGGGCACATATTTAGTACCGTCCCTTTTTCTAAACTTAATTATTTTTTAGAATATTTTTCTTCTTAATTCATCGTAGATACATTTGAAGAGAATTTCTCTAAAAATTAAGTGGTGTAGAAAAAGGGACGGTACTAACAATTTGCCGGATTAGCTTGGCAGCTCTGTAGTATGGATACAAATGTTTTGCTTAGTAAGAGAATAATTATAATGTATATCCATTTGTAATGTATATGTGAATATAGAAAATTTTGTTCTCAAATATTATAACTAAAGAGAATAACGCCCACACTCTGACCTTACTGTCAAAAAGACAAAAACAGGCGTTTTTGAAAGTGTTAATTCATAGCCTCCTAAACTAGATGTCTTCCGCGTGGCTCGGAAACTTGATGATAGACAACGGGATTTTTGTTTTCAACAGAAACCAAAAATTTTTTAAAGTGGGATTTGATATACATAAAAGGCGAACAGAATCGCTCTGAGAATTTTCACTTACGAGTCGAAGTATGGTCGATTATATCCATAATATATCACTTCTTAAAATTATTGGTGACAGTTAAATAAAAGATATCGTAATCTGTACCAGGTGGCACTGTCTATCGCTTGAACCGTTGCCAAGTTTACGAGCCACGCGGAAGGCAGCTAGTTTAGGAGGCTATGGTTCAAGATACTTCTTGCAGCATTAAAAATGCAAAGCTCGAAGCCTCCGCCCCCCTTTTTTTAGGACACTTTCAGAGAAGAGAAATTCTCTTTTCATTTTAATCTTGTTATCTATATTTGTGAATAAGAACATTTTGGGCTCGTACACCTCAAGTTATTTAATGTTTAACAATTAAAGTGATTTAATAAACAATTTCACTTTTATCCAAAATTAAATAAATAAATACATAAAATTTATTTATAAACTGTATTTAACACTTTCGTGACCGTATGTTTTTGTCTTTTTGACAGAAAATCTGTGGGCGTTATTCTTCCAATTTACAATATTTCAAAACAATATTTTATATATTTAGATTCATATTACAAATGGGTATACAATATAATTATACTCTTTTTAATCAAAGTATTTATATCCATAGTACATTGCTTGTACAAATATTAGTATTGTGTATAATTTTAAGAAATAAATGACATAAAAATTGTAAAGAATCCGCCCACTGGCGGAATTACAGATTTTCAAATAACGTGAATCTACGTCAGCGGTCGCGAAAGTGTTATGAACAAAAAAGGAAAAATCATTTTTTGACGGTTTGCACACAGTATAGGATATATAGAATTTATATATTAATATTAGATTTTTATTAAACTGTTGGTAGTTTTTTTTTTTTCCCATGAAAGAATGATGATTTTTCTGTTGACACAAAAATAGGCTATTGACGTTTGAAGGTTCTTTATTATATAAAATCTATTATCGTAAAGTAAGATGCAGCATTATTTATATCCGATAAAAGCTAAACAATCATCGAGTAACAATCCCATATATAATAAAATTAATATAAAATACGAAATGTAAATATTTAGAAAAATATTGAACAATATTAGAAAATAAAATAAATATTCACATAGGTTTAGACAGAAGTACTACTGTTGAAAATGTATTATTATATCTATTATTTATTTTATGAATATTATTATTATTGGATGGCAACGTTAGTTAAAAAAAAAATATATATGATACTTGGTCTCGTTTAATCGAGATCTCGTGTGTATTAAAATTTTTAGAATAAGTAATTTACTGTTTGAGAGCAGTAGGTTTTTCCATTGGGAATAAAGTTTTTTTTTGTATTTTTTAAATGATTTCTTTTTGTAAATAACATTCAACGTAGCTGTGTTCTTTTTTACTGATATTTGAATTTTAAGAAGAAACGCAGTACGTGTTATTCAATTGAGTAGCCGCTTTGAAGATAAAAGTGTGAATATTTCATTTACTGGCGTCCGTAGATAACACTAGTTTTTAGAAAGCAGAAGAAAACGGTGATTTTCTTAAGTAGCTTTAAAATTTGTGGCGTCCGCGACAGGATATAGCAACATGTTTCAAGCAATAAAAGGATTTAAGAAAGATGATTTAATATATGTGGCGTCTGAAATTGGCGAAGAAGTACAGCCAATGTTACTATTTCAGGTTTAAAAAATATTATATTGAACAGTGAAGAATACAAGAAAGATGCTGAATTTGTTCAAGTACTATTAGGAAATGCTGTTGCCGAGCGAAAATTACAAGAGCAAGAAGAAAAAATGAAACAAGATAATGAATTTGAAAAAATGAAACAAGATAAAGAATTTGAATTTGAAAAAATGAAATTTGAATCTGAAAAAATGAAAGTTGAAGCTGAAAAGGAAATCGAGCTCGCTAGAATTCAAGCTCAAAGTCGAGGTGTATCTGTTCCACTAAATTATGTACCTGATTTAAGCAATTCAAAAAGGAAATTTACGTTGCCAAGATTGGAATTTAGACAATTTGGCGATGACTTAAAAGATTGGCTTCCTTTTTGGAGTCAATTTGAGCAGGTGCATAAAGATGAAGATATCGCACCGGAAGATAAATTTCAGTATTTAGTGCAAGCCACGGTTGCTGCTTCCCGTGCAAGAGAAGTAGTTGAAAGTTTTCCGCCAACTGGCGCCAATTATGAAAAAGCGATCGGAAGCCTGAAATCTCGCTTTGGAAGAGAGGACCTCTTAGTCTAAGTATACGTTAGACAGTTACTAAAATTAGTTATTTCTGTTCAAATTAAGGAAATGTTTTCATTAACTTCTCTGTATGACAAACTTGAATTGTATCTACGTGCATTGGAAACATTAGGTGTAACCACGGATAAATGTGCATCTATATTGTATCCCATGGTTGAATCTTGTTTCCCAGCTGATTTTTTAAAGGCTTGGATCGTAGTAACATTTCTCATTCAAACACTGATGCTAAAGAGAAGTTGAATAATTTAATGGAATTTCTCAAAAAAGAAGTTGAAGGCGAAGAAAGGATATCTTTGGCAGTAGCTGGTTTCGGTTTAGGAAAGAGCCAAGAGAACAAACCTTTAAAAAGGAAGCAATGCAATTTTGAAAATTTGAAAAGTAAAGTACCTACTGCAGGGATGGAACACGGGCGCAGAATTCATACCGGAATCTGTTTAAGAAATTTCTATACCTATAATATCATTGATTTAAGAGGTAGAAATTTTTCTTACATTCATAGTGGTATGAATTATGCGCCCGTGTTCCATCCCTGCTACTGCTGCGGGTTTATTAACGGCCACTTCAAATAGAGAGGTGAAGAAATCTTGCGTCTTTTGTGATGGCAAACATTCAAGTTCAGATTGTTTTTCAGCTCAGAAAATGAGTTTAGCAGAAAAACAAAAAATAATTAAAGATAAGCGTTGTTGCTTTGCCTGTTTATCGCCAACTCACACTGTTAAGAAATGCCGAACAGTTCTAAAGTGTGTGATCTGTTCTAAAAAGCATTTTCCTCTAATGTGTGATGTATTTGATTCACAAAAAAGGGCTGTGGAAAAGAAAGAAGAAAAATCTGCAGAAAATGATGTTAGTATGTCCAATTTCAACAAACGAAGTCCAAAGATATTTCTTCAAACCGTGAAAGCCAAATTGGTCTCTGGCAATAAACAGAAAACTGTGAGATTGCTCTTTGATTCTGCATCCCATAAGTCGTATATTCTGGAAAGTGTAGCCAAAGAAATGAATTATATACCTATTCGCCAAGAGAAAATGGTTCATTCCCTTTTTGGCGGCGTTATCACTAACGAGGTCAAGCATAACTGCTATAAAGTGACATTGAAACATTTGAAAGAAAATTTTGGCTGCAATTTCGAAGTTTTGGATCAGTCTACAATATGTGAAAATATCAGACCGGTTTTTCAAGGCCCTTGGATAAAGGAGTTAGAAGAAAATGAGATTAATTTAACGGACATTGGCGTCAAATGTGAAGCAATTGATATTCTCGTCGGAGCTGACGTTATGGGAAAAATGTTGACTGGAAAAAGAAAGGTCTTATCATCGGGTCTCGTGGCTTTAGAAACATACTTAGGTTGGACCTTAATTGGAAAAGTACCGCCTGGAAAAGCCTCGGAAGAAAACTTGGCGATGTCAGTGTTATCGCTATATGTAAATGAAGCTGAAATCTCAAATCTATGGAAGTTGGATTTAATTGGAATCTATGATCCTATTGAGAAGAAGTCCAAATACGAGACTGATATTCAGACTAAAGAGCATTTTTTAGAAACAGTGGCAATTAATAGAGAGGGCCGCTATGAAGTTTGTTTGCCATGGGCTGATGATAAGTAGCTTTTACCCGACAACTTGAGTTTGGCGAAGAAACGGCTCGAATACACAACAGCAAAGCTTATAGCGATGAACATGTATGAAAAATATGAAGATGTTCTTCTGAACTGGATTAATGAAGGCATAATTGAGGAAGTTCCCAAGAATGAAGTAAACTCTTATGGCAATTACTTACCTCATCGTGCTGTAATAAAACCTAGTAGCAGCACTACTCCAATTCGCCCAGTGTTTGATGCTTCAGCTAGATTAGCAAATTATCCTTCTTTAAACCAATGCTTGGAATGTGGTCCTAATCAAATAGAACTTATCCCAAATATTTTACTTCGATTCAGGGAAAAAGAATTTGGCGTTCTCGCTGACATTAGAAAAGCTTTTCTGCAAATAAGCATTCGTAAAGACGACAGAGCTTTCCTGCGTTTTTTATGGTGGGAAAACTTAGAAGGTAAGAAACTAAAAGTATTTCGCCATACAAGAGTTGTTTTTGGTGTTAAATGCAGTCCTTTCCTTTTGGCTGCGGTAATTGAGTATCATATTCGGCATTGTAACGGATTTGAAGAATCTTTAAAGAAAAGGCTTTTAGAGAGTTTCTACGTAGATAATGTTGTTACCAGTGTTAATAACAAAGAAGTATTAGATAAGTTTATCGTTAATTCTAAAGCTTTAATGGCCAAAGGTTGTTTTGATCTTAGAGAATGGGAATTGTCTGGCGACTGTAATGAGACTAGTTCTAAGAAAGAGACTCAAGTATTAGGTCTTATTTGGAATAAAGAGCTTGATACATTGAAGATTAACATGAAATGGTTAGACAACATTAACATAGAAAAATTAACAAAAAGAACTATGTTGTCTGTCGTTCACAAAGTTTTTGATCCTTTTGGCTTCACCTCACCAGTCATGCTTTGTCCAAAAATAATGTTACAAAAAGCATGGAAACTAGGAACGAGTTGGGATGAAGAGATAACTGGTGAGCTTCATAAAGAGTTTATGCAGTGGTTTCAAGAACTGAAGTATTTGTCTGATATACAGATACCTAGGTTTATTCGAGTATCTTCCGAAGATTTAAGCAACTGCACTATTCACACATTTGTTGACGGAAGCAAAGATGCCTATGGTGCAGTTACATTCCTTGGAGTAGAGGATGCTAATCAAGTTAATTTATTTTTGCTTGCAGCGAAGTCTCGAGTGGCTCCGTTAAGAGGTGTAACTATACCTAGAATGGAACTTCTAGCTGCTGTAATTGGAGCGAGACTGACGAATTCGGTTATTGAAGCTCTTGGTTGGAGAAATGTTATGACTCATTACTGGAGTGATTCTACAACGGTTCTTGCATGGATACAACGAGAAGAAAATTGGTCCGTTTTTGTAAGAAATAGAGTGCAGGAGATCAGAAAACTGAGTGATCCTTCATCATGGAGACATATAACGGGGGAGAAGAATGCTGCAGACTTGCCCTCCAGAGGATGCAAAGCAAAGCATCTAGTCTCATCAAAATGGTGGGAGGGTCCACAATGGATAAAAGACGTTTCTGAATTTCGAGCAATGATGGATTTCTCTAATCGCGATTGGAATGAGGAAGAAATTGAAAAGGAAAAACTTAGGAAAACTTGTATACTGACAAATACTGAAGCTATTGTTGATGAAGATTGGTAGTATAGATACTTTTCTAGTTATGATAGAATTATTCGTCTTGTTGCATGGATCCTTCGTTTCAAGCACAACTGCAAGAATTTAAATTGGAGGAAGCATGGGGAATTGACAGCCCCAGAAATTCATGAAGCAGAAATGAAGGTTTTACTTCTAATTCAGAATGAGTCTTTTCCTCAAGAAACGAAAAGAGATTGAAAACTTTGCAAACGTTTAAAGACGAGCTTGATGTCATTCGGCTGAAGACGAAAATTATTTATCAAAAGGATAGTGAAGATTTTCTTAAACCTATTGTTCTTCCATCAAAACATGAAGTCGTAAAACGCCTAATTTATAAAGCACATGTTGAGAACTGCCATGCTAGTGTCCAGATACTATTAAATATACTTCGAGAAAAGTATTGGATTCTAAACGGCAGAAAGGCAGTGAAAAATGTTGTAGCCAGCTGCACTGCATGCAAAAGATTTCGGTCAAAGAACTTGGAAGTAATCAGTCCTCCACTTCCTGAAAACAGAGTTAAAGATGCTGCAGTTTTTCAGATAACTGGTGTTGATATGGCTGGGCCATTATTTCTCAAGGATAACAAGAAAAGCTGGGTTTTAATTTTTACTTGCGCAGTATACAGAGCAGTCCATTTGGAGCTTGTTACTTCTGCTTCAACAGATGCGTTCTTAATGGCTTTTAGAAGATTTACAGCTCGCAGAGGAAGATGCTCTACTGTATACTGTGACAATGGTTCAAATTTTGTAGGAGCAGCCAACTATTTCAAGAAACTAGACTGGGAACGCATACGAAAACATGGAGCTGTCAACTCTATTGATTGGAAGTTCAATCCCCAACTGCTGCTTGGTGGGGCGGTTGGTGGGAGAGATTAATTCGAATTCTAAAAGATCTCTTGAAAAGAGTATTAGGGCTGGCACGTCTCGATTACGAAGAAATGATGACGGTTTTAGCTGAGTGTGAGAATGTAGTCAACTCAAGACCTCTTACTAACATCTGTGAAGAGGAAGCTGTAAAACCAATTTCGGCATCGATGTTCATCCAAGATATGCATGAATGCAGTCTTCCTGATTTGGATGCTGTTGAGCAAATTTTTTTATGTAAAAGGCTCAAATACAGACAAACCATTCTCAAAGATTTACGAAGCCGTTTTAGATCTGAATATCTTGGTGCTCTTATTCTACGTAAAAGTAAAAGCAAAAAGTCAGACAAACATACCGTTACTGTTGGCGAAATTGTTATGGTGGGAGCCGATAATAAAAAGAGAATCTACTGGCCTTTAGGTCGTATCACTGAGATTATACCAGGTAAAGACGGACAAGTACGACTTGTTAAAGTGCAAACTTCCCAAAAAGAGCTCTTACGCCCGATTCAAAGAGTTTATCCCCTAGAGATAACATCGTCTGAAGATCTTCCCACACCGATGACTCTCAGTAAAGTTAAAGAATCAGATAACATCTCCAAAGTTTCAGACAGTACTACTAATGAGCAAATGAAGTTTAGTAGAGTTGGCCGAAGAATTAAGGTGCCGGAAAGACTGAACTTGTAGATTATATTAGATATTGTTGATCATTCTTCTATTTATTTTACTTTTTCATTTATATATTTTTTAAATGTGATGTTGCCATCTTTGTACCAAAGTTGTTTGACTAATAGTTTTTATGTTTTGATTATTATTTATAATCAAAAGGTGGGAGGATGTTGAAAATGTATTATTATATCTATTATTTATTTTATGAATATTATTATTATTGGATGGCAACGTTAGTTAAAAAAAAATATGATACTTGGTCTCGTTTAATCGAGAGCTCGTGTGTATTAAAATTTTTAGAATAAGTAATTTACTGTTTGAGAGCAGTAGGTTTTTCCATTGGGAATAAAGTTTTTTTTTGTATTTTTTAAATGATTTCTTTTTGTAAATAATATTCAACGTAGCTGTGTTCTTTTTTACTGATATTTGAATTTTAAGAAGAAACGCAGTACGTGTTATTCAGTTGAGTAGCCGCTTTGAAGATAAAAGTGTGAATATTTCATTTACTGGCGTCCGTAGACAACACTAGTTTTTAGAAAGCAGAAGAAAACGGTGATTTTCTTAAGTAGCTTTAACAACTACAAAGATTTTATCAACGTAACTTTGGTTTATTTCGTATATACCATAATTTTCATCTTTTCTGTCCTGCTTAGTAAATGAATAAATATATTTTTATGTGAGACATCGCGATATAACTTCTCTAAGTACTCAGATTTACTTTTAACACATTTTCTCTTGTAACTTTATCAGGAATTAAGCAAAAGATTATGAACTATACATTTTTCTGAACTGCATTGAAATGGGTGTTACCTTTTGTAAAGATGAAGGTGTTGCAAATCCTACATGTAGACGGCACTCTACGCAAATTTTAACGATTGCATAACAAACAAATGGTATTGCCGATTGATCCTCTCTAATTACATATTTATAAGATGATTTGGGGCAAAATTAATCGAGGATGGCGATTTATTTATTTATCTTTCACAGCTGTACTTTTAGAAAATAGGCAATAATTTTCTTTAACTGTAAAATATGTTTTGTAAAATTATGTTTCCTGTGGAAGTCCAATTATACATTTTACACCGTAAATTAAATAAAAAATATTTTGTGCTAGTTAGGATTTACATGGTTTGAGCTTAGTATTTCTTTATGGGATTTAAAGGTCAAGAAAATGTGCTGTTACAGTGCATCTGAAAAGTTTATAGGCAACGGTTTTTTTTTTTATTTTACATTTGAAAAAGATGAATAAAAATTTTAAAAGCATTTTTAATTATATGTAATTTCAAGACAATAATAATACTATTCAAAAATAATATCTTACAATCACAGACATTGAAAAGTTTATAGACAACGGGTTTTTTCTTATTTTATAATTGAAAAAGATGAATAAAAATTTCAAAAGCATTTTTAATTATATGTAATTTCAAGACAATAATAATACTATAAAAAAAATAATATCTTACAATTACAGACATTGTGATAGAAACTAAAAATGAAAATTTACTGTCCCAAAAGTTTATAGACATTTTCTTTTTTAACATTCAAATTTTTGAGCCATTTTCCCTAATCACCTCAAAATCTCGATCAGTCATGCTCAAAACAAGAGTTTGAAGAAATTCTGGCTTTAGAGAAAAACAACTTATTTCAATTTGCAGAATTAGATCTTGAACTGTTGTAAATTGACGCCCATTAGCATATACGTTTCTTGATAATATTCCCCGAAGGTTCTCCACTGGGTTCGGGTGAGTACTTAGGGCTGACCAGTCCATAACATTTACTTGGTTTTACTAAACCATTGCATTGTAGAGTTTGGCAAGTGAATGAAGCAATTGTCTTGCTGATATATGCATTCGTGCCCTCCTAGCAACTTTCCAAATGGAAGTAACTGTACTTCTAACATTTTCTGATAATCTTCGGAACATTGACGACCTTTTAAAAAACAATATTGGTAGTTCCATCAAAGGAAAATACTCCCCGCACCATGAATGACCCCCCCCCCCCCCCCCCCCACCCATTCTTGTTGTCTGCTAAAAAAAGTTTGCGGTTCCTTGTGAATATCGTGCCAGTAATATGCCCAAACATCAGGGCCATCTAAATTGATTTTCTTTTCCTCACTAATTAGAACATTCAATCATTCATCTGTTCAATTCATAGGATTTCGACCCCACTGAAAATGAGCTTCTTTATGTTTTTTTGTCAACTTTGGTGAACGACGCATTTTTCGATAAACAAGCAATTTACTTACCTGCAGCCTTCGATGAACCGTGGATTTTGATACTGGAACGGTAACTTCTCTAGAAATTGACCGTACAGACAGGTTCTGGGTTGAAACTAATCTGAAAATCTCTCGGTCTTGCCGTTTAGTTGTTCTCTTTGGCCGCCCAGAGCGTGATTTTGTTTCAAAATTGTCACCTTTCGACAAAATGTGGTAAATACCAGCCCTGCTTTGTCCAATTTATTTTGCAATGTTCTCAATTTTCCTTCCACGAGCTTCCAAACGATAAATTTGCAAACTTTGATTTTGGGAAAACTGCTCGTTGCGAGGCATCCTTATAATTAGTCGAAAAAAGATAGACACCTTCGCTTTTATCTCATAAAACTACTGCATCACAAGTACAAGTCCTTTTAAAATGCAAATTTGGAGATCAGTAATTCAATAAATTTTTAACACCGGTTGTCTATATATTTTTGGGACATTTTTATTTTGTTTTTATTTTTTTATATTAAATTCATGACTGTTTAAAGTTTTTTTTAGTATTTCATTAATTTTGTTACGTCAATACATATTTGCATAATTTATCTCATCTTTCGTACGCGTTTAATTCGCTCTTAAATCAAAAAAAAAAAAAAAACGGTTGTCTATAAACTTTTGGGACGCACTGTATGAAATAGCAAATAAAGTTTAAAAAGAACGATATTTTGTTGGCTAGTGCTGTGTACTAGTCCGTCGTGTAATACTTTTCGTTGCTACAGTACCAGAGATGCGAAGTTACTACTAACGAAGAATCAATTTCATACCAGAAGAAAGAAGTAGTTAAACTTGTCCTATTGAATTGCAGATAATTATTACAAAAGAATACATAAAATATTTTCCGGTATTACGATTACGGACAATCCCTAATAACTTGGCATCTCTGCAGTACAAATGTTTGTTTTGAGCACTGTTTTGGGGTGGTAGCTTTCAAATTTCTGAAGTACTGAATACAAATGTTTTTTTTGTTTTAGCTTTGTTTTTATAACTTTCCAACTAGGTTGAAAAGTGTTTATGATTTTGGATTGATTTTCCGCGTCCTAACTTAGGTCATGTTCATGAAATTCTTTGAAACAAATGTGTGATCTTCAAATTTACTCAAATTAAAACATCCCTTGTTGAAACTGAGATAAATATTGACAATGGTTAGTGTAAACGGTCACCCAAAATTTTTCTAAAATATTGCGTTCTATGTACGTTATTTCTTTAAAACTTATTTTAACATCCTTACTTAAAGCAAAGCCTTATTAATTGGTGTTTCTCATTCATATACATAATAAAATGCTATCTATTGAATATAGTATCTATGAGTAGCATTAAGATGTACAGGGCCACACAAAAATTATTTAGATACAGTAAGAGCCAAAATTGGAATTTCTTTCAATTGTATTTTCGTTAATATTAAGTGTTTCTTACAATTTTTGATAAAGTTTAAGAGTTATTACGATTTGAATCGATTTGTATGTTTGTATTTCCGTTTGTCTAGCCGCTTCTATCGCCTAGAAGTACAAGAGAACATAAATATGCGTAAAATCAGGAAAAACGAGTCTCGCCTACACTTGTTCCTCTAAAAGAAATTACTTAAAAAAAAAAAAAAAAAAAAAATACTTGTTTGCTTTCAACACGTTATATGCTTCTAGTGTATATATATATATATATATGCCAGTGACATATATAGAATCAATTGCTAACAATGAAACCTGAATAGTTTTAATAATGGATTCGTAAAATCATTTAAATAAGCAATGTAACGTTTTAGAGGAACGCCAAAAGACGCGGCTTACTAATTAAAATAGGAAAATATCCCAACTACTATGTATTAAAATAAATAGCACAATCGGTTTATATACAGTAAACCTCCATTACTCCCCCCCCCCTCCAGAAAAAAAAAGAATTATCCAGCGTTTAAATAATTTTGCATTGCACAAATTCAAGTACAGTAGACTCTCGCATAACGCAGGGGATACGTTCCGCGTAATAGAAAATCGCGTTATAGGAGACATACATTGAGCAGAAGATTTCAATCTGTAATGAGACCAAAAGTGTCGTGTGTTAGTATAGTAACGGGGCAACAATTATCTGCAGTCAAAAGTAAGTAACCTTGAACAGGTTGAAAGTAGAAAAGATGTCGTCACGTGCTTCCTTTATCGTACGCGTTATAGGAGACTCTTTATCGCGTTGCTATAGTCGTAGATTGTTTGTCGCTTTATACGAATTCACGTTTTAAGAGAGCGCGCTATACGAGAGTTTACTGTAGAATGATCTTTTATCAATCACAAGCTAAATAATAATAATCATAATAATAACAATAATCTATAAATATGGTATGTCAAGATTTATGATTTACAGGGCTATACTAAAATATTCAGATATATTACCCTTTGAGGCGCAAGACAATTCGGATCACTTAAATTATTATGCCACCGGAATTAACGAACTAAATTAAACTAAAAGAAATTTTAAATTTTGTGGTTTAAAACAATCGGTCTTTTCTGATATGTTATAAACGTAAATTTTTGCTAAAAAATTTCCGGGATGAATTTTTGCAGCTGGAACTTAAATTTTGTGTCCTCGCAGCAAGGACAGCGCGTTAAGGGGTTAAGGATTTCAATTGAAAATTACTGCAAGTTAATTTTCGTTGGTATTAAGCATTTTTAACGCTTTCCAACAATGCTTAAGAATGATTATGAATTCAATTAGTCTGCTGTCCGTCTTTCTATCCTTATTGTTTATCCTTTGCACAGAGTTGCAGAGTTGTTTTATTTTTTCCGAAGTACTTTAAGCCTTGTTTTTATTTCACACCATTCAATTTATAGAATAATTTTCTATTAACTATGATAATATATTTGGAAAAAAGAAATCTTATAACAAAAGTGGTGTGGAAAATAGGCGGGATTAAAATTGCATCAGAATAAATTGAGGAACTTGAGAACTCTGGTTCCGTGAGGCAGTAGGCAAAATACTTTGAAGGTTAAACGAAGCAACGAGTACGGAAAGTTGAAAATTTTAGTATTCTATGAGTATGGAGGGATTTTTCTTTCTTTCTTTCTTTTTTTTTTTTTTTTTTTTTTTTCTTTTTCTTTTTTGCCTGTTTCAAAAATTTATGTGGAAATATTTAAATTCTTACAATATTTAAATATTAAGAACTAAATAAACGCCATTTATATATATATAATAAAGTATAAATATTATTTTTTATTTCAGATAGTTTTTAATTTTATTTGGTTTATTTATTTATTTATTTTTAACGAAACAAAATTTAACACTGTATTATTTTTATATGAGCGCTTAATGAATTTATGAAGGAAAATTTCTGTAATGTATACAAAAAAGTTTGTGTTAGGAAGTTACTGACGGCAATTTGTGTGATAAAACTGGTTCTCGCTATACTGAATTACAATTCTTCACGAGGAAACTGTAGCTTTACATTATACTCTCTTTTATGAATTGGAAATCTTTTTTGGCGCAAGAATTCTGAGTTTTAGGGTTTTATAAATACATGGTTTAATGAACATAAATATTAAACCTTATTAAACACTTTTATTAGACCTTAAAATAAACTTTTTATGTTACTCGTTTGTAGCTAGTTAATCCCTTTTAATTTTTTTTTTCTTTTTTCTTTTCTTTTTTTTCTTTTCTTTTTTTTTTTTTTTTTATTTTCTTCTATATGTATATATAGAGGAAGTATTGAACTCGGGAAATTTTCAAACATCAGTTTTTGATTGATTTACACGTTTTGGGATGTCCTGAATACGATTCGACTGTTTTTAGAAAATATCTGCAGTCTGTCTGTGTGCATCACAAACATTCTGGACGCTGTATCTCACGAACTAATGAACGAAATTTAACCAAACTTGGTATTTAGTTGGACCTTGACAAGAATTGGTGCTGATTAAATTTGGGGATTAATCGCTAAACTGGCGGCACTGCGATCAGATTTTTAAAATTGTAACATGGCAGTATGGATAAAATTTCGCATAAATGTACAGTCAGGGGGGGGGGGACGCAACACTCAACGTAACTTCGTTGCTAATCGATGTAGAAAAATGTAATAGGTATCATTGGACGGGGAATTGTGAGTAGTTTCAGAAGATGAACTGAAATTTTGAATTAGGGGTCGTCTACATATTAAAACGCGCACCAACTTTGATTTCTTTCAATGGTAATGACCCATTTTTATTTTATATTTGAATTCCTGGGATCGCGACAACGCGAAAAAGTGTATTGGTTGTATATTTTATTTATTTTTTCACAGAATTATAAGCGTCAAATTTTGAAGGTGCTAATGTTAAATTCATATTTCAAACTTTTATTAATATCTTCACAAAAAATAACTTGATCGATGTAATTTTTTTTTTTTTTTTTTTTTTTTTTTTTACGAGATATAGTGAAGAAACCCAAACAAAATCCATCATTACTTTAGATTCTAAAAATTTTTTTTAATTCTGAAAAATATTAATAAATTCATATTTATAAAATTTATGAATTATGACCTATATTAATTTTTACATAAAATGAATTCTAATGCTGAAAAATATGGATGTGCAAATTTGCAGCTCATTCCAGAGAATCAAATGTTTAAAAATAACAAAGAAAATTAAACAAGTTTTTTTTTTTTTTTTTTTTTTTTTTTTTATTTACGGGTCAAATTATATAACAACAACGTCAAACGAAAAGAAATAAAACAAAAATGATGACTTTTAGACATTAGTGTTAGCATCAAGAATTCCTGTTTTCTAAAGAAGACAAGCCCCACCTTCATCGTTCTTCAAAACAAAACAATACAGAAAAGAAAAGTAAATGTAACATTGAGTGGTGAATTCGTGTTAAACCCCTTATTTTATGTTGACAAAAATATGCACAAGTGGTATTTTCTTCATTGATTACTGGTGGTAAATTTTGAATCTTTTAAACGAACACTAGAAGAAAAATCTGGTGTGAAACAACCACACGACTTCCATTACCCACTATTACACATATTATATGCACTTTTGAGAGATAATGCGATCAGAAAACATAAAAGTGGACTAAAGAGAAAATCGTTAGAGTCGTTTTTGAGATACCAACTTTTACAAAAAATCAATTATTGACCGGAAAATAATAATTACATACAAAAGGATATTTAAAAGTGAGTTAATATGGCGAGTTTGAAAAAAATCCGTACAGCTGTTTTTAAAAAAACGCCCTTGGGAGACCTGAAATTGAGCTATTTATACAGGACGCCTATCGATTTCCCTGAACTAACCAACTATATCATTCGAAAGGACATCTAATAGAGTGTTTATATAGCAAATTTGAAGAAAATCGTTAGAGCCGTTTTTGAGATACGGACTTACGGTCCCACTTCCGGTTTCCGATGTCCCACTTCCGGTTAAACTCAATTATTGACAGGAAAAAAATAATTACATACAAAAGCATTTTTAAAAGTGAGTTAAAATGGCGAGTTTGAAAAAAATCCGTACAACCGTTTTTAAAGGAACGCCTTTGCGAGGCCTGAAATTGAGCTATTTATAAGGGACGCCTATCAATTTTCCTGAACCAACCAACTATATCATTCGAAAGGACATCTAATAGAGTGTTTATATAGCAAGTTTGAAGAAAATCGTTAGAGCCGTTTTTGAGATACGGGCTTACGGTCCCACTTCCGGTTCCCGATGTCCCACTTCCGGTTAAACTCAATTATTAACAGGAAAAAAATATTTACATACAAAAGCATATTTAAAAGTGAGTTAAAATGGCGAGTTTGAAAAAAATCCGTATAACCGTTTTTAAAGGAACGCCTTTGCGAGGCCTGAAATTGAGCTATTTATAAGGGACCCCTATCAATTTTCCTGAACCAACAAACTATATCATTCGAAAGGACATCTAATAGAGTGTTTATATAGCAAGTTTGAAGAAAATCGTTAGGGCCGTTTTTGAGATATGGGCTTACGGTCCCACTTCCGGTTTCCGATGTTCCACTTCCGGTTTTTCAATTTTCACCAAAATTTGGAAATTTCATCTGTACACCAGACGTATTTCAATTCTAAAGTTTTGTAGCTCTATCTTTATTAGTTTCTGAGCCATAATAGCCAGAAGATTCTCCACATACATACATACATACATACACACACACATACATACACACTGACCAATTGCCAAAAACCACTTTTTTGGACTCAGGGCACCTTAAAACGTGTAAATCAGGTGAAAACCCGATATCGAACTTTCAGACTGAATACAATACTTGCATTACCTACGGTAGTTGGGTAATGGAAGTATAAAATTAACGAAATAGGCGGGGTTTACTGTTTTAAATAGAAAAATAGGTTTAATGTAAAAATTGTCTATTAGAAAAAAACGAATGGAATTGGAATGTAAGACAGACTTGTAAAATCGTTTCTTAAATATCGTCATAGTTAAAGTCATTTGTTTCATATATTGCTTTATTTTTATTTATTTATTTTGTAGGTGGAAGGAATATTATTTTAAAGATTCTTTAGTCTTTAAAATTTTATTTATATTTTAACTTTATATATTTTTAAAAATCTGGTGTGAAACAACCACACGACTTCCATTACCCACTATTGCACGTATTATATGCATTTTTGAGAGATAATGTGATCAGAAAACATAAAAGTGACCTAAAAAGAAAATCGTTAGAGCCGTTTTTGAGATACCAACTTTTACAAAAAATCAATTATTGACCAGAAAACAATAATTACATACAAAAGGATATTTTAAAGTGAGTTAATATGGCGAGTTTGAAAAAAATCCGTACAGCTGTTTTTAAAGGAACGCTCTTGGGAGACCTGAAATTGAGCTATTTATACAGGACGCCTATCCATTTTCCTGAACTAACCAACTATATTATTCGAAAGGACATCTAATAGAGTGTTTATATAGCAAATGTGAAGAAAATCGTTAGAGCCGTTTTTGAGATACGGACTTACGGTCCCACTTCCGGTTTCCGATGTCCCACTTCCGGTTAAACTGAATTATTGACAGGAAAACAATAATTACATACAAAAGCATATTTAAAAGTGAGTTAAAATGGCGAGTTTGAAAAAAATCCGTAGAACCGTTTTTAAAGGAACGCCTTTGCGAGGCCTCAAATTGAGCTGTTTATACAGGACGCCTATCAATTTTCCTGAACTAACCAACTATATCATTCGAAAGGACATCTAATAGAGTGTTTATATAGCAAGTTTGAAGAAAATCGTTAGAGCCGTTTTTGAGATACGGACTTGCGGTCCCACTTCCGGTTTCCGATGTCCCACTTCCGATTTTTCAATTTTCACCAAAATTTGGAAATTTCATCTGTACACCAGACGTATTTCAATTCTAAAGTTTCGTAGCTCTATCTTTATTAATTTCTGAGCTATAATAGCCAGAAGATTCTCCACATACATACATACATACATACACACACACATACATACACACTGACCAATTGCCAAAAACCACTTTTTTGGACTCAGGGGATCTTAAAACGTGTAAATCAGGTGAAAACCCGATATCGAATTTTCAGACCGAATACAATACTTCCATTACCTACGGTAGTAGGGTAATGGAAGTAAAAATATACTTTAACTTTTATAAATATATTTTAACACTTTTTGCGACCGCAAGATTTTGTCTTTTTGACTGTAAGATCCGACTACAGGCATTATTCTCTCAAAATAAAATATTTCAGAACAACATTTCTGTGTTCACAATTGTATTACAAATGGATGTACATTATGATTATATGCTTTCTAATCAATATATTTCTATCCACAGTATATTTTATTGCAAAAATATGAACACTGAGTACACATCTAAGAAATAAATAACACACAAATTAGGAAAGAAACGCCCACTGACAGAGTTACAGATTTTGAAATGACGTGAATCTACGTCAACAGTCGCGAAAGGGTTAATTAAGAAATTAATTTTCATAGAAATTATAAAAGAAATCGTACAGTTCCAAAGATTTCAACTGACCCAAAACTAGTAAGTGCGTTTAAAATTGTTTAATATTTACTTCATGAAATTTTTCAAATAAATTTTTGAAAATTTCAATAAATTAAAATTTTCAATTTTCAATAATTTATTCGAAAGGATTTAGTTTATGTGTTGTATCTCTATTGTTTTATTTCGTATATTATGTTACAGCTACGAAAGAAAATTTAAGATTTATTGGTGATCAGTACAACCATAATAGACACTTATACTTGAAAAATATTGCAATTTTTTTCAGAGAGTACTGTCTGGACCAATCGCAAGTGTAATGTAGTTAAATAGACCTAAAATTACCTAAAAAGGTACTGAAGTAAATATACAAATCTGAAAAACTGAATTCTGGATAATTAAGAAACTGGAAATGTTTATTTTATTAACTTTTATAATTCTTTCTTTCCAGAAAGATTTCGGATTTGATACATTAAAATTTTGTCTATTTCTTATAGGATCTTAATTTTATTTTTCTACATTTACAGATAACCCCCTAACTGATTTTTGATTATAACTCTGTAAATACTAAAGTTAAAGTATACAAACAATATACGTTTCCGCACTGCCAGACTCTCAGAAATTCAATTATGAAGCCAAAATTGGGTGTTGCTCTTGAAAAAAATCAAAGTTGGCGCTCATTTTAATATGCAGATGACCCCTAATTCAAAGTTTGACGACATTTTCAGAAAGTGCATTTAATTTCCTGTTGAATTATGTCTATTAGATATTCCTGCGTCAATTAATAACGAAATTACAGCGGGTGTTGCGTTTTTTTCCCCCCGACTGTACATATAGTTATTTTTAACATATGATTGTAAAAGTAATATCCATTATTGATAACTGTAGTAGTAAACGAGGGAAAACGTTTGTGCATGTTGGAGCATCGCTTACCCCCCTGGGGAGGGTGTACTACCTCGGGGGTGTAAATTTCCAATATGGGCATCTTTCGAAACATCTTGTCATTACTTTTAAACCGAATGCTTGAACCATACATACTTACTTGCCAACCATCTCATTAACACTTTCGCGACCGCTGACGTAGATTCGCGTTATTTAAAAATCTGTATCTCCGCCAGTGGACGTTTCCTTTACAATTTTTATGTCATTTATTTCTTAAAAATATACACAATATTAATATTTGTACAACCAATGTACTATGGATATAAACACTTTGATTAGAAAGAGTATAATTATATTGCATCCCCATTTGTAATATGCATCTGAATATCGAAAAATTTGTTCTGAAATATTGTAAATTGGAGGAATAACGCCCACAGGCGGACCTTTCTGTCAAAAGGACAAAAACATGTGGTCGCGAAAGTGTTAATAACCACACAATTGTTAACGCTCTGGATAAACGCCCCCATTCTCACACAACTTTATTTTTAGAGTAATTTTCTGGAAATGTTGTTACGATTAAATAAGAATAAAATTACTCTAAAAAATGACTGGTGTGAAAAAAAAAAGCGGGTACTAAAAATTGTACGGTTCATAATGAGATGGTTCGCAAGTATTCAAGTATGTAGATATGTGATAATTTAAAAGAAAATTATCGATTTGTTTCATTTTTTAACAAAAAATATTTTAGAAAAAAAAAATAATAATCTCTACATGAAAAAGTAATATGTCTTAGCATTTAGAATTAATGATTTAAAAAGTAATAAAAAAGAAAAAAAAAAAAATCACTATATTTAAAGGGGACTAATGTGCAAGTTGTACCTGACGGGACTAAAGTGAAAGTTGTGCCTCAAGGGACTAATGTCAAAGCTGTACCTCACGGGACTAATGTGCAAGTTGCACCGAACGAACAAACTATTTCTTTCAACGAAAATGCCTACTAACCCTGGACGATAGGTCTAATATATCGTATCATATTATCTATCGTATTTATCGTAATATAATTCAATACTTATTTCGCTTCCTTCTTCGACTCGTTTTAATACGCATTTTTTATATGCATGAGCAGCCCCCGAAAAACAAAAACATTAAATCATTAAATTCATTTTTTTACTTATTTTTATTTCATATTATTTCACGCGCACTTTTTATTTCCGAATTCAAAATTATTCAAAAAAACTTTTTCGATATCGCTTGTAACAACGATACTGATTATTATTAATTTTCGTTTCTTTTTCTTTCAATAATAATAATAAAAATAAAAATAAAAAAAAGATTTTGATAAAATTCTGGCAAAAGGAGAATTTAATTTAGGACGGAGGACTATTAGTTTTTTTTTTTTTTTTTTCCTTTTTTCAAATTATAACATCGCTTTCAAATTATTCAATTATATTTTCGATAAATTTTAGATTTCCACAAATGTCCAACTATCGAAATCGACAACGCAAAAATCCCAGATTGAGACTAATAGGCCCTCAGTCCTAAAAAAAAAAAAAAAAAAAAAAAAAACGTATTTTTTTTTTTTTTTTTTTGTTATTGGCAAAAAATTTACTTTCTTTCGGCATTTAGTGATATAATTCTGTCAGAGAGAAATCGTCTGCATTTTAATGGAAAATAATTTAATATTTTAATAAATAATTTGTTTTGCAAGAATTTTATGTAAAGTTATATAGAAGAAAATCTTGTGATGGCCATATAATACACTTTTTTTTAAATAATTTTTTGTTGATTACTGATAATAACATTCTCAACCGCTAGGTATTAAAAAACATTTTAAAATCGTGTGCGTTTTAAAAGGTTCATTTTCCAGTACACGTAATTTGTTGAAAGATCCGCTTTAAGTCCTTATTCGTAAGTTAGAACTCTTTCGCGAAAATCTGTTCACAAATAGCATCAGAGCTTACTGATTTTGTGGGGAGTTCAGTTTGGATCTCAATCTTTTCCTAGATACACTCTTGTAAAGTCCATTTTTTCATAAACTATAATACGATTTACTAATTTTTTCTATGTGTGTTTTAGAGCCGTGCTCGAGTCGATCAAGCTTAAACTGTACCCGACCTGCAACCGGACACGAGCCTGCAGTAAATTGATGTTTAAATTTTCTTATATAAGAAAGCTAATTAAATTTCTATTACACTAAATACATTTATAGTATTGAATGTATTATTGAGAAATTTAAGTACTAAGTAAAAATTTACTAATGTATAATTACATTAATATTAGTATATAATTATAATTACATTAAAAATTACCAGTTTACTTATAAACAAAATTCAGATTTATTTTAACAATATTTCGCATCTAATAAAATTTATTTTCAAAAAATGTGCTTTTCTAAATATTTTGACAGTGTATAGAAAGAGTATAACCAGGAAGCAAAACCACTTTGGACGACAAGTAATTTCCTCAAATAAAGTTTTATACATGAAGTATTAATGTTTCAGCAATTGTAATTAAACTCATGCTATGAGTCATGTTGTTCCAAACTGCTACACAGAAAGAGAATGTTATTGAATCTGTCCAATTAAAAGGATATATTCATTTAAAAAAATTATAAAAACTACTTCGAAGTAATTAAGTTGCGGGTAGACCTGCTGGTTAAAGTTTATGAAAATTTATGAAAACACGACCTGCACCTGACCTGCTTGCAGATCGTGTCTCTGCTTGTACCAGACCTGATGCAGGACTCAAGAATTTGTGTGTGCCCATGTTAAAATAAAATGTGACATTTTTGCGGCCGAGACCTAAAATTTTTTTTTAGCTCTAAATATAACGAATTATGTTTAATTATGGATTTCTGTTGAAATACAATTTTTTAATCTCAAGATAGTGAAAATGAGCAATTATTTTGTCAGTAGTGACGTTTCCTAATTCTTGTGATCTTTTTTAACTTCCGAAATTCACAACTTTACCGAAAAATCACAGATTTTTCTTCTTATGCACGTCAAATTCCAAAATTACTGATAATTTTACGCTGTATTACAGAAATTCGAAATTCTTTCACCATTATTTAAATTATTTTAAACATAATAACTGTTAAATGCAGAAATACTTTTTTCATCCGATTTAAGAAACATGAAATTATTTTGCGGTTAACAATATGAAATGATGCTTTACTCAAAACTGATTTCGGAATTACGTCATATTGTTGCTACCGATTTTCAAAATATAGAATCATTTCAAAATTGTTTGATTTAATTAACGTTTAATTGCTCGAATTACACGATTTTTATGGGTCGATTAAAGAAATTTGCGTTAATAACAGGGATGGAACACGGGCGCAGAATTCATACCGGAATGTGTTTAAGAAATTTCTCTACCTATAATATCGTCGATTTAAAAGGTAGAAAATTTTCTTACATTGATAGTGGTATGAATTCTGCGCCCGTGTTCCATCCCTGTAATAAAGCTCACAGGAGGGGGGGAAATGGGGGTTATTTATGTTTTTATGTATTTATTTATTTTTAATGTAGTCACTTTATTTTGTTTAGTCGCCATACAAAAAATAAATTAAATATAAAATAAATTTGTGCTTATAGGTGTTATTAAATGTATTTTAACAGTTATTTTATATTAATTTAAGATTGTACTTATATTGCATTTCTTCTTTAATATTTTAATTTTCTTTAATTTTTTAATTATACTTGGAAATAGTCATCCAGAATTGAAAATAATTTAATGCGCTCTCGTCGGTATTTATTATTATTATTATTATCATTCGAGTAGTAAAGTGCTACTTTTAGCATTTTTATAAAATATTACATTATTTAACAAAATGATTTTAAATATCATTAAAATAAATATATAATATTAATTATTAAAATTTTATGATAATAATTTTACGATAATAAATCATTAAAATTTTATGCTTAGTAATCGATGCGGTAAATATCAATGGTACGTTTATAAACAGTCGGCACATAAACTGCTAAGCAAAAATACACACAATAATAATAATAATAATAATAATAATAATAATAAATGCCTTAAGTGTTATTTTATAGGAAAGTTTACAGGCATTTTTTTTCCTTAAAAAATGTACTTCTCGACCGCATGATTTTTATATTATTATTGTTATTATTATTATTATTATTTTAGAGTAAGGTCCGCCTGCAGGAGTTATTCTCCCACGTAACAATATTTTGGAACAAAATTTTCTGCATTCACATTTATGTTACATATAGATATACATTAATATTATATTCCTCCTAATCAAAGTATTTCTATCCGTAGTATATTTCATTGGGAAAATATGAATATTGGGAATACACTTAAGAAATAAACATCAAACATCATACAAATTGCAAAAGAAACGCCCACTGGCGGAGTCACAGATTTTCAAATGACGTGAATCGACGTCAGCGGTCGCGAAAGTGTAAGACCGCAATAAATTTTTCTAATCGCAAGAGCTGTATTAAAAAAATATATATATATATATATACTTAATCTAAAAAAAACGAAAGACTTCACACCGTAATTTATATTACAAATATTTGTAACAGAACTTTAATTTATCCTGAACCTTGAGTGTCTAAGCCTTTGAGTGTTCAATCCGAAGTTCAAGGAAATTTGCTGTTCTGATATAGCAGATAGTGATCTTGAATGTGACTGCCGAAAAGTTCATAACTGTGTAATAGGGCATGATGTTCTAAAAGTCTCAGATTCATGATCATCTGGTTTTCATTCGACTTTGTGCGTCCGCATTTTATTTTTTCTTTTATCTCCCCAGAAACATTTTTAATTCACTTATTGTATATATTGTTTTTAATTTCTAAAACAAGGTTGAAAAGTGTTTATAACTTCGATTTCTCTCTCCGTGCTCTAACTGCTATAAATATCCATGGGATTGTTTCAAACTAATATAGGTTATTAATGTTTACAACACAACGTTTCATATTGAAAATGGGATGAATATTGGCCATGGTTTGTGTATAGGGACACGTAAAATACTTCCAAAGCATTGCGTTCTATGGGAGAAAATCTTTGCTATCCATATTTTAATACCTTCATTTTGCACAAAACATAATGTAATTAATATTTATTATTCATATGCTCCAAAAGGTGCAACTTGTAGAATGTAGTTTAATTAGCATTAAGATGTACAGAGTCATTAAAAAATATTCAGATACATTAAAGTTATGCTCAAGTGTATCTTTGGTCTAATATTAAGCTAGCGGAAAAGCTCATCATTTTAAATTAAACAAATGATACCAGTAATTTATCCTGAAAAACATTTATATAAATCATCAGAATTTTACTTCTGTCTATTTGTATTTTATACAAATGGAATGATAGATATATTTTCGGCTCCAGTACTTCATTTGAACGCGACCGCCAACAATTAGAACTTCCGAGTTCTGCATATTTACACAGGACATTTTTGCTAAACATTATTTATATGCTATTTTACCAGTTAACTATGTTATTATAAAGGCTCCCGAGTGTATTGACAGAATTTAGCGGCAGAACTAAGATATTCATAACTACTTAACACATTCATAACATATACTATACATAAATAAGATATGTCAAATCAATTTCCCATATAGTGAAATCCTTCATGAATCCAAGTCTTTTAGAACTTTCAGAATATCGTAACTTATTACAGAGTTACGAACTTTTTTCCGTAAACTATCAAAAGCACTTTATAGATTGAACATTTTAACATTTCAGTAAAAAGAAAGGAATATTAGGCTTCATAGATAATTAAAAAGCAGAACTTAAAAAAAAAAAAAAAAAGTAAACATTTTTGAGCGATGTACCTGATTATTTTTTCGCTAGTGTAAACTCCCTAGTTGCACATTCCCGTTACAGATTTTTTTTTTTTTAAAAAAAGAAAGAAAGAGAAAAGAAAAATGGGATTCGTTTAACTACAGGAGACAAGCAAAAAGCTTAAAAAATTAAACAAATACATAGTTACCATCTTTTATTATTTATTTTAGAGCAATTTCAGCTCCGCCTTCTTTTCATACCACTATACTTTTATATTTCTTTTTATTTCATCGCAGTTACATATTCCTGAAAATTACTATACAAAATATATGGTATAAAAAACGACTGTGCGAAAAAAGCTTCGGAAATAAATTATAAAAGGTGGTAACTCTGCAAATATGAAATTATTCTGAATTTACATACAAAACTAAGTTTCCTTCAATAAAAACTGTGGAGTTAACTTCACAAGTAGTATAATGTGAAAACTTCGAACTTTTAGAAGAAATTCTGAAGTAGAGAGCAATGTCAAGTATGAATTTTGAAAAACTGTCACTGTTCCATATTTGATTTGATTTCAAACATGTGTTATGACATAGCCTCCTATATTAGATGCCTTCCGCGTGGCTCGGAATCTTGGAGGTAGGCAGCGCCACCTGGTACAAATTGCACGACTTTTTATATTCAATAGCCACCAAAATTTTTTTAAAGTGCGCTTGGATATACATAAAGGAGAATAGAATCGAAAAAACGTCGGTTATATATATGATATATCACTTCTTAAAATTATTGGTGACAGTTGAATAAAAAAGTGGCGAAATCTGTACCAGGTGGTGCTGTCTATCGCTTTAACTATTGCCAAGTTTCTGAGCCACTAGGATGGCATCTAGTTTAGGAGGCTGTGGTGATGATCATTAAGCCCAAATTTATCATTTAAGACAATGTGTAAGACAGTCTTTAAGTCAGTGGTACACTTACTTTGTGATTACACTTTCAACCTATTTGTTTGTATAAATCATTTATAAATGTTAAAAAAAAATGTTATAACTAAGGATATTTCTTAATATACATGTTTCTTCTTATTATTATTATTATTATACATCATGCTGCAAAATAAAAGTTATCCCAAAGTCTTTATTTTAATATTTCTTTCACGAGGATTCAAAATGGAAAATTTAAAATAGCAGGGCAGTGATGGACCCACCGTTTTCCCCCCTGATTCTTACACCAGTATATTTATATAATAATTTTCCGATTAATTAATCGTTTAAACTTACTTTTAAAAATTCTGAAACCAAAATACTGAGGAAGAATCAGGGAAAAAATTTGATCAGTCGCCACCGTGAACAAGCTTGACCAGATATAACTCACAGTTTCCAATATTTTTATTTATTCCGGAGGATTTTTAGCCTTGACTTCATTTCATACCACAATTCTTTTAAAAGTACATAATTTTTACTTATTTTATCGTAATTTTGTATTGGAGAAAAATATTTTATAAATAAAGTGGTGCACAATAACAATAAAGCTAAAAGACCTCCGGGACAAAATAAAATTTTGGCAACTATGCATATTCTTTCGCACTACCAATACAATATAATGTCGTTCATATATCTATAATAATGCTGGAACGTTCTCAAATGTTGCATATCTCAAAAAGGATGTTTATATGTTCTCAAGTTTTTTTTTTTTTTTAAACATCCTTTTTTATCTATAATATGGAACAGGGAGGAAATTGTTTTTTTCCCCCCAAAAAAAACATACGGCAGTTAGGCATTGCCATAATACTATGAAAAATGAGTTATAATCTTTCGATAAGGAAATAATTTGAACGTCATAAAAATTTTAAGATTTTTATCGAATTTGAAAGTAGAATCTAGTTTTATCCGTAGAATAATCACTTATAAAAATTTCAAGCTGCTATGAGGCTTTTTTTTTTATTTTTTTAATAATTTTCGATATCATACAATTTATGGAATAAAAATTGAAACTTTCTCAAAAATATTTTAGTAAATTTAAATTAGATAAGTTTGGTGCGATTTAGTAATGTCGATTTTAATCTAAATTCGTGATTTATGATCAATTACTAAAATTGTTAGTTTTTTTTTTTTTCCTTGTTCGTGCGTGTGTGTTCGTTGCTGCTATTATTAATATTAGTTTATATTCATATAAGTTGAAAATCGCAACAAGTTACAAAGATTCACTGCTCTACAGAACTGTGAAATTTTCCATGATTACTGTACGGAAAAGTAAAATTCATCAACAAACTGAAGACTGGTTATACCTGCCCTAGTCTACCACTATTATTTTTAGCAACAATTTTATAGCTATTTACGGCATATATTTTTAACTAATTATACGAGAAAAATGTTATTCGAAAAAAAGTTGTTATTATGAATCCGATTTAAATAGGATCTTGCCCATGATCACCGTCTAGAAAAGTAAAATTCATCGACAAACTAAATGCTTGTCATGCCTGCGTCACTCTAAATAATTATTTTTAGCAATAATTTTTAACTTATTTACAACATAAATTCTAATTTAATTATAAAAAGTATTAAATTAGAAATTGGGTATATAAAAACTTATTTAATCATAAAAATTATAATAAATTGAAACGAAAAATAATCATGATTATTAAGAATCTTCTTTAAACAAAGCCAAGAATGCATAGCTAATTTGTTTTCGGAATTATCTTCGCTTTTTATGAATGAAATTTTGTTAAAAATAAATGGCGGAAATTTTGATAACAATGTGGTCTCTGTGAATACACTGTGTAAGCGTAAGTTATAATTTCGAGAAATGCGTAAAAGTGTTTTCTTAAATTAAATGAGCTCAACCCTTCATAAGGAGAAACAATCTTAACGTTAGTGCTGTACTGCAGAACTCCGGGATGGAACACGGGCGCAGAATTCATACCGGAATCTGTATAAGAAATTTCTCTACCTATAATATCGTTGATATAAGAGGTAGAAAATTTTCTTACATTGGTAGTGGTATGAATTCTGCGCCCGTGTTCCATCCCTGAGAACTTTCACGATGTAATGCGTTGATTTTGATTATAAATAGTTTTGCTTAATTAAATATATAATTGAAATATTTATTCAGTGGTTGTTTATACAGCTACCTGCAAATAATTAATATAATTACGAAAATAATATTATAATTATGCAAATGCATTAATGGAAATGAAAATTGGTATATTTGTACGGTGCATTGATTTTTCTTTTATTAATTCATAGAATTGATTAAGCATGCGTAGTTCAAATCATGAAGCTTTGCACAAGAATTCTGGATGAAAAGGATTATACAGCAACACCTAAATCAGTTTTATATATCTGCTACATAAAACAAAAATAAACATGTTTATAAATTTAAGATCTTGAACATACATTCTAGAAAAAAATATCAAATCATACTTAATAATAATAAAAATATTTGGCGATTTCACACTGTTAGGCGATTGATTTTGAATACTTGACGGAGAAGCAAAACACGGTTCTGTTCGTACACGGCAATCTCGGTGATAGCAAACGTATCGCCTAACAGCGCTAAATCGTCAAAAATGCTTAATTTTGATAATTTTTTGTGGTCGCAGTAACTGATATCAGCCGATAATTCTTTCACTTTCTGGTGTTTTATGAAGAGTAGAATCACATATATTTTTTTTCAATACTTTTTGAAGACGATACCTTTTGAATATTTCATTGTTAGTATTATTTGCCTGGCTGCTTACCTACGAGACGTAGATCACTAAAATTTGTAAATGTATACGTCTTTGGCTGTGATTACAACTAGTTGATCTGCAGATGAGGAGCCTCAACGTCCTATTTTCATCACTCATTATTCAACAGATCATTGATCATTTATTTTTTATTCCACATCATATATATCATTATAATCATCTTCAGCAATTTATACCTTTATCAATTCACTGCAGGATGAAAACCTCTACTAGGTAATTCCAATCTACCCTGTTTTCTGCATTTCTTCTACAATATGCTTTTCCAAAATTCACAGTTTTATCTCTCCAATGACACAGTGGTCTCATTCTCTGTCTTTTGTTATACCTCGGTATCCAAAATAGGACGTTGATGGCTTATCCATCATCAATTCTTCTGAAAATGTGCCCAGCCTAGCAGCAGTTCAACTTAATTCTAAAAATAACATGAGTAACATTGATATGTTCCCTAATCCAAGCGCATTCCTTTTTGTTTCTTGGTATGCCTCCATGCTCCTTTCTCTCTCTCTCTCTCTATATATATATATATACATATCGAAAAAAAAAATATATCCGTTATATATATCGGATATATATATATATATATATATATATATATATATATATATATATCCGATATATATATATATCGGAAAATATATATCGGAAATTATTTAGAGATTCATAAATAATTTCGATGCAGTTAAAATAGAATATACACCAATAACATTATACAGCGAATGTAATAATGTATATTATTTCCTGCCGAAGAATAAGCCACTCTCACATTTATTATAGTACGTCTTTGTAGGTGGAGTCTTAAATAACTTCCTTTGTTATACTCTCCAACATGCTAATTAATATTCCGTAGTATTGTTAGCCCCGCCCTTTTATTCGCACCGTTAAATTTTTAGAGTAATATTCTCCAAATACAATTACGATTAAATAAGAAGAAAAATATTCTAAAAAGATACTGGTGTGAAAAAAGAAGGCGGGCTAACATTACTACTGAATATTAATCAGCATGTTGGATAGTATGTCCTTTGTTTTTAGCACACATTTATTTTGCTTGCATTTAGTTACAAAATTATATCAATTTATTATGTATTCTCCATCATTATGTATGACCTTCCTTGTAAAATGTGGTTGGTTTCGATTGGAAGAAATTTTCGACAGCCCGTCGGACTTGTTCTTCAGATTTGAAAGTTTTTCCTTTCAAAAAGTTTTGTAAGGAACAGAAAATTTGAAAATCTGTCGGGTTAAGGTCCGGGCAGTAAGGTGGGTGCGGTAAACCATCCGAGTTCTAGAATTTTTTCTTGAGTCATCCTTGTTGTATGTGGTCTTGCATTATCATGTAAAAGAATGAGATTTTGGCTATTGGTGAGTGTAGTACGTTTTTCATGAAGTTTCTCTTTCACCTTTGCAGGTGCTGAATATATATGTGTGCAATAATTGCTAAATTTGACTTTAATAACTCGTGATGGATTAGTCCTCGACAGTCCCACCATACACACAATAAAATTTTTATTTCATGGATGTCAGCTTTCGAATCTGGTTAGGGTTTTTGTTCCTTATCAAGGCACTGTCTTTTACGGATGATATTCTCATAAATAATCTATTTTTCATCGCCAGTTTCGATCTTATCTAAAAAAGGCTCGTTTTTTTCTCGTGAGAGCATACTTGTAGCGATAGACAGGCGATCTTCTTTATTCTGTTCACTGAGATTTGTACCCATACTCCTAATTTGCTGACTTTCCCTAATTTCTTCAGGTAGTAGAAAGCAGTTTATCGTGGTGCATTCAACCTTTCTGCTATGTCTCTAGTTGATTGACGAGGATTTTGTTCAAATGTAGCCTTTACAAGGTTGTCATCAAAGTCAGAAGGACATCCTGTCCTCAGTTCGTCCCTAAAAGTTGTATTACCAGAGCGGAATTTTGTAAACCAATATCTAACTGTCCGATCAGCTATTAGTCCTTCACCGTATACACTGCATATTTTTTTAGCTGGCGCTTTAGCACTATTGCTTTGTCTGCTAGGTATAAAAAATTATACAACTATTTTTATACAGAGCCTGAATGCACGTACGAATTTGCTACTCAGTCGGGGCATTTTTGCGGCGGCTGTTGCGGTTTCTACAATGTATATCCATACGCCATAACGATAAGGCAAAATATAGTGTATCCCTGTAAAGGAACTACAAATGCAATGCACACCCAAATCTATACAGCTAATTCTGTGTGGCTCATAAATATATATACCAAGTTACAAGTCAATAGGTTGATTTATATACCCTATATTGCGCTACAGACAGACAAATAGATACATAAAAGAACTTAAAATCTTTATGAGTCTCCACATGGAGGCCTCCACTGACGTTTCAGCAATTATTTAAAATGTACATACCTTTCTTGTAGAGAAAACATGTTTTCAGGCATCTTAATAATTATGTTAATTCTATTTTGTTAAATGCAGCATAAACGCATTAAAATGAGCTTGATGAAAATCTAACCATATGTCTAAGCTCACGAAATTCTTTTCTACGTCACTGCCAACCAACCATAAACATTATATAAACCAATAAAAAACATACAACTTTATTCTACGTAGCTCATGAATGATTATCCAAAATTTGGCATGATTACGTGACATTATTAAAACACTTTTGTGAGGTTCTGTACATTAATTTTAAGTCTAAGCAACATTTTCTACAAGAAACATACTTTTAAGCATCTCGATAATACATATTAATTTCATTTTGTTCAATGCAGTGTAACTACGTTAAAATGAGTTTAAATGATGTCCTTATTATAGGCCGTAAGGATAAGGAAAGCTGTGATATATCCCTGTACACGATCCATAAACAATATAATCCTTAAAATCTATACAGATATTTCTGTATAGCGCCTGAGCATTTGCACCAATATTCAAGTTAATCCAAAGGTTTTTGCGCTTGCTATGGTGACACACGGAAATTCTATCCGTAGGCCATAATGATAAGAAAAATTCGGTGTGCCCCTGTACAC
Source organism: Salticus scenicus (assembly GCA_963930645.1). NCBI lineage: Eukaryota > Metazoa > Arthropoda > Arachnida > Araneae > Salticidae > Salticus > Salticus scenicus. Next base: position 175,371,442 of record OZ005660.1, on the reverse strand, counting down.
GAATTACCAATAGAACACGCATCTATTCAGCTATTTCTGTGTGGTTAATGAGCATGTATACCGTATTGAAAGTCAATAGAGTGATTTTTGCAGCTGCTATTGCGAGACATACAAACAGACTGACAGACACACAGACACAAACCATAAACTATTTGATTCTCCGCATGAAGGCCTGCACTGACGTTTCGAAAACGCAATTTTTGTGCAAGATTAATGGTTGGATGGTTGGGTTTTACTTCGCACTAGTGCTGCGCAGATGGGCAATTGGTGGCGGTCTGGGACACACCCCTAGAGGTGGTCTGGAGACATGCCATCACAATTTTGATTCTCCACGGAAGGGATGGCTCTCCCGCTTCGTTGACACCCATTGGTATAATTTTTAATGGGAACATGGAGGACATTGTGGCCACGACAGCAAGATTAATGATTCAGAAATGAAGGACCGTTTAAAATGCATGTTTTAATATATATATATATATATATATATATATATATATATATAAGCCGCACAAAAATTTTCCATTCGGATATTATTAAAACGTTGGAACTTAACTTTGCTTTCACACATACACGCCATATGTTCATAGGTGCACACTTGTATAGAAAAACTCAACACTCGATGGAACTTCGTTGTAATCGATGCACAAAAATGTACAAGGTATCCTTCGACTGGGAATTGGTAGTACTTTTAGAAAATGAAGGGGAATTTTAATTGGGGGTCGTGTACATATAAAAACACGCACCAACTTTGATTTTATTATTGGCAATACCCTATTTTTATTTTATATTTGAATTCCTGGTGTCACGAAGATGCGAAGGTAGATTGGTTGTATAATTTACTTACTTTTATTTATTTATTTATTTTTTATTTTATTTATTTTTTACGAGATAGAGTGAAGAAATCCAAATATAATCCATTATCATTTTTGATTCAGAAAAATATTTTTAGTTATGAAAAATATTAATAAATTCATATTCCAAAAATATATGAATTATGACCTAGATTAATTTTTACATAAAATGAATCCTAATGCTGAAAAATATGGGTCTGCAAATTTGCAGCTCATTGCAATAATTCGTTTTCGAGATACAAATAAATCTCTCTTTTGGAGATGCTTAGGGGGGGGCCTTCTCTTATAAAGTTTTTCATGAGATAACAAAGAAAATCTTTAAAAATAACACTGAAAATTAAACAAAATGTTTTAAACTTTTATTTACGGGTGAAACCGTATAACAAAAACGTCAAACGCGAAGAAATGAAACAAAAAAGATGATTTTTAGGCATTCATCTTAACAAATGAAATCCCGCCGTTCGTCATTCCTCTGAAACAAAAGAATATAAGAAAAAAAAAAAAAAAAAACAAAGAGAAAGAAAAAGTGAGATGTGTATTCATATTAAACACCTTGTTTTACGTTGGGAAAAATATAAACATGTAGCATTTGTGTCATCGATTACTGCTGATAAATTTTGAATCCTTCAACTAAAACATGGCCTCCTAAACTAGATGCCTGTCGCATGGCTCGGAAACTTGGCAACAGTTCAAGCGGTAGACAGCGCCACCTGGTACAGATTGCACGACTTTTTTATTCAACTTCCGCCAATAATTTTCAGATATGATATATTATATATATAATCGAGTATCTTCAAATCTACTCGCTTTTATGTATATCAAGTCCCACTTTTAAAACTTTTTTGTGGCTGTGAACAAACACTAGAAGGACAAAATCAGCTAAATAGGCGGGACTTACCGTTTAAAATAAAGAAATAGTTGGAGCGTGAAATTGTCAATTAAAAAAACGAAAGGTATTGGAATGCAATGCAGACTTGTTAAATCGATTCTTAACACTTTCACAACACTTGGCGTATATTCACGACATTTCAAAGTCTGCAATTCCGCCAGTGGGCATTTCTTTCGCAATTTGTACGTAATTTATTTCTTAAGATTATACCTTATATACATATTTGCACAATCAAATATATTATGATTACGAATACTCTGATTAGAAAGAATATAATTATAAGGTTTATTCAATCGTAATATAAATGTGAATATTACATTACAGGAAATGTTGTTTTGAAATATTGTAACTTGGGAGAATAAGGCCCACAGACGGAACTTACTGTCAAAAAAAAAAAAAAAATCATGTGGTGTACACTTTCACGACCGCATTTTTTGTCTTTTTGACGGTAATATCCGCCAGTGAGTGTTAACATATCCATGATCGACTAGTTACAAATTTGTTCTAAAAATTAATGCAATAATTGTCTTTGATGTTCATATATACAGTCGGTAACAAAAGTGTCCGAACACTAGCAAGAAATCCTATGTAAAAAAAGTACATTTCATACAGTTTTGTTAAATAAATCCTTATCGAATCATGTTCTTACACTGAATAAGAACAGGATTCGACAAGGATTTATTTAACAAAACCGTATGAAGTGTACTTTTTTTACATAGGAATTTTTGCTAGTGTTCGGACACTTTTGTTACCGACTGTATATTAGAGTCACGTAAATAGTCAAACGCCAATAAGCTAATTATTTCAATGAATTATTGAGTCATTTCTTTTGGAATATCATCATATCACAATCTTTTTCTGGTGGTACAATAGTTTTATAATGGATATATGGATGTTCTATAATGGATATAATAAGAAATGATGACATCAGGAAGAAACTAAAAACTAAGCCAATAATACATACTGTAATAATCTATAGAAATAAGTGGAGAGAACATTTAAAACGAATGCCAAATGACCGTATATCAAGGACAGCTCTAAAATATAGGTCAAGGGGGAGAAGAGATAGAGGAAGACCCCGTAAAAGATGGATTGAGGCCGAAACCGGCTTATAGCCTTCAGCCGTGTTGGACATGATGACAATAGTATTATAAATATTATTTAATTTGTGTAGTAAAAATAGGAACGTTACTTAGAAAATCATTTGAATTAACAGCAACAAAAAAAAAAAAAAAAAAAAAAAGAATCTTAAAACTTTACCTGTAGAATCTTTACTTTCTGCTCTCCTGGTGCAAATGATAACAGCCTACGGTCCCTTAACAGGAATGAGAAAAGAAAAAATCACTGTAATGTGAAAATTAATGCTAGGAATGAGTTTTATATTTTAAAACCCATATTTCTGATGATTATTTTTCTATAGTGGTTAAAGAAAAATTTCTTATTCAATCGTAATTACATATTGGAGAAAATTTTATAATAAATAAAGTTGTGAGGTAAGAAGGACGGGTAGTAACAGAGCTCTGAAAAAATCACAATGTTGATAAGTCTGATGTTTATATGAAGTACTTTAATTAATAATCTAGAAATTATATTGTGTGTATATATAGATATGTGTGTGTATTTAAATAGATGAAGCCGTAAAACCCCTTTTAATTGCAGTTAAGATCTAGAGTAAAATATTCCATTTATTTTTAATGGAAATAATTATAATAATAATAATTTTAGATATTTTCATTTACTTTGATTTTGAAGAAGTAAAAAGTGTATTTGTCTTTTAAAACTTTTCGGAAATTTTCAGGAAATTAATAATCTAAAGTCTAGTACTAATATTTCCTAAACATCCAAAATATTCTGCAAATGATATTTTTCGCACTTAATTTCCGTTCCACGCTTACAGCTGTTAGATTTCACTTCCATCTCAAAACAAATATAGAATTAAAGTTATTTGTTTTTTTATTTTGTATATTTAAATAATTCGTTTTTTGAACTTTTCAAAAAATGTAGTTTTAGAAATACATTTTTAATTAAACGGTTTTTTATATTTGTTTTATATTCTCCGAATAATTCTTTTATTATTATTATTATTATTATTATTATTTAAAGAAGGGTTAAATTTTACATTCGCAAAAAAATGTATCTTATCAGCAATATTGTTTTTTTTTTTTTTTTTTTTTTTTTTTGAATATTGGAAGATATGCTTTTTATTTTTTTTAATCAATCACATAAAAGTAATCCGTAAAAAAATTTATGCATAAACAGACATTTTTCTAAGAATCAGTAAGCGTAAATTTTAATATTAAGACTGACCAACATTACTCTTTTTTTTATGGAACCAGCCATTTTTCACAGTTGTTTTGAGATATTAAAAAAAAATTATGCCGGAAAATTGTTTAGTTTATACATTTATCAGAAATTTTTTTAGAGTTAGAAGCTGTCAAAATATTAGGATGCTAATGTTAAATGAATCTATCAGATTTTGTTTCATATTTTCTTAAAAGCTTATTCAATTCAAATTTCGTTTTTTGAATTCGTTAGAATAAAATTACTTAAACATATTCAATACATATTTTCGAAATATATATATATATATATATATATATATATATATATATATATATTTAATTAAAATTATTAATAAAATCATATTTTAAACAATTATAGATTATGACTTTTATAAAGTTTTGCACGAATAGAATAAGTATCATGAAAAACAACTTAGAGTTGCCAAAATTTTCATTTATACAGGAATATATACAGCCCCGATTTTACTTTTTTACCACTCTTATATCCCTTTGCGGCGCAAGACAATTTGAAACATTTAAATTATACTGCCATAGGAATTCATGAAATAAATTAAACTATAAGAAATTCTAAATTTTAGGTTTGAAAAACCCGCCTTTTCTGATATGTTATAAATGTGAATTTTTGCTAAAAATTTTCCGTGATGAATTATTGCTGCTGGATCTTAAATTTTGCGTCCTCGCAGCGAGGACAGCGTGCGTTAAGGGGTTAAAACTTTGGAGACCGCAGACGTACATTCCCGTCATTTGAAATTTTCTAACTCCAACAGTGGGCGTTTCTTTCTTCATTTGTATATTATTTATTTCTTAAAAATATACACAATGTTCATATTTGTACTATCAATATAATACGGATATAAATGCTTTGATTAGAAAGAATATATATAGTATAATGTATATCCATTTGTAATATCAATGTGAATATGTAAAATTTTGTTCTGCAATATTGTAACTGTGAAGAATAAACCCACAGGTGGACCTTACTATAAAAAAGATAAGGCCATGCGGTCGCGAAGCGAGATAGGTAACAGTAATTTTTTTCTAATTTCATAGTTATATATTGAAGAAAAATATCCTGTAAATAAAGTGATGCAAATTAAAGGCGGGGATAAAAAAGCTCCATAACAGAGTTCCCAACTTTTATAATTTATTCACGAGCATTTTTATCCCTGCCCCTTTTTCATACCGGAAGTTTTGAAAAATAATTTTCTTCTTATTTAATCGTTGTCACATATTAACACGTTAATCGCCATGTCAGTCATATGTGCCTGACGCTAAGAAGTTCTACATGAGCCATGTCACACATATATGTCTGACATGGCTCATGTAGTACTTCTTAGCGTCAGGCACATATGACTGACATGGCGATTAACGTGTTTTAATACTTGTTGTATGTTGTTTGGATGCGTCAGACATATAAGACTGACACGGCTTGTCGAGAAAAAAAGGTTTAATATAGGGCCATGTCAGTCATATATGTGTGACATAAAAAATAGTGTTTTTCCGGGAATTTTGGCAAAAAAAAAATAATTCTGTGATACATTAAGTTTCCTTGATACATTTTTAACTAAATTATCTAATAAAGTTACCATGGCCCATGTGAAAATTTTTCTTATATTACCGTGGCGATTAACGTGTTAAAGAGAAATAATCTACAAAATTTCTGGCGCGAAAAGAAGGCGGGTCTAAAAATGTTCGTGAATAATTTATAAAAGTTGTGAACTCTGCTCCAAAATGAATTCAACTATGATATGGGTTTTCAAATTTACAATTAATTCCAAGTATTAATTTTGGAAATACGGTATAGGGATGGAAGATTGGCGCAGAACGTATACCGGTATTTTTTTAAGCTATTTCTCTTCCTATAAAATCGTTGATTTAATAAGTAGAAGATTGTGTTGCATTAATAGTGGTATGAGTTTTGCACCAGTTTTTCATCCTTAAATACAATAATATTTCTTTTCTTATTACTCTTAAGCGGTCGTAAGCTGTTATTATTTCATACTTGCCAACCGAACACGTTAGATTGTTAGTCCCTCCTATTTTTTCACACTAGTCTTTTTTTTAGAGTGCTTTTCTTCTTATTTAATCGTAAACTTATTTGAAAATAATTACTCTAAAAATTGAATGGTTTACAAAAAAGGGCGGGAACTAACAAATTTCCGGGTTAGGTTGGCAAGTATGTTATTTGTATTGCCAAAAACAAAAAATAAAAATAAATAAATAAATAATAATATGCAGGAAAAGTTTCTTTTTCTTTTTTTTTTCCTTCACTTTTGTGATTTTAAAGATTTTTAAGAAATACTCCGATTTTTACAACACGAATTAACCTTTACTTATATACTTACTATGTTACAGGCAAGAGATTGTGATATAATGATATACCAAAAGAAATGAAACTATAATTGACTTAAGAAAATTATTTATCTCAGTTGTGTTTGATTCCTTATATGCACTACTATAATTAAAAATCTTAACTGTTGAAAACAAATTTTTAACTATTTAATAAGGAATATGTAAAATCATTTTGTTAAATATTGTATCATTTAAGAGAAATGGTTAAAACCGGGGCTTATTTTTAAAAGTCAGAATCTAAAACCATTTTTTTTTTAAATATTAAAATATATATATATATATCTATTTTTTTACAGCCAAATATTTGTGTTAATCTGGTTAAACATATTTTTGTGTTTGAACATTGTACGATTTCTACGCCTCAAGCTTATATAAAGTATTAAGAAAATGCACTAAAGCGTGGCTAACTATTTAAATTAAACGTGCCACAACAATAATAGTCAAAATTGCCAATATTTTAATATTAGATTATTTCTTAGAGTATTTTTTTTTTTATTTATTTATTTATTTATTTATTTATTTTTTTTTTGTAGTTATATATTGGAAAAAATTATTCTATAAATGAACTAGTGCGAAATAAAAGAGGGGATAAAAATGAACAGGAACAAATGAAAATGTTAGCATCTATGATAATAGGTTAACTCTTCTAAATATTTTTTTTTCTATTTTACTGCTATTTTTTTTTCTTCTTTAAAAAAAAAAAATCTTGTTATTCATATTTTTATATTAGAATACTGTAGGGCTCATACATCTCAAGTTATTTAAAGTTTAACACTTAAAACGATTTATTAACCCCTTAACGCACGCTGTCCTCGCTGCGAGGACGCAAAATTTAAGATCCAGCAGCAAAAATTCATACCGGAAAATTTTTAGCAAAAATTCACGTTTATAACATATCAGAAAAGGTGGGTTTTTCAAACCTAAAATTTAGAATTTCTTATAGTTTAATTTATTTCATAAATTCCGGTGGCAGTATAATTTAAATGTTTAAAATTGTCTTGCGCCGCAAAGGGTTAAACTATTTCACTTTTATACCCTGAATTTAAGAAGAGAATAAGAAAAATCGTTTTTTATGGTTTGTGCACATTTTACGATTTATAGAATTGAGATTTTAACATTTAGATTTTTATTAAACTAATGGTAGTTTTCGTTTTCTTTCCTAAAAGTATGATGATTTTTCTGTTGACGCAAAAATTGTGCATTTCACGTTTGAAAGTTCTTTAGCATACAAAATCTATTATCGTAGAAAACGGTGTAGTATTATTTATATCCAACAAAAACGAATTAATCATGGGGTAACAATCTCATTTATTTTGAATATATACATAAAAATAAAGTTTATAAAATTATATTTAAAGTTTATAAAATTTAAATAATTTGAAAATCATTGAACAATTTTCTTGTTAGGAAATAAAATAGTTATTTATATAAGTTTAGACAGAAATACTACAATGATTTTATCAACGCAACTTTAGTTTCTTACATATCTAAATTATTATACTTTTCTTTCTCGCTTACTATGTGAATAAATATATTTCTGTGCGAGAACTAAATTTAACCTCTCTAAATATGCAGATTTACCCCTAACGCATTTTCTTTTGTAAATCTATCAAGAATTATTCAAAACTCTATAAATTATGCCTTTTTCTGAACTGCCCTGAAATAGGTTTTCCTTTTAAAAAAATTAAGACTTTTCAAGTTCTGTGCGTAAATTACACCCTACGCAAGTTTCGATAATTCCATAACAACTAGATGTTTTTACTGATTCATGCTTACCAATTACATACTTATATGATGATTCGCAGCAAAATTAATCGGTGGCGGTATTTTATTTATTTTTTCTGTTTTATCTTTCATGGCTGTACTTTCAGAAAGAATGGAAGAAATTTTTTTAACCGTAAAATATACTTTATAAAATTATGTTTACTATAAAAATTCCTAATATATATTTTACACCGTAAATTAAATTAAAGTAATTTATGTGATATTTAATTAATATGGACTTTGTACTCATTGTATACTTTTACAAGTACGTTAAAAATCAAGAAAATTTGCTATCCTGTCATAGCAGATAAATGCTTAAAAAAAATCTTGTTTTGTTACTTATGAAATGTGTTGCATTTTGTTCTTTCTTTGCAGTGTATTGGGAATGGGAACATGTTTATGATTTTAGTATGTTTTTCCGCGCCCTAACTCCCGCAATGTTTATGAAATTCTTTGAAACTAATATATGGTCTTGAAATTTACTCAAATTACGAACTCTTGTGTTAAAATTAGGATAAACATCGCCAATGGTTTGTGAACGCGGACACCCGAAAGATTTCCAAAGCATTGCGTTCTATATCCGTTACTTCCATAAGCCCTATTTTTATGCTTTTACTTTGTGCAATACATTATGAACCTGTGGAATGTAGTATGAATAGTATTAAGATATACAGGACCACACAAAAATTTTCAGATACATTAAGAATTAAAATTGGAATTTGCTTGTATTGAGTTTTCGTTACTATTAAACGTTTTTTTTTTTTTTTTTTCAATTTTTGATTAAGTTTAAGAGTTAATATGATTTTAATTGATTTATATGCCTGCATTTTCTTTCATCTATACGCCTTTAGCGTCCGTAAATGTTTTCAAATTCCTTCAAATTCCTTCACATTTTACTGAAGCTCACTGTAATATGTTCCATTTGACTCTCTGCTTGCGGGGCACGTAGAATTCCGTTCTTCATATAAACCAAGCTCCGCCTTTAGTCGTTCCTCTTTAAAGAAAAAAAAAACTTTATTTAAAAATTAAAAATTTAAAAATTTACATGTTCATGTTTAACACTTTATATGCTGCGTTGTATATCACCCCGCGACAAAAAGATAGGAACAATGGGTTTTTTCTTTGATTTTTCATAAAATAACGTTATCTGAATTGTGCTTATCATTTATTATTATTTTTAAATAACACTATTCCTGGACTAATTAATGTTTTAAGACTAATTTAGAAAAATTTTAAGACTAAAATTTTTCTAATTTAAGACTGCACAGCGCGACAAAAAGATAGGAACAAAGGTTTTTTTTTTTTTTTTTTCTTTTAATTTTTGAATATGATTATTTTGAATATGAATATTTTGAATATGAATATTTTGAATGTGATTCAAATATTTAATATGTTTTTGATATGATAATATTTTGTTATGATAATAAATGATCAGCACAATTTAGATAATGTTATTTTATGAAAAATTTAAAAAAACCCTTTGTTCCTATCTTTTTGTGGCGGAGTGTAGTCTTAAATTAGAATAATTTTAGTCTTAAAACTTTTCTTAATTAGTCTTAAAACAAAAATTAGTCCAGGAATAGGGTTATTTTGTAATAATAATAAATGATAAGCACAAATTAGATAACGTTATTTTATGAAAAATCAAAGAAGAAACCCTTTGTTCCTATCTTTTTCTCGCGGGGTGTATGTCAGTAACATTTATAGAATCAATTACTAAGAATAATATTTTAATAATTTAATCATGAATACGTAATATCACTTTTATAAATAATATAATGTTTTAGACGCTGTACAAAAGGCTGTGTTTACTGTTCAAAACAGGAAATACTCCAACGAAAATGTGTTAAAATACATATAAATAGCTCAACCGATTTATGTACCCAAATGCATTACGTTTAAACAGTTTTGCATTACACATCATAATAAAACTGATATTTATCAGTCAGATGCTAAATAATAATAATTATAATAAAAATAATAGTCTATAGAATATGGTATGTTAAAGTTTAAGGTTTACAGGGCTAAACTAAAATATACAGACATATTAAATGCTTCAGTTGGAAATTACTTGAAGTAGAATTTCGTTTCTGTTAAGCATTTACTGTCTTTCTGTCCCCACTGTCTATATCTTGCACAGACAGAATACTTGCCAATTTAACATCTTTTGGCTACCGGAAATTTTCAATAAAAATTTTAATTTAAATTTAAAAAAACTTTTCGGATTTCTGTTTAATTGTTCAGAAGTCATGCTATTAACAAATTTTCAGGTACACACCCAGACTATAATTGCATTCAGAAATTTCATTTATTTTGTAACACTGACAGGACTTTCCTTTTTTCTTTCGGATCTTTGGAAGCTATCGGTTGGACCTTTGACCGAAGTCACGTATCTTGCGAAACGTAAGGTTGCCATCTAAAGGGCTGAAATTCACTGCAGTGGGGGGGGGGGGCAAAAACATATAAGGAATTCTAGAGTTTATCGAAGTAGAAAACACAAATACAAAAAATTAGAGAAGTTATGGACAGCATTAAAATTTTATAAGAAAGTTTAGGGGTAGTCAGAATATTTTTTTTATTTTTAAAAGCATATTAAAAAAATATAAATAAATAAATAAATAAAAAATTACATTTTTAATAAAACTGTAAATAGTAAGTACTCATTTTTCGGCTTGCCTGTGACAGAACTGCCTTATTTAAGACAGTTCTGTTCCGGCTGTCGAGCAAAAATGTAATCAAAATTTTTTTGTTTCTTTAACATAAAAACCCATAAAGCCAATGATATCCATTAGACATCTAAATTACATCCAAATGACCCATAAAAGGTACAAAAAATTTAAAAAATGTCCATTAAAAGTCCTGAATATCCTGAACTAATTTAACAGGGAGCAGCCCCCGCTCATCACTCTTGGAGCGATGTTGAGCGATTTTAAGGGGACTACTCACAATTTATTTAAAAACTTAAAAGAAAAAGAAAATCTATTAAATGCAGTGTTGCCAGATTGGAACCTTTTTTTTTTATTATTTAATATCCACCACAAAATTTTAATTGTAACGATTGCCTAATCACATCGACGATTAATCGTGTATTTTTATATGAAACATCACTTCCCAAAATTATTGGTAACAGTTGAATAAAAAAAGTCCCCAATCTATCAACGCTGATGATGTTTAAATATAGACGAAATTTAGACGTGCCTTTTTCGATGTCTAATAGATGTAACATGTTAGATCAAAACAAAATTTAGATATTTTTATTATCTATTAGATCTAACAAGTCGAATTATTGGAGATTTGGAGATTTATCTGATATGTAACAGACATCTAATGGATGTAAAAAAAAGGTGACATTTGCCGTGATAATAGATAACATAGGATATTCATAGAAGTTTAATGGATCCTTTTTTTTAATCTTTTACACGTGTTTATAGATGTAAGTGGCTGTATGGGAACACGGAAAAAACAGGATATAACCTCAGAGGACAAGTGGTGCCAAAGGGCAAAATTAAAGAGAATCAAAAACGATAGCTAAAAGACAACAAAAACGTTAAAGACACGGGTTAAATCGAAAGCCAGCTTTGAATCTTTCTCTTTCAAAAGTATCGCTGTGATCATCAGCATCTCTTGTACTTAATATACGATTAAATATAACGAAAAATATCCTTCTAACATTATTGGTGAGAACACGTTAATATTATTATATAATAATTCTGTGAAAAAGTTCAACTGTTGCTTGTTTGAAAAAGCACAATCAGAAAAGAAGAACGAAAAATCATGCGGTACGCATTAATTATTAACACTCTGGAAATGTACGTAATTGTTGTATCGTATAGCATTCTGTGCTATTTGCTTACATAATCACACAATGGACAAACAGTAGTTTTGAAAGGCATACACATAGACTAATTATATTCCTAATCATTTTTAAACATTGTTATAAAGTTTTAAAAATGTTTAACACAAAAGAAAACGTAGCTCTTATATTTCGGCTGCAGCCCTTAATACATCTGAATATTTTAGTGTAGTCCTGTAAATCTGAAGGTCAACGAAATCATATTCTATACAAATTATTATTTTAACATATTAACAATAAATGTAAATTTCTTTATGACTTTTACAACAGAAAGTTCTTTAAATGTAACTTATAAAAATGTCTCTCCTAAAATGCAATGCATTTGCATTATTTTTTGGGTGTCCATGTATATAAACCAGTTCCACCGGACCTATTAATGTCATTTAAAATAGGGAACATTATATAGTAAATATGAATAACATATGTATATTTTTTTTTAATTTCTGAAAACATTTGCGGACGCTGGGGGCAGGCAGATGAACAGATAGACAGATGCAGAGCTGCCAACCTAATCCGGCAAATTGTAAGTTCCGCCCATTTTTCTACACCAGTCATTTCTTAGAGTTTTTTTCTTCTTAATTCATCACAAATATATTTGAAGAAGATTACTTTAAAAAATAAGTGGTGTAGAAAAAGAGGCGGTACTAACAATTTGCCGGATTACGTTGGCAGCTCTGCAGATGGACAGTCGGACAGATAGACACACAAATTAAAATCATATTCACACTTCAAAAATGTTAAAAAGTGTAAAATCGATTAATGTAAACGAAAATGCAATTCCAGAAAAATTTCCAATTAAAGCCCTCAGTGTAATTGAATACTTTTGTGCGGCCCTGTAAATCTAATTCTAAACATACTAATATCTGTAGAAATAATTCTTCTGTTCATATGAATAACATATTTCAATTCTACTAAGATTTGTTCAAAGTAAAGTTATTAAAATTTGGTTTTTAGAAATACCTCTCATAGAACGAATCCTTTGGAATATTTTCGGATATCCCTGTACAGACACAAACCAGTGGTGGTATTCAATAATAGTATTCCATTATTAAATATAAAATTCTAAAAATGACTATTGAATGCAATTTTCTTGCAGTTCATTATCTTTAAGGTGTACTTTTATGCTGTAAGATAACGCATTTGTTTTAAAAATGATATGTGAGTTTTACATATTATCAAATTAAAGCAATAAAATATCATTTCTTAACGTGTGTGGCAATTGTATCATGACTAATCCGTTGTTCGTACGGACAGCCTTTTATTCAAGGAATCCTTTAAGGAATTTTTATATAATTTACTGCCTTTAAAGTTCTAATACATTTTCCATATCAACTACTGCTATAGAATATTAGTGTTGCGGAAAAAAAGGAAAATTCAAGAACTGTACGAACCATGTAGTCTTTTGAAACATTAAGTTTTTTCAATTAAAAAGTTTTAATTTTTCGTATATCTACCAACATTTTTTGTAGCGAAACACAAGATTTCAGTTCGACATAACCAGGGATCGTACTCTCCGCCCTTTCTTCAGGAAACTCTCATAAATAAGAAATTTCTTCCTTTATTGCTACCACTATTTTTATACAATAATCTCTACCCTATTTAATCGTGCCGCATAACTCTAGGAATACCACAAAGATTCCTGCAAAAATGTAGAGGTGGCAAAATGGTTACAATTTCTTATCACGAACAGTGTCCTGAACAAAGAGCTGAGCGTACGACCCGTGACATAATGTATCTATGTAATCAAAGTTGTGAACCTTTATCGCTCGTATGTCCCTTCTGAGATGACATTAAAAAATCGAACCACGCCTTAAGGTGCTCCTCTGCAAAGGAAATGTTATTTTTCTAAAACGTGTAACTATAGGCTTCCTTTCGGCTACACGAAAATTTTAACAGAAAGATTTGTTTTATTTAATGATGAAGTAAAATAAAAGAAATTATTACAATTTTTTGGTAGCCAAAAGGTAATATGTTGGAAACTATACGTGTGACGTTTTAAAAGAACGCCAAAAGGCGTGTCTTGCGGGAAATATGCCGAGCGCAAAGGGTTAACATTTTAATTTATTTTTGAACATTTTTAGCCCCGCCTTTATTCCATACCACTTTTTTTTCTAAGAGTAATATTTTCTTATACTATCGTAGCCGCATATACTGGAGAAAAATATTGTAAAAATAAAGTGACACGAAAAAAAAAAAAAAAAAAAAGGCGGAGCTAAAAATGCTCCGGAATAAATTATAATGTTGTCAAGTATGATGTAATGCATATACGTACAGATCAAATTAAAAAATGTTTTCGTCAAAGAGTGCTATTTTCGCTCAATGGTGAGTTGCAAAGAGAAGAAACTCCGTGTCGCTTAAGCCATGTAAATAAACATCCTGCTCTGTTTGTTTTGTCATTGATCATTAATAGTGAAAGAGAGTTTGACATTACTGCTGCAAATTACGTGTGCAACTGCTATATATTCATTCTATAAATTTTTGAGCTGCCATTGTAATAAATATTGCTTGGAATTGGTGGTGCGTACCCTTTAATTTTTATAGAATTTTTATGTAATTTTAAATGCGGTTAAATAAAAAGAAGATTTCTCTAGAAAAAGACTGGTGTGGTAAGAGAGAAGATTAAAAAAAAACAGATATTAACAATACACGATAGAATGTTAATTAGAAGGTAGGCAGGCATGCTCTTTGCAGACATGGGATGGTATGTATTATACAATCTCTGATCAACTGCAAAACTCTTTCTTAAATGTTTAACAGAATTTCACTTTAGTATTATAGGTGCAAAATATCATTTATTTCTTTTCTTGTAGACTTTTTCTTAAATGTGGCTACAATTATTTATTTATTTATTTTTTAATTAGAGAAAATTTCTTTACCCTTAAAGGGTTAAGTAATGGTAGTTTATTTTTTGTAAAAGAAAGATGAATTAACTGTTAAAATAAAATAGAGCATTTAAAAATTCTTTAGTATGCAAATTTTATTATCGGAACAAAAATCGCAATGTTATTTATGTCCAATTAAAGCTCCACTAACACGGCTCAATAATCGCATTTATTGTGAATAAATACTAAAAACTAAAACCATTATTACTTATTAATTTTAAACATTTAGATAAATATCTAACATCTTGCATATTCAAATTAAATTAGCTTTAGGTACAAATAAAATTATTTTATTATCGTTACATTTGTTTAATTTGTACCTAAAACTCTCCTACTTTTTCAGTTACATTCTGATATATATTTATACATACGAGGTCTGAATTTAACTTTTCTAAATTTGTGGATTTACTTTTGATACAATTTCGATTGTATCTTTATCAAGAATTAATACAAACTACATAAACTATACATTTTTCCGCACTTCCTTGATCTCATAAATTTGAATACGGATTCAAAAAGATTGTTACCCTTTCAAAAATATGAAGATGTTGCAAGTTTTATTATTGTTGCATATTCAGGTTCTTTACTATTCGGGAATAATTGTTAGGTCTTGCAGAGACTTAAAATTTATTTATAGAATATTTCAGAAGATTGCAAATCTGTCAACCAAGTATCAACTTCAAAAAAAAAAAAAAAAAGAAAGAAAAGAAAAGAAAGAAAGAAAGAAAGAAAGAAAGTAAGAAAGGAAAAGAAAAGAAAAGAAAATACAACTTAAATAACAGCTGAAAACATGAAAGCAACAGCGTAAACTGTATCATAAAACAACATACAGTATTAACTGTAATCAATAGCAAAGGCAATGCATCGATGCCAACATTTTAATTTATAGTATTTGTAGCCCTGCCTGTAATTCACACCACTTTATTTAAAGAAACTTTTTCTCTAATATATAACTTCGATAAAATATGAAAAATTTATTTTTAAATTATAAGTGGTATGAAATAAAGACCTGGTTTAAAATACTCCGGAATAAATTAAAGTATTGCATCTATGGCCAATGTCAGAGGAAGTTTTTAACACTACAAGCAATTCACCTCAATTGAGCTCAGGACGAAAAATACAACTATAATTTCGTATATTTCCAGAACTTTTAGGCTATTTCGTAAAATATTCTGTTTAGTGTTTCGGTAATTGATATAACGATAGTAATGTTTGTCTCATCAAATTCCCCCAAAGTCACCAAGGGCCGTTAAAGTAGTAAGTATGGCGTCAAATGCTATTATTTCTGCTCTGGTGAAACTTTTTTTAACGGGATTTTAAAGAATATTAAGTTATTTTATAGCCGCTGCAAGACAAAAATATGGAAAGTTTATATTTTATGAACTGACTAAGGCATTATAAATAAAATTACATAAAATATCGACTCTTTTTCATAAATTCGTAACTGTATGTAGATGACCTTTAAAATAATTTTAACAATAACATTAATGACTATAGATGTTATTGCCAATCGCACCGCACCAGCCTAACTTGTAATAAAAGTTTGCTGCAAAATTAGTCGAGAGATGGCTTTTATTCTTTTTTTTTTCTTACTGTACAAAACAATTAAAAACTAGTATGCTGTGGTAACCACAAGACTTTTTCTATATTTTCCTGGAAAAATTCCCTATGTGCAAATAATTTATTAAATTTGTCATTTATTAAAAGTATCTAACATGATATTAATACTAAATAAGAAAAGAAAGACAGTTTTATTGTCTACAAATAACACCTTAAAAAGTGTTTTTATAATGGTTATCTCATATATCAAATTTCGTACAGTTATATGTCATAGAATTTGAAATATAGCCTTCTCGTTATCGAGGATATTTGCAGTATAGCTGCACCACCTATTAGCCGATAAGCAACTAAATTGAATCAGCATAATGTCTCGTAATGGCCATCTCACATATCAAGTTTTGTTTCATGATACGAAACAGAACCTGAGATATAGCCTTCCCTTAAACTGCGAAAATTGCGGTGTGTAGCAGCGCCACCTGCTGAGTGATTGAAACCAAAAGTTGAAAGGCTATAATTTATGTCAAAGTACATTTACATATAAATTTGTATGAAATTTTATGCAGTAGTTCCTGTGTAGCCTGTCCCTAAATCCTGGAAATCGCTGTATAGCAGCATCACTTGTTGGCCAATAAGCATTCAAATTGAATCAGTATAATATCTCGTAATGACCTTCTCACATATCAAGTTTTGTTAGATTATACACAGTAGAAACTGAGAGCCTCCCCTGAAATTGGGGAAATAAGCACCACCTGCTGTGCGGTTGATACCAAAAGTTGATAGGCACTAGTTTAGGTTCAAGTGCATCTACATATAAATTTATATACAATTCTGAGGTGTAATTCCAGGGTTACAGACACCACAAATTTTTTGTCTCTCTCACACACAGACAGACAGACAGGCAGACTTTTTCTGAAAATGGTCAAATCGTGTTCTAGTCCTCTCAAAACGTGTAAATCCGTCGAGAAAATTTTATGCAGTAGTTCCTGTGTAGCCTGTCCCTAAATCCTGGAAATCGCTGTATAGCAGCGTCACTTGTTGGCCAATAAGCATTCAAATTGAATCAGTATAATATCTCGTAATGACCTTCTCACATATCAAGTTTTGTTAGATTATACACAGTAGAACCTGAGATATAGCCTCCCCTGAAATTGGGGAAATAAGCACCACCTGCTGTGCGGTTGATGCCAAAAGTTGATAGGCACTAGTTTAGGTTCAGGTGCATCTACATATAAATTTATATACAATTCTGAGGTGTAATTCCAGGGTTACGGACACCACAAATTTTTTGTCTCTCTCACACACAGACAGACAGACAGGCAGACTTTTTCTGAAAATGGTCAAATCGTGTTCTAGTCCTCTCAAAACGTGTAAATCCGTCGAAAACCGGAAGTTGAAATTTTTTTCGTATCCTAGTACTTTCTTCTATTGAATATAGAAGAAAGTAAAAAAGGTTCTGATTATCAGAAACATTAAATAAATTTGTGCTCATAAATGTTATTCAAAGTATTTTCGACAGTTAGATTTTTTTTTTTTTTTTTTTTTTTTTTCGAGTGGTAGGCAACTCCTTCTGGCATTTTTATCAAATGTTACATCATAAAAAAAAAAAAAAAGAAGAAGAAGAAGAAGAATTTTAAATATTCATGATTACATAATTAAAATTTTATACTCAGTAATCCACGTGGTAAATTCATTGGCGTATTTATACACAGGCAGCCCGTAAACTGCTAAACATGGATACGCGAGGATGTGTCTTAAATATTATTTTATAGGACAACCTGAAGGGGAATTTTGTTTTTCTTAAAATCTATACCTTTAGACCGCAATAAATTTTACTAACCGTAAGAAATGTGTTACAAAATTAAATTTAATATAAAAACCAAACAAGATATTGCACACCGTAAATATAATTAAAAATATTTTATAACTCGAAATTTGACTTTTATGGTTTTTTTACACTATTATCTACTGTGATTGATGTTCAAGAAAATTTGCTATTATGAAATAGCAGGTAAAATTAAATAAATAATCAAGTGAAAGATGAATTTACTTTTTTTGCAGTGCAGTATTTCACTTACAAAATATTTTTAGTCTGCATTCATTTTATTTATTTATTTATTTTTTATTTATTATTATTTTTTTTTTTAGAATTTTACCGCTCTAAACACACTAATTGTGACACAAAAATGACTTTCAAATTACTAAACCACTAAATATTAATATTATTTGTCATAATTCCGTTGTTAACACTAAAACAAAAAGGTTAAAAGCTGTTTTTGACTATCTTTTTCTTCTATAAATTTCTGAAAATTCCTTGAAAGTAATATATGTTATTGCTGTTAACAGTAGGATGTTCCATATATAAAAAATGATAAATATCAGCAATGGTTTCTGTACAGGGACACCCGAAAGATCTCCAAAGCACTGCAATCTTATGCGTAACTTCTTCTCAGTAATTTTTGTAAACTTATTTTAATAACTTTATTTTGCAGAAAACATAATGTCATATGTCAATGTTACTCATATGTACCAAAAATGCTCTTTATAGAATATTGTATGTTTAACATTTAGATATACAGAGCCATACAAAAGTAGTCAGATACATTAAAGTTGTTCCGAATTGTCTTATGTCTAATATCAGGTTGGCTAGCGGGAAAGATTTCCTGTACTAAATTAAACAAATGACACTGGTAAGTTTTGTGAATTTAAATTAATAAACTATACCAGAAAATTTTTGTTAAGAAATATTTTTGTTTGAATTTGCCAAATTGTACGCTAAATGTTATATAATAGTGTCTTAAATGTTATTTTAAGTGCAACTTGGATGGTTTTTCAACACCACTATCTCATTGCATAAGAAATCATCTTATTTAATCACAGTTAAGTGCCAAAATTTAATTAAAATTTCGATTAACCCATTTCAGGTTCAATTTATTCGTGGGAAGAGTTTCCGTGTCAAAAAGGATCATTGATACCAGTATTCTTTATCAAAAGTTTTCATCACAAAAAATTACTGAACAAACACAACGAAAAGTAGTGAAAAAGATTTCCGTACCAATGTTCCGTCTTTAAACAGAAAATCTTGCACCCTTGTTTGTTCGCTTGCCCGAGCTGAGCTCGTGATAAGCCTGCAACGGGGTTAAAAATTTTCTGTCTGGAAAAAATAACATACAAATTGGCAGCTATGTATTATCCATGTTAAATAGCGATGTTAATATTTTAATTAAAAAAAAAAAAAACAGAACTTCCCAGTAGACCTAATACATCCATATACTGTACATAAATGTGTCTCAATTTCCTAGATAGAAAAAAACTTCATGAAACTGAGACATTTAGAACTTTTAAAATATTATAATTTTTTTCAGAGTTCCGTACATTTCCGTACACCTAGAAAAGCATTTTACATCTTGATCATTTTAACATTTCAGTAAAACTATAAAAAGATAAGGACATTATATTTCATAGAAAATTAAAAGACAGAACAGAAAAAAAGAAAAACAAATTAAGTGATGCAGTTGATGTACTCTGGATAAGTTTAAACAAACTTTGTTACATTTTCCCGATATAAAAATTAGTTGGGTTACCGTGCTTTTAAAGTAATAATTGCAAAACTTTGAACAAACATCATAAAATGTAATAAATACTTTATTGCATTTTGTGGTATTTATTCAAAGTTTTTTAATTAAGAGACAAAGGTTTTACTTAACAAATACAGGCCTCGCAGCGTTCCTAAAATTTTATTCTCATTTTAGTATACTGCCACCATTTTTTAAGATGATACTTTGTTACATAATATCCCCGTAAAAAGGCGTCTCAATCAATTGAATTACAATTTAAAGTTGACGATTGTGGTGAGTGTATTATATTGCCAACAGTTTATGTAAACTTTATTTTCTTACATAACACTTTAGAAGTAACATGTTTGAAAATATTGAATTAGAATTTCATGTTGACGATAGTGGTGACAATATAATAAAATATACGTAAAATTTTAGGGACGCTGCGAAGCATGCATCTACTGTATGAAAACTTTGCTAACATCTTCGATCGTCATTATAATATAATTCCGGTGCAAGATTAGTGATACAGAAAATAAAGGACCGTTTACAACACATATTCTAATATAAAAGAATGCCTCGCAAAAACTTTGTCTTTCTGCGCGGGATCTAATAAATTGTTGGAACTTAATTACGAGGCCTCTCCACTTAGCGTCTCCAGAAGCCAGAGCCAATGTTATTTTATGGAGAATTTCGCCCTATTATCTTATATATTAAAAAAAATTATGAAAACTAAAGTCAGTCCGTCTGGCCGTTCTATCCGGCCGATTTCCTTCATTATTTTTTTAAATGAAAGGTATTTAGACACAGATATGTCATCAATCATTGAAATTTACTCAACTCCCACCTTACTCAAGTTATACTCAAACGCGATTCTTCCCTGAACATTTCTTATGGGACACATTCACTCAAGCAATTCGAATTCTCATAGCTCCTCTTCTAATGAATGGATCTTGATCGTTTCACTCTCAGAAGACTCAGTGGATCAAGCTCTTTCCTTTGAACTATTAACTGATTAAATTCTTTGAGTTTGAGGAAAGTTATGCGTGCACAATCAACTTTACATTCAATTTTTTCAAGATTTTTTCAAGATTTTCCTTCACTCAAACCTCTATAACTAGAGTTCTAATTAACTTAGGCTGTTGACACAAGTCTAAGAACACTCAGTGGATCAAGCTCTTTCTTTTGAGTTATTAACTGCTTAAAGTCGTTCAGTTTGAGAAAAGTTATGCGTGCACAATCAACTTTACATTCAATTTTTTCAAGATTTTCCTGCGTTTGGTGTAAATCAATTATTTGAAAAAAAAAAAATTAATATGAAGAAAACTTATTTTTTAATTAAACGAGTTTTAGATTTTTAAAAAGAATCTAGAATTTTAATTTATATAATTATAATATGCCCCCTTTTTTTTTTTTAAAAAAAAAAAAAAAAAAAAAAAAAAAAAGAAAAAGAAAGAAAGAAAATAATCTTATAGTGTTCATCAAATTCAACAATCCTATACATTATTTTTCAACGTATTGAGGTTTAAAAAGAAAAAGAAAAAAAATGTTTTTCTTTTAAGTTAACAATTCGCATTTTCACTAAAGACACGTGTTTATCTAAGACGGAAATGTTGCTGGAAATGTAACTGGTGTGAATATTGGAGATCGAGTACTGTTACCTCGCATCGATTTATCACCATCTGACACGACAATAGCGCAGGGTCAAACGCTGGATCGAGTTGGAGTCTATTTGCCTGATCCTGTTTTTAGCCACGGACAATTGTATGTTGCTTTATCTCGAGGAAGAATATTCAGAAATGTAAAGGTAGAAATTAAACCTAAGGGCCGACGCACAGCTAATATTGTCTGGAAGGAAGTACTGTAAAATGATTTTATGTAATAGTTACACCCTCTCATACTTAGTCTATCCTAATGCAGCAGAGCAGCAAGGGTCCTCTAGTAACTTATTAACTAATATATATTTTTAAATACCGTTTTCACATTCAGAATCTTCACAACTATTAAACAATTTATCACTTTCTAAAAATTATTTTTTAAAATTTTTAATATTTTATTTTGACGTTGTAAAATGCGAATTTTCACAATGTGAATTTTTTTTTTCATTTTTTAGCTTAAAAATAATATCTTAAAAAAAAAAAAAAAAAAAAAAAAAAAAAAAAAAAAGCGATTTTTAGAAAGCGATAAATTGGTTAACAGTTGTGAATTTTCGGAAAGTGGAAAATGAAATTTAAAAATATGCATTAGTTAATGAATTATAATGGGGCAAATTTTTTCATAGAATAGAACTGGCTTCGGCTTTCGGAGGCGATAGGTAGAGAGTCCCCTTAATTTTGCTTTCACACATATACAATAATATAGTGTCTAAAATTTCTGGAATGAAAATCTCTTTCCCTAAAAACAGTGACGATTATTTTGATACCAATTAAGATGGGAAAACATTATTACCACTCTTGAAAATGGGACATTTCACACGTTTCGTAAAAGAGTGATGAATAGCTTCTCGGTCACAAAAAGTGACGTCATCATCTATTGCAAGATCAACCTTTTGTAGAATGAAAAATTGTTGGCGCCTTTTATTAACCATATTTTGAATGAAATATGAAGAACAGCTTCTGGACGATTTTTAATATGTATTTGTTTAATAGAACTCATTGAAGATTTTTAATGAAGGAAAAAGGAAAATAGTTATGTTAAGATATAATGATATATATATATACATAGATATATATGAGTAACAAAATCGAAGCAATATTATTAATAAAGAATCAAAAATCGTAAGAAGCGTATCGGAATTTGTTTTAGGAAGTAAATAGTTTTATTCAGAAGTATATGATGTGTAAGAAAAAATACTATCAATGCAAATATTTAATGCATAACACGTAAAAGTCTATAGTAATTTATATTTTTATTATATTCGTTGACAGCTAAAATATGCGAAATATTAAATATTTGGCCATAATATTTTACTATAATAATAACCAAAATCAACAGCAAGATTTATAATTCTGAACAGAGAGTTTTTTCAAAAAGCTTTGTAGATTTGTACGCGAATATTAACTATTTTTTTTTAAACATGTACACTCGAGTAAATGTTTTCCCATAAGCTGTTTTAAATAACCGTTTATTTTAGGAAATTTGAATTAACGTATGTGAAATATCAAATATTTGTCTATAATATTTCTCAAATAATCAAAATCAACGGCGAGATTTATAATCTTGAACAGACGTGTTATAAAAAAAGAAAAGAAAAAGAAAAGAAACTGAATATTTGTATGGGGATGATTAAATTTTATTTTATTTTATTTTATTTTATTTTTTTTTTTTTTTTTACGTATACTCGAGTAACCACATATGTCTATTTACATCTATTTCATATTTCACATCACACAATTCATATGTCGATTTACATCGATACTTCGTTTCTCAAGACGACATGCCAATTCACATCGATATGTCGATTCACATAACACTAACCGAATTACTGTTATACACTGGCCAAGTACCAGTACAGACCTAAATCCAATTCAAAATCTTTTGGGAGCACTTTTGCGAGAGGTGTATATCTATGGTATTCAGTTTTCGACTTTCCAGAAATAAAAGCAAAAAGTAGCGCAAAGTTGACACTCATTACAGCCACACATCCTTCAGACTCCAGCTCTGAGTATGTCTGATAGGAATTTCAAGAAATTTCACAAGAATGAACTCAACATTTAAACTGAAATACCAAGTACTCGAAAAGTCTTTGTATTTTTGACATAGTATACACATTTTATAATTTATTTCTTTACAAAAACTCTGCAAAACATATATATTGTAATACACTTATATTCTGATTTCATATGTTTATTATTATTTTTTTTTCTGTGATTATTGCTTCATTTCTTCAGCTGTTATTTCAAAAGATCACCCGTCTCAATAATTTTGATGGGTTTTGTATAGATATATAGTACGAGGAAAAGTCATTAAGTAAGTCACAAAAGATATTAAAAATAAAATAATTTACCATGATAATCACTTGAAAACAATTTTTATTTTTTCACATATTCAGCAACCTTGATGCACTTATCCCATCGTTTTCTCAGAGACCTAATTCCAGCTGCATAAAATTCTTTGGGTTGATGTCTCATCCCCAGTAGGACTTCATGTTGAACGTCATCGTCATCTGCAAATTGTTTGCCTCCAAGTTGTTGTTTCAGTGGACCAAACAGATGAAAATCGCTTTGGGCTAAGTCTGGGCTGTAAGGTGGATGTTGTAGCACTTCCAATTTCTTTATGAATATTTTTTATTTCATGACCTTTTGCCCACAAAAATTGGACCACGGCACGCTGCTCTTCTATCGTACAATCATTCAGCACCATCACCATTTTTGAAACTGCATTACGTATGCGTATGAAGGCTCCTACTCAATATGAATTGAATATCATAAAGCTGCATTGTGCTGACATCTATCACCATTCTTTAGAGCTATCTGTTACTACTTTAAATCATGCCAAATTCATTTGTGACTTACTTAATGACTTACCCTCGTACAATTTATCCTTGCAAAGATCAAGCACTAGGAAGGAAATCGTGATTATATGAGCAAAAAGCACATATGGAAATAAGAATTTTGCACAATGATAAAAGTAATTAAAAAAGTTATTTGTATTGTATTATAATTATGCACACACATCTCTTTCTCTAACTCTCTCTACACACACACACACACACACATATATATATATATAGGTGATCAGTTTGAAAGAGTATCCGTGGGTGTTACTTATAACCTTTAAATCTGACGGATGTGGCAACTATTCTAACATTGAAGTATGATTGTTTGGGAGACATTTTCTATTACTCTTGGACTGTTACAATTTTATTTCTGAGATAAAACAGAAATGGAGACGCACAATTGTTTTAATCCTATAATAATTTCATTTTTGAAAAACACAATTTAATTCAATTTTTTTTACATTATCATTCCTCACAGAAAATGTTGAAAATGTTCGCCACCATTTTGAAGGCAAAAATGAACACGTCGAACTCGAACCAGGTGTTTCACATACTTCGCAGCACTGTTGGTGTTATTGCCGATATTTCTTCAGTTATGATCTGTTTTAATTCATCGATGTTTGCAGGACTTCTCTGGAAAAGCCTATGAAATAATAATGTAAAGATGATAAGGATAATGTAAATGTAAGGTAGGAATGACAATGTAAAAAAAAAAAAAAAATTTTTTTCATAAATAAAATTATTACAGGATTAAAACAATTGAGCGACTCCATTTCTGTTTTACCTCACAAATAAAGTTGTAACAGTCCAGCAGTGTTGGAAATTGTCTCCCACACTTAAACAAGGTTCGAAGAATTATATTTCAGTGTTAGAATAGTTGCCACATTAATCATATTTAAGGGTAATGACAAAATTCAACAGGCACTCTTTTGAACTGATCACCCTGTATACCGAAAACCTTTTCAAACATTGAATGAGATGAAACCATTACGAAAAGAAAGTTATGCATCCTTATATTGAAACATGCAACTTCATTACTTTATCATAGGCATAGAATGAAAGTTGCATGCAAACCAGGTGTTATTTTTGTCTCGCTGTATGGAAATTGCTAAAGACTCACAGCAAGCTATAACCAATAACTCCTAAAAGACAAGAAAAATTTAAATCTCAAAGAATAAGAGGGGGAAAAAAAAAAGTAAAACAAATTTATTTAACTACAAACGCCATTTTTTTTCTTAATAATTAAATTTAACTCTAAGAATAATTAATAAAACTAAAGTTTAACTTACTTTTCGTCTGAAACATCACGCCGAATTTGTCATAAACACACAACTGCCATGATGCCGGATACTGTCAAATTCACAGTTAATTAGGGAAACGTATTTATCTTCTGAACGATTAAGTAAATAAAATTTAGTTAATTTGTTTCTTCTAATTTGTAACTTATACAACTTAAAATTTAAATTTAAAAATAAATTAAATTTGATTAAATCGTTTTTAATTTAAAACTGAGATTAATTTGATTTCCCTAAATTCACAATTCATAAGTGTCATACAAAAATAGAGATGTTTCATGAATTAAAATAATCTGGTGTGTCACTCACACGACTTTCTCTTACCTTGAAATTTAATACTATAAATACAGGTTGCAGATTAATAGGCAAGATAGCGAGTACTGTTATGTAAACCTACGTTAAACAACTCATATTAGGCTTCTGAAGAGTTTTATATGATATTTAGTTCTGTGTGAGGGGGCTACCGCCCCCCTCAACCCCCCGTTTCATTAATGCACCTACATTTATATAGAATATAATTCGGTTATTAAAAAATAATTCTCTTTTTAAAAAATAATTTATTTAAATTATTATTTAAAAAAATTATCTTTTATGATAAGGCAGACGATTTCGATATTAGAGAAGTAGTATAACACCAAATATCCAAAAAAAGTCCATTTTATTCTCAATATTTAAAAAAAAAAAAAAGTACGATTTTTTTCTAATTTTCTTTTTTTTTTTTTTTTTTTTTTTTTTTTTTCGTTAAAAGTAAAAAAAATCGATAACTTTGTTTTAAATTATCGCAGATTGATGGTTCAACCATTCGTTTTAAAGGTATTGGCGAGCTCTTTTGAAAGATACCCATCATGAAAATTTACTCCCCTCGAGTTGGGACTTCCCCCCCAGGGGGAGAGGCGAGGCTCCTACATACACAAAATTTTTTTCCCAGTTAACTGTCTCTATTACAAAAAATATATATTCGTTTCATTTGGTTTAGTGCAGTCTATAGATGTTAAACTCTATTTTCCTGCAATTTCCCCCATAGACGTAATGTATTAGAATTCTCTTGATTGTCCCTGTACACGAACCATTTGCTTGATCTTAACGAAAAGCTTACTGTTGCATCCCTATATGATACACATTTAGAATACCAAGTTTGAACTTTCTGCCATAATTTGTTTTTGAGATATGCTGACAACAGACAGACACACAGACACATACACAGACACACACACAGACACACAGACACACAGACATACACACATACCATTTGCTAAAAACATGATTTTCGTATTCAGGGGAACTCAAAACGTGTAAGTATAACAAAATCTCGCGATGAAAATTTGACCCAAAAACAATACTTTCTCTACCTTATGGGTAAGAGAAAGTAAAAATAAATAAATAAAATAGAGTGTAATGAGCGCCATCTATTAGATTAAAAGATTGAAAGAAAGGAAATGACCCTTGTAGCTTTTCAAAAATCTTTATTAGAGATTTTTTTTTTTTTTTTTTTTTTTTTATAAGGGGAAAAGATATTTAAGTAATTTTCAGAATTACTTAAGCAGCATTATTAACCTCCATTTCACCAAAAAGTTAATTCCTGCTTGTGCTTTTTTTTTTTTTTTTTTTTTTTTTTTCTGTAACTATTTATGCTAAAGAGCACTCGATGAAATGATAATAAGAGCATATTTTTATTTTTATTTTTTTAATTCAACCAAAAAATTTTCTGATGAAGAGAAAAACTGACGGCTTTACACTTTTTTAGCTGTTAATCTGTAAATAATTAAATTGTATTCCACTTAAATGGGTTTGATATATTCTCTATATATAAAGTTTATAAAAGAGACTAAAAATATAGATGCTTTTCCCTGTCATTATTACTCTTTGAACAGATAGAAGTTACTTTTAAAATCCAACTTTTAAAAATTTTTGGTGGCTGTTGAATAAAAAAGTTCCACAATCTGTACCAGGTGGCGCTGGCTACCGCAGAGTTTCCAAGCCACGTGGAAGGCATTTAGTATAGGAGGCTATACTCTGACTCATTTCGCTGCCCAAGATAAAATATATTAAAGGTCCATCTATGCATTTAGAAAAATTAAATTTTCATTTTGCATATAATATAAATTATTCATTACAATACTTAACATGAAAAAAGTATGGAAATTTAAAATATAAAAAACTGTATAACAAAAAAAAAAAAAAAAAAAAAAAAAAAACTGTAAAAAAAACTATAAGTGCGATTCTCCAAAATCTATACAGACTGAGTATTTGTGACCTATAATATGTGTATAAATTTTTTGCTCAATTGAATAAGACGTTTAGATGATATCGTACTTTTAAGATTTTGGTCCCCTAGGCCATAATGATAAAGAATTTTTCTTTGTGTCCCTGTAAAATAAAGGAGCTGGATTGATCAAATCAATAGGGTTCGTGCTACGGTGACTTGCAACATACGTACCGACTTACATCTCATTCGAGCAAAGCGTTTAGACGCAAGGGTGTTCACTCACACACATACACACACACATACATACATCATCGTAAAAATAGTGAGGACGGACTCAGGTGACCTCGAAACGTATAGAAACATCAAAATCTCAAATTCGGATTTTTGACATGATTACAATACTTTCCTCACTATAGTGTTCGGAAAGTAAAAATATTGTGTACTTATATTTAATCTTATATTTAATCTTATTTGAAAAGCATCTAACACAAAAGGAATTACAATTCTAACAATTTTCAAGTATAGCCGCAATATATCCAAATATTTCGGGTAACCCTGTAAACGAATAATGAATGTTTTCCATATAACAATCTACACAAAACATGCTTTTATGCATGCAATAAACTTTGTTCATTCCGTTTTGCCTATAAATGTTACACTGTACTTAAAAGAAATTTCTCCAAATACATAATGTATTTGAGTTCTCTTGGAATTACCTGTACACGAACCATTTGCTTGATCTCAACAAAAAGTTTAGTGTAGCATCCCTATATCAAGAATCGTACTCTCCACCCTTTTTTCAGAACATTCTCAGAAGAAAATTCCGCCTTTTTTTGCCACCAATAAATTCGTGCAAAAATACTTGCGATATATTTATAGTACTATGTGATGATTGTTCAGACTAGAGGTTATTTTATAAAAATAATGTTAGATTTGAAAATTTCTCATCTTTGAGAGTGTCCTGAAGAAAGGGCGGAGAGTACGAGTGTCTAATATATGATACACACTTAGAATACCAAGTTTGGACTTTCTCCTATTATTTGTTTTTTAGATATGTTGAAAACAGACACACAGACAAACCGCTAAAAACAGGATATTTCAATTCAGGGGATCTCAAAATAACAAAAACTTAATTTTGAAAATTTGACCCAAAAACAATAATTTATAGGTGAGAAAGTAAAACAATAGGAAGAAGAAGAAAACTTCAGTTTTATTTCCCATTGCTGTGGTCACCGGAATACTGTAATGTGAATGGGCCCTCCCGATTTCGGTGGGCCTCCTGGCAACCAACATTTTTTGACTCAGTCCGACACTAGATATGACTCCAATTAAAGACCACCATGCCAAAAATATTAAGGAAGGTGCGTAAGATAGGCATTCGGCTTTATGTTTTACATTTTCGCACAGTAAAAATTAAACATATTAAAATACGTCGACAGTAATTAATTGTCATGGGCATCTCCTTTCATCGAAATTTTCATTGTTCTTTAAGAGCAGGAAATGAAAGTTCAAATTTTAAATACACAAATATATCTCAGTTATGTCTCAGTTAAGTTTAAATAATGTTAAAAACATATAAAAAGAGACTTTTATTTAAAAACTCCATAAAAACACTTAAAATTCAAAATAACGGACTATTCATGGTATTTAAATTACAGTCTATTTTTCTATGTTTTCTAGTAAAAGTTCACATGTTATATTCGTACAACAACGTTATATTATATCATACGTGCATACTTGCCAACCATCTCATTATGAACCGTACAATTTTTAGTACCCGCCTTTTTTTTCACACCAATAATTTTTTAGAGTAATTTTAGCCTTATTTAATCGTAACAACATTTGGAGCGAATAACTCTAAAAGTATAGTGGTGTGAGAAAAGGGGCGTTTTTTCAGGGGGCATTAACAATTGTACGATTATTAATGAGATGGTTGGCAAGTATGTACGTGCCAACCTCCTTATTAATATTCTGTAGTGTTTCTAGTCCCACCATTTTTTCATACCAATAATTTTTTAGAGTAATATTCTCCAAATGCAATTACGATTAATCCTTTCGCGACCATGGATGTAGATTCGCGTCATTCGAAAATCTGTAACTTCACCAGTGGGCGTTTCTTTCGCAATTTGTATGATATTTATTTCTTAAGAATGTATCCTATATACATATTTGTACAGTCAAATATTCTATGGATACGAATACTTTGATTAGAAAGAATACAACGATAAAGTTTATCCATTTGTTATATAAATGTAAATACAGAAAATGTTGTTTTGAAATATCGTAACTTAGGAAAATAACGCCCACAGGCGGACCTTACCGTCAAAAAGACAAAAACATGCAGTCAGGATAGTGTTAAATAAGAAGAAAAGTACTCAAAAAGGATACTGGTATGAAAAAGAAGGCGGGGCTAACAATACTCCGGAATATTAATAAGTATGTCGGCAAAAATGACGTAGATTCACGTCATTTGAATATCTCTAACTCCTCCAGTGAGCGTTTTTTTCGCAATTTCTATGTTATTTATTTCTTAAAAATATACCCAATATTCATATTTGTACAATAAATATTCTATGAATATAAATGATTTGATTAGAAAGAGTGTAACTATAATGCATATCCATTTGTAATATAAATATGAATACAGAAAATTTGGTTCTCAAATATTGTAGCAGGGGAGAATAACGCCCACAGACGGACACTCCTGTGTAAAAACAAAAACATGTGGTGGCGAAAGTGTTAAGAAAACGCACTAGGGCGGGGCTAACTGTTTACGCATTCCAACAATAATAGCATACTTGCCAATCATCTCATTAATAACGTACAATTGTTAACGCCCCCTAAAAAAACGCCCCTTTTCTCACACGCTATGTTTTTAGAGTGAATCTCTCCAAATGTTGTTGCGATTAAATAAGACTAAAATTACTCTAAAAAATTATTGGTGTAGAAAAAAAGGCTGGTACTAAAAATTGTACGGTTCATAATGAGATGGTTGGCAAGTATGTAATAGGTTATCTCTTGTAATTATTTTTTTCCATTTTACCGCTAATTTATTTTTCATGTTAATCTTGTTATCCATATTTTTGTATTAGAATATTTTAGGGCTCGTACACCTCAAATTATTTAAAGTTTAACAAATAAAGTGATTAATAATGGCAAAACAAATAGATGTTATTACTGATTAATCCTTCACTAATCACATATTTATATAATGATTTTTTGCAAAATTAATCGGGAATGTCGTTTTTTTATTTAGCTTTCGTGGCTGTGCTTTTCAAAAGAATGCAAGATTTTTTTTTTTTTTTTTTTTTTTTTTTAAACTGCAAAATATATTGTGAAATTTATGTTCCCCGTGAAAACACAAGTATATATTTTACACCGTAAATTAAATTAAAAATATTTTGCACTAGATAGGATTTATGTGGTTTTATCATAGGAGTGCTTTGTGAAGTCGAAGGTCAAGAAAATTTGCTATTGTGAAATAGCAGGTAAAGGTTAAAAGAAATAATATTTTGTCTAATTACGTTAAAAACGCTTTAAATACACGTAAAATTAAATTTTATATAAAAGATGTTGAAAATTTTTTATCCGAAGCTTTTCGCTTTAATAGCAAAGCATCATCAGGGATTTTTATTATTTGTTTCCAATGAGCAGTTTTAAATATTTTTTTCTTTTCACAGTCAACAGTTAAATCTTTTAATAACGTAAATATCAGCAAAGTCCATTTGAAGTCCGGTAAAGGTTTTATCAAGGAGCTAAAAAAAAATAAGTAAAGCTGGAACTAATAAAATATCACACGAGGCTATTGTAGGAGAAAAACCATCATGAATTAGCATAAATAAACTATTAGCTATTTTATAATATTGTGCCAAATTATTGCCAAAATTGCAGCATCGTTGAAATTTATTGTAAATAAGCTGTTTCAGCTTCTCTTTTTTTCTTAGCTCCTTGATCCAACCTTCACCGGACTTCAAATTGACTTTGCTGATATTCACGTTATTAAAAGACGACTGTGAAAAGAAAAAATATTTAAGAACTGCTCATTGGAAACGAATAATAAAAATCCCTCATGATGCTTTACTATTAAAGCGAAAAGCTTAGGATAAATTTTTTTAACATCTTTTAAATAAAATTTAATTTTACGTGTGTTCAAATTATTTTTAATATAATTAACAAATGACACGTGTTCAATTTAACTTTTTTTTGAGATAATGTATAATATTTTGTGTGTTATTCTGGGCTAGTGCGTTGAGTAATACTTTCCGTTTCTCCTGTAAGCAGAGTTCCCAACTTTTATAATTTATTCACGAGCATTTTTAGCCCCGCCTTCTTTTCACACCAGAAATTTTTTAGATTATTTTTCTTTAATATATGACAACGATTAAATTAGAAGAAAATCATTTTGCAAAATCTCCGGTATTAAAATGAGGCGGGGCTAAAAATACTTGTGAATAAATTATAAAAGTTGGGAACACTGCCTGTAAGTATATTTTGCATTTTTTTTTTTTTTTTTTTTTTTTCGTTTTACACTGTTACGAGGGTGGGAACATTGAAATTTCTAAAGTACTCAATAGAAATGTTTTTTTAGTTTCGTTTTTTTTCTTTTTCTAACTAGGTTGAAAAGTGTTTATGATTTTGGATTGATAAATCCTAGATCCCGTAATTTTCTTGAAATTCTTTGAAACAAATGTATGATCTTCAAATTTACTCAAATTAAGACATACCTGTTGAAATTGGGATGAACATCACGAACGGTTCGTGTTCAGGGACATCCAACATTTTTCAAATTGTAAAATCGATGTTTGTTATTCATATACACAAGAAAATGCTATCTATCGAATATACATGAGTAGCATTAAAATGTACAGATCCACACAAAAATATTCAGATACAGTAAGAACTAAAATTGGAATTTGCTTGAATTGCGTTTTCGTTAATATTTAGTGTTTCTTACAATTTTTTGATAAAGTTTAAAAATTATTACGATTTGAGTCGATTTGTATGCTTGTACTTCCGTTAGTCTAGCCGCCTCTATCGTCCGTAAAATTACCTTTTTCATGAAAAAGAGTCTCGACTTCACTCGTTCCTCTAAAAAAATATTTTACTTAAAAAAAAAAAAAAAAAGTTTTTACATGTTTGTGCTCAACACTGTATGTGTATATATGTGCCAGTGACACCTATAGAATCAATTACTAAGAATAAAATTTGAATAATTTAATCATGGATACGTAAAATTATTTAAAGAAATAATGTAATGTTTTAGAGGAACGCGAAAAGGCGGGGCTTACTATTCAAAATAGGGAAATACACCGACGACAGCATATTACAATAAATATAAATAGTACAATCGGTTTATATACAGAAACTTTCCTGCCACCCCCCCCCCCCAAAAAAAAAAAAAAAAAGAAAAGAAAAAAAAAGCCAATGCATTAGGTTTTAAATAATTTTGCATTGCACAGATCAAAACAGAATGAATATTTATCAGTCAGAAGCTAAATAATAATAATTATAATAATAACAGTAGTCTGTAAATATGGTATGTTAAGATTTAATATTTATTGCGCTATACTAAAATATTCAGGTATACAGTGCGTTAAGAAATTATAAGACCACAAGTGTATTGGTGCATTTCTGAAGAAGAGAGCATAATATGCAAATTTTTAGTTGCGTATTTAAAATTGATAAGAAAACGCATTCTATACTAATTCCAACTTTTAAAATTAAATTAAATTTCATTAAAACTTATTCATTTTTTTTTAAATTAAAGACTGTGACTGTTAAGAAATTATAAGACCACTTGAGAAAATTAGCATATTATACATGACGTCAAACTCAATATAAAGCGCATGCGTCAGTATTTCGTAAAAGCATTACCTAAGAAGCAAAGGCTTAGGTTTTGAATGTGTTATCTGCGATTAATTTGACGATGCCTCAAGGTAAAGAATTATCGGAGTGCGAAGTGAGAAAAGTTTTATTTTATAAAGGTTCTGGTAAATCTGAAAGAGATATTGCGAGGTTAATGAACCGTTCTAAAACTGCCATTCATAATGCCATAATTAGAAAAGATTACTGAAACAAAATAAAACGATCTGGTAGAAAAAATATTTTGACAGCACGTGATAATAGACAAATTTTTCGACTGTCAACTAAAAAAGGTCTTTCAACTCGTGAAATTTCGAAACGTTTCAGCAAGAAAACTTCACATGTAACAGTCTGGAAGAGTCTCAACTTAAATATTAATACGAAATTTATGAAATTGAAGAAAAAGCCAACGTTATTGAAATGCCATCGAGGAGAAAGATTAAAATGGGCTAAAAATGTCATGTTATGGAATGATGAGTGGAAACAAATTATATTTTCTGATGAAAAGAGATTTAACCTTGATGGTCCCGATGGTTCCAAACACTATTGGCATGACTTGAGGAAGGCACCGAAAGAATGCTTCAGTCGACAAATGGGTGGAGGATCAGTAATAATTTGGGGAGCTTTCAGTTATGAGGGGTTGTGTGATTTACAGCGGATTTCGGGTCATATGAACTCTACACAATATCAGTCTATGCTATATGATCATATGATACCGTTTGGACCTTTATTAGGTGGTGCTAACTGGATGTTTCAACAGGACAATGCTGCTTGTCATACATCTAAATCCACACAGGAGTAGTTTAAAAAAGAAATAATTAATGTTTTGCCATGGCCAAGTCGAAGTCCAGACATGAACATCATGGAAAACCTATGGGGTATATAATCTCGCGAAGTTTATGCTAATAATAAACAATTTTCATCTGCCAATGAACTGGAAATAGCCATTGTAAAAGAATGGTACAATATTTCTATAACTGAACTTAATCACCTGGTTACTTCAATGAAAAACAGAGTGTTTGAAGTCATCAGGAAAAATGGAGAACCAATATCATAATAATTTTTTATACAATTTTGTTTTTTGACAAGTGGTCTTATATTTTCTTAACAGGTTATTTTTCACTTATTGCTAATATATATTTTAATTAAAGATTTATTGCATTATACCAAGTTATTGCAAACTAATTATAAAAAAATATAGAGCAATATGTTATTTTATGTATTTAAATTAGATTAAAATCTTTATTTTTGTTATAATTTACAAAATTAAAGTGGTCTTATAATTTCTTAATGGACTGTATTAAGGGCTTCAACTGAAAATAACTGAAAGTTAATTTTCGTTTGTGTTAAGCATTTTTAACGCTTTCCAACAATGTTTAAGAGTGATGATGAATTCAAATAACGTGCTGTCTGATTTTCTATCCTCACTGTCTATCTGTTGTACAGAGTTGCCAAGTTCTTTTATTTATTCCGAAGTACTTTGAGCCTTGTCTTTATTTCACACCACTTAATTTATAGGATATTATCTATAACTATGATAATATATAGAAAAAAATAACTTATAACGAAAGTTGTGCGGGAAAAGGCGGAGCAAAAGGGGCTCCGGAATAAATTAAGGAACTTGGCAACTCTGGTTGTGTGAGGAAGTAGGCAAAATATTTTAAAGGTTAAACGAAGCAACAGATACGGACAGTGGAAAATATTAATATTCTGTGCTTACCGGGGGATTTTTCATTTTTCCTTTTCATTTTTGCTTGTTTAAAAAATTTATATGCCAATATCAACTTCTCACAAAATTAAAATATTAAAAACTAAACTAACGCCATTATTATTATTATTATTTTAAATAAAGTATAAATATCAATTTTGTATTTCAAATAGTTTTTATTTTATTTTATTTATTATTGAAGAAAAAATTAATAATATTTACTCGGTTGGTTGGTTGGTGTCGTGTCTATGGGGAGAACTATAGAAAACCATGAGCGTGCAAAACACAGCCGGCCAACTCCTCACTGTATATTTTAATATTTTTATTAAAAGTTTTTATGAATATATAAAAGAAAATCTCTGTCTTGTATACAAAAGAGTGTGTTATAACGTTACTGATGGCGGTTTGTGAGATAAAATTGATTCTCGCTATATTGAATGACTATTCTTCACAAAGAAACAGTCGGTTTATTATACTGGAAATCTTTCTAGACGCAGGTCTTTTGAGTTTTAGGGCTTCAGTATACATGGTTTAATGAGTTAAGCTTTTTTATTAAACATTAAAGTAAAAGGGCCTTAGTTATTAGCTTGTAGCTGGTTAATTCCTTCCCCCTCACTTTCTTCTATATGTATCTGTAGAGGTAGTATTGGATTCGTGAAGATTTTCAAACACCAGTTTTCGATGTATATACACGTTTTGGGATGTCCTGAATATGATTTGATGGTTTTCAGAAAATGTCTGTCTGTCTGCGTGTATCACAAATTTTGTGGACGCAGTAACTTACGAACTAATGAACGAAATTTAACCAAACTTAATATTTAGTTGGGCCTTGCAAAAAATTGGCGTTGATTAGATTTGGGGATCAATAGCTCCACAGGTGGCGCTGTGCATTTTTTCAAAATTTTTAACATGGCAGTATGGACAAAATATCATGCAAATGTTCAAAATGAGAGTTATTTTTAACATGCGATTGTAAAATTAATATGAATTATTGATAATGGTCGTAGTGAACCAAAACAAAAGTTTGTACATGTGAGAACACCATTTCGACACATGGGGAGGGTGTACTCCCTTGGGGGTGTAAATTTTCAATATGGGTATCTCTTGAAACATCTCGTCATTACCTTTAAAAGGAATGGTTGAACCATTGATATGTGACAATAAAAAAAAGGTCATCGTTTTTTTTTTTTTTTTTAAATAATGAAAATAAAAAATTAGAAAAGAAAATCGTATTTCTTCATATATTGGCAAAAAATATTGACTTTCTTTCGGCACTTAGTGATATAATTATGTCTTGCAAAAATCATCTGCACTTATAATGGAAAATAATTTAATATCTTAATAAATAACCTGTATTGCATGCATTTTCTGTAAAATTATATAGAAGAAAGTCTTGTGGTGGCCACATCATATTTATTTATTTATTTATTTATTTATTTATTTTTTTTTTTGTAAATTCTTCTACTGATTACTGATAATAACATTCCAACCGAGAGGTTGAAAAAAACATTTTAAAATCTTGCGCTTTTCAAAAGGGTCAGTTTCTGCGCTTAATTCTTTGAAAGATTTGCTTTAAGTCCCTGATTCTTAAGCCATCTTTCGTGAAAAACTGTTCACAAATCACTTCCAAGCTCTTTGGAATTGTGGAGAGTTCAGTTTAGATCTCAATCTTTTCCTTGGTTCACTCTTGTAAAGTCATTTTTTTCCACAAAATTTAATAAAATTTGCTACTTTTTTTTTGTGTGCGTGTTAGAGTCCAGCATGGATCGATCAAGCTTGATCCGCACCAGACCTGCAATTAGATCCGCAATCCGACCCATGCCCTGCAGTAAATTGATGTTTATATTTATCTGTATAATAAAGATAATTTAATTTCTATCACAGATATTACAGTTATAGTAATGAATATATCATTCGCATAGCAGCCAAATCCATTGTTTTTTGCGGAAGACTTCAAACTGCCGGCATGTTTCAGCTGTTTTCAGTAATATAAATCGTCGAAAATATACATAACATTTTTCATTTAAAAGTACTGGTGTCCATTCTGATTTAAAAGTTTAAAAACTTGGCTGCTCTCTCATTGAGAGATGTAAATATTAAGTAAACATTTACTAGAATATAATTACGTTAAGATTAGTAATATGCTTATAAACAAAATTCACATTTTATTTTAACAAAATTTCGCTTGTAATAAGACTTGTTTTCAAAAAATGTGCTGTTCTAAATATTTTGACATTGTATAAAAAAAATTATAACCAGAAAGCAAGTCTACATTGGAAGACAAATAATTTCTTCATATAAAGTTTTATATGTTGAGTATTAATATTTTAACAAATGTAATTAAACTCATGTCAAGAATCATGTTGCTTTAAACTGCTATTGAGAAAAAGAAGGTAATTCAATCTCTGTAAGTAAAGAAAAATATTCATTTTTGAAATATATACAAATAGTACTTCAAAGAAATTACTTTGCTGGTAGACCCGCAGGTTGAAACTTATGAAAATTTATGAAAACTCAACCAACTCTTGACCTGACCGCAAAGCGAGCAACCACTTGTACCCGACCGGAATTACGTAATATTTTTCTTACCGATTTAGAAAATATAGAATCATTTCACAACTTTTTGATTTAAGTAACGCTTAATTGCTGAATTACTCTATTTTTATGTGTCAATTAATGAAATTTGTTCTAATAAAGCTCACGGGAGGAACAAAAATTGAGGGGTTATTTATTTATTTTTATGTCTTCACTTTATTTTGTTTAGCCACCATACAAAAAAATGAATATTAAATAAATTTGTGCGTATAGGTGTTATTAAGAGTTTTTTTAACAGTTATGTTATATTAATTTAAGATTGTACCTATACTGCATTTATTTTTAAATAATGTAACTGTGATTAACTTTTAAATTATGTGTGGAAATAGTCATTCAGAATAGAAAAAAATTTAATGAGCTCTCGTCAGTATTTTATTATTATTATTATTACAGGGATGGAACACGGGCGCAGAATTCATACCACTATCAATGTAAGAAAATTTTCTATCTCTTAAATCGACGATATTATAGGCAGAGAAATTTCTTAAACACATTCCGGTATGAATTCTGCGCCCGTATTCCATCCCTGTTATTATTATTTCAACTAGTAAGCCCCTCATGTTGGCGTATTTATAAAATATTACATTATTGAACAAGATGATTTTAAATATTCATAAATAAATCATTGAACTTTTATGCTCATTAATCGATGCAGTAAATATCACTGGCATATTTATATGCACCCGGCACATAAACTGCTAAAAAAAAAAGTCTTAAGATTTTATTTTATAGGAAAACTTAAAGACAAACTTTGTTTTTCATGAAAAATGTGCCTTACGACCGCAATAAATTTTACTAACGGCAAGAACTGTATTAAAAAGTATACTATTTAACATAAAATATGTACAGTCGGGGAAAAAAAACGCAACACTCAACGTAACTTCGTTGCTAATCGATGTAGAAAAATGTAATAGGTATCATTCGACGGGGAATTGTGAGTAGTTTCAGAAAATGAACTGAAATTTTGAATAAGGGGTCGTCTACATATTAAAACGCGCACCAACTTTGATTTTTTCAATGGTAATGCCCCATTTTTATTTTATATTTGAATTCCTGGAAACAACGCGAAAAAGTATATTGGTTGTATATTTTACTTATTTTTTCACAGATTTATAAGCGTTCAAAGTTTGAAGGTGCTATATTTTTTTTTTTTTTTTTTTTTTTTCCCCTAATCCTGAAAAATATGGGTGTGCAAATTTGCAGCTCATTCCAGTTATTAGTTTTCGAGATATAAATAAATCTTTCTTTTGGAGTGGTTTAGGGGGCCGTCTCTTATACAGTTTTGCATGAGATAACGAATCAAATCTTTAAAAATAACAAAGAAAATTAAACAAAATATTTTTATTTTTTATTTACGGGTTAAATTATATAACAACAACGTCAAATGCAAAGAAATGAAACAAAAATGATGATTTTTAGATATTAGTGTTAGCATCAAGAATTCCTGTTTTCTAAAGAAGACCAGCCCCGACTTCATCGTTCTTCAAAACAAAACAATACAGAAAAAAAAAGTAAATGTGACATTGAGTATTCGTGTTAAACACCTTATTTTATGTTGACAAAAATTCGCACAAGTGGTATTTACTTCATCGATTAATTGGTGATAAATTTTGAATCTTTTAAACGAACACTAGAAGAAAAAAAAATTAACTAAATAGGCGGGGTTTACTGTTTTAAATAGAAAAATAGGTGTAATGTGAAATTGTCAAATATAAATAACGAATGGAATTGGAATGCAAGACAGACTTGTAAACTCGTTTCTTAACTACCATCATTGTTAAAAAAAAGCTTAATCATTTGCTTCATATATTGTTTTATTTTATTTTATTTATTTACTTATTTATTTATTTTATAGGGGGGAGGGATATTATTTTAAGGACACTTTAGTCTTTAAAATTTTATTAATATATTTTAATTTTATACATTTTTAAAAACATTCTTTAACTTTTATAAATATATTTTAACACTTTTTGCGACCGCAGGATTTTGTCTTTTTGACAGTAAGACCCGCCTACGGACATTATACTCTCAAAATATAATATTTTAGAACAAATTTTCTGTATTCACGATTATGTTACAAATGGATATACATTATAATTATATTCTTTCTAATCAAAATATTTATATCAGTAGTATATTTTGTTGCAAAAATATGAACTCTGGGTATACACTTAAGAAATATGTAACACACAAATTACGAAAGAAACGCCCACTGACAGAGTTACAGATTTTCAAATGGCGTGAATCTACGTCAGCAGTCGCGAAAGGGTTAATTAAGAAAATATATTTTCATAGAAATTATAAAACGAATCGTACAGTTCCAAAGAGTTCAACTGACCAAAAGTTGGTAAGTGCGATTAAAATTGTTTAATATTTACTTCATGAACCCTTACAATAATTTATCCGAAAAGGTTTAGCTTATGCGTTGTTGTATATATATATATATATTATTTCATTTCGTCTATTATGTTAACTACGAAAGAAAATTTAAGCTTTATTGGTGATCAGTACAGCTATAACAGACACTTTTACTTGAAAAATATTGCACTTTTTTCAAAGAGTACTGTATGGACTAATCGCAAGTATAATGTATTTAAATAGACCTAAATTTATCTAAAAAAGTACTGAAGTATATACAAATTTAAAAAATTTAATTTAGGATAATTAAGGAACTGGAAAGACGCAGTGTTTTACTAATTTTTATAATTATTTTTTTCCAGAAACATTTCCGGTGTGAAACTTTAAAATTTTGTCTATTTCTTATAGGATCTTAATCTTATTTTTCTACATGTACAGATAACCCCCTAACACATTTTTGATTATAACTCTATAAATACTAAAGATAAAGTATAGAAACAGTATACTTTTCCGCACTGCCAGACTCTGAGAAATTCGAAAATGAATTCAAAATTAGGTGTTGGTGTTGCAAAAATTAAAGTTGGCGCTCATTTCAATATGTAGATGACCCCTAATTCAAAATTTGACGACATATTCAGAAAGTGCTTTTAATTTCCTGTTGAATTATGTCTATTAGATGTTCCTGCGTCAATTAATAACGAAATTACAGCGAATGTTGCGGTTTTTTTTCCCCGACTGTACATGTGCAAGTTCACGAAAAAAACGAACTAGTTCAAACTCAAGTTCATCGTGTAAAAAACGAGCTAGTTCGCGCTCAAACTCATGTCTGAAAGAAATGAACGCGTTCAGTTCAAGTTCTTTTTTAAAAACGAGCGAAACTCATTAAAAGTTCATTTTTACTTAAATTTTTATCAATTTTTTCTAAATAAATTTTTTTCTTTGTGAACACTTTCATTAGGTAATTTAAATTTTTTTCCTTCTTCTGTATTCAATAGGAGAAAGTATTAGATTAGTAATTATTTCGATTTCCAGTTTTCGATATATTTACGCGTTTTGAGACCCCAAAATACGATTTGACCGTTTTTAGAAAATGTCTGTGGGTGTGACAAAGTTTGTGGCGACTATATATATCAGGAACTACTGCCCAGAATTGCATATACTTTTATAAGTATATGCACCTGGACCTAAATTACTTTCTGTCAACTTTTGAAGTCCATTGCTCAACAGGTGGCTCTGATATACAGGGATTACCACAGTTTAAGGGTTGTCCATATCTTAGGAACTATTACTTAGAATCGCATATAAATTTATATGTAGTTGCAACTTGGCATATATTGGTGTTTTTCAATATTTGGTGTCAATAGCTCAAGAGGTGAGCTGTAATACAGCGATTTTCTCATTTTCAGAGAATGCTATAGCTCAGGAACTACTGCGCAGAATTGCATATAAATTTATGCGTAAATGCACCTTATCATAAATTAGATCTTATAAAAATTTGGGGCCAATCGCGGAACAGAGTGCTATAAAGTGATTTCCATGATTTAAGGGAAGGCTATATCACAGATTCTATTGCATATAATTAAAAAAACGGTGATATATGAGAAAACCAATATGAGACATTATGCTGTTTCAATGTGGATTCATATCAGCCAATAGATAGCGCTGCTATAGTAAAAATTTTCTTGAGAACAGGAAGGCTATATCTCAACTTCTATGTCAGAAAACTGCCCAAAACTTGATTTGATGGGAGAAAAAGTGTCTGCATACATCATTGCAGATAATTTTAAAAGATAATAATTTTAATAAATTATTTGTTCTAAGTGAATTTGTATAGAAAAATATAGAATAAAGTCTTGCGATAGCCACAACATACTAGTTTTTAATTACCATGAAGGTTATTCTTAATTTAATTCGTTAAAGTAGCTTAATTGTAGCAAAAATTTATTTAGTGGACGTCACTGTCGTTGGGTATTGCTAATAATAAGGGAACATGCCAAGTACTGTGAAATGGAAAAGTGCAGCTTTTCCGTTCTTTCTTTCTTTTTCTCCAACAATTGAAATTAGAAGTTGTAGTCTTTAAATCTTTTATTTATTTATTTATTTATTTTTAGTTTCTTCTTAGTTTTCAATAAAAAAAAGTATTGTATTCGTAAAAAAATTTCACTTCTAGTTTTCGATGGATTTACATATTTTGGAAATTCCAGAACATGATTAGACTATTCTTAAAATATGTCTGTCTGCGTGTGTGACAAAAATTTTATTCCAACAATATCTCAGGAACTACTGCTCCCAATTATATGAGGTTGACATTTTAATATTTTCAAGATACAAGTTTTCTGTCGTAATTTTTAATAATTTAAAATAAATTTTGTATTTTTGTCTAAATTGTGAAAGATAAAAATAGTTTAGATCAAACTCCAAAATTAGCTGGAGGGGGGTGGGGAGAAATGCTGTTATTTTCATACGGCAGTGGAACTGCTGAGCTGAGCCAATGTATGTATCTCGCAATAAAGTGCAAGTGAGTTGGCAGGCGCCGACATCCAGTTATGGTAATCTTGTCAGCCCGATTCTCCATAAGTCAGTCAAAAATTCCTTTTCTAGCATAAGTTTTCCTGCATTTTGAAAGCTCCACCAGTGTTCTAGAGAT
This sequence comes from Salticus scenicus, assembly GCA_963930645.1. Classification (NCBI taxonomy): domain Eukaryota; kingdom Metazoa; phylum Arthropoda; class Arachnida; order Araneae; family Salticidae; genus Salticus; species Salticus scenicus. The sequence goes on along the minus strand of OZ005660.1, from coordinate 175,328,265 downwards.
TTTACTGCGAATCTGGTAGACCGGGAGTACCGGGTTTGAGCCTATTTCGGGGTCGTTGCTTTTGTTATTCGAAGTTTTTCATGGTTTTCTCAGAAACTCACGGAAATACGGGCTAGGATTCCTTTGAAAGACCGCCTGCTCCCACAGAGGATATCCCTTTACCTGGCCAATATCATTAGACTAGACAATCGGCCTTAAAAACCACGTGCCACGCCATACACTCACTTTAAGAATGCATAGTACTGTCTTCTTTTTATACATATCTTAATTATACATTAACTTAATAACAAAATTTTTCCTAATCTCCTTTAAATTCCTTGCCACACTTTTTTTTTTTTTTTTTTCTCAGAGCAAAAAGTATTATTATAAAAAGTATTAAATTTGAAACGAAAATTTATGAAGTTTAAAAGAGGAGTCCCATATTTTTCCCTAAAAGTCCGGCAGTGTGAAAATGTGAATAAATAGATAAATAAAAAGTCACGAATGAAACACAAATATTGTATCAATAATCTCTAAAAAGGATTTTTTTTTTCCGGAGAGTTGAATTTAAAGTATGTGAAATACATTCTAAAAAAAAAAAATCAAATAAAAACATATTCCTGACAATTTTTCTTAAATTGTACATAATATCTACGTTATAATCGTTTATTTGTTGAAATTCAAATATATGACTATGTTTACTTAAATTCTTTCTTTGTTTTCTGCAGTAAAGGGTAGGTAAAAGTATAAAGTATGGAAATGGTTTAAAAAAGTGTTATTTAATCTTTTAACTGGTATAAGAAATTTCTAAAGTAATTCTTGCTACACGTAAAAATTATTAAAACATGCACTTTAAAACAAATTATTATGCAAAAACGTTTAATATATATATATATATATATATATATATATATCCTTTACTCTTTTTAATTAAATGATAATAATAAATCTTACGAAAAAAGGAATAAAAAGCTAGATAAATTTAACAAGAATAAAATATATTTGTATTCCATCTATCTCTGTAACAAAGCGCTATGAAGAACTGTCGCTATATGATATACCGACTTTATTTTTATTTTTTCTTTTATAAACATGGGACTGCTGTCGCTTTCTTACCCCACTGACCTTCGTGAATTTGACGCCTAAATTTTCTCTTCTTGCATCTCTAGGAATCGACCACCCATATTTTGGAGAACAGAAAAGGAAAGTGCCGAAAATGATAAGATCTTTCGTACAGAAAAAAGAAAAAAAGCCATCCAGAATCAAGCGTCGAAACCGCATTGCGGGGGGGTAGCTACTGATAGTATTATATACAATGACAACTGCCCGATTCCTAAAGTAATTACTGGACAGGACATTTCATTTCGCAGATAAGGACAAGAAAGGGATCCACAGTTCCGCTGAAGACAATCCCACACCTGTTTTTACTTAAAAAATAAGAAGAATTTAGCTATTGTGCGATTGTGTTTACGTTTCAATAAATACTATTTATTGTACAGCATAGTACTGCCCAGACGACAGATTACTTAAAAAATATAAAGTATTTAAAAAAGTCTCAAGTGTCTGCGTGTGTGGAGGAGGGGGAGGGAGGCGAGGGGACAATTAAAAGAAACAACGAAAGTTTCTAATTTTTATATTTTCACTTCAGAATACCTAAGCGAACACGAATTCCTATGATTTCTGTGCTTTTTTCTTTCTGTACTTATGATTTTAGTGTTTAGAGGAATTTAAAATAATTTATACTCTTTAAAAGGATGGTGAATGTTATAAAACCTTTTAATTTCCCATCATACTAAAAGTATGAGGAACTTTCATAATCGTAAAATTTTTTGATGATTTTGCATGTTTTGAGAGTGAAGAATTCGAAGATCGCAATTTCGGTGTAGTATCTGGCTAAGTATCAGTTTATTAGTATGTTAACTCGTTATCCTTTGTATACGACATTTCAAAAGCAAATGATCGCAGAGAGGACGGGCCAGTTTTAAAATATCATTTATGTCATTCCCAAGAACACTATTTGTTTTCAGTACTCAGTGCTCTAATTTGGAAATTTCACAAGTCATTGTAAGTTTACGATTTTCATAACATTGAAGAATAGGGGAAATTTTTGCATAAAAGTGTACTACGAAATGTATTTTCATAGTAAAGAATGAACCAATTTTAAAAAATCATTTAAGATGCTGGCAGGAATATCATTAACTATGAACATTTTACTTTGAAAATTCGTATTTTTTGAAAAAAAAAAAAAATTCTTAACACGGCAGATTTGGGAAAAATTTCGCATAAAGGTATATCATGAGGATTATTTTCATCGCATACATGTTGGATAAAATTTAAAATATCATTTATGATACAAGCATGAACTTTATAAACTATTGATATTCTATTCTGAAAACTTCGTAAGTCATTTGAAATATGCGATTTTTTTTTTTATCATCGCATAATAGGAACAGTATTAATTGACATGCATTAATAATATTACTAGCGACATTCTCCAGCTAGCGAATCACCATTTTAAATGAATCACTATAATTAATGAATTCTCAAAATTGCATATCGTTATTAATTTTTATCATTCAGAAGAAAATGAAAAAAAAATGTTCGGGAAATAACTCGCACTGAGTTCCTGCTGCTTTCGGCAGCGCAGGCCTGTCAACGACCCTAACATCTTAACGACACTATTTTTTATAAGTCACTAATTTTATTTTATATAATTTTGTAAATCAGGGAAAAAAAAAAAAAAAAAAAAAAACTCATTTCTGATTGGGGAAAATCATGTGGGCGCTGCGCCGCACGCATTTAAAATTCATCTTTCTTCATGAATCACTGTACTTTTTAAAGTGACACAAAGAAAAAAATTATTTTTTGAACGATGAAATCATCCGTCGGGTTTACGCTGCCTGGTGCTGTGTACCCACGCGCGCGCTGCACGCATGGGACGTCTCCTGTTAATTTTACATTTTCTAAAGTGTATTCGAAATCGATTCGTCACATCCATAAACCGAATATTGCAAGTTTTCAACACTCTAACTTAATTTCTACGTTTTTTGCCCCTTCCCACCTCGCCTTACAATTTTACATTTTCGAAAATATCCGCAATTGTTTCCTTGCACCCCCACCAGTAAATAACTAAATAAATAATAAAAATTAAATTAAAGAGACCAACTAAAAATCCCAAAATTAAATAAATCTACAAAGTAATGTAAAGTACGTCTTATTAAACTCTAAACTAAAAGTATATATTATTAAACTCTAATGATATAAAATTGAAAGAAAAACTAGTATGTTGTGGCTACCACAAAACTTTCTTCTGTATTTTTCTATTACAAATTCACTTAGTTCAAATAATTTACAAGAACTACTATTGATTAAAAATATCTACCCTGATGAATGCAGGCGATTTTCATCTTAGAGCAAACTAACATTAAATATCCAAAGAAAGACAGTTTAACTAACATCTCAAAAAATTCGTTTTCATAATGGTTATCTCATATATCAAGCTTCGTACAGTTAAATGCCATAGAAGTCAAAATATAGTTTTCTGTTCTCGGAAAAAATTGCAGTATAGCAACTTATGCCACTTATTGGCTGTTATGCATCCAAGTTTAATTAGCATAATGTCATATAATGACTTTCTTACACATCAAGTGTTGTTTGATTATACGCATTAGAACCTGAAATATAGTCTTCCCTTAAACTGAGGACATCGCTGTACAGCAGCGCCACCTCTTGAGCAATTAGTACCAAAAGTTGCTTCGCACTATTTTTTGTAAAGGTGCATCCATATATAAATTTTTATGTAATTTTGAGCAGTAGTTCCCGAGATATAGCCTTTCCTTAAATTGTAAAAATTGCTGCATAATCGAGCCACCTTTTGAGCAGTTGATACCAAAAACTTATAGGAATTTACATATGTCAAGATACATACACATATAAATTTATATAATTTTTTTATGCAGTAATTTTTTAGATATAGCCTTCTATGAAATTGTGGAAATCGTTGCATAGCAGCGCCACTTGTTGGGCAGTTGATACCGAAGGTTGACAGGCACTAATATAGGTTAAGGTGCATCTACATGTAAAATTATATGCATTTCTGTGCAGTAGTTCCTGAGATACATTTGCCACAAAATTTTGTCACACGCATGGAGATAGACATTTTCTAAAAATGGTTAAATCGTATTTTAAGCTCTCAAAACGTGTAAATTTACCGAAAACCAGATGCAGAAAATTTTTGAGAATCCAATACTTCTATTGAATACAGAAGAAAGTAAAAAACAGCATGTTGTGGCCACCCCAAAACTTTCTTCTATATATTCCTATAGAAATTCACTCAGTAAAAATATTATATTAAAACTATTATTTCTTAAAATATTCTAAAATAATGAATGCAGACAAATTTCATCTTAACGCGAAATCTAAGAAAAGAAAGACAATTTTGTTCTCTGTAAATAGTCTTTTAAAATGTGTTTTCATAACGGTTATCTCATAAATCAAGTTTCGTACAGTTATATGCCATAGAAGTTGAGATAGTCTCCCCGTTCTCTGAAAAGAATTGCGCCATTTATCGGCTGATATCTGTCCTGATTGAATCAGCATAATGTCACATAATGGCCTTCTTACATATCAAGTTTTGTTTGATTGTATGCAATAGAACATGAGACAGAGCCTTCCCTGAAATTGCAGAAACCGACGAAAAGCACTGCCACCTGTTGAAAGATTGACACCACAAGTTGATAGACGCTAATTCATGTCAAGGTGCATCTACGTATAAGTTTATATACAATTCTGTGCAGTAGTTACCGAGATATAGCCTTCCCGTAAATTGTAGATATCGGTGTATAACAGCACTACCCGTTAAGCAATTGGCACCAAAAGTTGATAAACACCAATTTAGGTCATAGTGCATCTGCAAAAAAAACTTATATGGGAATTTGGGCTGTAGTTCCTGAGATATAACCATATCTATAATTGTGGAAATCCCAGTATCGAAGCGCCACCTGTTGAGCAATTGGCATTAAAAGTTGATAGGCACTAATGTATATCAAGGTGCAACTGCATATAAATTTATATACAATTCTGTGCTGTAGGTTCCGGAGATACAGGCGCCACTAAATTTTAGTCTCCCTTACTGACACATAGACAGACGGACATTTTCTAAAAGTTATCAAATCGTGTCTTCTCAAAGCGTGTAAATCCATCGAAAATTGGAAGTCGAAAATTTTTAAAAATCCAATACTTTCTTCTGTTGAATATAGAAGAAAGTAAAAATAATATAATTACCAGAGAGCATTTAAAAATTTTTTAAACTTTAAAAATTTTGAGTTTTGTATTAAAAATTTAATTGTACTTCGGAAAGTTTTAATGTTAAATTAAATTAAACTAGTTTTTTCTTGAAAAGAACTTCATTTTTATACTACATGTCATTATACTTCAATGGATATGTATGCAAGTTTTCATAACTCTATAAGATTAAACTACAAAAGAAAAAAAAACTTTCGTTGATTTTTAAGGGCAAATATGGATTTCTGCTGGTACACTTTTTGCACACTAATTTTTTTACTTGAAAAATATTGTATTTTGTACAATAACTCTTCTTTTTGCTTTCTATTTCATTTACACTTCTTTCTTTACTTCAGACAAAAATGATTAATTTGAGTTTGAGCTTGAATTGGTTTTTCCCGCTCAAGTTCGAGAAAAAAATGAACTTCGCTCAACTCAAGTTCATAATTTAAAAAACGAGCGAAGTTCAACTCAAAGCTCAAAAATTTTGAGCTAAGCTCATGAACGCGCTCAAATGAGCGCGTTCTTGCACAACACTGTTGCTAACCTCCTAATTAATATTTCGTAGTATTGTTAGTCACGCTTTTTTTTCACCAGTAAATTTTTAATCTAATATTCTCCAAATGCAATTACGATTATATAAGAAGAAAAACACTCTAAAAAGTTACTGGTGTGAAAAAGGAGATGGGCTAAAATTACTACGGAATATTAATTAGTTTGTTGGCAAGTATTATATATATATATATATATATATATATATATTGCACACCGTAAATTAAATAAAGAATATTTTGTACCAGAGATTTGTTTTATATGGATTTTAAGCAATAATGTCGACTACTGAGTTATCAATCAAGAAAATTTGCTATTTAGAAATAGCAGATAGTGATCTATGAAGAGATAATTGTGGCGCTATTGCAGTGTAGTGATTCAATTATCTTCGCTGAAACATTTTTAATCCTTATTAAATATGTTTTTTATTTTGCAGCTTTTCAAATACATTAATGGTTTCACGAGTAGGAAAGGAAACTTTCAAATTACTAAACCTCTAAAACATAAATATTCCTAATTTTAATTTCGTTTGAAACACTTTAAAACAAGTTTTAAAGGTGTTTATGACTTCGGTTTTTCTCTCCGAGTTCTAATTTCTATAAGTATTCAAGGTCATAAGTATTCATTCATAAGTCATCAGAAATTTATCCTTTAGGCAACCGGAAAAATTTAATAGAAATATTTATTTTACTTAATAAGCAAACTGTCACTGTTTTCACAGATAAAATTAAAAGTTTTGTAAAAATTTTCCGGTAGAAAAAAGGTGCTAATTTGGCAACTATAAATGTATCTATGTAATCAGAGTTGCCAACATTTTAATTTATTCCGGAATATTTTTAGCTCCGCGTTTATTCTATACTATTTTTTTTTTTTTTTTTTGAGAGCAATTTTTTTTTCTTATTTTATTATATATTGGAGAAAAATATCCTAAAAGTAATGTGGTGCGAAAAAATGGCTGAGCTAAAAATGCTCCGGAATAAATTAAAATGTTGTCAACTTTATGTAATGCATATGCGTACTGATCAAACAGAAGAAAAAAAATAGCCAAATAGTGCGATTTTTGCGGAATTTGAAAGTGCAAAGAGAAAAATCTCCGTGTAGTTTAACAAATGTAAATAAACATCCTGATCTATTTGTTTTTAGTTAGTCATTGATAGTAAAAGAGAGATTGACACTACTGCAGCAAATTATGTGTGCAACTATTATATATTCATTCTATACTTTTTTGCTTTGAATCTTTAAAACATCAATAATAATAACATGGTGTACTATTCATACACTTTTCTCTCATCCTGCATTTAAATACACAAAGACTCATTACAATGTAAGGGGTAAGGTAACAAATGTTGTATAGCACATTTAAGGATAAAAATATTGTACATAAAGACACACGTATGATATATAAAGGCACAATGGAAACAGTTAAAAATAGATTTTGAAACTTTTTTTTTTCAAGTATAAGTATTTCTACAGTAGGAGGCTGTTGCGCTCTCCCATCTTTCCGTCTAAATATAGCACTTATAAAGTAAAAAATAAAATAATAAAAATAATAATAAAGTAAAAAATAAAATAAAATAATAAAAATAATAATAAAGTAAAAAAGTAAAGTAAAAAATAAAATAAAAATAATAAAAATGGATTGATTAAAAAAAATAAGATAAATCATTTTTATAGTATTTTTCGGTTTCAGTGAGTTGAAATCTAGAAGAATTATTTAAAAGATCTTATTGTAGGTTTTCATTGCAGACCTATGTAATGTATTCAAAATTGCGTCAAATTAATTTCAAAATATCTACTCATGTACCAACAAAGAGCTCTATGTCAAAAACCGCACAATTATAAAAATTTTACTCTATAAATGCAATGGCATCAATAAAAGTGCAAAAAGTGATTTACCACTTTTGATAACCACTTAAAGCACGACTTATTAAAATACAAGAAAAAAAAAAACAAAAAAAAGCTGGGTAAGGATCGAGATTTTTTTTTTTTTTTTCTAAGAATTTCTAACAACTTTTAACTAATTATCCAAATATACCACGTAGTTTACACAAGAAAATTCCCAGACAGCACATCGCCTCCCCAGGATATCTTCAAGATGTCTTCTGGATGAAAAGGCATCCCAGAAATGTCCTTAAGATGTACTGTGGATAAGTTAAGCCTAACTGTGCTGTTAGGGTTGCTGCGTAATGGTGCAATCTATGGTAAATAAGTTTAATTATAATCTAGCCTATCTATTTTTTCTATAACGGATCTCAGACGGGCATCTATAATAATAATAGTTATAAATAAAATAACGCGAGATACAAGATCGTCCGTGTGAGACACGGGCATGTGCAAATTTGCTGGCAAAGTTCGCCCGTGTTAGACACGGGCAAATGCGTTAAAGCGTAAAACATGGAGGAAAAATATAGGAAAAAATATCTTTTAAAACTACGCAGACAATTATAAATAACAATGGTCAGAACATTTTAAATAGCAATGATAATTTTAACAAAGGTAATTTTAAATAACAATGGTCTGAAATAAAATAAAATAGTGGCATGCCTGAAAATGTCCAAACCAAAACTAAAAATATCCCCCCTCTCTCTTAGCCCCCCCCCCTAAACACACGATATGTTTCGTTGCAAATCGTCTTATAAACAAAGATTTTATTCCATGTATTTCCAGAATAATTATTAAATAAAAATTTGTGTGAAATTATTCTATGCGTATTTTAGATTAAAAACATACTTTTAATCATGAAAATTGCTGATAAATTTATATTCCATAAAATTATGAAATATGACCTACATTAACTTTTGCATGAATAGAATAACGGAACTGTCAAAATCCTAATTATTAATCAGGAGGATTGTTACTACTGTCTTTTTTTAGAATATTTTCATCCTTATTTCATTAAAAATATTTAACCCTGAAACAAATAATAAATTTTTAAATCAATTTAAAACTACTTCATTCTTACTTCTATTACATAAATCATGGGTAAAATATCTAAAACAATCATACTTTATTTCAACTTTTATTTACAGCTAAAAAGCAATTTGTTGTCAATTGGCAAACATGAGGCATTAGAGATTTAATAATATATTCTAATAAGACTTAGTAACATAAAATTGGATATGTTACCGAAAGGCAACACTCGGTATTTAAGGGTTAATGAAAATTACTAAATAAATCAAGTAATGTCTACTAACAACATCCAGAATTAGGTTATCAGCTATAAAACAAGCCTTGTCGAAAATATATGTTTATACGTATGTAGCTCCTTCCTACCCAGCAAAACTTATACTGATGGGCTCGTTCTGGCTTACAACTGGCATCTTGCACTCGCAATCAGTTGCATTGTGCCATTTGTATCTGAAGCACTGGGCCGCTTACGGCTGCCAGCATTGATGGTAGCGACAAAAAGGCGACAACTCACCTTTTGCAGACTACCAGAACACGGCGAACATCATGTTTGCCATGTTACGGGCACAATTTATAAGGCGGTAACATACCATCATTTGCAATACGAATGCATAGAGGGCGCTGCGATTCACCTTCTGTTTATTTGAAATTCCCTCTCATTTCGCTTTGCCATTTCGTGCCAAGTCTGCGGCCTACAATATACGAAAACATTAAATCTCATAAAAAGTGTAAGTGATTCATTTTTTAATTTGGTTTTGTGTTTTTTTTCAATATCATTTTTAGAAGCCCTTGATTTCAGAACTATTATTAAAAAATTAGGATTTCAGGAAAAGTACAGCAAATATTTCGTTGGTCCGTATAAAATGAGTTATGATAGTCATTAATTTTCTAATTATGTTTTCATTATTTGTTATCATTATTATTTTAATAGAGCTAATAAGTTTATGGATCGAACTTCATATTTGTAAAACATAACTGTGGGAAATTTATTAGGACAATTATAAATTTGTAACCTTTTATTTTACTTGTTTTTACTTGGCTCTGCATGTATAAGAAGAAAGTATTTGATACGTAAAAATTTTCAACTCCAGTTTTTCTGTTATTTTATACGTTTTGAGATTTTCTAAACACAATTTGACCTCATTTAAAAAGTATCTATCTATCTATCTTTGTGTATACCAGTAAATTTTTGAACGCTGTATTCCTTGAACAATTCAATACAATTTAACTTAACTTGATATTTAGCTGGACTTTGACTTAAATTGGTGCTAATTACATTTGAGGATCAATCCTTTAAAATATGACGCTTTCATGACGCAGGTCTTGTAGAAGCTTAAAATTTATTTACAGAATATTTAAGAAGTTTGCAGGTCTGTGAACCAAATATCAGCTTCAAATAAAAAAGAAAATACAACTTAAATAATAGCTAACAACATAAAAATCACAGCATAAACTATGTCATAAAACAACGTACAGTATTAACTGTAGTCAATAGCAGAGGCCATGCATAGATGACAACATTTTAATTTATTCCTTGCCTGTATTTCGAACCACATTATATATAGAAAATTTTTCACTAATATATAACGTCGATAAAATATGAAAAATTTACTCTTAAAATATAAGCGTTATGAAACAAAGGCGTGGCTTAAAATACTCGGGAATAAATTAAAATATTGCATCTATAGGCAATTTCAGAGCAAGTTTTGAACACTACAAGCACTTCGCCTCAGTTGCGCTCGGAACCAAGAATGCAATCTATATATAATCAAGTATATTTTCAGAATTATTAGGCTACTTCGTAATATATTCGGTTGGAGTTTCAATAACTGATATAACAATAATAATAATTGTCTCGTCAAATTCCCCTCCAAAATATCCAAGGGGCGTTAAACTCGTAAATATGGCGTCAACATACTTGCCAACATCTTAATCAATATTTCGTAGGGTTGTTAGTCCCGCCCTCTTTTTTACACAAGTAAATTTTTAGAGTAATATTCTACAAGTGCAATTATAATTAAATAAGAAGAAAAATACTCTAAATTGATAATGGTGTGAAAAAAAAAAGGCGGGGCTAACAATGCTACGGAATATTAATTAGTATGTTGGCAAGTATGCGTCCAATTAGGTTATTTTACCCTGGTGAAACTTTTTTTAACGGGATTTTAAAGGAAAATCAGTAATTTTAAAGCAGCTGCAAGGCATAAATGTGGAAAGTTAACATTTTATGAACTGACTAAGCCATTATAAATAAAATTACTTAAAAATATCGACTATTATTCATAAATTCGTAACTGTATGTAGATGACTTTTGAGAAAAATTTAACAATAGTGTTAATGACTAGATGTTATTGCCAATCGCACCGCACCAGCCAAATTTTTAATGATAATTTGCAGCAAAATTAGTCGGGAGATGGTTTTTTTTCTTTTTTTTTTCTTTTTCTGACCATACAAAAACGAAAAAAAAAAAAAAAAAAAATAGTTCTGATTGTCAGAAACATTAAATAAATTTGTGTTCATAAAAGTTATTAAAAGTATTTTTAACTGTTATTTTATATTAATTTAACATTGCATTTTTATTGTACTTCTTTATTAATATTTTAAATGTGTTTAATTTTTATATTATAAGTGGAGATGGTGTTACATAAGTAAAAAAAAAAAATTAGCGCACTTTCGTGTTTATATACATTTTTTTTTTTTTTTTTCCCGAGTGGTTGGTAAGAACGACATTTTTATAAAATATTACATTATTAAAAAAAAAAAAAAAAAAAAAAAAAAAAAAAATATTTTAAATATTTATGATCAAATAATTAAAATTTTATGTTGAGTAATCCATGCGATAAATTCAATGGCGTATTTATAGAGAAGCACCAGATAAACTGCTAAACATGAATACGCGAGACTATATCTTAAATATTATTTTATAGGCAAAGCTAAGAGTGAATTTCGATTTTCTTAACCCTTTGGGTACATTTGACGAGTGAGACTCGTCATCTGCTTACTTGGGCGAAGTTGCGGTCGGCGAGTCTGACTCGTCATCTGAATTTAAAAGTGAATTTCGTTTTTTTTTAAATATGTAACTTGATACAGCAATAAATTTTAATAACCGCAAGAAATATGTTACAAAATTAAATTATTTAAAAATAAAACAAGAATCTTTACACCGTAAATTTAATCGAGAGTATTTTATAACCAAAAATTTTACTTTTACTGTATATTGCCATAAAATGGTCTTGTGGTACTTAATGTTCAAGAAAATTTGCTGTTGTGAAATAGCAGATAAATGTTTAAATAAATTAGTAAAAGGTGTGTTTACAATTTATGCAGTGCAAATTTTTGTTATGAGTTCTTTTTAAATCTGTGTTTATTTATGTTTTTTCAGTATTTTGCCGCTTTAAATAGACACAAAAGTGGCTGGGAATTTTCAAATTACTGAACCACATTTGTCATAATTCCGTTTTTAACACTTTAAAAAATGTTCAAATCTGTTTTTGCCTTATCTTTGTCTCTCTTGCTCCAACTTCTATAAATTTCATAAAATTCTTTGAAAGTAATATATATTATTAATGTTCACAGTAGGACTTTTCATATATAAAAAATGAAAAATATAAGCGATGGTTTCCGTACAAGAACGCCCGAAAGATTTCCAAAGCATTGCATTCTTATGGGTAACTTCTTCTGGGTAATTCTTGTAAACTATATTTTAATAACTTTATTTTACACAAATGTTAGCAGTGAATGTTACTCATATGTAGTCAGAAAAAAAAAAAAAAAAAAAAAAAAAAACCTCTCGCCCCTTCCCACCTAATTTCACCGTAAAGTATCGTAGAAGCATGCGCCTGGTACCGATCGATTTGTAATAACGTCTAATTTATAACGGTATAGTTAGATTTTGCTTAGGGGGTTGTCTACATATTAAAACTGGCATCAACTTCATTTTTTTCGACAGCAATCCCTATTTCTGACTTCATATTCGAATTCCTGAGATCAAGGAAGTCCAGAAAAATGTCGCATTTATATAGTTTAAATTAATTCTCGATAGAGTTACAAGCGAAAATGTGCTAGGGGTAAAGCTATAAATTTAGAAAAAATAAATTTCGGTCTCGCATGAAAGTGTTAAACAATAATTCAGTGGTTCCCACGGCCGTTTCACGGTGAAACTAGGAGTTTTCTCTCATACTACAGTACTTTCATTTTCTTTAATTTACTTGACTTTTTAAAAATATTAAATAGTTTTTTTTTCATAGTATTATTAAAACTATCACATAGATCTTCGTCTGCTTTTAAATTTTATAACGTGTCGCAAATTAAAACGCAAAATAATACAATCCTACAACGTAATGGGCTGTTCTAAAATTTTACTATTAACACAGATACTGAACTGAATGGTTGGTCTAGAAAGGCTAACTACCTTTAACCTAAATCTTCAGTTGAAGAGTTCAAAATTTTATATTTCTCTACTAAAAAAAAAAAAAAAAATGTCATAATGAATATGATCTGTACGTATCGATTATTCTACTTTAATAGGATCTAATTAATATTTTTGCCTTTATGTTTAATAAGAATATTTACGATAAAGAAATGTGAAAGAGTAAATTCAAAATTTTTTATTCAATAAAAATAAAATGAAATAGAATAAGTAGAAAAATAATAAAACAAATAAATTTTTCTTGAGAATTAAGTTAAATACAGCGTTTCTTCCAAAGCTTTCCAGAATAAGCTTGTTCATTCAATGTTAAAAAATATCGCAAAGTAAACTCGACGTCAGCGTTTCCAGTAGCGCAGTGGTTGCGGTACCCATATAAAAGCTGTGAAAAACCCGCCCTTATTGTGCTTTCTTTAAAAATGTTATCTCTTCTGCTTGTAATGAAAACAAAAATTAATTCTCACCCTAAATGAGTAGTATTGATGTGATTATTTACTTGAAATTATTAGCTTACATTTGACTTTAGCTACAAAATTACGTTAGATGTTCGCTAATAATTTCAAGTAAATAATCGCATATACAGTGTTTACTTAGATCCAGAATTAATTAGTGTAAAATATAATTTTTTTAATTAATCTTGTAATATGGTTAATTGTGTTGTAAATACGAAAAAATACATGTATTAGTATTTCGAGAAAAAAATATTATTGTACGTAATTTTCAAAATTAAAATTTTGGTAAAGAAAAGAAATTAAATTTTTGGAAAAGGAATCGCTTGTGAAAGATGACTTTATCATTATTTCCTTTATTAAAAAATGCATTATGCCATATTCCATAAAATCAATCAGACGCAGACGAAACCATTCTCATAAATTTTATCATCTAAATAAAATACGTTTGTAATCACTTTAAAACCAAATCTATAACTAAAATAACATTTAGGAATGAACAAATATAATTACACTAACTTGTTCTAACCTCATAACAAATCAAAGCAACCGAATTCAAAATTCCATAGATTTTCTCTTCATCCTCAATGAATGAGAAATTGTAGAAATTAAGAATTCAATAATTATATAAATTATCAGAAGTATTCAAAAAGTACTTTTTAAATATTATTGTGTTGTTGTTGCTCCTCCCCAAAGACTACCAGGGCTAAATCAGGTCCATTAAATTGTGCACCCTAAAGAAGTCAACAACTATAGTTGCCAACATAACACCTTTTGGTTACAGGAAAATTTTAATATTTTTTTTTTATTTTATCAGTGAAAAACGCTACAGTTCACTGATTAAATAAAATAAATATTTCTATTAAATTTTTCCGGTGGACAAAAGGCGCTAAGTTGGCAACTATGTCTAGAATCAATAGAGGATTGTCTGTAAGATCCTGTCTGGAAAGCCCTTTGAAACTCAAGAATATAAAAAATTCCCACGACACCCCCCTCACAATCTGCAGGCCTCCTCACCGTGGCGAGGGGTGTTCATGGGCGCAATGGGCGAAGCATATCCGAAGTTTTACTTCTCGTAGGGTCACCCTAGGCGTAAAGGCCATTCCACTAAGACCTGTAGGCATTGGAGCTGTGTGTCTTCTACCTTTGGCGCTCCAGTCTTTAACGACGGAAGCTGTCTGTTTTCCCTATCCATGAAGTAGTCACCCAGTGATTTACAAGCTGCATCGTTCGTCACGCAGTCTCAAAAGGGCCGTCTTTCTAGCTTAGGCAGAGGGATTGGTTCGAGAAATATGTTACAGTCTTCAAAAACTGTAGAGATATTACAGTTAAATATCAATGGAATTTTAAAAAGTGCTGCCAGATTTAAACTGGATTAGATCTTAAAACTAGCTGAAATGTACGAAGTTAAGGTCATTCCATTACAGGCAGTGTTGTGCAAGTTCACGAAAAAAACGAACTAGTTCAAACTCAAGTTCATCGTGTAAAAAACGAGTTAGTTCGCGCTCAAACTCATGTTTCAAAGAAATGAACGCGTTCAGTTCAAGTTCATTTTTAAAAACGAGCGAAACTCTTTAGAAGTTCATTTTTCCGTTCTTCCCCCCCCCCCCTTTTCTAAATAGATCTTATTTTTTATGAGCACTTTCATAGGAAATTTACATTTTTTTTAATTACCAATTACCATGAACATTCTTAATTTGTTGCTTAATTAAACTTATAACTCTTAATTATAACTTATTAAGTTAATTGTAAGTAAAAATTTATTTAATGGACACTTCTGAACAGTGGACCCATTGTTTTTTTTGTGTTTTTTATTCTCAAATTTCCAATACGTTTGTTTATGCGCATAGGAGACAAATTACATCATTTAGAGGTTCCTTTGTTTTGAAGTATATATATATATATATATATGTATATATACATATTAAATAGTGTAATGGTTTGACTTAATTAATCTTTATTTGATTGCACCACAGCCAATGTCGGCTTTGAGTTCTTGGATAAATCATTAGAAAATTTCGCTTGCTATTTTGTGTACTATAAAGGATAAAACATGTATTTTATGTAAAGTGTGCAAAAATTAAATAAAATAAAAGTTCAAAATCAAGTAGGTTTTGCCTTTTTTTCATTTGGGGTCCGCCACTTGACGATTTATCATATTTCATCCACGGTCCCTAAGACAAACCACTAAATTGTGTTCAAAATATTTAGCTAATTCAAAAGGAAACTCAAAATGTAATTAAAATGTTAATAATAAATTTAAATAATATATAATTTAATAATAAATAACTTATTAAATAGAAAATAACTGTTAACCCTTTCATGGTCATGAACGCGTATACGCGGTCAGAGTTTTTTACTTCTAAATAATTTATTCATTGCTACGAATTTTCTAAATAAAAAACAATCAGTTTCTCAGTATTCCTGATAAATTTGTAATATTATTAGTAATTAATGATTTAAAAATATATAAAACACATCCCACTAAAATGGCTTCGAAACGAAAAAATTAAAAATGGCGTGACCATGAATGGGAAATTCACAAAGGGTGCATAAATTGCCCATGGGAAGAAAAATATCAAAGTGTTTAGTCGTCTGTTTATACGAGCGTAAAATAAGAAAGTACAGCTTATTTTTCTTCTTTTCACAATAGTTTAAAAAATTTTTGTTAAAAAAAATAATAAAAATAAATAATAGTAATAATCTAAAAAGGATTTTGCAAGTTTTTAACATTTTATTTGAAACCACAAAATGAAAAAAACTAATGCTATTTTAAAACTAGTTCGAATTTTTTATGAGGAGAAAAATCTCTGTAAATCTCTGTTATTAATTATTATTATTATTATTATTATTATTAAGTCTTAAATCTCTGCAACCAAAGGGATATATTTTTCAAGCAATGCATTTTATTTTAACCTAATACGTATGTTTTGTTTATACATAAGACACTTGTTCAAGTACCGACAAAAGATTACTCACAACACTTCTTTTGGATAGAAAAGGGAAAGGGCAAAGCAATTTTTATTGCCTCTCAAAGCGACAACGATAAATCAATTCAGAGAAGACTACAGATAGGATTGTAGACCTATTCAATAGTTATTCACTACTCCCTCTCCCACCTCCACCTACTCAGTTTTCTCATTCTCTCACAACCTAGAATGGTCTAGGATAACAATATGCTGATGATACTGAACGGGCGTAGAACGATTCGGTTCGCGCCTGGACCCATCCAATTTAAAAAGACCCTGCTGTTTGTGTATCATGGGCGAAAATCAAACATATTGCTCTTTGTCATATGGCGTCACTTGCAGGGGTATTCGAAATACAGAGGATAATTCAGATATTTTTCCCAGGGCTACTGAATTCTTCCTCCACATAATTCTAAGAATGTGCCATTTAACGAATGTGGTGAGATGACTCGCAAATAAAAGAGAAAAAGAAATCTTGCACTGACTCCACTTTGAGGTTATAAAAACAGACCATGTCCTTTGTATTTCCTCAGCTCAGTTTTCCTTCATTACAAGGCACTTATAAAGAAACTTAATTTACAAGCTGATGTATCACATAGATATTTGAATCATTTTTCAGTTTCTAAAAAAATAAAATAATTTTCAATCATAGTCACAGTAAGAAAATGTGCGCAAAAAATTAAGATTTGGCTTGTTTTGAACCAAAAGCTTACCCGAGATATGAAAAGACTCCCTTATAGAGTTTGATCATTATTTGATGTTTCTCCTATTCGAATGAACTGGAGAATCAGAAGAATTTATAATTTATACTATATAGTAAAAAGAATATCTGTCCAATAAGAATCTTCATCATATGAGATGTTCGATAAAGACGCATACTTTACTTCAATAATTTAAATATCTTTAGTGCGCCTATATTTCTTATTCAATCATATTTGTATGAAACAATATATTAAACATGTTCTCAATTCGACTGGACTCCTTAAAAATTAATCCGACCCACAGAAATAATAATAATAATAATAATAAAGAAAAATAAAGAAATAAAAATAAAGAAAGTTAAATAAACCGCAAGCACAAGAAAAAATATCTTATTTTCTATATTATATAGTATATTTGCACGAACACAATGTAAGTTAGCAAAAATAAAACATGATTTTCTAGGTCAAGTCTAACACATATTAGACTAAAATTTACGCATACACATAAAAACAAAACAAACAAATAAAAAAAAAAAAATCTGACAGAGGCCAGTATTGCCAGATTTGGGCACTTTTTTTTTTAAATTCAATATCCACCACTAAACTTTAACATTTGCGTAATTACTTAGAAGATTAATTATTTTTTATGTATATCAAATATCACTTCTAAAAATTATTCGTGAATATTAATTAAATACCCAAGTCTGGCTACACTGGCAGAAGCTTTTGGCTATGGGAATTTGATCCACATTTAATCTAAAATAAGTAAAATCCATTAAATAATGCACAGATTTTTTTTTCAATGTGTTCCAATTCCGTAATTTAAGAATAATATCAAGTTAAATACTGAAAAACACATATTTTGTAACCTTTGTCTTGCTTATATATGTAAATAGTTTTTATTGTTTATACACTGATGGGAAAAAAAATCCCAACACCAAGAAAAAATTATTGTACAGTAATGAAATTTCAGCAATACATTTGTCTAGGTAACATATTTAATTGATTAAAGTTTCAAGATCACAGGTAGAGCCATTGGCGAGAAGAGCCATTTCAAATGTGAAATGTTGGTACATTAGTAACCGGTGTAACCACCAGAATTTTGAATGCAAGCATGCAAACGTGCATGCACTGTGTCGTACAGGTGTCGGATATCAGTTTGTGGGATGGAGTTCCATGCCTGTCCACTTGGGCTGTCAATGCAGGGACTGTTAATGCTGGTTGTGGATGACGCTGGAGATGTCGTCCAATGATGTCCCATACGTGCTCGATTGGAGAAAGATCTGGTGATCTAACAGGCCAAGGGAACACGTCGACACTCTGTAGAGCATTTTGGGTTACAACAGCGGTATGAGGGCGAGCGTTATCCTGTTGGAAAACACCCCCTTGAATGCTGTTCATGAATGGCAGCACAACAGGTTGTATCACTAGACTGACGTACAAATTTGCAGTCAGGGTGCGTGGGATAACCACAAGAGTGCTCCTGCTGTCATACGAAATTGTTCCCCAAACCATAACTGCAGGAGTAGGCCCTGTGTGTCTAGGCCGCAGACAGGTCGCTAGAGGCGTTCACCTGGCCTCCTTCTAACCAATACACGGCTATCACTGCGACCAAGGCAGAACCGGCTTTCATCAGAAAACACAACAGATCTCCTCTCCGTCCTCCAATGATCTCTAGGTTGACACCACTCACGTCGCAAACGGCAGTGGTTTGGAGTCAGTGGAATGCACGCTTTAAGGCGTCTGACTCGGAGCTGTCCTTGAAGTAACCGATTTATAACAGTTCTTTGTGTCACTGTGGTGCCAACTGCATCTCGAATTTCAGCTGCAGACGCAGTACGATTAGCCACAGCCATACGCCGAACACGGCGGTCTTCCCTTTCAGTAGTGCCACGTGGCCGCCCGGAACCCGGTCTTCTTGAGACAGAACCTTCCCTTGACCACTGCTGCCAACACTCATGCACAGTGGATACATTCCTGCCAAGTCTTTCTGCAACATCGCGGAAAGAAAACCCACCTTCTCGTAGCCCTACTACACGACCTCGTTCAAACTCAGTGAGCTGTTGATAATGGCTTCTTCGTCTTCTTAGAGGCATCCTTGACTAACATTAACCCACTACGTCAAATCTCAACTGTAAATAACGATTACGAACCTTACAGCGCTTATTTAAAGCAAACCTCATTTGCATGTTCATAGTGTCGCTACCAGCGCCACACTCATGCGCGTAGCTCGAAATTTGAATCGACGTTATCTTTCAGATGTATAAACACGCCTACCAAATTTCGTTTATCTAGCACAGCTCCTTCCTGGTGTTGGGATTTTTTTTTCCATCAGTGTATATTCTTATATCTGTTTTAACATTTTTAATCTCTGAAGGTGACCTGAACGTAATTTAAAAATGTGAGTTTCTTCTATTATCTTAGGGTGGAGTTGCCCTTACACTTCAACCAAGGAGGGGGGGGGTCTGCCCCTCCTTGCTTTGTGGTTCCGCCGTTATTGTGATATCATTGAATTGCTTTTGATGAAGCTCGGTCATTTTTTTTTTTTTTAGTAAAAAGTGATGATTTTATTTTAAAAATACTGCATATATGTTATACTTTTTAAAAAGAGCTCTAAAAACTGTTCATCTTTTGTGGGGACACTATAGTATATACATCAAGTTATTAGATTTACAGATATTACGTTGCAAAGTTTCACAATGCGATATCACTCGACTGCTTTTATCTTAAAATAAGAGTCTAATATTAAACAAAAAACAGTATAATATTAAAGATTAATGAAGGTGTATATATTTTTTTAATTATCAGTTTTGAAATTCTAACAGATGCAATTTTTAAATTACAGCTTACTTATTCTTACTTACATAATCCATTAAATTTGTAAGCAGTTTTTGATTCATTCACATAAGACCATAGAGCATTGTTGAGAAATGAGTACAAAACGGAAGAAATCTCTTATTTAATTTCTAATACGCTATTTTGACCTTAAAAGGAATTTTTAATTATGTTACAAAGCCCAAAATGCGATATAAAAAGTAAATGGTGATTAAATTCTTTGAAAATTTATTTAAATTCAGTAACCAGCGAAGCGGGAGTAATCTGCTGGTTAGTATTAAAAAAAAAAAAAATCAATAATAGGCTGGTTTAAAAATATTTAATTTCCTCATTCCCTCTCCTCTTCCCGCCCTTGAACTGTACATCATTTATTATATTTTTAATAAAGATTAAGTTATATTTATACAAAGATACAAAGTTCCAGAGAAATAGTTAACATGGTGATATAAAAAAAAAAAACATTTCGCCCCTCTGCTCCCTCCAAGATATGCGTAACACTTTTTATAATTTTCCTTGAGAAGTAAGTGCTATTTACACAAAGTTTTGTTTCAATCTATAATAGAGTGGTTTAAAAAAATCCTTTTTTCCATTTACACAAGCCCTTTGCCCCCCTGATCTAAATACAAAAAAAATTTACAACACTTATACAATTTACACTAAATACCATACGCGCTGTGATTTTCGTAAAGACTAAGTGATGGTAATACAGAATATCGTTAAAATCGGTAACAAGGTAACAAAAAAAAAAAAAAAAAAAAAAAATTTCCCTCTGACACCCCTTTAGCCCCCGAAGTATGTGTGGCACTGTATTTTTGTCACAAACAGCAAGTGACTATTAGACAAAATTTCATTAAAATCAGGGAGAAGGGGGATTATTATTATTATTATTATTGGGTTGTTCGATAAATTATGTTGTTTTTTAAAACCTTCGCTTCTAAAAATCAAGGCTTCTTCGAACGGGGAATTTTTCAACTTACCGAAAGATGGTAAAAGGTCATCCAACAAATCGGTCAATATATCATTGATTAATGTTTGTTGTTAATATAAATAAATTCTCTTTGAAAAACATGTAAAAAAACGACATTAATTATCGAACAACCCAATATTAGGGGATTATTATTCTCTTTCAATCTGACCCCACCCCCTTTTCCCCAAGTGTATACTATGAGAAAGTGGTACAAATTTAATTTATTGAAATTTCTAAAAATGTATCATGAAAATCATTCTTTAAATTCATTCTTTGATGTTTATTGTCTTCGCGATTTGCAAATTGGAAAAGTACCCTTTTTTCCGGGGTCTCTTTTTTGTGGTACCCTTTTTACCAGCGCCTTTTTTTTTTTCCAAGTGCCCATTTTTCCGGGATCCATTTTGCACAGTTATTCTCTTTTCTGTTCTTTTCTTCTTTTGGGTTCCTTTTTACATTTCAGATAGAAATATTTAATTTTTAATATGAGCGTGAGTTTAAATTGCTTTTTCACGCTCAAGTTCGTGAAAAAAGCGAGTTTCGCTCAACTCAAGTTCATAATTTAAAAAACGAGCGAAGTTCAACTCAAAACTCAAAATTTTTGAGCTACGCTCATGAACACGTTCAAATGAATGCGTTCGTGCACAACACTGGTTACAGGAAACGAAGTTAAAAAGATCGGTTTCTTCCTAAGTGTTAAGGGCTATAATACTTTCAGACTGATAGACAGAATAAAAATGGTGACGGTCTTCTTTTCCTTATCAAAAATGTCAGCTTTCAGAGTATTAATATCAGTAGAAATGTTATAGATAGTACTTTCCTGAATATCCAGGGTATTAGGATTACCTGGAGAGGTAAGCCCCTCAACATCTATATATATAAAAATGAATTGCTGTTCGTTAGTCTCACTAAAACTCGAGAACGGCTGAACGGATTTATCTTATCTTAGTCTTGAAATGTTCGTGGAGGTCTAGGGAAGGTTTAAAAGGCGAGAAAAAATCGAATAATTTCCGGGAAAACCCTAAAAACAGCCCTTTTCTATATAATATAGATATTTCTTCTGAAATAAAGTTTTAAAAATAATTATTTTAATTTTTAATTGTTGCCAAAAAAAATTACGAGTTCATTTATTTTACGACATATAATAAAATATATTTTCTCGCGAATAGTAAAAGAAATATTGAATAATAAATTGCTTAGGCTATGACAAAATGACGTCATTATCAAAATTAAATAATAATAATAAATATCCAACATATTTCTTCAAATTATGTTTCATAATCTTTTTTGACATACCTCAATTTTAGATTTTTTTAATAGTGTATTTATTTACTGGCACGTATAATACGTTTGGCATGAAAGCTAATTCAGCATTATATTCAGATTGACTTATTCATAATGCAGGGCAATTTTTAAAATTTTGATGCTGAAGTAGATACACATTTTTCGCCAAGGAGTCTACTTTCATGATAGCCACTTTAAGCGAATTAGCCCATAAAGCATATAAACAAATAAATTGTAAAATATTGAGAAATAAATAAAAAGATAGAAAGAAAGAAACAGAATCAATAATCTCCACATAAATTATGTATTTTTGTTTAAAATGGTGACAAAAATTCAAAAGTAACCAAGGGGAGCTATAATAAGCCACGATAAGGTTAAATATTTATTTATTTTTCTATATACAGGGATGGAACACGGGCGCAGAATTCATACCGGTATCAATGTAAGAAAATTTTCTACTCCTTAAATCAACGATATTATAGTTAGAGAAATTTCTTAAACAGATTCCGGTATGAATTCTGCGCCCGTGTTCCATCCCTGTATATACCAACCACTGTTAACTAACTATAAAATACATATAGCCACAAAAAGTTAGTTGTCTCACAGCATATTGTAATATATTTGACGTGGAATTCCTGTCGTTTACGGTCGACCGGAAAAATCGAATAAATATAGGAAATAACGTAAAAGTAAATATTATATACACTACGTACAGTGTTGTTCATATGTAATTAAAATTAAAATATAAGAGGGCTACTTCAATTTTTTCGATACTGCCTATTTCGAAATTGTCATTTGATAAGCACAAAAGTGGAAGCCCACAGTATGGCATTACGCATGCACTTGCGACACATACCGGAAACGAGCTTTTGAGCAATTCCAATGATTTTTTTTTTTTTTTTCTATAAAGCGATATAGAAAAGAATTTTCGTTAAATATAGTGACTAGCCAAGCGGGTAAAATTTGTCCGAAGAAATTCATTGGAGCTGAGGCCACAATTTTTAGTGTGTGGCTTATCTACGTCTATCCAACACCCATTGCAACGGGATTTTGAGAATTTCTCCATTTTGCCCCTTAAGGAAGGGAGAACAATAAAGACGTTTCCAAGCATAACTTTGCTTAAAATTATCACAGTAGGATTAATTTTTATGTGTGGTTTTATTATGCGTTCTCAACACGTGCTATCAAGGAATTTTACGAAATTTTCCTCTGCCTACTTCCTTTTTGGAGTGGGGACAAAAATACACTTTTAAGACGATTTTTTTACATGTCGGTTGGTTACGCGTACTCAACACACACACTACAAAGAGGCTTTGGAGAAATTCTACCCTACCGTTCTTGGGAGGTGGGGACAAAAATTTGTATTCATGTGTAAGCCTTCACTAAATTAGGAAGGAGATTTTTGATGTGTGGGTCGGTTATATGTATCTGACTCATAGTATAAAGAGATTTTGCAAAATTCTCTCCCCTGTTCCTTCTTTATGAGCTGGGGGGGGGGGGTAAAAAACACATTTTAAAACATAATTTTGCTTCAAATAATCTCAGGATCTCGATTTTTTTTCATGTCTGGTTAGGTATGTGTATGCAAGTTGCACTATAAAGGGATTTCGCGAAATTATTCCGCCTTCCTCTTCTGGGCTGGCGGGGCAAAAAACGCGTTTTCAAGCTTAAATATACTCCAGATTACCTTATAATGATGAATTTGATGACTGGGTGTTGATTAAGTTTACGGAATATGCACTTTAATGGGAGGAAATTTTGCAAAACTTTCTACATTATCCGTATGGGAAGGGGAGTAAAAAATAGGTAAGGTACTGCCAAAGGCATTGGGGCTCGAGATTCGAAAAGTGTGGGGAGCAGGAAAACCGCTACTGAAGGTAGCGGGAACTTTAACTTACATTGTGACTGATTTCTTTCTTTCTTTCTTTCTTTTTTCAGTTCATTTTTATTTTTATTATTATTAATGATATGAAATAGTGAGAATTAATTTCGAAATAATGACCAGCGAAGCGGGCAAAGCCTGCTAGTCCTTAATATTTATCATCCTCCTGACCTCAAAAGTTAACAAAAAAAAAAAAAAAAAAGGGGGGGGGGGAAATATATTACTTATCTTAAAATACGGAAAATATGCGAAATATGAATGTTTTAAAAATACAGAAATTTTTCCGTTCAAATGTGAATTCGTTCAAACGCAATTCTATTTAATTTTAAATATTTTAATTGCATCGCATGAGTAAACAAATTCTATTCGAGCATGCACAATTTTAGCCTGAGTAGTTTAGGTACCGCCAACACCAGATGGCTTTGTCATCGTTCAGCGACGTAACTATGGCGTAATCATGACTTAGTATGCTACCCATTGCTCCATTTTGGTGAATGTGCTTACTAGTACTCGCTTTGGTTTCTTCCCTCTGTAGTCAATCCCAACTTCACTTAGCCGGAGTTCAGAAATACACGCACGCAAAGTTATTCTTAAATTTATTCATCTCAAGATTAAAATATATAGGTTCTTTGTCACCTGGGAATTTTAGGTTTTCTGTTTCGCCATTAGGGGTTTTACTACAATAAAACTTTTCCCCAAATGGGATAAGGTTCCCATACCGAAAGATCGGCAGTGCTTGACTGGTGGGTTCTTCTTGTTCCTATTCCTGTTAAAGTACTGCAGAATTGTTTTATAAGAAATGCCATTTAATTCAATTTAACGGATAGCATTTTTGCTGAAGCTGAAAATACGACATAATTTTCATAAGAAAAAAGAAAGATTTTAATTAAGACAGAATGAAGAATAATTGATAGAAGTGAATGCAGAAGTATGTATTGCTTCATGCATAGAGTTGAATAACGGAAAAAAAAAAAATCAGGTATTGCAAAAGTAAATATGTGACACATTGCAAATCAAATCACAGTGGAATGGAGAAATCTCTTGTATCTTCTAAAGTTGATTCCGGATTTAAAGACAACACTGGATAATTTAAGAAAATATCGATTCATTTTGTTGCAAAGTGTAGGGGAGCGTGGGGCAGGTTGTAACCATTTATGGAAAATTAAGTATATTTCGAAATGTATTTACGTTTACTTTTTTATAATTGCTGCTTTCCGTAGCATGCATATTCATCTATCATATTCATTTAAAAAAAAAAAAAAAACTTTCTCTAATTTTGCTAATTTTAGCACAAAAAATATTTTTTTCAAAATTGTTTGCCTGTTACAATTTTCCCCGGATTTGGGACAAATTATAACACATGTGGAGCAAATTGTAACGGATACAAAGGAAACCCTAACAATAAAACGACAATATTTTAAAATGTTTTTTGTTATCAATCATTTATTAATTTAATAAAAAAGGCAATTAATAACTAATATTAAATTATAACCTTCTTGGTATAGTATAAATGAATTATATCAAATGGATTATAGTAAAATAAGGAGAAAATTAAAGATTAAATCAACATAGAAGTCAATCTTATTCGAAATTGAAATTAATTCAAACAAATGATATTTTGTTCCCTCTCATGCATTTAATGTGTGCACACGTTCTGAAAATTAAGCATTATACCTGCTCTTATGCCACAAAGAGCGTTTAGCAGAGCTCGAATTCTCCGCCCTGTTTTCAGGACACTGTCATTGATGAGAAGTTTCTGCTTTTTTTTAACACTATTTTTAAGCAATATCCTCTAATTCGGGATTAAATCGTGATTCTAATTCGTGGTTAAATAATCATGGTACTATAATATAAAAACACAGAAAATATTTCTGTAGAAATATAGTATTGGTAAATAAGCCAAAAATTTTTCATTTCTGAAAGTTTCCTGAAAATGGGCGGAGTCTTCGAGCTCTGGCTGTAGGCATCTCCATAAAGAACTCATCTAACATGTTACAACTGGCCCAAAATTTTGTTTCAACTTACCCTATCGCATGATTTTGGACATTTTGTTTATTTATACAAATATATAACGATTTATTCAAAAAATTAAACAAGCATTTTATAACTCAAAACACAGATTAAATAAATAGCTATAAGCATTTCGTTAAAGTATAAATTAACATACTTTTAATCAAAATTTACGAAATACTTTTTTTCCCACTGACTAGCTAAAATGAAGCACGTGTATAGAACCTCTCATTAACCATTTTTGTGGATCACCGATTGTGCTTACATTATAAAGCGCGTCATAAAAATTATGTTTATCAAAATATTTAATCACAAATGTTCCAAACTATTTTGTAAATTGCGTGTTACTTCATACCCCTGTGACAACTAGCCCCATGCTCACCTACTCTGCATAATGCACATTAACAACTATAATTTTAAAATCTAGTTTATGCAATTTTTTAATCAGTCATATAATTGTTAATCCGCTTATTGTGATGTTTTCTACACGTATCTTACCTTATTATCTGTTATCTGAGAATTCGAATAATGATTTGTTAAAAACACTACGTAGTTGCCTATATCGTATCTCAAATAGATTTTTAAATTCCACCAGTACGGTTTAGGAGCAAATTCCAAATTCAGTATCTGCCACGTAAGTTATAGTGAGACAAACGCAGTTTGGGATTTGGAGACCGCCTTGTTTTTCAGCGTTAGACTTGAACAACATATTTGGATTCGATAGGACAGGAAGAGGATTGAAATAAATTAAATTGTTTAGCGAAAAATATCTAATTATAGAAAACGTTGGTTTGTGAAAGACAGTAGATTAGATCGGGACCATTGCCATTACCTTTCCTCAACTTCTAGTTGCTTGCCAACTCTGCTGAAGGATTTAACCATATATTGGTATGTGTTTCACTCATCCGTTAGTCTTTAAAGAAACTGATCTTTTATCTGCAGAAAACCCCACACTGAGAAAAAATTCTTTGACGGACATATAAAAACTAAATTGTGGCTTTAGTAAAAAAGGTTCCACGTCATCCTTATCAATTCTAGTCCCTTTCGAAAGCGAGTTCTAGAAACCCCTATTAGAATTCTAGAGCGTTTTCCTATAATATCGAAATCAGATTTATTTAAAAATCTCTGCACTTAATACGAACACAAGAGGCGAGTTTTATCATCTATGACTGGAGTTTATGGCCCAATTACAGAAAATCAATTAAGAATTTCTAACAATACAAAAGATTTATAATATTCATAATATTGCTTCGCCATTTAGAAATGTATAGACTAGAAATTCTCGATCATTTCGTGTATTCCATTTATTGGACTACTTTACATGCATAGCTTGGAAATCTATATTTCTAGTTTAGTTATTCGCTAAGTAACTACTTATTCGTTCTAGATTAATGCGGTATATTTTTATATCTCTGTGCATTCTGTTCGAGAATCAATCAGAAGGAAAGGAAACTATTTCTGTATATTCAAACAGATCTAGTTGCCTTTTGAACCAGAAAAAAAAAACCTATTCAGACCTATTCTTATGTTTAAGATTTTTATCAAACCAATATCGCCATTTCCAAAACACAAGAAAATAATAATAATTATTATTTTTTTAATTCTAAAAAGTTGCATTTTCAACAAGCAGTTTCCATAAAAATAATCTAGAATTGTGAAATAAAATAGCTGCATATGGAAGTTAAACTGGAGACGTTAAATCCAACATCCTCAATTTCCCTTCTAGAAGATAGAAAATCCTAAATTAAAATCAAATAGAACTGTTTTATCCAAACCCCTTAAATTATTAAATCCACTTCGAAAATGAATGCTGTCGTCACTGAAGTTGAACGTTACCAATTATTTTGCTTGTATGTATGTTTAATTAATTAAGGGCTTGGTGAAATATTTACTTTTTACAACTTGGGTAAATGAGTATTTTGGCTCGTTCAAAGTCAAAATTAGTAAATAAAAAAAAAAAAAAAAGCTAAAGTTACTGTAATTAAAATATATATTTTAATAAAATATTTTCGTTGACAAATTTTAAATAAGTTTTCATATAAAATATCGTACTTGACCTTGGTCATCGTCACGTTCCAATAATATTTTCTAGGCCTGTAGAACAAAGTTCCATAATAGTTTATATATATATATTTGGTTCCACTACGAGTAAGTTAATGTCTATCAACCAATGTAGTATATAGCCAAACAGATGGCGCTGCTGCTTCGTTACTTCCCCAATCTATTGGATGGTTACGTCTTCACCTCCATATGTGTAATTGCATAGTTGCCAACATTTAAATTTATTCCGGAGCATTTTTAGCCTTGCCTTTATTTTGCAATACTTTATTTTTAGAACATTTTTCTCCAATATACGATAAAATAAGAAAAATGTACTCTTAAAAAAAAAAAAAAAAAAAAAAAAAAAAATGTTGTGTGGAATACTATAGGCGGAACTAAAAATGCTCTGGAATAAATTAAAATGTTGGCAACTCTGTAATTGGATAAAACTAAATAAGTGGCAATTACATTCTAAAACACTACGGTGATTCGATTTGTTTGTATATTGACGGAACATGTAGCTTTTATTTAATTTTTTTTTTTTTTTTTTTTTTTTTTTAATGGGCATGCTATATCTCAACTTTTATGGCGTATTAGTGTGATCGACTTTGTATCTGGGATGATCATTATAAATAAGAACATAATTTGGTTGAATATAGGGTAAAAATCGATTTTTTTTTTTTCCTTTAACCACACGCGATTTTCAATTCAGCTACAATTCAGACTTTTTAGATAAAAACTGAATGCGTAATATCTTTAATGAGAGAAGCTATGAAATAATTTTGTGCATGTTAAAGGGTGGGTGCTGCTGTAATATAGAGTGAAAAAGAAGAATATTTTGTGATGGACAAAACGAACTAGTGTCTAATTTTAGAAAAGCTTTAATTTAAATGAAAAATTTTTATTTGCATATTCCCTACTTATTTGCTTTAGAATTACGGCGAATAAGAAAAGAAGTAATTTCACAATACGTAAATCAAATAGTATGTGATTGAAATATAATTAGAAAAAGCTGGGGATTCAATATTATTTTTTATTTATTTATTTATTTATTTTCTTTTTAATCTAAAGCGATAATTAATTTGATAAATGAAACGATTTTTTTCACTAGAATTATAAACAATAATAAAAAAATGTTTAGGGAAAAAAAAATAAAATAAATAAATAAATAAAATAAATAAATAAAAAACTTGCACACGTTTAGGATGTCTTTGTAACGATAAAAACTTTGCATGATTTAAAAAAAAAAAAAAAAAAAAAATTCTTAAAGAAAGAAACGAAAGAGAAGAGGAAAAAAAAAAAGTGAAATTCGTAAATTACGTGCAGTTTAATATTTTTTTAAATAAAGAATGAATAATTAAAAGTACATTTCTTTAAAATGTTTTTTCTTTTTAAGATAGAAGATGCAAGAAAAAACTTACGAGAGTGTTTAAAAGAATTTACAGTCATTAATCTTCGTAACTGTGAGTTAATCTGTCTTATTTCTTTTAATCACTTTCATAAAAAAAAATAAATAAATAAATAAATAAAAGAAAGCAAGAAAAATAAAATCTGAATTTGGAAAGAAATTTGCGCAATTAAGTACATGTAATACTATCTTAACAGGAAAAATAGAAAAGTATAACGATATCATTTTAATTTTAATTTTAATTTTCCAATATTTAAAAAGTTTTTCAAATTTTTTTTTTTTTTTTTTTTTTTCAAAAATTAATATTAATATTTTAATTTTATATTCTTATCTGTCAGTGCAAAATATTTGAATTTTGAAAGTTTACTATGTTGTAGGTTATTCATGTAAATAATTTAGATTGTTTTAAATACCGTTTGATTGTATTTAAATTTCAGCATGCGTACGTTTACATGCATGTTAAATGGAACTTTTTCAACCATTGGTCCTGAAGAAACAATTAAAAAAATCGAAGAAACGTACTTATTTAGTTGGACTATGAACTATATTTTGTTTTATTTTTAAATTCTTTCTAGATTACTCTCAGATATATTTTTAAAGTAATTTATTATATTTGTTACGCATCGTACAGTATATCGATCTATAAAACAAATTGATCAATAAAGCTCAATCTTTTTCCTCTGAAATCATTGCATACTTGCCAAACATATCATTAATAACCGTTCAATTGTTAACGCCCCTTTCCTCATACCACTTTATTTTTAGAATAATTATCTCTAAATGTTGTTGTGATTAAATAAGAATAAAATTACATTAAAAAATGACTGGTGTGAGGAAAAAGGCGGGTACCAAAAATTGTCCGGTTCGTAATGAGATGGTTGTCAAGTATGTCATGGTGAAGAATGATTGTATGACATTTACTGCAGTATTTTAAAACGCTTCATATTTGCATATCTTCTTTTTTACGTTGGAAGAAAAGCGTTACCTATAATTTTAATTTTCAACTATTAACTTAAGAGGTTTGTTTTTCCAGCTGTCTTCATAATACATATACCAATTTTTAACGAAATACATCCTCTAGAACGGGATATATGCAAAAATTCCCATATTTTAATTTATTCCAAAGCATTTTTAGCCCCGCCTTTATTTCATACCACTTTTTTATTAAGAGTATTTTTTTCTTATTTTATAGTAGTTATATATTAGAGAAAATTATTCGAAAAATAAAGTGGTGCGAAATAAAAGCGGGGCTAAAATTGCTCCGGAATAAATTAAAATGTTCGAAAATATGTATATACAAAGTAACTTAAATTATAACCATCAGGTACATATAAATATAAAAGTTCTACTGCAGATGAAGAGATTCAGTCTAGAATTTATTTGCTTTGGGAATCCCACTGCATGTGGAATATTTGAACATCGTATCTTTTTTGCTCAAATATTATTATGAATATCAAGAAAAGAAAGAGAAGAGAATATCATATCAACCAATATTATAAGGGGTCGTCCATTAATTACTTGAGGTGTTCAGGGTGGAGGGGGGGTCGAGCCGAATCTCACCCAATCTCACGTGGGGGAGAGGGGGGGTCTCGGCAAATATCACGTAATATTTTTCTCGCAAAAGCCAGTGTAAAATTGCGAGAAAATTGAGCTAAATTCAAATAAAACATGTTTCTTGACTTAGATATAGCAAAATCTGACACAATAATATTTATCGTGGCTATACGAACGTCGCGAAGCAGCACAGTAGCCTTTCAATTCTTTCATTTCGCGCGACTCGACGAACGTTGCGCCGTACGAGCCGAATAATTTACTGTAAAAGTACGAATTTTGAAAAATCTCTTGTGAGATAAGGGGAAGGGGGGAGCCAAATCTCACGAAATCTCACCAGGGGGAGGGTGTGTCAAAAAAATCTTCAAAACCCCCTCACGTAATTAATGGACTCCCCCCTAATTTATTCCATAACATTGGTAGTAACCGTGCTTTTCTCTACCGCTTTCTGGGGTCGTAGTCCCCGCTTTCTTTTTCTGGCCACTTTCAGGAATGAAACATTTAAACCTTGTTTGTTACCATTATTTTTATCCAAAGTGGTTAGAAGATTTTACAGATGATGTCAACCTTGAAATCCGGCATGCTATTTGAATCTGTAAATGTACTTCAAACACGTGAGCGTGGTCACAGAGCATGATGATTTTCTGAAGATTGGGCAACTGTCATTGCTCACACTCAGTGTTGCCAGATCTGGAGAATTTTTATTCATTTATCACCACAAATTTTGAAAGTGGTATTTCATATACATAATAGATTATTAATCTTGTGAGTAGAGAAACGTTACAATTAAAAATTATTGGTGCTATTGAATAAAAAATCCGCCAGATTTGGAAACACTGCTTACACTAGAGTATATGCCAATGTTTTGGCTATGTATGAACCGGTTTTTAGGGTTGCACTACAGATTTTAAGCGGACGACATTCATTCCCTCTGTATAATTTTCTAACCTCTTTGTTTTTATCCAACAATTTCTATACTGTTTAATCACGACACATGACTCAGGCCTCGCAGCGTTCCTAAAATTTTAAACTTATTTAATTATACTCGAACCACTATGGTAAAATAATATTTTTTTCTTAATCATTAGACATGTTTTAGCATTAAAACATTAAATAATTTTTTTTTTAGTTACGATAGTGGTGTCAATATAATAAAAAGGAAGTAAAATTTTAGGAACGCTGTGAGGCTTGCATGACTATAGGAATATTATAAATATTTCTGTAGGAAAATAGTGGTGGTAAAACAGGGAAATATTTATCATTTCTAAAACTGCCCTGAAAAAAAAAAAAAAAAAAGTGGAGAGTATGACTCCTGCACTTTTTTACAGAGTAATTTTGTCCAACACATAATTACAAAAAAAAAAAAAAAAAAAAAAAAAAAAAACTCTCTCTCTCAAGAAAAAAAGGGGGGGGGGCAATGAAAGTAAGGTAGATACTAGCAATACTACGGAATAAATTGAAATATTGACAGCTATGATGAACATGTTATTCAAATTTTCGTAATTTTAAGAATAGCGAAATTAATGTACCTTTGTCATAAATGCCAACATTTTAATTTATTCTATAGTTTTTACAGCTCCGTATCTATTACGCACCACTTTATTTATAGAATTTTTTCTCCAATATATAACTTCGATAAAATAAGAAAAATTTATTAAAAAAAAAAAAAAAAAAAAAGTGGTATGGAACAAAGGCGGGGCTAAAAATATTCCGGAATAAACTAAAATGTTGGCAGCTATGTTTTGTATTATAAAACGCACATTAAAAAAACTGTGAATGGTGAGTACACAACTTTTAATAATGATTATGCAATAGCAAAATATTGAAAGATTTCATACGGAACCGTTGTTTTCTTTTGAGTACTCCAACCTTAAATTTATTTTCTATAACTATAAAATTATTTTTAAATTCATAGGCTTATGATAAAATTATCTGATTTTAGGAGACAAATTACTTAAAATTAGTAGTGACCGTTAAATCCCTTTACAAAGCATGTTTCATTTTAATTATTTTGTAAGTAATTTAATGTAATTCAGACAAATGAGGTCGTATGGAATAACACACTTTAAAATATAAAAAACGAGGGAAAAAAGCTAAAAAGCATGCGAAGAAAACCAAAAAAAAAAAAAAAAAAAAAACCTCACTAAAAATGTGGGGGGGGGGGGGAGACGACTAACACCGGAAATGTGTGTTAATCATTTACTGAATTTTGTTCTGTTTTTGGGAATTTAAGAATGCTAGAACTTGATTCAATATAGGTCTGTAAAACGTAATATATAGCAATTCGTTATGTTCCTGTTTAAGAAACGTAAGACTTTCACTTATAAAAATCTGTGCATTGCATTTGGTATTGGCTTAACTGTCTATTAAATTTCAGCTAAATAGAATGTAGCATTTGGAGACTGTTATGCTCGCAAATAATCATTCACACATACTTACATACACGCACGTACACATAGCTGCCACTATTTTAATTTATTCCAAAGCACTTTTAGCTTCGCCTTTATTCCATACCACTTTCTTTTTAAAAGTAATTTTTTCTTATTTTATCATAGTTATAGCATAGCCTCCTAAATTAGATGCCCTTCACGTGACTCGGAAACTTGGTAACAGTTCTAGTGGTAGACAGCGTCATATGGTACAAATTGCGAAACTTTTTATTCAACAGCCACCAAAATTTTTTTAAAGTGGGATTTCATATACAGAAAAGGCGAATGGAATCGAAGAAACGTCGATTGTATTCATCATATATCACTTCTTAAAATTGTTGGTGACAGTTGAATAAAAAAGTTACGCAATCTGTACCAGGTAGCGCTGTCTACCGCTTGAACTGACGCCCAGTTTCCGAGCCACGAGACCGGCATCTAGTTTAGGATGCTGTGGTTATATACCGGAGAAAAATATTCAAAAAACAAAATGGTGCGAAATAAATGCGGAGCCAAAAACGCTCCGGAATAAATTAAAATATTGGCAACTATGCATACATACATCACTGTAAAAAAGCAAAACTTAACTTCATGAAACCTCAAAATAAAATTAAGACCAAACTATGAAAGTTGGATGCATAAATATATTATTATAATACTTCCTTATCTTTTTTGTATGTTTGGGGGGGGGGGGGGGTATAGGTGGTAGGTGGGTAGGGGGAATGAAAAAGAAAAAAAGAAAACAAATTCACTTTTTTGAAACAAAACATTCGGACCTCAAAGTTGAATAATTTTCAAAATCACTTTAAAAGTAAGCGACATTTTATAAAAAGCACCATTGAACTAGCGTTTAAAAGGAAAAAGTACAAAACTTTAAATAAACACCATAAAATGCTAGAATTCGCAAA
The DNA here is from genome assembly GCA_963930645.1 of Salticus scenicus. Taxonomy (NCBI): domain Eukaryota; kingdom Metazoa; phylum Arthropoda; class Arachnida; order Araneae; family Salticidae; genus Salticus; species Salticus scenicus. The sequence goes on along the minus strand of OZ005660.1, from coordinate 175,293,691 downwards.
AATTATTTCGGGTCGAAATTCGACACGACCTTTCGTCAGGCGAACAAAGTAGGCAACAGTGCTGCAATTAAAGCGACAACATTGAGCTTTGATTGCAGCATTCTTGCGCGTTGCTTTGTTGCTTTGATTGCAGCAATCGTGCCTACTTTGTTCGCCTGAGGAAGGGTCTTATCTAATTTCGACCCGAAAGAATTGTTGCGAGTTGTAGTATTTTATAGTGTTTATGCAAATTTTGTACTTATTAGCGACATTTTACCCATTTATTTAAATTTAAATAATGTAAACGTTAAAAAATTATTTTTCATTGTAGCATAACTGCCAAATATTTAAATACCACTAATTATTTATAAGAAATTTTGGCTTAGTAAAACACTTGATTTTTGAAATCATATGAGACTAAGTTAATTTTTAGTTCCCCATCATACTATAGGTATAGGGAACTTAGGTAATCGTAAAAATTTTCGACCTCGGTTTTTTTTTACTTTTTTACACGGTTTCAGGTGTGAGGAATCCGAAAATGACAAAATTTGTATGGTGTCTGTCTGTAGGGTGTCCGTCAGTCCGTTAGTTTGTTAGTCTGTGTACACGATATCTCAAGAACAAATTGTCGCAGAGAGCTCAAATCAGTTTTAAAATATTACTTTCGACACTGGCAAGAACCCTATTCATTTGCAACATTCGAATTAAAAAACTTCGTAAGTTATTAGAAATTTACGATTTTTTTAACATGGGAGAATAGGACAAAAATTCACTTAAACGTGCATTAAATGGAAACTTTTTACTGTAAAAATGTCAGACGAGTTTTAAAATATCAGTTTTGATGCCGGAATGAACATCAGTAACTATAAATATGCTACTTTGAAAATTTCGCAAGTTATTGGAAATTTACGAATTTCTTAACATGATGGTATAGGGCAAAATTTCACATAAACGTCAATTTTTAGAGATATTTTCATCGTAAAGATGTCAAACCACTTTCTAAATATTATTTAGGATACTGGCATGAATATCTTAGACTATGGATTTTCCAATATAAAAAATTCGTAAGTTATTTGGAATTTACAATTTATTTAACATGTCAGAATAAGTCAAAATTGAGCATAAACTTCCATTTTGAGGATCGTAAATACATTAGACAACTTCAAAATTACATTTATGATATTTGTTTGAAGATGACTGAATACAAATATTCTAATGGGAAAATTTCGTAAATTATTCGTAATTTACGATTTTATCAACATAGCGAAATTGTAAATTTTTCATATAAATATGAATTTTGAGGATTATTGCATTGGGAATTGTAGCATGAAGACTAAATAACGGAATTGACCCCGACAAAATAAATTAATAGATTAGAATAAGATAAATATATCGAAGTGAACGGTGGATAGCCAATTAGGCGGGGTTTCATTCTGTCACTGTATCAAGCTTTGGTCAAATTCATTTCTTTTAACATGATTATAATATGTCTCGCACTAGAAATTTATGAGAACATAAATATGATGGGGAACTGAGAAGAGTTCACCTATGCCAACTAGTTTAAAAAGAAGTGGAATTCAAATAGAGAAGACCTTGTTGACTATGCTGTATTATGTATCAGTTAACAGATTCTCTCCTATTGCTACAGAAAATAAAATAGTAAACTGTTTCACCAATTAATGTCAGTAATATGTCCTATTAACCTTTTGAAAGAGGCTCTTACGAAATCCTATGGTGAAGCGTGACAGATGCTGTCACAGTCCCTTTCAAAAGGTTAAAAAAAAAAAAAAAAAAAAACTTTTCATTTCAAAGCAGCTTTTTTGAATAAAAAATATTGACATACATTAAAAATAAAAACAAATTTGAATTGCTGGAAAGTAAAATGTTGTCACATTCATTTTTTCTCTTTTTTTTTTTTTTACAAAAATTCACTTAAAAAAAAAACTTACTAAAATTAATCAATCTCCTATCAGATTACTGTCTGTAATAAATTTAAAACTGTCAGAAAAAATAATTCAATTAGTTTTGACTCTTTCAAGTGTTCTTAAAAAAAAGTTCACAGCTGTATAAAAATTAGAAGCACTTAAAACTACTTGACGGTTTCAGATGAAAAAAAGGTACCAAAAGTTTAGAAAAGGTCGCTAAAAAAATGTGTCTTCAACTTTGTTCAAAAAATTATTTAGATTGGTATAGCTTTCTAAATTTATTTCATTTATTTATTTAATCTTTATATTTATTTTAGGCTGAAAAACATTATGTAAAGATTTTTTTAAATAAATCAGATAATTTTACAGAAAACTTAGATATAATAACTACACAAATAACATAGGAGTTCATGTGCGTTAAAGTAAATTAAAAACAAATTTTTATTTTATTTTATTTTTTTAATTCTTCTTTATATTCTAGATTATATAATGTTATGAAATCGCTATCTTTGTAACTTATGCTAAATTTTTATAAACAAAAATATTCATAGTATAAACACGTTTCGTAAAACTAGCAGTGAGGACAAGTCCAGTTATTCGATATTCCCTTATCGCGTTTTTTTTCTTTCAACGACAAAGATTATCACCCTATTTTAAAACTGGACTCGTTGAGTATGCACTTGTGTAGTGGTTCCCATGGTCGCCAGAAGTGCGGTTAAAGAATAAATAAAATTTAAAAATAGATTATGATATTAAAATATTTTGTTTTAACCCTTTCAGGTGCAAGCAAATTTTTCTCATTTAAAATCAACAGCCACCGGAAATCACCAACAATATTAAATGTGATGAAATAAATCAAGATAAAATTCGTCTAACAAGGAGAGGTCACGATGTGGATTTATGTTGACGCATGTTGTGAACTCGCCTTGTAACAGTGATGTCAAATTGGGAATTTTTGAGGCTTCTGGTGACAATTTTGGGGAATTCTAAAATTTTTGGGGACAAATCGGGGGAGTTCTTCAACTTTCTGTCAATGTTGGCAGCGTAATGATTTATCACTACGACTAGAGACTTTCAATAGCTTTATTATTATTTGGGGATTTTTTTTCAAAAACTGCCTTCATTTGGGGAAAACTCTGAGCTTAAATCATAGAAAAATTTGATTGTTTTTTTTTTTAAGTTTTATTGTCCCTTTTTAGTAGAAATCAAATTGGGGATTTTTTCGAAAAAAAAAAAAAAAAAACCTGTTTGGGGAAATAATTTTCGACCATCTGGCATCATTGCCTTGTAAGTTCTAAAACATTCCCTTGTACAGTTTTTGCAATTTTGAATTAAAATTCGTGATATCTGAGATTCTTATATATTGCTATGAAGGCGCAGTGAAAATAAAACCACATACCGTATTTTAGTGAAGACAGCCGAGGGCTGTCTTTAAAAAACATCGACTTTTGTTTGCTGTGGCTTATCTACCAGTGCGGACTATCTAATAATAATGCCAAATTCCATCTTTTTTTTTTTTTTTTTTTTTTTGTGTTTGTTTCCTTTTTTCACATTTACATACTGGAATTTTATTTTTTAATTTATTTATTATTAAAGACTCTTTATTAACGACTTTTTTTCAGCTTACTTTCTGTGTCATAAACCTTCTGCTGAATAAAAACGGAAAAAGGGGAAAATAAATTAGAAATATCAAACCTATCGTTGCAAATCTAGTGCCAAATGAAAGGGACGATTTTTCTGAATCCAGGGGTGCTAACAGTTTTTCGTCACGACCATTAGATTTTTAAAAATTAACTAAAGTATGAAATTTACGTGGCAACAGTTCATTTTAATTCATTTCAGTCATTTCAAAAATTATGTGGCTCGTTACAAATTCGGTACAAAATGAAAGGGGTGATAAAAGTCTTTAATTAATTTATTTTTTAATTTAATTTATTTATAATTAATAATTTCTTATTTTTATTTCTTTTTTTGGTAATTTGCATGTACGTCCGGAGTTCGCCATATTGTTACCTTGTTTTCGACTTTTTTGCATCATATTTGCATACTTGTCTTAATTTAATTTCTTCGTTATACCGTACCTTTTAAAATAATTTATTACTTTTATTTATAATTGTTAATTATTTTTATGACTTTGCATATGCGCCCGGATTTTGCCATCTTGTTTCCTTGTTTCTCATATTTGTTGCATTACTGGTATAGTTTGAAATTTTTTCTTTATACAGAATTATTTTTTTTTTAATAATTTTTTTTTTCATTTATAATTAAAAATTTAATATTTTTATTAATTTGAGTAGATGCCAGGAGACATCCATCTTCTTTCCTTATCTATCTGTTGCATTATTGTAACAATACTTGCATAAGATGCGGCTTATCTTCCAGTGCGGTTAACCTAAGAGTTTTTTTTTTTTTTTTTTTTTTTGTAACATTTTAATAAGCTGCGGCTTATATACACTAAATTACGGTAATTTTGACATACTTCTCTTGACCTATGGTAAATCTTTCATAATTCTTGAGTAGCATACATTTTTCTATTTAATCAGAAGTTTCTAATGGTTTTCAGTTTTTCAATATGAATTTCCATAGTAAGCAATGGTTGATATTCCCATTATTATTCATAGGGTTAATTACTATTTACAGGGGATTAGTAATAATATACAATGAAAACATGTAAATTCTTCTTATATGAACTAAGGTAAATGATGCAAATATGGCCAATGCAGGTAATATGGCCTACCCTCAATAATGTTGTCAATTTCAGTGAAATACGAAAGATGGCGCTTGAACCTAGTCAAGAGACTGTACATTGACCCGCCAGATGAACTTCCATGTTTGTTCAGCCTGTTATGATACAATTATGCTCTGCAGAATTTCAAATGACACTTTGCAAGGCTTTCTAGAGATAAACAGCAAAGTTTTATCGAGATTTTAATTAAAAGGAAAGTATCAGACGCTGGTAAAAAAAAATTAGGTCTTACGCCGATCGAGTGGCTTTTGAATAAATGACCGCCATATTTTCTCAATGTCCAATCTCTCTCTATCCAGGGTCCCCAGTCGCTCCAAGTCAGAAGAACATAGTTTAGTTCTGAGTTGCCAGTTATTGTTGATTTGTTGTTAGTTGCAATGGAATTTTATAAATTTGTCTCTTGTAAGTTCTAATTGAAGCAAAGTATCTGTACTTAGTATTATGTATAATATTTTAGCTGGTTTAATGGTCTTTTTAAATGTATAAATTAATTTCAATAGCTGAGTTTTGAGACAGCATTTCGAACGTTTTTCTAAAACCCATTATTGTTGACAATATGCCCAATGGGCATATTACCTGCATGTATCAAAACTTAAACCACAAGAATGCTGTTTTGTCACCTATGGGGTCAAATCCCATCTTCATTACTTATTTCTGGATCAGGCTGAAAAAAAATGACATTCTTCTACCTTGTTCACCTTCTAATACAACACATGAGCTGAAACCTTTGGATAAATCCTATTCTGGATCTTTTGAGCAATTTTGGGACCAAGAGTTCTTTTGTTTTTGGAACAAACTAACCATGAAAACATTACAAAACTCGATTTGGAAGAATAATTTCTCCAGTTTGGGACAAAGCTATTACATTGACCTTTCCAATGTTAAATATGGCTTCAAAGGGGCAGGTATCTATCGTGTCAATACTGTCCTATGTATCCTGACAATGTAATTCCTGAGGAAACTTTTGCTCCAAGTTCTGTTTCTGAACCTCCCCCCCCCCCTCCTCCAACAAAGAATTGTGCCAAAACTGGAAAACAAATTTTTTCCTCAGAGACATCTACTGGAAAATAGGTTCGTCATACTCCTTGTCCGTCAAGTACTGCTGTCATAAAACCTGCAATGAACTATCCTTCTCTAATTTTGAAAAAGACCTCTTTCCCAGGGCGTTTCAAAGTAATACTAAATATCCTCAAGCATCACAATAGCGAAATAAAAAACAGTCTACGAAAAATAGTGTAAAAAGGTCCCTGAGCAAAGAAAAGTGATAAAGAAAGATGGTTTAGCGGTATTTGCTACAAGGAAAAAGTTGTGGGTATGAGATTATGTATTGTGTGACATAATTATAATTATGTGCACGAGGAATGTGTAGAACTTACCAAAAAAGACAAAAAAGGTTTTACTTGCCATACATGCGAAGTCAAAATAAATTAAAGACATTTTTGACAGTAAAAAGTTTAAAATTGCATAAACATTTGCTGAAATTTGTTAAAAATTTCTTAAAATTGCTTAAAATTGTTTTCTAAAATTTCTTCTCGCTTATCCTTTCATTAATTTTCGTAAAGTTTCAAAAATTAAACTTTGTTTTGGAGTAATTGGTGTGTTTTCATGCGTTAAATATGAGTTTCTTCATTATATTTAATCTATGGGCATAGTACAGTCGATAACAAAAGTGTCCGAACACTAGCAAAAATTCCTATGTAAAAAAATACACTTCATACGGTTTTGTAAAATAAATCCTTGTCGAATCCTGTTCTTAGTCAGTCTAAGAACATGATTCGATAATGATTTATTTAACAAAACCGTATGAAGTGTACTTTTTTTTTACATAGGAATTTTTGCTAGTGTTCGGACACTTTTGTTACCGACTATACCTGCAGCAACTACGCTTTTTTTAATATAATTCTTGAGGTTTAAATCTTGATTATTGTAAAAAAAAAAAAAAAAAAAAGAGTTCTCTGTTTTAGAGAATTTTTATTTAATTTTAAATCGATTACAACTGTCGCTAAACATTTTTTGTCCTAAAGGGGGCCATATTACTTGCAGTTACCTTGGATAGAGTACGTTTTCACTCTTCTCATACGGGACTTTTTTGAAGTGCTTACCAAATTTCTTGATAAATTACTGCACTGAGAAAAAGAAAATATACTGTTCTGATCTAGAACGAATAAGTAGTCATTTTCTAAATCCCTAAGTTAGAAAGATAGATTTTCGAGCTATGCGTATAAGACACACCAATAAGATGAATAGACGAAATGATCGAGAATTTCTAGTCAATACTTTTCTAGACGATGAAACAATATTTTCTAAATATTATTAATCTTTTGTATTGCAAGAAATTCTCGCTTGATTTTCTAGAATTGGGTCATAAACCAAGATTATAGTTTTTAAAAATCGCCTCTTGTATTCGCATTTATTTGCAGAGATTTTTAAATAAGTTTGTCTCCTCGATAATATAGGCAGACACTCTTGAATTCTAATAGGGGTTTCTAGAACTCGCTTTCAAAGGGGAATAGAATTAGTAAGGATGACATGGAACTATTTTTACTAGAGCTACAATTTAGGATCTAGATGTTAGTTACATAACTATGTCTCAATATGGTATAATGAATTGTATTTTCCAAAAATATTAGCTGCTTAATCGCAGTAGACAGGCTCAAAAAAAGAGTTAATCTCTGCAATATCACGAAAAAAGAGCCTTGTTTGGCGATTACATATCTGTGATATTCAGGCGTGGTTGTTAAGGTGATTAAGGTAATTGCTAGGTGGCGTGATTGATAAGGTAATTCTTTTGCTTCGATAGACAAACGAACTTCACGAGAAGTCTAGCACTTGACAGTGCAACATATTAACGAAAGGATAGAGCAACACCTGGTAATCTAGATATTATAACTTAATATTTCAATTAATTAAGCGATGTCAATGACAGTTGCAAGTCATTATATGTTAACAGGTTTTTAATATTGACAATTCTATCAACAACAAATCTCTGTGATCAAGACTTTTAAACTAAAATAAAAGTCGCGTCCCCCCCCCCTTATTTTTATAGCTTTGCGATTATGATTATTTATTTTACTTTTACTTAATCTGTCTATGTGATTGTGATTATTTATGCATCTCGTATTTCATTTATAGAATAACTAGTTAGATCTGTCCGCACAACTGGTGACTACATTTAAAAAAATCAGTTTTATAATAAAAAATCTCAATTATTTAATTCTTTTATTTATTAATTTGACTTAAAATGAATTCTGAGAAGTTTTCAAAGATGGTCGTACTTCATTCGGAAGATTTTCTAAAAATGTCGTCAGTCTGGCATGTTATAAAATATTTTGATTTTAATTATATTAATACGTTTCCTCATTTTGACGTATTCAAAGTAAAATATTTAAATCGTATGCAAGAAATTTTGAAAAAAGTGTAATTTTAGAATGTTTCTTTAATAATTTCATTGCTTTTTAATTTCGAACTTTTGAAAAAACTTCGACTTTATGATAACATATTGATTTGAAATAGCCTACATTTCAAATTCATAGTTTCTGTTTGCATTCTCTTGTTTAGAAATCTCGCAAAGATGTGATTTTCGAGAGGGCTTTTCTATTGTGCATGAGCTAGAAATTTTAAACTTCCACAGTACTTCAATCCTGGTAATAAGCAGTAACTGTATCACGTTTGGTTGAAATTGGTGCAGAGCTTTGGGAGGAAATGAAAGATATACATCCACACACATGTACAGGGTTATTATAATTAAACTTCATCTATTCGGCTCTATGGCTTCAAACGAAACAAAATTTCGCTAGTAGTTTGTGCAAGTAATGCGCTCTGCAAAAAAAAAAAAAAAAAAAAAAAAGTTGAAAGTTTTATCAATAGATGGCGCTGCTCTAATATCTAAGGCAGTTGTTGAAGATTCATTCAATTAATTTCGTTCAATCCAGACGAAACACACAAAATTTATTTTGTCAAAATAAATAAATGAATAAACAAATAAATAAATAAAAATAAAATGAAATGAAATAATTCTGGCCAAATCCTTTAAATATTGGCACCAAATAAAACGAATATATATTTTTTGTAATAGAGATAGTTAACTGGGAAAAAAAAATTGTGTATGTAGGAGCCGCGCCTCCCCCCCTGGGGGGGGGGGAAATTCCCCCCTCGAGGGGAGTAAATTTTCATGATGGGTATCTTTCAAAAGAGCTCGCCAATACCTTTAAAACGAATGGTTGAACCATCGATCTGCGATAATTTAAAACAAAGCTATCGATTTTTATATAATAAATATTGAGAAAAAAATGGACTTTTTTTGGACATTTGGTGTTATACTACTTCTCTAATATGGAAATCGTCTGCATTATCACAAAAGATAATTTTTTAAATAATAATTTTAATAAATTATTTTTAAAAACAGAATTATTTTTTAACAACCGAATTAAATTCTATATAAATGTAGGTGCATTAATGAAACGGGGGGTTGAGGGGGGTGGTAGCCCCCCCTCACACAGAACTAATTATCATAAATAACTCTCCAGAAGCCTAATATGAATTGTTTAACACAGGTTTACATAACAGTACTTGTTATCTTACCTTTTAATCTGCAACCTGTATTTATAGTATTAAATTTCAAGGTAAGAGAATGTCGTGTGAGTGACACACCAGATTATTTATATTTGGTAGAGGTATGTATGGTCTTTGAGTCAAATTTTCAAAATTGAAATTTGTTATATTTACACGTTTTGAGATCCCCTGAATCCCAAAAACGTGGATTTTAGTGGTTGGTCTGTGTATGTGTATGATAAATCTATTATCAGCATATCTCACAAACAAACTATAGCAGAAAGTCAAAACTCGGTATTCTAAATCTGCATCATATAGTGATACAGAACTAAACCTTTCGTTGAGATCAAGCAAGTGGTTTGTGTACAGTACAAGAACATCCAAAAGAATTTAAATACATTCCGTGTATGGGGGGGAAATTGCAGCTAAGTATACTTTAAGATCTATGGGCTGCCTTAAACAAGACAGAATGAACCCCCCCCCCTTTTTTTTTTCTTTTAAATATGCATAAAATCATTTTGGGATAGATGTCTATGTGATTGTGATTATTTATGCATCTCGTATTTCATTTATAGAATAACTAGTTAGATCTGTCCGCACAACTGGTGACTACATTTAAAAAAATCAGTTTTATAATAAAAAATCTCAATTATTTAATTCTTTTATTTATTAATTTGACTTAAAATGAATTCTGAGAAGTTTTCAAAGATGGTCGTACTTCATTCGGAAGATTTTCTAAAAATGTCGTCAGTCTGGCATGTTATAAAATATTTTGATTTTAATTATATTAATACGTTTCCTCATTTTGACGTATTCAAAGTAAAATATTTAAATCGTATGCAAGAAATTTTGAAAAAAGTGTAATTTTAGAATGTTTCTTTAATAATTTCATTGCTTTTTAATTTCGAACTTTTGAAAAAACTTCGACTTTATGATAACATATTGATTTGAAATAGCCTACATTTCAAATTCATAGTTTCTGTTTGCATTCTCTTGTTTAGAAATCTTGCAAAGATGTGATTTTCGAGAGGGCTTTTCTATTGTGCATGAGCTAGAAATTTTAAACTTCCACAGTACTTCAATCCTGGTAATAAGCAGTAACTGTATCACGTTTGGTTGAAATTGGTGCAGAGCTTTGGGAGGAAATGAAAGATATACATCCACACACATGTACAGGGTTATTATAATTAAACTTCATCTATTCGGCTCTATGGCTTCAAACGAAACAAAATTTCGCTAGTAGTTTGTGCAAGTAATGCGCTCTGCAAAAAAAAAAAAAAAAAAAAAAAAGTTGAAAGTTTTATCAATAGATGGCGCTGCTCTAATATCTAAGGCAGTTGTTGAAGATTCATTCAATTAATTTCGTTCAATCCAGACGAAACACACAAAATTTATTTTGTCAAAATAAATAAATGAATAAACAAATAAATAAATAAAAATAAAATGAAATGAAATAATTCTGGCCAAATCCTTTAAATATTGGCACCAAATAAAACGAATATATATTTTTTGTAATAGAGATAGTTAACTGGGAAAAAAAAATTGTGTATGTAGGAGCCGCGCCTCCCCCCCCTGGGGGGGGGGGAAATTCCCCCCTCGAGGGGAGTAAATTTTCATGATGGGTATCTTTCAAAAGAGCTCGCCAATACCTTTAAAACGAATGGTTGAACCATCGATCTGCGATAATTTAAAACAAAGCTATCGATTTTTATATAATAAATATTGAGAAAAAAATGGACTTTTTTTGGACATTTGGTGTTATACTACTTCTCTAATATGGAAATCGTCTGCATTATCACAAAAGATAATTTTTTAAATAATAATTTTAATAAATTATTTTTAAAAACAGAATTATTTTTTAACAACCGAATTAAATTCTATATAAATGTAGGTGCATTAATGAAACGGGGGGTTGAGGGGGGTGGTAGCCCCCCCTCACACAGAACTAATTATCATAAATAACTCTCCAGAAGCCTAATATGAATTGTTTAACACAGGTTTACATAACAGTACTTGTTATCTTACCTTTTAATCTGCAACCTGTATTTATAGTATTAAATTTCAAGGTAAGAGAATGTCGTGTGAGTGACACACCAGATTATTTATATTTGGTAGAGGTATGTATGGTCTTTGAGTCAAATTTTCAAAATTGAAATTTGTTATATTTACACGTTTTGAGATCCCCTGAATCCCAAAAACGTGGATTTTAGTGGTTGGTCTGTGTATGTGTATGATAAATCTATTATCAGCATATCTCACAAACAAACTATAGCAGAAAGTCAAAACTCGGTATTCTAAATCTGCATCATATAGTGATACAGAACTAAACCTTTCGTTGAGATCAAGCAAGTGGTTTGTGTACAGTACAAGAACATCCAAAAGAATTTAAATACATTCCGTGTATGGGGGGGAAATTGCAGCTAAGTATACTTTAAGATCTATGGGCTGCCTTAAACAAGACAGAATGAACCCCCCCCCCCTTTTTTTTTTCTTTTAAATATGCATAAAATCATTTTGGGATAGATTGTGGTATGGAAATCGTTCATCTTTGAATTACAGGGCTATCCTATGTATTTCGATATATTGGGGGCTATAGTTGGAAATTGCTGGAAGTGCATTTAATTTTGTGTTAAGTATTTTTATAAAAAACTAAGTTTAAGTACACAATGGGATGAGTATATATACGAGTTTATAGACAATATACAGGGCTATCCAAAATTAAGCTAAACGTTCTTTTCTATTGAATATAATTGACAGAAGTGTTTTGCTATATTTTACAATGTTGACGAATATTGCTCTGGAACAGAGCCTGATTAAGGGTGAGGCACGCTCTCACCGGCATATTTTTACAATTGTTTTTTACTTCATGTCATAGAAATTCCACGCTTTGACGAGGAAATATTTTTTATAAAAAATGAACGGTGTACAACAATCCAATTTATTCACCGTTATATTACACCAGAATTCTTTAAAAATAATTTTTAATGAGAATTTTCTGTTTATTATAACAGGAAAGTATTTGTTAAATTAACGGTGTAAGTATGAATAATGTGTGCCTCACCCTTAATCAGGCTCTGATTGGCACAGCGTCTCCTATTAACGAAAATTGCAACTCAATATATATTTTTCCGATTTTTCTCAGAACGCAGCGATACTTAATTATTTTCGTCAGTAGGTGGCACTGTGCTCTTCAAAATCGGAAAAGAAAAAAAAATACATATATATAATGTTCGTTAATAGGCGTCAATGTCTAAGGCGATATTTGCAGATTTTTTGTAAAAAAATTAAATAGACGAAATTTTTTTTCACAAATGTTTTATATTATCTTAAATGCTTATTCTAGAATTTATATTAAAGAATTTCCTAAGGAATTTTTATTTATTTATTTTTTAAGCATTTCTCTTTGTCGCAAAATTAACAGTACACTGTATTTTATTTGAGATAGAATTAAAATTTTGTTTAGAATATTTAAAGAAAAATAATAATTGATTTCAGGAGTTTATAGATGTCTAGGATTTTCAAAATATTAAATTATTTTTAAGCTAGAATTTTTTTTTAATATTCTTTACCATCGAAGCAAATTCAACAGTAAAACATATAATTACTTTTCATACATGGATTTCTGTGTATTTATGTTTCTGTTTACTATACATCGATTTCTGTGTAATAAATTTTAAAAATATAGTTATTGCGTTTTGTTAAAGCATTTATTTGATGCGTATTGATGATATTCGTATATGATGATGAGGTGTTATCAACTTATGGAAATAATTAAGCTTTTTTTTTTTTTTTTTTTTTCATACAACAAAATCTTTTATATGTTTTCATACTATTTTAGTTCTTTGCATAGCTGATAAGAGACAAAAATTGTACTTCCGAGTTTCTGCGGATCATATTACTTTTTTTTTTTTTTTTTTTTTTGAAAGAAGTAATTTTCATTTGCGCATTATACGATATTTTTTATTGAAAACAGCTTTAAATTTCCGCCAACGGATAATAAATACATTGCCGCGGTCTATAGGCAGGAAGGTAGGGTAATAAATGCACAATTTTTATCTATAATTGTATAAAGGAATATTTTATGTTTCTTAAATTGTAAGTGTAAAAGATTTAGTGGTTTTAAACACAGTTAATGAGTAAAAAACTTTAAACTTCATTTTGAAAAGTATTAAGGTTAGATTTGGAATTTTGATTTCTTTTATTTTAAATAATTGATAAACAAAATGATTTTACAAATCTACTTTATTGCTCTGCGTTTTTAAATAAGATTAAAATAATAATAATAATTATTATTTTTTTTAGAGCTATTCCTATAATTGACGGTTAGAATTAAGTACCGGGTGATCCAAAAGTAACAGTAAAAAAAAAAAAAAAAAAAAAAAAAAAATCATTTTTAAAATTTATTCATTGTACAGTCGGCTGCAAAATTATTCGAGCACTAGCCAATAATTCATATATTTAAAAAGTACACTTAAGACTGTTTTGCTAAGTAAATCCTTGTCGAATCATGTTCTTAGACTGATTAAGAACATGACTCGACAAGGATTTATTTAACAAAGCTGTATTAAGTGTACTTTTTTTTGGCAAGGATTATTGCTAGTGCTCGAATAATTTTACAGCTGACTGTAGCTCTATGCAGTTTTCACTGAAATGTACAAAAAAGCATGGGATTTTCTTCTTCTTTTTTAATATATATATATATGTAAGAAAAAAAAAATATTTAGTTACATTTTCCACGAACATATTGCGTTGTATTCGCAGTTGTATCCTCTTATATTTTAAACACATCCGTCTGCATAACTGCGAAGTTTTTTAATTTATTCCGGAATGTTGTTAGCCCCGCCCTTTTTTCACACCGTAATCTTTGTAGAAAAATTTTCTTCAATATATAATTACGATTAAGTATGAAGAAAATTACTCTTAAAAGATTACGGTATGAAAAAGGGGCGGGACTAACAACATTCCGGGATAAATTAACATTTTGCGCTCGGCATATTTTCCGTTCCTTTAAAACGTCACACGTATAGTTTCCAACTTACTACCTTTTGGCTACCGAAAAATTGTAATAATTTGTTTTATTTTACTTCATCATTAAATAAAAGAAATCTTTCTGTTAAAATTTTCCGGTAGCCGAAGGTAGCCTATAGTTACACGTTTTAGAAAAATAACATTTCATTTGCAGAGGAACACCTTAAGGCGTAGCTCGATTATTTAATGTCTCTTTAGAAAGGACATACGAGCGATAAGGGTTAAACACATCCGTCAGCATAACTGCCAAGTTTTTTAATTTATTCTGGAATGCTGTTAGCACCGCCCTTTTTTCATACCGTAATCTTTGTAGAAAATCTTTCTTCATCATATAGTTACGATTAAGTATGAAGAAAATTACTCTAAAATGATTACAGTGTGAAAAAGGGGCGGTACTAACAACATTCCGGAATAAATTAAAAAACTTGGCAGCTATGCGTCTGATCAAATGATGTAATATTGCAAATACTGAATGCTTTTTTTTTTAAGTATTTCCATTGTGTAACGACTGATGGTCATTCTAATGAAGGGCGGGAATTACAATGAACATCTATAGCCCTGATTACAATGTTGAATGTAGCGTGCCTCTTTAAAAAAGTAAATTTAAACTAATACATAGCTGCCAATGTTTTGATTTATTCTGGAGAATTTTAACCCCGCCTTTCTTTCGCACCACTTTATTTATAGAAAGGTTTTATCCAATATATAACTTCGATAAAGTAAGACAAAATTACTTTAAAAAAATAAGTGGTACGAAATAAAGGAGGGACTAAAAGTACTCCGGAATAAATTGAAATGTTGGCAGCTATGCTATAAAATAATATATCTTTTGTTACAAAAAAAAAAAAAAATCTCGTGTCTTTCTGGGCATTTTAGCGAAAACTGCGTACTTTCCGAATAATAAATTTTTAATTTTTTTTCTAAGATTTTTGAATCATCTGGTATACGCTATAATTTATTAGGATAAAATTTGCATTTTGTTGAGACAATTCTACCATAATTTTAATTGAATTCATTACATAAGGAATTTCCTTATCTCTAAACTTCCTTGTAGTTACTTTGTTTAAGACTTTTCATCAAACAGTTAATCCCGTTAGGCCTCTCTATTTTAATTAAAAGATGTTTACTTTCGATCGAGGACGGATTTTAATGTACAAAGCTTTCCTCGAAACTTTATTAATTATTATGCCCTTGTTTTCAAGGAAATATTTTCAGATTAAACAATTTCTATTTTAAATATAATTTTCTGATTTTCAGAAATTATATCAACAAAAGACAAAATTTCATCGCATAATGGTAAATATAATGAATAAAAATCATTTTAATATAGCGAGTACATAAATAAATTATATTCCAAAGGAAACTCAGTTAAAATTAAGTGATTACAACAAAACTACAAGTTTATTAGTACGGTAGGACTATTTTTTTTCAATCTGCCATTTTGCGTCGTTGCCAATTTATAGTGTTCTACTTCGAAAATGCCTGCCATTATCCAGTTTTACCATTTAATTTCTTACTCTATCTTAAAATATTTTGTAAAATCCGTAAAAATGTTTAGACATTTTTTCTTTCATTTCCCATCGGTAAGGATCGAACCCACAGCCTTCGGACTCTCAGTTGTGTACTCGGACCACAGAGCCAACGGGTCCTGGCTAATTATTTCCTGATTATTTAGACTAGCAATTTCAGATACTTTTAGACTAAAACTGTAAAATGTATTTAAAATGTGTGTTATTTTCCGATTTATAAGATGAGTATATTGATATTAATTATATTTTTTGAGAAAATAATGGATTAATATTAATTTACCTGTGATGAATTTTGAGTATAATTTAAATAACGAATAATTGGTTTATAGTTTTTTTTTTTTTAATATTATGTTTTGTTCTGTGGAAACTGAAACTGTTAATTATCAATAATAAATACGAAATTGTTAATAAGATTATTTTACTAATTAAAAAATTTAGTAAATGACTATTAAGCAATTAGGGAAAGATACGATACAATTAATGCATTCAAATTTTATTAATTTATTTGCAATTAAAAATCAATACATTATTTGAAGAATTTTACAGAGCGACACTATTATTATTATTATTATTATTTTGAAAGGGTTTTAAATACAAATATAAGTAGTCGTGTCGTACTAAAATAAATCCTGTCATAGACAGAATTTCATCCATAGTTTTATTTATTATTTTAATATATATATATGTAATTAACTGTATGCCATTGTGCTGTTTTAGAATATATCAGGTGTGAAAGTGTCCCCATACCTCGCAGCGTTCTTAAAATGTTACTGATATTTTATTATTTTGTCACCACTGTCTGCAAGACAATTTTTTTTTTATACGTTATGATGATACATGGTTGAAGAAAGGTTTTGTCTTATAACAGGGGTGCGAGTAGTAAAATGGCCGTAAAATATTTTAGGAACGTTGCAAGTTCCGTGTTTTTGAAGTTGTGTGTGTGAGAGTGAATGAGTGTGTCTTTACGGCGATATTTTTAATACTAAACATGCTATACATTTTTCTTAAAAATATAGTAATTACATAGTTATGTTACAGCTATTCTTACAAGCTGAAAAATGGAAACTCTTTCTCGCCTCGATTATATCAAATAATTGATGTATACAAATAATTTCATAAAAAAAAAAAAAAAAAGAAAAACATTCACTCATATGAAAATGTTATTATTAAAATTTTATGAATCGAAATTTTTGTCTCTCTCTCACACAGAGACAAACATATAAATTTATAGATAAAATTTCGTTCCAAACCTTTCAAAACGTATAAATCTGTCTAAAACTTTATGAATCCAATATTTTTCATCTATTGAATAAAATAAAAATATTAAATGGTATCTATGAACTAGATACTGCAACGAGTTGAATTATTCTGTACTAATACGTGATAAATATCTGCCAACTGTTCAGATTTTTCTATACCAGATATGTATGTATCGTATAGAAATATGCTACCGTAATATAGTTTATACATATATATATCAGAGCTGCCAACCTAATCTGGCAAAATGTTAGTACCGCCCATTTTTTTACACCACTTAATTTTTAGAGTATTTTTCTTCTTAATTCGTCGTAGATACATTTGAAGAGAATTGCTCTAAAAATTAAGTGGTGTAGAAAAAGTGGCGGTACAATCAATTTGCCGAATTAGGTTGGCAGCTCTGATATATGTTTTGGTACGGAATGGTTTGGTAGATATTGACATTGTCACAGTTGACAATACGATTATTGTTAAACAGGCTGTCAGTCGTTGAATTTATTTCACCGATTTTTCCACCAGTATATTTATATAAAAATTTGTTACTTAGTTAATCGTACAACCTTAGTATTAAACATTTCGAAAGAATATTACTGGTGGAAGAATCAGGGAAATATTTCGACTGTCGACACCCTGGTTTCGATCCTGAATTTCGAACTTCATTTCCAAAATAAAGTCATTACAAACTATCATTATATCAGTTTTATATTTTTCTGTAAACAGTTTTTCTCTGAAAGCCTTTTTAATTTACCATTCTTTCAAATGTGGATTTATTTATTTATTTATTTATTTTAATTTACCCGTATGGCATTCTGCTGTTAACACGCTTTTATTAGCTTCACCTGTATGTATGTTTATATGTATGTTTGTAACCGCTCTAGAAGCATACAAAAAATCTATATTGTAAAAAAAGACTTTCCCTACGTGAACGCTGTGGCTGTGAGGTAAAGCTCCGGGCTACGAACCTAAAGGTCTAACGTTCAAGCTCATTCAGGGTAGATTTTTTAAAAATGGTTTTGTTTAATTCTAAATTATTTTATAATCACCCTGTAATATGGTGTGTCCCTCACACAATTTTTTCTTACCCTGCATTTTAATACTATAAAGATAGATATTTTGTGCTTTTTTGTTCACATTTCAATAAAAGCGTATTCTTTAATTTTTAAAAGTATAACTTTATTAATTACATTAAATGATTAATACAAAATACCTGCAAAAACAATTCACATTAAATAACGATTTTTCTCAGCGATACTTCCGTTTTAATTAATTAATGTTATTATCATTAATTCATTAAGGATTTCGCATATTAATGGGAAAATTCGAACGAAATGTTTATTTAATTCAATTTATAAGGAATTATTGGTCTCTAAAGTTTCTTGGAGTTACTTTATTTATAACTTTCATCTTACACTTAATCCTGTTAAGCTTTTTTGTTTTAATTAAGACGTGTTTACTTTCGACAGAAGACAGAATTTAGAGTACAAAGTTTTCTTGGAAACTTTATTAACTACGGCGACGTGTTTAAAGAAAATTCTGTTAAAAGAATCAATTTGTATTGCAAATATAAATCTCTATTTATCAAAAATTATATCACCATATGGCACATACTTTAGTTTCATAAAATTTGCTTAAAATTTATCATACATTATCGAAAGCATGATAACTATATTAAATAAATATATTTTAAAGAAAAATTATCCAAAACTAATCATCTTTGATAAAACAACAAGTTTATCATGTACTTATGTGTATAGGATTTTGCTATTTTTGTATTTATTAATTAATTAATTAACCCTTTCAGGGGCGGTGATGCCACTACAGCAACACCTAATTTTAATATCAACTGCCAAATCTCATCTCGGAAATTGTTTAGCAAAATTTTACTTTTATAATATATCAGAAAAGATCATCAATTTCTTTTATTTTAATTTTTTTTCCTGAATTACGGTGGCAGTGTAATTTAAATGATCCCAATTACCTTGTGCCGGAAAGGGTTAAAATTTCATGTAAATTTAGACTTTTTTCAAATATTTTATCGATATTTTAATTTCATTGTTTAGTGCCATTATCATTTACTCGTGATGAAATTAATATATTGATGAGAAAATTAAATCAAAATTTTGATTGAATTCATTATATTTGTCTCTAAACTTTGCTGACGATACTTTGTTAAACATTTCGTTAAACATTTAATCATTTTAACCTTTGATGTTTTAATTTAAATATGTTTACTTTCGATAGAAGATAAATTTTCATGTGCAAAGCTTTCCTAGAAAATTTATAATTTATGATGTTCCTATTTTCAAGTAAATATTCTTGGAATAATCAATTTATGTTGTAAATATAGATGCCATTAATTAATCCTAAATTATGTGGATATACGGCGTATTTTGATATGCCGATGGTACAGTTCAAAGAGGGAAAGTTTCTTAGTATCGAAAACTTTTAAAAGTATATAAAAAATTGTATTTTAAAGACATTTAACCCGTATTTAATTGTTTTCAAAAGTCTACGAGTTTATTATCTGTCTTGTATTCATTATATATATGAAAAAAAAAAAAAAAAAAAAAAAAAAAACATCGATTTTCTATGAATGATTAACGAAATAAAAACTTAAAACAAATTAAAGAAGATTAAAACAAATAAAGAAAAAAGCCTGTTTTTTAGGCTTAAATACTGGAATGTGAGGCTTTAATGCTATAGGAATTTCATTATTTATATTATTATAATATAAAATTAACAATAATTGAAAATAACACGATAATTTCCAAAATCGGGAAAAGAAAAGCCATTTTTGTTTTTCAACTTTTATTGAATGATACACTTATTGACACACTTGCCTCCAAAAGTTAAGCTACAACAAGTTTTCACATTTTATTCTTTTGCGCAGAATCTTAAACAAATGAATATATATGAACATAAAATTTGGATGGAATGTTCGATAGATAATCATGAATCAAATTTTATGTAACTTTAACGTAAGCTATAATTGTTAATATTAATTCAGATCTCTTCGAAATTAATCTTCGGGTGAAGTGATTTTTTTTTTTCTTTCTTTAAGAAAAGAAAACTGAATGAAAATTGGTTTTAAGAATGCATTACAGGTAAATGAAGGTGAACATGCATCATATGTTAAATTGTAACAGAATTTTTCTTCCTGTATTCATTTTTAAGTTCTTTTTTTCGTTTTAACCCTACAAGGCACCCAGTTCCATATGTGCAACACCGACTTTAATCGTTCCTATAGCTATAAAACTACTAGTAGCGACATCTCTTGACATCTTGATAGAAGCTACTGACATTTAGCAATGTAGTAATACGAACCTTTACCTAAAGATGTCGTTCGTGTTTTTGTTATAGTGTGAAATTTGAATGAAAGTGATACGTTAGTCGTTTGTCTGAATTCAAAAATTAAAAAAAAGAATTATTATTGAACAGTTTTGACTGGAAAAAAATACTGTGTGTTATAACGAAGTGTATATTTTGCAGAGGTAAGTTTTTTTTTTTTTTTTTTAATATATATATATATATATTACAATAGTAAACGTATTAGTAAATATATTTTTATGTATGTTCCACATACGGTACGTTGAGCTAAAATGTTGATTTTTCCGTAAAATATGGTTTATTTTTATTTTCATAAGTTTTCTCTATCTTCTGATCACTAATTACAACCTATATATTTTTGTAACGCACTAAACAAAATTGAGCATTGTAGGGTTAAGTAGCTGTCAATTTGAAACGAAATTGTGACTTACGTAGAATAACAAACTTATATTGAGTAGATATTAATAATGCCTAGTCTATAACGGTATAGTTAGATTTTGCTTAGAGGGTCGTCTACATACTAAAACTAACATCAATTTTTTTTTTTTTTTTTTTTTTTTTAATGCAACCTCCATTTTTGACAATAATTTGGATTATTTAGATCAAATCAGCCCACAAACACCAAAAAAAAAAAAAAAAAAAAAAAAAAGAAAGAAAAGGAAGGAAAGGAAAAAAGATAGAAAAAACTTTATGACAAATTTTTTGGAATTTTTCTCTTGATATATATATATATATATATTCTGTTTTTCTAATGCAAACTGTCGTAGTGAGGGTGTTTTGTTCTAAATCACACCAATTTATATATATAAAAAATATATATATGAAAGAAAATTTTGTGATATTAATATATTATGATAACTCATGATCAAAATATACTAGTTTTGCTTTTATAAATAAAAAGATTATTTCTGTTCTACGCAACTTTTTTTTTTTTTTTTTTTTTCTTCTCCTTAAAAAAAATACCGCGCTTCACTTTTTGCAAGCATGCGAAAATTCTTTCCCACAACAATTTAAATTCTTAATAAAATAATACAGTTCCTGAAAGTTTAAGCTGGATTAAAAAAAAGAAAAAAAGTATATCTTTTAACATTCTTTTCATGAAAAAAACAATTTTTTTAACAACAAATCTTGAATAAAACAATGCTTGAGTCGTTTAAGGTTTTAAGCTTTTAGCTGTATTGCGTAAAAGTATTTTGAATAAAATCTGTTAGTTAAGTTATTGATTTTTTTTTTTTTTAATCTTTCTCTCTCTATATAAGAGGATATCAGATTTAATTTGGATTATATTCAAGTTATATTTCATAGGGGTTTATGCTTTTGTTATACTGCCTATCTAGAGCTAAGTTGACATTTTTTTTTTTTTTTTTTTTTTTTTTTTTTAGGGTGGTAGAGGGGGAATGACTTTAATGAATGCAATAAAAATCATCCTCTCAAAGAAGCGTTATTTATAAATATAAATTGATTTAATAATTTTTGAAGACTTTGACTAAGTAACACAAAATCAAATAAGTTTTTTATTTTCTTTTTATTTTCTTATTTTTAACAGTGTGGCAACGATTTTAAAAATAAGATTTCGGGTCAAGGTGATTAACACAAAGGGTTGAGACTTTAATATGAGCAATGCACGTTCAAATATTTATACAAATCAGTTCATGAATATTTTTTAATGCACATATTTGACCTTAATACAAGAAAAGTGGTTCATTAACTATTTTTAAAACCTGAACTTAATACTTTGTTAGTGCTATTTAATTTCACTTATTTATTTACTACGTTATTTGCTGAAATAAATTTGTTTAAATTCTTGGTAACTATTAAATATTGAAAAAGTAGATTTGAATCTCTGCAAATTTTTAATAACTTTGCATAGAATTTTTTTTTTTTTTTTAAATATAATCAATAATTTAACAATAGAGAAAGCAACTTAAATTTATATATATTTTATTAAAATTATATTATTTATATTAAAATTTTTTACAAAAAATAATAAAAAATTTAACAGTAAACAAAGATACCTTATATTATATATTTCTAACATATAAAACTAGTATGCTGTACCAAAGCAAGGACAAGATTTTTTTCTAAATTTTTTATACAAATTCACTCAGTTCAAATAATTTACAAAAACTAGTATTTATTAAAATTATCTACCATGATGAATGCAGGTGATTTTCATTTTAGAGAAAACTAACACTAAATATCCGAAGAAAGACAGTTTAACTAACATCTTAAAAAATGCGTTTTCATAATAGTTATCTCATATACACTACCTAACAATAAGTATTTGGACAATTTCGAATTTAGACATTTTGTCAAATATCTTGAAAAGTTCTTTTGGAATCATCTTGAAACTTGGTAGCTTAAGGAACACGTTATACGTCATACATTTCAGCAAAAGGTTTATCCTGAAAAAAAAAAAAAAAAAAAAAAAAAAAGAGGGGGGGGGGAGACCAGTAAAAAATTGAAGAAAAATCAAAGTGTTTTGGAGCACCCTGTAAAAAAGTAATGCTTGAAATGTATTTTGGTTGTAGCATGTGATTAAGAGGAATTTTCTCAATAACTGTATTAATTTTTAACAGGTTATCACATATATTCATGGAGATATAACTTTTTTTTAAAACATTGAAAAAAAAATTACTTTTTAAATTATAACACGTAGGGTATTACAACCAGAGCAAAGACGTTTTCAGAAAATTCAGCATACTTCGTTAGGCACAACATACTGCAATTAGAATGCAAGAATGTTAAATATCTTACGAAACATGAGCATTTTCACTAAACAATTTTTATCTATGCATGCGTTAGCTTTAAAAAAAAATTCATTTGCATAATTTAATAGCCAAATGTATTGAGGAACTTATATGAAAACCCAAAACAAATAGCGTGTAAATTTAAAGAGTTATGAGAGACAGAATGAACAGAATTTCAGTTCTTTTCAAAAAAAAAAAAAAAAGTAAGATGATGGAAGGTTTTAACAATATTTATTTACAATCAGCGAACACTGTACCGTGCAGCCACATATCCTAAAACTAGCAGTGAGAACGCGTCCAAAATCTTGGAGGAATGCCAGCTTGACCGACAGTTTGAAATTTTGAAAACATCCAGTAATTCCGTGCTCTGTGTTACTGCTCATTTTCTCTGAATCAGATGACTGTCACCCCTATTTTAGCATTGGACTCGTTGAGTTAGCACTTGCGCAGATACTTCCATGGTTTCATGAAATGTGGTCGAAGATTATTGCCACTGGGCTTGGGGATAGATTGAATCTAAATAAAAATGTGAGTGAAACCCCTTATAGTTTAGTTTTTATTTTGATAGAACTGAAATTCTGCTCATTCTATCTCTCATAACTCTTTAAACTTACTCGATATTTGTTTGGGGTTTCCATATGTGTTGCTTAATACATTTGACTATTAAATTATCCAAATGAATTATTTTTAAAGCTAACGCATGCGCAGATAAAAAATATTTAGTAAAAATGCTCATATTTCGTAAGATATTTAACATTTTTGCATTCTGATTGCAGTATGCTGTGTCTAATGAACTATGCCAAATTTTCTGAAAATGTGTTTACTCTGGGTCTAATACCCTACGTGTTATAAATGGAAAAGGGGATTTTTTTTTTTTCCAATGTTTAAAAAAAAAAAAAAAAAAAAAAAAAAAAACGTTATATTTCCTTGAATATATATGGTAGCCTCTTAAAAATTAATACAGTTATTGAGAACATTTCTCTTAATTACATGCTACAGTCAAAATACATTCAAAGCATTACTTTTTACAGGGTGATCCAAAACATTTTGATTTTTGATTTTTTACTGGCCCCTTTTTCCTCACCAGGACACAACTTTTGCTGAAATATATGAGGTATAACATGTTCTAAACGCTACCAAAGTTTCAAGATGATTCCAAAAGAACTTTTTTAGGTATTTGACAAAATTTCTAAATTCAAAAGTGTATCAAGTTTCGTACAGTTGAATGTCATAGAAGTTGAAATATAGCATTCCTGTTCTCGGGAGAAATTGCATTATAGCCGTGCAACCTATTGGTAGATAAACATCCAAATTGAATCGGCATAATTCTTATAATATCTTTCTCAAATATCAAGTGTTGTTTCATTTTACTCATTAGAACCTGAGATATAATCTTCCCTTAAACTGAAGAAATCGCTGTATATCAGCACCACCTGTTGAGCAGTTAGTACTAAAAGTTGATTTGGACTAACATATCTCAAGGTGCAACCTCATATAAGTTTGTATGCAACTTTGCGCAGTAGTTCCTGAGATATAGCCATCCCTTAAATTGTGTCCCGTTTAGCAAAGCTACCTGTTATGCAGTTGACACCAAAAACTGATAGACACTAATATATGTCAAGATGCATCTACACATAAATTTATAGGCATTTTTAAGCAATAATTCCTGAGATATAGCCTTTTCCGAAATTGCGGAAATCACTGCATAGCAGCGTCACCTGTTGAGCGCTTGACATCAAAAGTTGATAGGCACCAACTTATATCAAGTTGCATCTGCATATGAATTTATATGTATTTTGTGCTGAATTTCTGAGATATAGCCTTACCATAAATTGTGCAAATCGCTTGAGAGCGCGCCACCTGTTAAGCTTTTGACACTAAAAATAGATAGGCACTAATTTATATTAAGTTGCAGCTATATACATGAATTTGTATGCAGTTTTGTGTAGTATTTCTTGAGATATAGATTTCCCTTAAATTGAAGAAATCGCTGTACAGCAGCGCCACCTGTTGAGCTGTTAATACCAAAAGAGAGAAAAAATATTGAAACTTATCTAATATATATATATATATTTATATATATATGTGTGTGTGTTTGTGTGTGTGAAAATAATATATGTTTTCAGTCATATAAAAGTTGAAAATATGTAACAAAAATTACTAAAGAAAAAATTTACGAGAAAATTAATAAATGTGAAAAATTCATAAGTAAAACTTACTGCAAAAACGTAAAATAAATGATTTAAACTGTCAAAAACTGCCCCGTATGACTTGAGACATACGTGTGGGGTTAAAGCATGCTTTTAATTCTCCCCCTAGGCAGACAATTTAATAAAGAAGCACATATATGGCTAAATTGAATATGGATAAAATAAAATGAATAAAATAATATGGAACGGACAAAAACTTATATGGATTAGGCAGAAAATTGATCAAACATTTACACAAACAGCAGCATGTATTTCATAAGATCTCCAGCGAGACAACTAACCAAAATACGAAACAATCGAAAATATATTACAGCGTCATCCATATTAAATTAAAGAAATAAATTAAATTAATTAATAACATATTTCAATTTCATTAAGATTTATGCAAAGTAATTAAAATTTGTTTTATAGAAATATCTTTCATAGAATGCAATGCTTTGGAATACTTTCGGATGTCCTGTATACAAACCAGTGATGGTGTTTAATCCATATTCTATAGAAAATATCCGATAGTAAACTTTAATAACATATTTCAATTTTATTAATATATGCATAGATTAAAGGTATTAAAATATGGTTTATAAAAATACCTCTCATAGAACACAATGCTTTGGAATACTTTCGGGTGTCCCTGTACACAAGCTAGCAGTTGTTATCACCCCATTTTCAATAAGGAACATCCTATAGTGAACTCAAATGCCATATATCGTTTTCAGAAAATTCCATGAATATTCACGGGAGTTAGAGCGCAGAAAGACGGATGGACAGACAGACAAATCGATGTCATTAACACTTTTCAAACTTGTTGGAATTGTTAAAGAGCCGAAGTCATTAAAATTTTTCAACCTGATCGAAAGTGGTAAAAAAAAATAAAGTGCGAAATTTTCATACGGTTTTGCCAGTCTTTTAATTTTCTTCTTCTCTTAACGTGTTTTAATTTGCAGGTGACCCCTAAGAAATTTAACTATTACATTTTTTAACAATATGGAATAATGTAAATTTGCATTAAGTCCTTAAAACTGTTGATTTCATGTGTTTGAATGATTTTAGTTGCTATTTTAAAATGAAAGGATCTTTTTTTATTCGTCGCATCTCATAGATAACCCCCTAATATGAGCCCGTTGGCGTCGAAAAATAGATGCCAAAATTGAAAATAAAGTAGTTTAAGTCATCATATTCGAATTGCAATATCTCAGCGAGATCTTGACTTAGAGAAATGATTTATTTATTTATTTCTCTTCTTAGAGTGAGAAGAATTTTTTTTTTTCTAAATATAAGTTATATGATAGGAGGGACCGTATAAAAATTAAATTTAGTATATTAATATGTATACAGCCCCTTGTACTAAAAAATGCCATATTTGAAATCTACTTTTAATTTGCACCAATTTTGTAATTGGAAGTATGTTCCTATCTTTCTTAGTTTACGAGATAATCGCTTTAATATCTATTTTGAATCACCCGGTATATATATATATGTATTTCCAAATAATACACACAATATAAACTTCAATTATATTAGAAAAATTCGATATTCTGTGCATCAAGATATCTTTTGACTTCATTCCAATACGTCAGCTTTAGATATCTGAGAACCAATTTCAGGAAAAAAAAAATAAAAAAAAAACATTTGCTATTCATATTAAAAGCAGTGCTGCCTCTTGATACTTAGGACAAAATAATCGATTTCCCTCTCTGTCAAACTAAGATCTGTGAAAACAAAAATAACGTAGAAATATCTTTTATTTGATAAAATATTAGTTCTAGCCAACGAGATATATAAATTAGAGTGCTGATTCAATGTATGAAGGATTAGCTTTCCGTGGTTCAAGATGAATCACGTGACATGCTCAAATAGGTTGCTGTGTTTGGCCCTTTATCGCTATTTTGGCATTTAAAATATCAATTCGACAAATTATCATTATTATTAGGTAAGATAACAGTCCTATGACCGAAATAAATTGTTTTTAAAATAATTTTACACACATTTCATATTTTAATAAATGATAAAATACCTTTTTTTCATCGTTTCCCAACAAAGTTTAAATGTGTTTATGAAAGAAAATTTAAACTTTTAAAGAGCTAAATTTAACAACAAATAATAATTTTTCAACTATTTTTAAGCATTTTGTCGGTTAAAGTTCAACTACACGAAATAAAAAAGAAGTAAAATCAAAATCAAAATGGTTTAGAACAAAAGAATATTAAACTACGTAAAGTAAACAAAAACATTGAAACCGTTGCCATAGAAATGTACTGAAAATGAGCTGTTACCAAGGAAACCACCGAATACGCATGTGCAAGGAAAGCATGTCACATGACTCATCTTGGACCTTCTCAAGGGTTACCATTTATCACTCTACTTTATATATCTCGTTGGTTCTAGCCATGGAATTGTTTGCCTTGAATAGTGATCAATATCAGTTCTATACTTTATTTATAATTAGTATACAAAAAATTATATTTTTGCATGCAATATGATTTTGAAAAACAGTTTTTATTATAGTACCAATTTTTAATTTGATATTTTGTATTTTTAGCATACATTCGTTCATTATACATTATAAGAAGAAAATATAAACAGATGTTTCAAACGTTTATTTATTTAAAACATTTATTTCTCAGAAAGGAAGACTGCGGTTAGTTGGCATAGATTTCAGATTTTACACCGAAGAAAAAAAAAAAAAAAAAAAAAAAAAAACTGTTCAAAGTACAGGAAAAATCTGGCAGCTGGTGTGCCAGTATTTCTCTGTCAAATATACAGTTTAAAACCGTAAAGTTATATTACTGACATACATTTTTACACAGGAATCCTGTAAAACAAACAGGTTTTTTGTTAAAAGTACAGTTTTCTCCTGTATATTTGACGGAGAAATACTGGCATCCCAGCTGCCAGATTTTTCCTGTACTTTTAACAGATTTTTTTTTTTTTTTTTTTTTTTTTTTTTTTTTTTTACAGTGTATTTTGTGGGCAGTACATGGAGGAATTCTGAGTATTGCCCTGAGTATTCAATGAATGAATCGGAAAGTTTAACTCTTTGGGTATAAAATCCCGTAAAATTCATCAATTAAATGCTTGTTTAGGAAATACTCAAAATATATTTCCTAAGAGCTTGTAATTATGACTACGAACTCTGAACAAGATATTACTTGGCATACCCGTCGTGGTGAGTTGGCATAAAGTGATATGGATACGGATAATTAGGAAAAACATATCAAATTTCAGGTTTTTTTTTTTTTTTTTAAACCTAAACATTTTATTTTAATAATATTTTACCAAAACTTTCTGTTTAAAAGTATGGACAAATAATGAATTTATCAAGTAAAATAAGTTTTAGTTTTTGTCATAGCTACTTATAACTATTGAAATAGAATTAAATCAATATTTAGAATCAACCACGAATATAGGAATTGTGTACTCGTGTATTTGAACATGTGGACTCAATTTTTTCACATTTTTCTCTTTGTCGTACAAAATAAAATTCTTCTCGTCTGCTCACGTTCAGTAGTGGTAGAAGTAGAGTACGGATTCTTTATACTGGCTATGGAGAAAAATTCCACGAACGTCACTGCGGTTTTTGCGCCTCCTTTTGGCGATAATTGCTTTCTTGGCAACTGGTTCTTGGGATTTTGCATGTTTTAAATGGTTTGCTCCTCTTACCACCATAACTCCAAAGAAAAGTCAAGCAGAACAGCTTTCATTCAATAACAAGGATTTCAATAACAAGGATTAGATTACTCGATTTTCATTTCAGCTAGTGTAGGTTGTTGTTTATGTTTAATTTATTCCCAAAATATAAAACAAATATAAAACAGCGATATAAAACAGCGATAACAAAGGTGGAGGAAACTTGAGTTGGTGAAAGTGGAATGTCGGCTTGGCGGTAGAAAAATTGGTTTAGCAAATGGATTGGTGGAACGTTGGGGATGTGATGCTTGAAAATAAAATGTTACTAGCCCGGGAACTACTCTAATATATAGTCGATGTCTGTTAATCTCCATTTTCCCCTTTTTGATGATTGGGAACAAGCAAATCTCATAGCCATCTTTTTTCTCAAATTTCTTAAAATCTTAATATAAATTACAGTCATTCTATGTATGTATGAGTGTGGAAAAGTCTTACACCTAACAATCCATTGAACAGATTTAAACCAAACATAGATCAATTAATGCTGATTGACGTACTGGTGAATTTTGACATTTCTAGCACATGCGCAATGGTAGGGATAAGGAAGAAGTTTCCAGAAAGTCATATTGGTATAATTTCTAAGTAATACTGCTATAAACTCAAAATTTGATGTGTAGGCTACTTTTAATAAAAATACATATATACTAGCAGGCTTTGCCCGTTTCGCTGAGCACTATTTAATGAGTTGTCAAAATCCCATATCATTATTAATAACCTACGTTAAAGTTCTTGCTGTGTTCGGTAGAGGTTTTTTCTGCTCTCAAATTTAGAAGTCCGGGTCCCCACTGCCTTCGACAGCAACTTACCCGCTTCTTACTTCCCCTTCCCCAGCGGGTAAGTTCGAAGTTTTGCGAAATCCCGCAGATCCCATACATTTCACAAGACAAATTCAGCGCTAAAAGGGGAATCTCGAAATTGCTCCTTTGTAATGCCCCCCCCCCCCAAAAAAAAATGTGTTTTTTGAAATATTTCTAAGAAGATACATGGCTGTTTTCAATACTTTTGTACCATTTTTAGTAGAGCTCTACTCAAAACTCCAGAATTTCTGAAATTTCCCTTGAAAAACGATTTTTCCACTTCCATCTGTAAGAATCAAGAATTCCAAAATCGTACATAATGTTTTATTTATATTCAAGTCTAATCTCCTCACGTGCAATTTCTTCACCATGAAGAAATTTGGGGCCGACTTATATTTACAAAATTTTTTGCTTCCTGCCCACCCAGTGGGAAAGGGGGGGATTTCAATAAATCTAGTTACTTTAGGGGTCGGAGATAAACATATAAACAATCCAAGTACCATACTTTGTGACCGTAACTTTCATAAATTCCCCAGGACAAATTTAGCACTAAAAGGGTTGTCTCGAAATTGCCCTTCGTAACGCATACCCCCCCCCCCCCCCCGAAAAAAAAAAAGAAAAAAATATAATGATCGCAAAAAATAAATAACGTGTTTTGGAAATATCCTAAAGAAGACGCATGGCTGTTTTCAATATCATTGTTCCATTTTTGGTAGAGTTTTACTCAAAAATCCAGAATTTGCAAAATTTCCCGCTTAAAATCGATTTTTCCCCCCTCCCCTTAAAAATAAACATTTCCTAAATCGCAGATAATTTTTTATTTATACTCATGTGTAGTTTCGTCATGTGCAATTTATTCACTGTGAAGTAATTTGGAGCCGAGTTATGCTTACAAAGTTTTTTTACCTTCGAACGGGAGTAATTTCGATAAATTCTGTTACTTTATGTGTCGGATAAACAATCCAAGTACGAAAATTCGTTACTTCAGCTCCCATACATTTCTCAACACAAATTTAGCGCTAAAAAGGATATCCACATTTTGCCCCTCGTAACACCCCCCCCCCCAAAAAAAAAAAAAATAATAATTAATTAATTAATTAATTAAAATGAAAATGAAAATTGCAAATCACAAAAAAAAAAAAAAACTGTGTTTTTTGGAAATATTTTTAAAAATTCCAATACGTTTTTTTTACATCTTTGTTACATTTTTAGCAGAGTTCTACTCAAAAATCCGAAATTCCTCGCCGAAAATTAATTTCCCTCCTCCCTCCCCTTAAAAATCGAAAAATCCCAAATCGCAGATAGTGTTTTATTTGTACTCATGTCCAGTCTCTCCATGTGCAATTTCTTCACTGTGAAGTAATTTGTAGCCGAGTTATGCTTACAAACGTGTTTTTGGGAACGGAGGGGAATTTCGAAAATATTGATAGATATAATTTTAAGTTGGGTAAAGATCTAAGTTTTTACCAAGCGCCGTTGAATTCCGTCCAGCCGTTCTCAAGTGACGCCCGGACAAAAGTAGTGTTACAGACATACAGACATCATGACGCACACACGCACACACACACTGACTAAATATTCTGAAGTCATTTTCGGCTTCATGGTGTGTGAAACGTGTAGATAACGCAAAATTGTTTGATTCTGACAAATTTACAGACATAACTCTGATTTATTTACTGATGATGGAATAAATAGTAAATAGTAATCTTAATTATAATGCAGTATCAGAAGGCTTTTGCAGGTTAAAAATAAATATTTTATTCGTCTGCATGAAAATTATAAGTTCTTTTCTTAGAACATGAACTTTTCGTTTTAATGTAAGCTACCATTCAAGAGTTATATTTTACAAATGAATTATTTCTTTTTTATTTTCGAGGTTTATTAATAAATATAGGAATTAAAAAAAAAATTACTAATTTTTATAAAAATGATTCATTTAAGTATATTGACCAGCAAAGCGGGCAAAACCAGCTAGTTTAAAATAAATCTTTAGTTGAAGCAGCGAATATATATATTTATTTTTACTGAATGTTTAGGAACTCCATTACGTCTTATCAACCTCTAGTATCTTATAATTTATTTGAGTTAAAAATAAATTACTTCAAGCCCATTTGTCAATAACACAAACAGTAACGACGTTTCACTACAGCTTGGGAAAAAAAAAAAAAAAAAAAAAAAGCAATTTATTTGTTTTTTCTTATTTTCAGTTTCAGATCTCCGATAACGGAAATAAGATATTTTCTTTTTTAATTTGACAAATTATTTGATGTAGACATATATTTTCACGGATGATAAATCAAAGTTTATTTTATTTTTTCTTTCTTTCTTTATTTTTTCACCCACACACAATTGAGAAATTTAGAAAGGATTTTTGTAATGTTCATATACAAAGAGATAAAAAAAAAAAAAAAAAAAAAAAAAAAAAACTCGTGTGTAACAACAACACGACATTACTTACCCACTACTAAACATATTATATACTTTTTTTGGAAACACTGTGTTAGAAGTTATACAATTAATTTAACAAATTAGACATTTTGCACACTGTTAAAAATGTTTTTTTAAAAATGAGCTAAATTGTCTCAAAATAGCTTCGAAACAATATAGGGTAAATTTTACATAAACGCCAATTTTGAAGGATATTTTCATCCTAAAGATGCCAGACCACTTTAGAAATATTATTTAGGATACTGGCATAAATATTATTGATTATGAATTTTGCAATGTAAAAATTTCATAAATAATTGGAAATTTACGAATTTCTTAACATGGCAGAATAGGTCAAAATTTCACATAAACGTCAATCTTGAGGGATATTTTCATCGCAAAGATGTCAGACCACTTTTGAAATATTATTTAGAATACTGGCATGAATATCATAGACAAAGATTTTTCCAATTTAAAAAATTCGTAAGTTATTTCGAATTTACGATTTACTTAAAATTGCAGAATAGGGCAAAATTGAGCATAAAAGTTCTTTTGAGAATCATAAATATATTAGACAACTTAAAAATAAAATTTATGATACTTGTTTGAACATGATTGACTACAAATATTCTAATAGAAAAATTTCGTAAGTTCTCCGTAATTTAAGATTTTATCAACATAGCAATAAATTGAAAATTGTCCACATAAATATGCATTTTTTTGAGGATTGTTGCATTAGAAATAGTAGCATGAAAACTAAACTACGAAACTGACCCTAATAAAATAAATTAATAGGTTAGAATAAGACAAATATATAGAAGCGAACGGTGGATAGCCTATTAGGCGGGGATTTCATTCTGTCACTGTGTCAAGCGTTTGATCAAATTAATTTTTCTTTACATGATAATCATGTTAAGAGAATGTCCTGCGCTAGAAATTTATGAGGACATATACTATTTAATGGGGAACTGAGCAGCGTCCACCTTTGCCAACTAGTTCTTTATTGGAGATTACTGCGATTGTCTTAATGCATTGGAAATGTCTACTTTTGAGTTTTAAAACATTATAATTGGCACATTTTACATCTTGCTTACAACGGGGGTAGGGGGGAGAGGTCACCAACTGTTCGAAAAGTATTTATACAAGTTATATATTATTTTAAAGGTCTAACTGAGCTGTAAACGAAAATATCCATCTTATCGGCAAATGCGCCTCATAGCGTGAGTTTTGTCAATTAAAGTTTGTAAATTACAGATTTTTCAGTAATGCACATTGCAGAGTTTCTCTCATTGTAATCAGTTTTGTGGTAGATTCTCATTCTAAGACAACGTCTGTACATATTTATTAGCAAAGTATTTTACTGTTAATAATTATTTTGTGCAACATTAAATCTACAAATACTAAACTGTATGAAAATCTTTAAAAGTAAAAAAGCAATAAAATCCGCGCTTGTATATTTTATTGTAACGAATAAAACTATTACTTCATTTTTTTTTTTCATTACAAATATTATAATGTAGTTAGTAATAAAATTATTATTACTATTTTTTAATGTGAAATGTATTTTTCAATGTGAAATTTATTATTCCATTTTAATTCTAGTAGATTAATTGAGTGACCAATCACATACTCATCTTTATGATTTTCAAGGCAAAAAAGGTAACACTACATGTTTTTCCAACGTGTTCAATTGGTTTTATGCAACAACTAAATTTAATAAGTTTTCCTCAATGAATGGATTTTTTAAGTAAGTCATCGAAAATGTTCTCTTTAAAAATTCACCAATCGCCATCCTAGCACATAAAACAATAAACAATCTCATAATCTGATTTTAAATCAATTTCGAACTCATTGACTTCTTTTGTATGCTTTGTAGAAAGGTGACTTTCCTAATGTAAAATGTACCTTATCTTACTTTGAGAGAACTACTGTTTTGAACACGTATCTGCGCTGTTAAAAAATATGCAACTTTCCTGCCAGAAATTCTCTGTAATTACAGAAAAATACGTTTTGTCAACGTAATTTTTCCGTAATCTACGACTTTTTTCTCAAATTACAGAAAATTTCTGGCAGTAAAGTTGCATTTTTTTAACAGTGTAGTTCTTCTCTAACCTGTGACAGTATATAATTTATTCGTTTTTCACTCTGCAGAGTAATTTTGTGTTTAGATTGTTTTATCATAAACTATCATTACGATTAATTATATCATTTATTTGTTTGTAATTACAACTCTTACCTCTACAAACACCATTCTTTCTACGCCATTCTTTCCAGGACATTTATAGGACATCTTGAGGATAAAATAGACGTCTTTTGGATATAATGTGAATGAAAGGGATATCTTTAGGATGAAAAGGGATATCTTTAGATGATAAGTGTACTTATAGGGTCATTTGTTATCTATAAAATAATATTCTCATTTTCTAATTTAATTATATCAATTTCTATGTAATAACAGCAGCTAATTTGTATCATTTAAAAAAAAATTTCATATTTCTATATGTTTAAATTTAATATTACCACAAAATAACTTTTAAACTGTAAAACACTTTACTAATAATATAAACATTCGTATTTTGTATGAGAATCTATAAGAAACTTATTATAATGATAGAAATTCTACAAAGTACATTACCAAAGAGTCTAAATAACAAACTTTGAATGATAAAAACTCGCGCTAAGGGCGTATTTGCCGATATGATGGATATTTTCGTTTTCAGCGCTTAGTTAGACCTTTAAGAGGATATATAACATGTATAAAAGCCTTTTGGACAGTTGGTGACCCTCCCTTGTTAGTTTTGTAATTTTGAAAGAAAATTTCATTTTCTTCATTGGGATTGTCTCATTTAATCTTCTAAGCGCATTCGTTCTAATCCCTTAGTTCATAGTACATATTCAATAAATTCAAATGAGGATTAAATTTGAAAATCAATTTATATAAAATAGCAATACAATTAGAAAAGTTTTAAATTTGAAGAGTTTTTTTGCTGATTAATTGAAGTTTTCTTATTTTGATAAATGTTGCAGACATTCCTAAATAATAGAATTTATTATGGTAAGAAATTATATTAGTTTTTTTTTTTTTTTTTTTTTTTTCCAACAAAATGTTTTAAACTAAATAAAAATAATAGTTAAAAAAAAGAAAAGAAAGAAATCTTATGTTTTTAGAAGATGCTAAAATTTTAAATTAATTATTTAATTTTTAAACACTACCTTATACAAAGATTTTCAAAATCCCTTTTTATGAGAAATGAAAACAAATATGTTGTAGAAGTCACGAACTTTATTCTCTGTTTTCTTATACAAATTCACGGAATACATAATATTTATTAAATTTATTATATATTAAATTATTTTCTATGTTAAATGTAGAGGATCTTCTTCTCAGAAACATATAACACTAATAATTGAAAGAAAGTCAGATTTGTTATCTAAATGACATTTCTAAGAAAACTTTTATTATCATTATTATTAGCGTTATTATTATTATTATTAAAAAGAAATATACAGATAGTTTTGTTTCAGATAGTTCCGGTCGTTTATTGCTACGTGAAAATTATGAAAATCTGGATGGAATTGTCGTATTTTGGACAATTTTTACCAAAAGTTGATAGGCAGTAATTTATGTTTGAATATGCTATGCATAAAAATAACTTCACATAAATTTATACGAAGTTCTCAATATTCAATTTCAGCTAGAGCTGCCTTAAAAATTTTTACTCAAGTACATAGACACACACTCACGCACATTTTCAAAAGTTGGTCTAATCGTATTCTGGACCTCTCAAAACGTGTAAATTCATAGGAAAAACAACGAGAAATTTTTACCTGCATATATATGCATATATATTGTAGTGTAGATACATATACACACACATACACAGGCAAGTAAGCACATTAAAATTAGCTAGAAATTAATTAAACTGTTTCTATAATGTCCTTCTTATATCAATTTATAAAACAACTGCATCAGAAGTTAAAATATTATTTCTTAACACAGAAGAAACATGCAGAAAACGTTTATATTTTAAAGATAAATTTCATTCTGAATAATGCATTAAAGTAAATAAATTGTTTTCTCTCGGTATGTAAACGGTAAAATTTCTGAAATTTTCATTTACTTAGAAGTCAAAAATATTTGCACGCAATATTTCTTTTCGTACTAAAATGTAATACTGAAATATTCATATATGTCTTTTTTCTTTTTCTTGCATATTTCTAGATAATAGGAAATACTGTTGCAAAATACATGCCACTCGTGACTTCGTGAAAAATAACATAGGAATCTTTTCAAATATTGACACAGTAAAAGTGATGGTACTTGAGAATTTCTAGCAGGCAAAATTCAATTGTTGATATTAAGGAAACGATGACTGCAATATTTACACTTAGTTTTATTTAGTGGAAATAGGAAAAATGTTTTAATATTTTAAATAGTTAAGGTAAAACATAAAAAACTGTAAAATAATTATTTTGTATTCGTAGAAATAAGTGAAATCAGAGCCTGATTAAGGAGGAAGCACACATTATCTCCGCTCTCACCGGAATATTTTTACAATTATTTTTTACTTCATGTCATAGAAATTCCCCGCTTTGACGAGGAAATATTTATTTTTAAAAATGAACGGTGTAAAACAATCCAATTTACTCACCGTTATTAGACACCAGAATTCTTTTAAAATAATTTTTAATGAGAATTTTGTGTTTATTATAGTAGGAAAGTATTTGTTAAAAAATAACGGTGTAAGTATAAATAATGTGTGCTTCCCCCTTAATCAGGCTCTGAGTGAAATATGTAAACTAAAACTGATAATGCTGATTATCGAATATTATCCTATCTCCGGCAAATGTTATATTAGCACAACAGTCGATATAAGATAAAAGGACTAAATTTAAGAAAAGAAAAAACAAACGAAAAAAAATACAAGAATTTTTATTTTCTGTCATTCTGACATTTCTATTTGAAGGGGCGAAAAGGGTTGGAAATTTTCTTTTGCATTTTATCTCTGACATGAAATTTATCATTTTATGCACATAGCAATTTTATGCATATGCATTATCATTTTTATGCAGATGTTTTAGGTTTTAAAAGGATAAAAAAAAATTGTGGAAATATAAAAGGCTTTTTTCTAGAAAAAAAAATAAATAAATAAACAATACAGTGCCCAGTTTCAAAAATCTTCATGCAAATTTTAAACTACTTTAAATATATTAAACTATTTTAAAACTATTTTTATTAAACTATTTTTAATATAATTAACTATTTTTTGCTATGCATTTTATATGTATGTAATTGAACAAATCTGTGTATTTAATTTTTCATACATCATTTTATATCTCAACCACAGCAAGAACTGCAAGCAAAAACATGTGTATAACTCAAAAATTTTCAGAGCTCTTTTGTTATGAGACTGAATTTGAAAAATCATATTCTTGTAGCCTAGATGGTCTAGTTTTAGACCCAGGTTACAAACCTATGGGGCTTGTAAGATTTATTTAGATATAGTCTATTTTATATCGCCAATGTGTACCTGTTCTATGTAGTACAAAACGCTTGAGAATCAATTTTGTAATACATTAATGCTTTTTTAAAACTTCCCATTTTACATTACAGGGGTCAGCATCAAAATAAATATAAAATAAATATAAAATTAAAAAATCTGGAGTGACTCCACTCGAATTTCCGAACATTGAGTAATTAACAGTTTTGTAGATAAAGCCTATAAATGCTAGATTCGCCAAAATGCTTATAGTTAGTGCAACAGTGATTTATAATATTCATATAAATTTTCAGCTCAATTGAATAAGGCGTTTAGATGCTATCACCCTTTTAAAAATTTGGTCCCATAATAGGCCCTAATGATAAAGAATTTTTCTTTGTGTCCCTGTAAGAAAACTCTAAGTGCTAAATTCACCAAAATCTATACAGTTGGTGCAACTGTGACCTATAACATGTGTACAAATTTTTTGCTCAGATTAATAAGGCGTTTAGACACTATCACACTTTTAAAAATTTGGCCTCATAGGCCATAATGATAAATAATTTTTCTTTGTATCCCTGTAAAAAAAACCATAACTTCTAGATTCTCTAAAATCTATACAGATTGAGTATCTGTGACCTATAATATGTGTATGATTTTTTTACTCAATTGAATGAGGCGCACTTTTAAAATTTTGGTCCCATATGCCATAATGATAAAGAGTTTTTCTGTGTGTCCCTGTAAAAAAACTATAAGGGCTAGATTCATGAAAATTAATAGAGTTCGTGCTACGGTGACTTCCAGCATGCGTACCAACTTGCAGCTCATTCGAGCAAAGCGTTTAGACGATAGCGTGTTCACTGACACACGAACACACATACATACATATATCATCGCAAAAATAGTGAAAACGGACTCAGGGAACCTCGAAACGTATAGAAATATCAAAATCTCAAATTCGTATTTTTGACATGACTGCAATACTTTCCTCACTATAGTGTTCGGAAAGTAAAAATTACATAAGGGAGACAGGGGCAAGTTGAAGTACGGAGTAAGTTGAAACATGGAAACAAAAAATACAATTTTTAAGTTCTTATTCATTGCTCGTGAAGTAAAAATTGTGGGCAGGGGCCAACTGAAACAAATATAGGGGAAGCTACTTGAAACACCTGTTTCAATTAGTCTCATGCGCAATTTTTATTATTATTATTATTATTATTATTATTATTATTTATACAGTCTTGTTTTCATCACCCTATATATGTTTTACATAATATAACAATATGCACATTTCAGATGTATCTTAGGTTATTACTTTCCGAACACTATAGTGAGGAAAGTATTGTAATCATGTCAAAAATCCGAATTTGACATTTTGATGTTTCTATACGTTTCGAGGTTCCCTGAGTCCGCCTTCACTCTTTTTACGATGATATATGTATGTGTGTATGTGTGTGTGTATGTGTGTGAGTGAACACGCTAGCGTCTAAACGCTTTGCTCGAATGAGCTGTAAGTTGGTAGTCACCGTAGCAAGAACCCTATCGATTTTGATGAATCTAGCACTTATAGTTTTTTTACAGGGACACAAAGAAAACTTGTTTATCATTATGGCCTATGGGACCAAAATCTTAAAAGTGCGATAGCATCTAAACGCTTTATTGAATTGAGCAAAACATTTATACACATATTATAGGTCACAGATAGTCAGTATAGAATTTGGAGAATCTAGCACTTATAGTGTTTTTAAAGGGACACAAAGAAAAAATCTTTAACTTTAGGGCCTATGGGACCAAATTTTTAAAAGTGCTATAGCATCTAAATGCCTGATTCAATTGAGCTGAAAATTTGTATGAATATTATAAATCACTGTTGCACTAACTATAAGCATTTTGGCGAATCTAGCATTTATAGGCTTTATCTACAAAACTGTTAATTACTCAATGTTCGGAAAGTCGAGTGGAGTCACTCCAGATTTTATAATTTTATATTTATTTTATATTTATTTTGATGCTAACCTCTGTAATGTAAAATGGGAAGTTTTAAACAAGCATTAATGTACTACACAATTGGGTCTCAAGCGTTTTGTACTACATAGAACAGGTACACATTGGCGATATAAAATAGATTATATCTAAATAAATCTTACAAGCCCCATAGGTTTGTAACCTGGGTCTAGAACTAGACCATCTAGGGTATAATTAAAACTCTCTCTCATAGTTATTGACTCATGGCTTATAGAGTAATTTACCATCAAATTTGACCTTTTTTTGAAAATTTTCAACTTTGAGACCGTTTATCTACTAAAGCCAAGAGTGACCCATGCAATTTTAAATATTTTTAAGTTCTGTACTAAGGTGTGTAATTAACCCCATAATTATTTTTATGGGGCACTCATGGCTTTAGCAGATATTTAGACTGAAAACATGGAAAAAATCAACGAAAACTGCACTTTTGAATGACCCTGGCCTTTAAAGCCATGAATGACCCACCAAACTGTTTATGCTAGAATGTACTTAGTATCAAGTAGTATCCGTATTTAAAAAAATTGACATGAGTCACGCATGGCTTTAGGAGTAAAATGATATTAAAATAGCACCCTTTATTTACGGCCTCAGACTTTGATCCCCTCTGTAGGTCGAACAAATCAAATTCAGAAAAAATTAAATTTCACTTTTTCTTATCACAGTACTACTAACACATCCTGAAAGTTTCGGAAAAATTGAAGATGTCAACTATCACACCTCCATAGACTTTGTCCAGCTTTAAAAAAATGGTTCTTAACATGTTAGTAATACAAACGGAGAACTTCATTTACTTCTTTCATTTTAGACCTGTTCCTATATTCTGGTGCCAGTTTATTTTACATAAGTGAAGATTCCTTAAGCATCAAAGAATTAAAAAACAAAAGCATATATAGATTCAGAGATTTTCACAGCTTCCAGTTTTTAATTTTTAAAATGGAATTATCACTACTATTTTTAAAAAGGTATTTTTCACATATATACCGGGTGTCCCATAAGTCTGTAGACATTTAAAAAATTCATAAAAAATGAAGGAATTGGTAGAATTGAACGCGGTTTCCGAAAAAGTTACTCTCGTGATGGGGGGGATTTATTTATTTATTTATTTATTTCTTAAGGAAAAGTTTAATTACATTTTACACCAATAGAGGGCGCAATACGTATACGTAACGTGAAATGTTTGAATCAATATCCTATAAATTACACGGTTTTGCGATTAACACAGGTTATTTCTTTATTTGCCTCCTACATGCGCATAACAACAGTTTTATTTGCGATGCTGACAAGCGTAATTAGAGAAGATGTTTTCTATGAGGTAAAGACCGCCGACTGAAGTTTCAATTAGCGGTGTTGTAGCTCGTTTCAAAATGTAATTTGTTGTGATGGCGGACACAAAGAAAAGAATTTAAATGGCTGTAAACATTTACATGCAAATAAAAATAGTTTTTTTACAGAAATGTGTGATTTGCTCCCGTACAGCGCCCTCTACCTATGAAAATTTTATCTATTAGTATTTTTTTTTTTACAAAAATAAAAAAATAAATAACTCCTCCTTCAAATGAAAAACTTTTCCTCAAACCGCGTTAATTTCTGCCAATTTCTTCAATTTTTATGAATTTTTAAAATCTCTACAGACTTATGGGATTCCCTGTATTTTTTCGCCAGCTAAATAAGCAAAAATCTTTCTTAAAAATATGAAGCCTTCCTTGAAAAACAGAAGACATTTGAGATCTTTGACTAACGATCTCAATTGCTTTGTTATGTATGAAGAATATGACATTACGTAAAATATTCTATCAAATAAATAAAATAAAATAAATATTGTAGAGAGAGAAAAATGTAGTATGTTGTGGCCATTACAAAATATTCTTCTATGCTTGTTTATACAAATTCACGCAGAGCATATTATTTATAAAAATTATTTATTGACTTTAGTTTTCAAAATGAATGCAGAAGATTTTAATTACGGAAAAATATAAAAATAAATATCACTGCTTGGCATTAAAATTGCCCCAACACCATTTTTGAAAATTCTTACGTAAAATGACCTCCTGAATCGCATTATGACGGCCTTTTCGCCCTATCACCCACCGTTTTTTGGGGACCCCTAATTTTACCATTTTCCTGTAATTTTATGGCTATAAATTTGATTTATAGTAGATAAAAAAATATTTTAACTGTTAAATATCTTATGAGAGCCTAAAGAAATGAAATATTCTATAACATCAACATTTGCAACAAGGGGAAGATTTAGGAAGGGATTTGCCACTGAAATTATCAGCTACATTTTGCTACATTTTATTAATCAATTATAATTATCTGTTATTATGCATTATATATATTTTTTTTTTAAGAGTTAAAATAACTATTTTCCATTCTCCAAATCAAATTGGTGGCAATAAAATTACCGAAGAGTGATAAAAATTGGGGGAGGAGGTGACGTCCTGAGAAAACGGTGGATGATGGGGCAAAGACGGGGGGGGGGGGGAGTCATATTCGGAATCAGGAGTTTATTTTACATAAGAATCTGAAAGAATGATATCAGGGTTAGAAAAAAAAATGCAGCGTAGTGTATTTAAAGAAAGTCGATTTTGTGGTTTATAGATCGCATCTAAATGTTTTTTTTTTTTTTTTTAGGTTTAATAAAAAGTAATATGTAACTTTATTTTAAATTATCAGAGATCTACAGCCCAGCTTTTCATTTTAATGATGTTGACGAGTTTCAAGAAAATTAAAATAAATAAATAAATAACTACTTTACTTATATTAAAAATTCACACAATTTGTGTGGATGCAGCAATGTTTCTATTTGTACAACTTTTTGTCATAGTTGACAATTACTTTTGTAAACAATTCATTCTAAATTCACCATGACTGGTTGTAAATAAGTCTCATTATGCCCATTTACACTAACTTTCGTCCTTTACTGCCATATTGCAAATTGTTATAAAGTAGGGTGGCAGTGCCATCTCATGATCGATTTTCACCGAAAGTTCATTTGCGTTCAGTAACCCATGTCAAGGTGCAATTACACATAAATTTACATGACATTCTATATCTGAAACAGAGTTATCAGTTTTTTTCGAAACAAATACAGACACATAGACAAACATTTTCTAAATACATTCAAATTATGTACTAGACCTCTAATTACGCGAAAAATCTGGAAAAAAAAATGTTTTTTTTTTTTTTTTTTTTTTTTTTTGCTGAATACGCAAGAATGTAATATATATATATAATCGATACATTTTTTCAGGGAAGATGAAAATATAAAATCGATAAATCATACTTGTTCATACTTTTTTATAATCTTAACGTTAGAAACAGCATTTCTCGGTACTTGCAATATTTTCTTTTCCTCAAACTTTATACATGTTTTTGTCCCAGAAAAGCAATCCCCTTCCCCCTTGAACTTACTGGAACTTCATTTTTCTTCAATTTATTTTATATATTGTTTTCAGATGGATATAAAAAAAAAAAGAATGAATCTTGCAATCAAAGAAAAATTTCGGAAGAAAAGATCAAAAGAAACGTTTTTGAAATATAAGAAAAATTTTGTTCTGAGGTCCCCTGAATACGAAAA
This sequence comes from Salticus scenicus, assembly GCA_963930645.1. Lineage (NCBI taxonomy): Eukaryota > Metazoa > Arthropoda > Arachnida > Araneae > Salticidae > Salticus > Salticus scenicus. Next base: position 175,250,393 of record OZ005660.1, on the reverse strand, counting down.
TCATGTTTCTAGCGAATGATCTGTGTGTCTGTCTGTGTGTCTGTTAGCAGCATATCTCAAAAAAAAAAAATAACAGCAGAAATTCCAAACTCGGTATTCTAAATGTGTATCATATAGGGATGTTACAGTAAGATTTTCGTTTAGATGAAGCAAATGATTCGTGTACAGGGACACTCAAAAGTATCCAAATACATTACGTCCTTGGGGGAAATTACAGGTAAGTAGAGTTTAACATCTATAGACTGCACTAAACCAAATGAAATGAATATATATATATATTTAATAGAGATAGTCAACTGGGAAAATTTTGTACGTATGTAGGAGCCTCGCCTCCCCCAGGAGGGAAGTTCCCCCTCGAGGGGAGTAAATTTTCATGATGGGTATCTTTCAAAAGAACTCTCCAATACCTTTAAAACGAATGGTTGAACCATCTATCTGCGATAATTTAAAATAAAGTTATCGATTTTTTTTCATGTTTAACATTTTTTTTTTTTTTTTTTTTTTTTTTTTTATGTAATATTGAAAATAAATTCAACCTTTTTTTTATTTATTTAGTGTTATACTACTTCTCTAATATCGAAAGCGTCTGCATTATCATAAAAGATATTTTTTTTAAAATAATAATTTTAATAAATTATTTTTTAAAAACAGAATTATTTTTTAATAACCGAATTAAATTCTATATAAATGTAGGTGCATTAATGAAACGGGGGGTTGAGGGGGGCGGTAGCCCCCCTCACACAGAACTAATTATCATATAAAACTCTTCAGATGCCTAATATGAATTGTTTAACACAGGTTTACATAACAGTACTCGTTATCTTACCTCTTAATCTGCAACCTGTATTTATATTATTAAATTTCGGATTAGGAGAAAGTTGTATGAGTGACACACCAGATTATTTATGTAAGCATTAACATCTAAAAACATATAATATATAATATAATGTTTTCAGATATTAATGCTTACATAAAATAGAGATGATGTATCAATATTCTGTTGAATAACGTTTAGTTAAAAATACGATTTATAAACGCCATGCTTATATGCGAATTTTACAATTAAAAATTTGCCAAAAATATCAAGATCTTACAGGGTTAAAATAACGTATACAACAATGCGTTCCTGCGCATTTTTCAACCTTTATGATGTTCTCTACCTCACTTGAAATTTGTATGCTGTGTTTTGAATCAACCTATATGTATATATATATATATTTATATATATGTGTGTGTGTGTGTGTGTGTGTGAATATAAAATTACATTTTTTAAATCCATTAATTAAATCAGGTAAAACTGACATATATTGTTTAAAAACATTGAATATTTAAAGACATACATATATATATATATTTTTTAACTATATTACAAAATTCTTTACTAATTAAATTTTTAAACATTCATCAATCAAATATCCTTTAAGAAATAAAACAGGCTGTTCTAAGTTTCTCTTCTTACTACTTTTTAATTAATTCAGTTTTTCTTGTCTTAAATAAATAATTTATACTTCTACTTGAAAAAACAATGCATATTAAATTTGTTTTTTACCAAGATCTCCTGATTAATAATTCATATTATTTTTTTCATTGAAAATGAACATAATTAACTTTATAAGAACGTTTTCAAGATTATTCTGTAAAATTTGAAGGAATAAAAACAGATATAAGTTATAAATAAATGTAAATTCAAACAAATTCAAAATAATTTACATAAATATTTTTAAGAATTTTACAATTCTAATTTATCCCCATTTTACATGCATATAAATATTTGCATTGTCCAACAAAATTTAAAATAATTTTTATATTTTCTTGTTCACTTACCTGTCCCCGTTCTATTTTTACTTCCATTACCCTACTACAGAAGGTAATAGAAGTATTGTATTCGGTTCAAATGTTCGATATCAAATTTTCCACCTGATTTACACGTTTTAAGGCTTCTTGAGTCCAAAAAAGTAGTTTTTGTAAATTACTGCTAGTGTGTGTATGTATGTGTATACGTATATGGGGAATCTTGTGGCAATCATATCTCCAAAACTACAATAATAAATATAGAACTACGAAACTTCAAAATTGATACAGATCTGGTTTACAGATGAATTTTCCAAATTTTGGTGAAAATGAAAAATCCAAAAGTGAGACCGTAAGTCTGTATCTCAAAAACGACTCTAACGATTTTTTTCAAAGTTGCTTTCTAAACACTCTCTATTAGATGTAGTTTCGGATGATACGAGTATAATTATTCAGTTCAGAAAAAATGATAGGTGTTCTGTATAAATAGCTCGATTTCAGTTCTCGCATGTGCATTCCCTAAAAAACGGCGATCGAAATTTTTCAAACTCGTCATTTTAACTCCCTTTAAAATATCCTTTTATATGTAATTACTGTTTTCTCGTCAATAATTGAGTATGCCAAGTTTTGGTAAATGTTGGTATCTCAAACAGGGATCTAACAATTTTCTTAAAAATTAATGCTTAAATTCATTTTAGATATCCTTTCTCATGTATTACGTGGTTATTACAGGAAAATAAATAGTCATCATGCTTAGGTAGGTTAATTTTAGATCTCGGAAATCGGTGTTTCAAAAAATAACTCTATATTTCCCCCCCCCCTTATTTATACCCCCCCCCCCCTTTCAATGTAAACTTTGTTTTGTCTTTACGCATACGTTAAGTACCATTTCTTATACCGGAAAAATTTTAAGTTTCTACTTCGTTAGGCCAATTTTATGTCTTCTAATCATATTATCTCCGAAAATTGCATACAATTCGTGTAACAGTGGTTAATAGAAGTCGTGCGATTGTTTCACTCCAAATTTTTCATAAATTTACAGAATCTCTTGAAAACGATGCATGATTTTTATTGATCATTACAACTTGTTTTCTATTAAAAACTGTGTAAACAAAACTATTGTATCGTGCAAATAGACCCACAAAATATTTCGGATACATTACGGCCCATTAGCTTTTTTTCTTTTAAGCATATTTACAGATATTATACTCCATATCACATGATAAATAGAATATCCAGATACAAAAAAATCTGGTTCACGCAGAATATCATATGTTTAGTTTCAATTTTGTCTCCAGAAATCTTCCCTATTTTATTTTGGGCATGTTAGAGGACATACTAGACAGGCGTATTCAACCATCATGCAGAATTACCAATTTTTTATCATTTATTCCATACAGTATTAAGACAGTGCTTTTATCACACATGTACTTTTGAAAAGTAATTTTTATCTTATTTCATCGAATTCACATATTAAATAATATTATTTTATGCAAATTGTAAAGGGAAAAAAGACCTGTACTAAAATATTTTACTATCCGTAATAGTTTGAAAACCGTTTATAAAGTTCTGCATCTTAAAATAATGTGGAACGCAGATAGTATGGCATTTTCGATACTATATTTCGATATCAATCTGACAATTTATCGACTCAAGCGAAGCTTTAAGGTAGAAGTTAGTTTGAAAGAATTACCTGGTTTTTTGCTGGCATAGTAACGTCATGAAACAAAGTAATAATGAAAATAAGATTTTTATCATTGTACCTAACAATGGTTCAGGTAATTTTTTGAAATAGAATATAATGAAATCTGTACAAAACTCCATATTTTGTATTTTACTATATTTCATGAAAATCTTTAAATGGGAGTATGTTCTTGATAATTTCTGCAGCTATATTTTAAAAAATTTTAAAAAGTTCGAAAAGAAATATTACAATTTTAAAATGTTTGACCTGAATTTTTCAGTAAATATTTTATGTCTCACCAGTTTTTAGAACAACCATTAGTGATAAACAAAATACTAAATATTAAATTTGTAGCATGTCTTTGCCAGAATAAATTTTTATTTTATGCATTTTAGGGCATCACAATAAAAAGCTTCTAACGTTAAAAAATTATTTTTTACTTAAAAAATTAAAATTGAAAACTTTTTTTTTTTAATATATTAACGCACAAACTTTAATAAAGCAACGGATTCTTCTTCAATCTAAAAAAAAGACTATCAATTATTTTTATTTTTAACTGTTTAGAAAATATATACTTCCCGCTCTTCTAAATGTTTCTTGAGATTTCATTTCTATAACTGAACACAGATTTATTACTTTCGTTTCAAACATTCCTGTTTCAGACGGAAATAGAAAACAGTTCTGTTTTAGACATTGACCCCATTTAGACCTATTTTACCCCATTTCAGATGAAGGGTTTTGTAATTATCACAATTGCCTTAGGCGTGCACCAACACAGCCACTTACATCCATAAGACATCTATAAAAGTTAAAAAAATGATCCATTAAAGTTCTATAAACATCCTTCAGATACATATTAGCACGACAACTGTCACTCTTTCTTACATCCATTAGGTGTCTGTTACGTATCTGTTAAATCTCCAAATATCCAACGATTGAACTTGTTAGATCTAATAGGTATTGAAATATCTAAATATTCTTCTGATCTAACATATTACATCTATTAGACATTTAAAAGAGCACGTCTAGATTTAATCTGCATTTAAACATCTAATAAATATCTAAAATTACTTCAGGATATTCAGCACTTTTAATGGACATTCTTAAGATATTTTGTACCTTTTATGAATCATTGAATGTGATTTAGATGTTTAATGGATATAAATGGCTGTGTGCGCATAGACGTATTGCGATTTGATTTGGGAATCTTATATAACACCTCAAGAAATTTTCTTCCTTTAGATCGGGTCAAAATTTTTAAATTTTCTTTTAACTGAAGTATAGTTAGGGGAAGGAGCTTAATTTAGGGCTAATCGGCAAAATAACTAAAAAACTGAATTAAGTTTTATAATAAAAATATTTGCTGCTCTAGCGTATATCCCACTATCATTGAACTCATTAGTTGATGAGAAGCCTACCATTACGAAAAATGCCTTATCTCTAGATGCAATAAAAAAAATTCATATGGCAATGATGGCTTCTAAATGAGACTGTTGTCCTCATGCATAGCTGCCAATATTTTAATTTATTCCGGAGTAATTTTAGCCCCGCCTCTAATTCATACCACTTATTTTTTAAAAGTAATTTTTTCTTATTATATCGAAGTTATATATTGAATAAAATAGTTCTATAAATAAAGTGGTGCGAAATAAAGGCGGGGCTAAAAGTACTCCTAAATAAAATATTGGCAGCTATGCCTGATGTATGACTGTTAGATGGAGCGGTAGCAAAAAACAAATTGTGTAGACGGTTAGCATAGTACAATAAATATAATAATTAGAAAAGACAATCCTAATGTATTCTTATTAATTATTTAATAACAATTAAACATTAAGTCCTATTAATTAATTCATTCAGCATTGTTAATTAATTCTTGTACTCTTATTAATGTAAACTTTCACTTAAACAACAGTGATTCTTATTACGATTTGGTAAAAATAAAAGACGTTAAATTTCACAAAAAAAAAAAAAAAAAAAAAAAAGCGAAAGATTTATTTTAAGGCCGATAAAGCTATACTAAAAAATGCGGATGGCAGAATCACTATTCAAAGAAATCTCAAAAAAGTCAGTTATCTCAGCACATATTTATAGAATCACAACGCATTAACACTTTCGCGACTGCATGTTTTTGACTATTGGACAGTAAGCTCCGCCTGTGGGCATTATTCTTCCAGGTTACAATATTTCAGAATCAATTTTTTTGTATTCACATTTATATTACAAAGAGATATACATTATAATTATATTCTTAAGAATCAAAGTATTTATATCCATTATATATTTCATTGTAAAAATATAAATATTCGGTATATACTTAAGAAATAAATAACATACATATTGCGAAAGAAACGCTCACTGGCGGAGTTACAGATTTTCATGTGCCGTGAATCTACGTCAGCGGTCGCGAAAGTGTTAAAACAAAAGTGTTTGGAAAAAAGTATTTATATACATAATATATTTCATTGTAAAAATATAAATATTCGGTATATACTTAAGAAATAAATAACATACATATTGCGAAAGAAACGCCCACTGGCGGAGTTACAGACTTTCAAATGGCGTGAATCTCCGTCAGCGGTCACGAAAGTATTGAAACAAAAGTGTTTGGAAAAAACAGGGTTATTACGCAAAGGCTGCTAAGGGTTCTAACTAAAAATTTCTATTTGAGCTCAGATATTTCATATCGCCAAGTATAAGAAAGCTTTGCTTAAATATGAAATATGAAATCAGTTTTCATATTAGCATAGAGGTCTTATCAAATCAACAGTTTAAATATGGATGGAGTCTTGAATGTTAATGTTGTTGCCGGTTAATGTCAAAAATTTATATCACAGACCTAAGCAAAGAGGGATGCCTAGCGCGGGGGGGGGATCTTTTTAAAGAGTTCTATCCTGTATTCACTCAATATTCGGAGAAAACCAGAGAAAATTTAGAACAGCTAGATCAACAGGTGCGATCTAGGATGGAACTCGATTTACCATACTTTCAGCAGCAGAACCATTCGTTGAAAATTTTGAATTGCATTTATATGAAACACCACACATACATATATTCACTATTAGTTATTTTCAATTGTTTATAAATAATTAAATAACATAACATAAACTATTCAAAAAAATGTATTTTTATTGTAGTATAAACAAAGGGAACATTATTTAGAAATTGTAAAATTTACGCGATGACGAAGAACTAAGCTTCTTTTCTTTTTACACATAATTTTTCAATATGTATATATATATATCTATATATATATATATATTTAGAAATTTGAATAGCAAAGTTACTACTCGAGAAGTATTTTACCTAATACTATGAAAAGGAAAAGACGAATATTTCCCGAAGATGTTTAATTTATTTAGCCTCCCACGAAGCCTTTTCTTCTCTATTATATTTTTAAAAATTTGTTACTATTTTTTTTTCTGTGCATTATTGGACACTGCTAAAATGGATTTACTCAGAGTTTATTAAAAAAAAAAAAAAAAAAAAAAAAAAAAAGCTTTTCTGTTTCATAAATACAAATATCCAATATTTCCTTTCGTTTATTGAAATAACATAATTTCCGCTAAAATAAATATTTTGTTTCAAAAACTTTGTTCCTCTGAATTCCAGTTTATTGTATTTTGATATCGATATGTGAAAGTGAATCAGTAGCTTTGTCTTTTCTTTTTAATATAAAAGTGTTTATATACTGAATGAATCAAATTATCTGTTCTTTCACTCTGTTTTTATATGCATTATTGAATACTGGTAATAAGAATATACATATATATATATATATATATATATATATATTTTACTCTGGATATTAACCATTGTAATTCAGTATGGGAAATAAACGAGAAGAAAAAGGTCAAAAATCCATAGAAAATAGCATGGGGAAAAAAAATAGCGCAGTCCCAAGTGTGTGAAAAGAGGGAGAAAAACAAACACCAAAAAGAAAATTCAGAAAAAAATAACAGACTACAAAAAGAAATGGAGCCGGGATGAGGGCGGAATAAGGGCTCTGAAAGTAATACGTCTAGCCTAATATCTTCACTATATGTTCGAATGTGGATAAAATGGGGAAATATGACCGAATTCCAAAGAAAAATAGCATGGGAAAAACGATAATATTAGCATATCTGCCAATATCCTAACATTTTCACGGCCGCTGTGGTAGATTCACGTCATTTGAAAATCTGAAACTCCACCAGTGGGCGTTTCTTTTGCAATTTGTATGTTATATGTTTCTTAAAAATATACACAGTATTGATATTTGTACAATCAATACACTGTAGCTACAAATACTTTGATTAGAGAGAGTATGATTATAATGTTTATCCATTTGTAATATAAATGTGAATGTAGAAAATTTTGTTCTGAAAAATTGTAACTTATGAGAATAACGCCCACAGGCGGACCTTACTGTCAAAAAGACAAAAACATGCGGTCGCGAAAGTGCTAATTATTACTCCGTAGTATTGTTAGCCCCGCCTTTTTTCCACATCAGTAGTTTTTTAGAGTATTTTTTTTTTTTTTTTACTTAATTGTATTTTCTTTTAAAAAATATTATTCTATAAATTCACTGGTGTGAAAAAAAAGGGGCAGGATTAACAAGATTAAGGATTATTAATTAGGATGTTGGCAGGTATGATATTATTGAGAAAAAGCTTTAAAAATAGATTAGAGAACGAAATTGAAGCGTTGAAAATGTAGGCAAACAGGCCTGAGATTATCGACTACACTTAGTTATATTTCGCCTATAATGGATACTGTACTTTAGAATAAGGAAAAAGAAGCGGGAAAAAGTCAAAAATCCATCAAAAGTAGCATGAGGGAAAACGCACCATCGCAATTCTGTGTAAAAGAAAACTGACACCAATGAGAAAATGCAGGAAAAATATACTGTAAAAGGATGGATGGATGGATGGGTTTACGTCGCAATAGTGCTGCGCAGATGGGCAATTGGCGACGGTCTGGGACATGCCATCACAATTTTGATCCTCCACGGAAGGGATGGCTCTCCCGCTTCGGTGACCATCACAGGTATAAACACTGGAAAAGAAAATGAAGAGTTGGGAGAGTAGCATACCTGCCAACACGTACATTGTAATTAATATTTCATTGTACCTGTCTTTTTCTCACAGCAGTCTGTTTGGAGAGTGTTTATTTTTTTTTTCTTCTTTCTTATTTAATCATAGTTAAATTTGGAGAAAATTCCCTAAAAATAAGTTAAATATATTTAACAGGTAGACGGTCAGCTTAGTGATTGGGACATTTCAATCTTCAAGAAGAAAATGTTATCGTACGAAGCTTTTTCTCTTTTCGTTAATATAGGTATGACCTATATGAGGATTTTTGAGAACCAATGTGTGATGGAGAACTGAGCAGCATCTATCAATTAGAACCAGTTTATACTAGTTACACAAATAGTCTTTAATGTCAAAAGTGTCATTTTTAAGAAATTTCCATTATTATTTACTTTTATTATAATTATCATTATTATTCAAACAGTAGCAATCATTTTTCTTTTATTCTAGTCATCTTCTTCGTACACTCAACTGTTTCAAAAAAAAAAAAAAAAAAAAAAAAATTAAACAATTTTTTTTCTAAGTTGAGCTAATTACTACTTTCGCAGTTATGAAAGTTTATTAATTCATGCAAACATATGTAACCTAATTTAAATTAATTATTCACCAGAGAGTAATTTTAATTAGTAACAAAACTCGTTAAAAGCTATAATAAAAACTTAAACCTAAACTCCACCATACATTTATTAATCTTTTAGAGTACTTCGTATACCAAGTTCAATAAAACAGACAAATAAAATGTAAATGAGATTAACGTTTCTGTTGTGTCAACATTCGCAATGCACTTCGTTAAAGAGAAAGGGATCGTAATTTATCGTTGCTAAGGGAATCAAGATCTAGCTTTTTTCTTTTGACTTTGAACATAAAAGAACATTAATGTAATAAGAATTTCTTCTTAGAAATGGAATTTACTTCAGTTTAGAATTGCTTTTCCATTGTCTTATCGATCTGGTTTTTAATTTTGCTTTTAAGTAAAGAAAATTTATTACAATCGTTAAAATTTCTATTGCTCTTTAAAGAAACGTTGTCGGTAGAAATGTATTTGAAAAAGTTATTTTGATTGAAAATAAATTCCATATAACTTACATCGTTAGGAATTTATTTAAAAGAAAAGAAGAAATGAATATTTTAATTTTTCTTACCCATTTATTCAAAATAAAGCATTGCTTTGGGGTCAAATTTTTAAAATTGAGATTTTGGATATTTACCCAATTTCTGGTCCCTTGAATACTAAAATTAAGTATTAAGTGGTTGATTTCTGTAAGTCTGCGCGTATGTCTGTGTATCTGTGAATCTGTTATGAGTTTAACTCAAAATAAAAGATTGGCAAGAAGTCCAAAACTGGTATTCTTATTGCATTTTATGAGGATGGTACTAATAAAACTAATTTACTTACTTAATATGCATGGAAGTAAGTTTCATATAAAATATGCTACGAAATACATACACTGAGAAAAATAATATACCGCCTTCCTCTAGAATGAATAAGCAGCCATTTTCTAAATCCCTTTACTAGAAATATAGATTTCCGAGCTATGCGCGTAAGGCACGCCAATAAACTGTATAGACGAAATCATCTAGAATTTCTAGTGTACACATTTCTAGATGGTGAAATATTATTCTGAATACTGTAAATATTCTGAACCATTTGTATTGCGAGAAATTCTCGCTTGATTTTCTAGAATTTGGTAATAAACCAAGATTATAGTTAGTGAAACCCGCCTCTTGTAGTCTCATTTATTTGCAGAGATTTTTAAATAACCCTCGAGAATATAGGCAAACGTTCTAGAATTCTAATAGAGGCTTCTAGAACTCGCTTTCCAAGGGGGCTAGAATTTATAAGGATGACATGGAACAATTTTTTCTAGAGCCAGAACTTAGATTCTAGATGTCAGCTACAGAATTTTTTCTCAGTGTAGGCTATTCAAAAAAGTTGGAGACCTTTGTTTCCCTACAGACGGCAGCATTTCGACATAAATCCGAAGCTTGCCCAGATGATAACGCAGATATAAGTTGTTTTTAAATAAAATTCTGTGATTATAGTCATATATCAAAATTTTATTTGTTTGATTTAAATATAATAAAATATTAGACATATAGACATGTTACCTGGTTGTATGGTATTATGTATAGTAGATAATAAAAATTATCTCTCACAATATTGACAAATGTGAGGATAATAGAATAAAACAACTACAAAACCATCATTTTAATTATTCAATTAAATGAGTTGGACAAATCTCAATTATTTTTCATTTTAACGGTAAAAGCAGAAATTATATTTTAAATATAACATTTTTAAAATAGTTCAATGCGAATATTCAGTACATTATGGAATATTAAATCCGAACATATTACTTTATGAATAAGTTGTTTAGCCTTCAACATTAAAAATACATGATAAAAAATATTTTTTATAGTTGACTTATACTAACTGTTAAATGTCATGTGTTGTCTTTCAGCAACATACTAAATTTTGTGTTCTAAAGTATTATTAGAATAATATTGAAGATCTAATGCCTCATGCTTGCTGATTGGCAACACATTGCTTTTTCACTGAGAAAAAAAATTATACCACCTTCATCTAGAATTAATAAGTGTGTGAGGTTTGCGTTGACGCAGATCCCATCTTAACTCCTGGATTAACTTAGTTAATTTTACTACTTAAGTATTATATAATGAAATCAGCACAGAGACTCATATATAAAAATGAAACCAAGAGTTTATTCAATCAGATTAATGGGAGGGCGATCTGGAATTGCGATAGCTCAGTCAGCGTATTTAAATACTTTATCAAGTAAATGTACAATGACTAAATTAGATAATTTGAAATTATCTCACCCCAGAATAGTCGAAGCTATGGACGGATGCACTCCTTTACGTAGATATTGCGACCTTGCAACCGGTTCGTGGATTCCCAGACGAATCAGTTTCCATTTACAACTTCTCGCACAGAAGCATAACAACACTCTTCAACTGCTTAACTTAAGCAGCATTTAATATCAACTACCGAAATATAACCTTCTCCGCACTCTACTACTTAGCCGTTATCTCAGACAAGCGTCGGACAAGACTCCACTACTCCACGCCCTTTACGAAAACCATCTCCATTTTATACTACTTTCTATCAACTTCCTTTCTCTTCATTTCAATCAAATTTTCAAAATCGCTTCCAATTCATCTATCTCTCACAACCTAATTCCTTCGTTGCAGCACCATGTCGACACAAAACTAATCCGACCTAAACATTCGCCGAGTCACTGGCGTCGAAACGATTTAACCATCCCAACTTAATACTTTGCTGGATCCAGCTTAATTTCACACAAACTGTGGCGACCTTCTACAGTCTCAACCTCACAAGTAGTAATTTTCTAAATCCTTAAACAAGAAATATAGATTTCCGAACAATTAGCATGAGACACGCCAATAAACCGAATACACGAAATGATCGAGAATTTCTAGTCTACACATTTCTAGATGGTGAAACAATGTTTTTAATATTCTGAATCTTTTGTATTGCGAGAAATTTTCGCTTGATTTCCTAGAACTAGATAATAAACCAAGATTACAGTTGCTGAAACCCGCGTCTTGTATTCTCATTTATTTGCAGAGATTTTTAAATAACTTTGCCCTCGATAATATAGGCAAAGGCTCTAGAATTTTAATAGGGGATTCTAGAACTCGCTTTCAGTGGGGCTAGAATTTATAAGGATGGCATGGAACTATTTTTTCTAGAGCCACAATTTAGATTCTAGATGTCAGTAACAGAATTTTTTCTGATTGTTAACTATAAACTATAATTAAAATAAAATATGATTTTTTAAAGTATTTTTCTCATAATTTATTTAATAGAGGAGGTAATTTGTGGTTGTGGGGTTTAAGACTGATTGACTGAACTTCGGTCCTAGGCTTGAGGGTGGAGTGCCCTCCGTGAGGGTCTTTCTAAGAATCTTAGGCCATTTTTATGCAAATTTCAGAGAAAACTCCAAACGGCTACGCCGAAGAGCGTGACCTGTGATCGAATCTGACACCTCACGCTTAATAGAGGTAAGAATAAAACATTTTTAATTAATTAAAAAAATATCAAGCATTTAAAGATTAAGAAATATACTCACATTTAATTTTATATTATTGAAGGATTTATATTCAAAAACAATCACTTAACTGCTTTGAAAAGAATATATTTTTCTTAAGAAAATAATATAAAAAAATGGAACTAGTTTTTTAATTTCATTTACGTTTAAAATCTTTTAATTTAAAAATTTTCCATTTACTTTGAACTTATTCATCATTATTTTTCTTTGAAATTTACATGAATTAGTATTCGCATAATTGCATCATCCTTCATAAAAATTGTTAAAATTTTATAACTGAAAATGGAAATTTAAACAAATGTGAGAAATGAGACTTTTACTTATATTTATCTTTTATCATTTCAATTAACTGAAGATAAGAAAAAAAGTATGTCAGGAATTTTTAAATGGGGCTGTCATTTTCTTTTATAAAAAGGTTTCGACGCCCCTTTTTATTTATTTTGTATTTTAAATTATACAAAGAAAAATATTCTTAGCCTCCCGAAAATTTTTAAAATATGTCTTATTCAATTTTCCAGATAATTTCCTTTTGAAAATTATTTTAAGTGAATTATTCCATTTCAAAATTAATTTAAAGAAAAAGGTTTTGAAAATTTTTCAATTAGATTTTTGAAAAATTACAATGGATTTTCGAAAAAGGTTCTGATAGCTGAAAAGACGACATATTATATTGACTTAATTAAACCTTTTATGCTACGTATTAAAAAGGATTTCGAAACTTCTAAGAAAAATAAATAAGCAAAAAACAAAATAAACTGAAATGAAAAGAACTAAAATTAATTTTATATTGTTGAATCTAGAATAAAAGGGCCGCCAGGGGGTCAATTAAAAGTGCAACTTATTTTCAAAATGAGCATTATTTGCATAATTTGCGGTCTTATATGTTGTGATTTTTGTACGTGACGAATGTAAATTACTGATTTTATGTGTATATATGTGGGCTATATGCAATTTGCTCTTCCTCGAATGCTGTAAAACTATTTCTAGAAGGTTACATATCAGGAATTAAAGTATCTAAAGACCTCTGAACATTTAAAAGGTTTGTAAAGGCTACTTGTACTAAAATGTTTTTAAAAGGGCCACAGGGCGTTAAAATATTTTTAAAAGAGCCACAGGGTGGAGTTCCCTGCCAGATTAGCCTAGAGTGTCAACATTATTTTAAACTATTTCTATCTTAAAACTTTAAAAAACAAAAATAACAACAGTTATTATTTTATTTTATTTATTTACTTTTGCTGTCAATTGGCATTATAATTATATGTTACCGTTTGAAAAAATTAAATTTATATTGCATAGATGTCAAGTCTTCTTATTCATGAACATCACTATGTTTTTTTAATAACTGAAAACCTGAAAACCGATATGTCTAGAGCTGTGCAAGAGATTTTTTTTTCCTTATTGATTTTTTTTTTTTTTTTTTTTTAAATGCTTCATTCATTGAGGTGGGGGGGGGGAGTAAATTTCGAATATATTCAAGGATAAAAAGTGGTTGTTTATTGATATGTCTTAAACCCACTGATTTTTTAGTCGCATTGTGATGAGTGGATTTTTTTTAAGACTACCTATTTGTCCTCTCACGAAAAGCGTCGCTAGTGGGAAACAGCCTGTCAATTGCCACATTTTTTTTTTTTTTTTTTTTTCTGTAACATTATTATTAGTACGATAGGATTATTTCTTTCAGATAGTGATTTTGCTTTGTTACCGTTTATGATATTATACTTTGAATTTGCCAAGATTCCCACCAATATCCAATTTTACCATTTAATTTCTTGAACTATCTTAAAACATTATGTTAAATCTGTAAAAACTTTTATATTTTAAAAAAATCTACTGATAAGTCATAAATTCTTCTTTGATTGTATGTAAAAACCAACTGCCGATTTCAGCATCCGAGATTATCATCAATTATAAATTGGATGACTTCTGAATATTTGTTGGCAATATCTTCTGAATAAGTTTCGATGATTGCTTCTGAATATTTATTGATGATATATTCTGAATATGTGCGTTGAATAATGCATTGAAGATGGATTCTGAATAATTCTTATCAATATCTTCTGGATATATATTGATGATGACTTCTTAATATTTGTTAGCGATATTTACTGAGAAATCAGTTAATCTGCAGATTAGCTAGGTAATCTGCACATTAACTTGGGTGATCCGTTAAAGTGCAGGAAACTGTTTCATTTCTCAAATTACCTAGGTAATCTGTGAATTATAGACTAGACACTCGTTAATCTCCACATTGCTTACTAGGCACTCGTTAAAGTAAAAATAAGGTATTTGGCGAAACAATAGCAACGTTTCTGTACGCTTAAATTAAATGTTGTTTATTTATTTTTTGATATCTGAAGAATCAAGTTAATACAATCTAACAATCAACACCTTAGTTGATAGAATGAATCATCAATAAATTGAAAATCTATAATACGAAGAAACAAACGCTTCATCATATTATTTCATTTAAGTAAATGAATTTACGAATTATATGATAAAATTATGCTTACTTATTAGTGCAATCTAAAGACTGTTGAAACTTTGAATTGCACAGCAATTAAATTCCGTACAGGAGATTTAGAGAAAACCCCAAAAAACCCAGAACTCCTTTATTCCAATATCTCCAATTCTTATTACGATTAAATCACTTATAATACATATTCGAAATGTATTTTAATGTAATTTTATTGCGAACTTTTAAACTAACGTAAGCTGTTAAATTCAGTACGGAAGTTTCAAAGAAAACAACAGCAGACCCTGAACATGTTTATTCTTTTTTATTTTGCAAATTTTCAAATTCCGATTATCCACTCACATTCCGTGTAAAGGATTTTCAACCCTATTTATTCAGGAATGACGCAAGTTAAGGAGAAAACCATAGAAACGTCAGACACAAATCTTTTTTAACATTCTTTATATTACTTTTTTATCTCAGCTTCTAATTAACGTTACTTCATAAGTAATTTCATAATAATATCATTTTAAAAGTTATTTGAATTGGAATTGAAGAGTACGTGTTGCAAATCTCTGTCGAAAGATGACGCTTTTAATTTTGATACAGTTAAAACTTTCAAAGCTAGTTGCACTATGAGCGAGCAAACTATTGTAAGTTTTAAAACGGGAATAAGACAGCACAGGCGCCACCAAGAGGGACTTATCTGCGATCAGAATTTCCAATAATTCTAACCGGTGAGCGAACAGGCTTTTTCAGATACTGAAACGGTAAGTGGGCGCCGCAAGCGCTACCGAGCGGAAACTTACTACAGTTAAAGCTTTCAATAAAGCTATTTGCATTGTATGTCAATAAGCTGTTGTAGGTCTTGAAACGGCGCCGCAAATGCCACTGAGCGGGAGTTTTGTACAGTCGGATTTTTCACGGATCGCGAATCAGTTGGTCGCCGAAGGCGGCAAGAGAGAAATAAAATTAACCGGTGACGCCAAACTAAAAGTGGAGGAAGAGGGGGGGAAGGAGTAGGGAAATGAAATGAGAAAACAAACTCTTGAACTTTAACGATAAAGAAGCCGCTAATGTGCAGATTACCTAGTTAAAATGTGGAAAACTTCTGATCCCGCACCTTAACGTATCACCCTAGTTAATCTGCAGATTAGCTATAAATAATCAACATATTAACGGCTTTCGAGATTTAATCGTAACACATGAATTAATTATAGATTTTGAATATTTGTTGGCTATTTATTCTGGATATGCATTGATGGCTTCTGAATATTTCTTGGCATTATCTTCTGAATAAGTATCGATGATAGCCTCTGAATATTTATTGATGATATATTCATAATAGTATTGAAATTACCTTCTGAATAATTGTGAACGATATCTTTTGGACATATATTAATTTTCTTAATATTTGTTATCGATATCTACTGAATACATTGATGATGACTTGTGAATATTTTTTGGGAAAGGATATGTATTGATTATGGCTTTTGAGTTTTTGTTGGCGATATCTTCAGTATATGTAACTATTATAGAATATTTGTTGAATATTTACTCTGGATACGTATTGATAATGGCTTCTGAATATTTGTAGTGTATATATTCTGTATATAGCCAACAAATATTTAAAAACGATTAAAAAAAAAATAGTATTAGGATTGATATTTACAATTTATTCCTGTCGTACTAAATTAAATTTCTTCTTTGACAGATTATTATATTATCATTATTATTGATAATTTTATAAATTGGCAGCATTAATCATTACTTCAGTTAATATTCCTCATTTTTGTGTTATTATAACGTCATTCATCTTCATCTATGAAATTTTACTTAGCAATTTGTCATGGCAACCAATGAAAATAACTGTTACTATGTGCATTTTCAAGTAATTGGGGAAGAAAATCTGACGCTATGTTTAGCAATAATTCTTCTTTTTTTTTTTTTTTTCTCTTTATTCAATAGGACAGATTCTGGTAATTTACAAATGTTGTATAATATTTTATTAATGATCATTTTTCTTTTTTTTTATTTCTAAATAGCATTTTTTAAATTAATTAAATGTATAGGAGCTAATTTATCAGATTGTCCGTAATCATTATAGCATTTTTTTTTTTTTTTCAATACCATTTTTCTATAATATTTATCCGCAATTATATAGGATAAAGATTAACGTCTGTAAATAGTGGTATGAAAACTGTTTGCAATCCGCAAACATATTTCTGGTGCAATTTAAAATGTCAATTCATCTATTATTCAGTTAAGAAGGCTTTGAAAAACATCGTTTTTGTAAAATTTGTGCACTAAAATAATGAATTTATGAAACAAATTGCGTCTTTTGAAAACAGCTATGGCAAGGTTATGAGCTATGGTTTAGGATTCAGTATTTTTTTTTTTTTTTTTTTTTCAAATAAACGGGAAAAAAAAATCTTTTCACATCACATTTTAGCCTTTTTTTTTTTTTTTTTTTTTTTTTCTTTTTGTTAAAACTTGCATTAGTACCACGAAATGGAGTAGTCAATGGAGTTGTGCTGCGATTATTATTGTCTCACCTGATATATCTGCGTTTGCAGACTCGGTGATTTGGACAACGAATATTAAGTGAGAAATGCCTAGCTGTTTGTCAGCCAGGATAGCTCAGTGGTAGAGCATCCGTGCGTTACGCGGAGGTGCCCGGGTTCAATTCCCGGCTCTGGTATTTTTCACATAGTTGGTAAATAAAAAATAACAACCTTTACCCTCCAATTTGCTCATTACAATATTTTACTTGAAAGAAATGGATACAAGTGAAAGTAGTTTATTTAAAAATTACATTTTTTTTTTTTTTTTTTTTTTTTTTTTTTTTTTTTTTACTTTTTTTAAATAAAATGTATTTCTGATTTTACTATTTATTCACACACACGCATACACACACAAAAAAAAAAAAAAAAAAAATCCAATACGGTATGAAAATAAGAAATCTTTTTCTTGCATCCACTGACGGCCAGTGACGTCACACTTCGCTTGCGTATAGAAAAGAATTTCTAAACTAAGCCTGCCATAGTTTGTACTGTACGTCAAACACAAACACGTAAATTATTTCTTCCATTAATATAGATACATTTTCGAAAAATTTGAAATTTAGCACTGAAATAGCTCAAACAATCCTCGCCAATGGCTTTACTTACGCAATAGAGATGGTTATCTTAGTACATCGTAAAGATGGCAATAAAAATAAAAATAAAATAAAATAAAAATAAAAATAAAATAAAAAGCTTTAGTATAGGACTCCTTGGGCGAAAATTCAAATGTGGCACCGAAGTAACTTAGACGTTTCTCGCAAAGGTCCTTACTAGCGCTATTATGATATAAGCATTTTAATTTATTAAAAACAATTTGCAACAAAAATGCTACTATATCAATGCCATCCTTAAATTACCAACTCAAATTTAAACTTAATTAGCTTGTTTCTTTTCTTTTCTTTTCTTTTTTTTTCATTTTGCACGCGTGCTTTTTATTTCCTAATTCAAAATTATTTTAAAAAAAAAACTTTTTCGATAGTGTTTGTTTTGATACTGATTATTATTAATTTTCTTCTTACTATATCAATGCCATCCTTAAATTACGGACTCAAATTTAAACTTAATTAGCTTGTGTTTTCTTTTCTTTTCTTTTTTTTTTTTTTTTCCATTTTGCACGCGTGCTTTTTATTTCCTAATTCAAAATTATTAAAAAAAAACTTTTTCGATAGTGTTTGTTTTGATACTGATTATTATTAATTTTCTTTTCTTTTCTTTTTCTTAAAAAAAAAAAAAAAAAAAAAAAAAAAAAGATTTTGATGAAATTCAGGCAAAAGCAGAATTTAGTTTAGGACGGAGAACTATTAGTTTTTTTTTTCCTCCAAATTATAACATTGCTTTCAAATTATTCAATTATATATTCGATAAATTTTAGATTTCGATAAATTTCGTCGTATCTTAAAAATCCGCAGATTGAGACTAATAGTTCTCAGTCCTAAAAAAAAAAAAAAAAAACATCATTCAGAAACATTTTCTAGTATCGGTTACTATATTCATTTCTTATAATTTCTTTGGTATAACTTTAGCATAGGAGTCTCTTTATGACTTTAAAATTAATGTTTTCATTTTGGCATTGAATTCAAACGGCTGTTACAACTGCATAGAAAAGATATCGGCGAGAAACATCCGAGCTACTTGGGAGGCAAATTTCAAATTTCGTCAAAGGGTTTTACACTGAAGCTGTTCCATTTCCTTAGGACAATTTCCCTCAGTTTTATTTAAATGATTAATATATATATATATATATATATATATATATATATATGCACATTCTTTCTTTTTTTTTTTTTTTTTTTTTTTGACATAATGTATACATTGACATCGTTTATTTTCTTTTTAACAGTTTTAAAGTTAAAAATGGGGTTTTTAAATAGTTTATTTTTAACCAATTATCCGATTGCACTAAAAAATACAGCGCTAGCTAGATTTTATAGTGAATAATAAATATACCATTTTTTTTTATAAAATCTGATAGACCGGACTAAAAATTCGGACCGATACAGTGGCAAACTCTCTGCAATATTTTAAATAGAAACAAAATTGTTTCGTATTCATTCAAGGTGATGAAATTGGGAACGACACAGTTTGAAAGAAATATTACGACCTGCCGTACTAATAATGCATAATTTTCTTCTATGTTTTTCAAACAAAATTGAAGGGTGAATCTTTTAACTACCATAGCAACGACACATTTTTCTTCTTTCTGTGATATAACACATAATGAAAGGAGACATAACAGAACCTTTAATCTCATTTAAAGCTTATTTACTTATTTCATCGAACAAGATAAATGAATAACACCCCGTTAAAGTGTGAAAATAATTTTATTCTCGAGAGAAAATTTAATTTAAGAGAAGTTTAATTCAATTTTTTTAGACAACAGACTTTGAAAACTAAGTAGATTATTTAATTTCACTTTTAAATTGTAGTGAAAAAGAACAAAGTTCTTTTTCCAAGAAATTAAAATTAGTTTCACGTCTTTGTTTAAGTGAATTTCTTCACACTCTTAAAATTACAAAATTTTATCATAAAATCTAATTTATAAATTTATATCTTTCCTTCTGATATTTTTTTCCTTTTAATCTATGTGTTAAAATGTATGTTTCGTTAATTTATTATTATTATTATTATTATTACCATTATTATCATTCATTTATTTTTATGATTTTCTACATTAGTTAGCAAAATTAAATAAAAGTTTTATCCCCGCTTTCTTCGTAAACTTTTATATTTTAACCATGCTGTCAACGTAATCTATTTCTTTTTATATTCTTCTAATAATATTAGAATATTAAAATATTAGAATATTATTATATTCTTCTAATATAATAATTCTTCTTCTTTTTATATTAGAAAAAAGTATTGGACTCGTGAAAATTCGTGTCAGAAACTGCAGTTTCTGGCAGGTATCCTAAACAGAATTTGACTGTTTTTAAAAGATGTCTGTCTGTCCCTCTGTCTTCCAGGGCGTTTGTATGTGTGTATGTATTACAATTTTTGCTGCATCTCATGAACCAATTAATGAAATTTAACCAAACTTCGGATATAGTTGAACCTTGACATAAACTGGCGCAGATTTATGTTTTGAAATCATTTGCTCAACAGATTGCGCTATAATTCAATTTTTACTTTCTCTTACCCATAAGGTAGAGAAAGTATTGTTTTTGGCTCAAATTTTCGAACGCGAGATTTTGTTATATTTACACGTTTTGAGGTGCCCTGAATACGAAAATCATGTTTTTAGCAAATGGTCTGTGTGTCTGTGTGTGTGTCTGTGTGTCTGTGTGTGTGTGTCTGTGTGTGTGTCTGTGTGTCTGTGTGTGTGTCTGTGTGTCTGTGTCTGTGTGTGTGTGTGTGTGTCTGTGTGTCTGTCTGTTATCAGCATATCTCAAAAACAAATTATGGCAGAAAGTTCAAACTTGGTATTCTAAATGTGTATCATATAGGGATGCTACAGTAAGCTTTTCGTTAAGATCAAGCAAATGGTTCGTGTATAGGGACAATCAAGAGAATTCTAATACATTACGTCTATGGGGAAAATTGCAGGAAAATAGCGTTTAACGTCTATAGACTGCACTAAACCAAATGAAACAAATATATATTTTTTGTAATAGAGACAGTTAACTGGGAAAATTTTTTTGTGTATGTAGGAGCCTCCCCCCCCCGTGGGGGGGGGAATTCCCCCCTCGAGGGGAGTAAATTTCCATGATGGGTATCTTTCAAAAGAGCTCGAAAATACCTTTAAAACGAATGGTTGAACCATCGATCTGCGATAATTTAAAACAAAGTTATAGATTTTTTTTACTTTTAATGAAAAAAAAACAGAAAAAAAATCGTACTTTTTTTTTTTTTTTTTTTTTTTTAATATTGAGAATAAAATGGACTTTTTTTTGGATATTTGGTGTTAAACTACTTCTCTAATATGGAAATCGTCTGCCTTATCATAAAAGATAATTTTTTTAAATAATAATTTTAATAAATGATTTTTTAAAAGGAGAAATATTTTTTAATAACCGAATGAAATTCTGTATAAATGTAGGTGCATTAATGAAACGGGGGGTTGAGGGGGGCGGTAGCCCCCCTCACACAGAACTAATTATTATATAAAACTCTTCAGAAGCCTTATATGAATTGTTTAACATAGGTTTACATAACAGTACTCTTTATCTTACCTCTTAATCTCCAACCTGTATTTATAGTATTAAATTTCAGGGTAAGAGAAAGTCGTGTGAGTGACACACCAGATTATTTTCATTGTTTTTAATATGGCAATATAGGACAAAATTTCGTATAAATGTACATGATGAGAGTTATTTTTGACGAATGAGTGTAAAATTAATATAATCTATTGATAATAGTAGTATAAACTAGGAAAAAAATTGTATGCACGTAGGAGCACCGTTCTTCCCCCTCCCCCACCTTGAAACTGTGTGCATTTTTAATATGGGTAATATTAAAAAAATTCGTCAGTATCTTTAAAACGAATATTTGAACTATAGATCTGTCATAATTTAAAGCACAGTTATCGATTTTATTTTTTATTTTTGATGAAAGAAAAAAAGTCTCATTTCTTCTTAAGACAACACAAAATTGATTAAGTTTTGTCATTTAGTGTTATACTTCCTTGAGAAAAGAATTACCTTCATTCATTGTGCAAAATAATTTTAGTAAATAACAAATTAAAAAATAATTTGTTCTGTGTAGAGTAATATAAGATAATATATAGAAGAGAGTCTTGTGGTGGCGACCACAACATATTTCATTAGATTTGTCTGCGTATTGCATACATTTTTATTCAGGATCTCATTCAAATAATTCAGTTTAGCTTTATACATTGTTAAAATTGACATAATCTGGTGCTAATTTATACTTGTTTTATATACTTTAACATGTAAATGTTGCTATCATGTACGTTTAAAGCATTTCGTCGATATAAATATGATATGAAAGATGCTTCTAAAGAATAAAAATGATAATTAAAATTTTATGAATGATTATTATTCAAGTTCACTAACTGTATTAACATCAAATGAGAACGAAACAGCAATAGCTAATTAGTTATGATCGGAATTCATTTGTTGAAAAGGTTAAAGCTAGTTATTAATTCGAGAGAACTAGGCTTGTGAAGAGTGGTTTATGTGGAGGTTTTAATATGTCACCCCAGTCTTTCAAGTTTGGTAGAAAACAACGGAAAATTCCAAACAATTATCCAGACGAGCGTGATCTCGATTTGAACCAGTATCTCCGGTCAGCCAAACGGTTGCTGTCGATGTCGAGCATTGCAAAGTGCTTCACAGATAAACAATGATCAAGCGTCTTTATTAAATTTTTATTTCTTAAACTAGTCGATATAAGCATAATCCTTACAAGCATTCCTCGTAGCAAGTACTGCTTATAATTTTAATTCACTTGTGGGAACCAAGCTTAATCGACAAGTACACTGCGAGGTAGACTAGAGTCGGCAGCAAAATTATTCGAGCGCTAGCAATAATTCCTATATATATAAAGAAAAAAGTACAGTTAATACCGTTTTGTTAAATTTTATTCAATAAAACAGTTTCAAGTGTAGTTTTTATCATAGAAAACCAAATTTTAAAAAATTTATTATAGAAAAAATTAAATTATAATTTATCATGTTAAATTAGGGTAAGAGAAGATGGTGTTTGCGCCGAAGATTATTTTAATAGTTTATTTATTTATTTATAATTATTATTAGTTAACAATACAATCCATACAATATATATATATATATATATATTGACAAACTTCCACAGTTCTGAGTACGTCCAGTAATTAAATTTACTTAAAATAATAGTAATTTTGATTTCTTAACCGTATTTTATTTATTAATTCCTTAATTACATAGAATAACAATTATAAACAAAATTATATATTTCAAAATTCTTATGCATGATAGGAGTTCAGTAAATATTTAAACACAAATCCTTTTATAATAGTTTCACCACACTGTACGAATATCTATGCGATATGAAAAAGCTGTATGTCATTGTGCTCCTAATGGTCGGAATATCGAATTTCAATTTGGAAGAAAGGAAACAGTAAATTGTTTTTGACGCAATTTATCATAATAAAATATGCGTTGTCCATTAATTTTACGAAGTTGAAATGTGGTAGTTATGAATTTATACGGACGTTATGAAAAATTTGAAACATCCGTTTACTTATTTTATGAAATAAACCAGACGATGAATACGCTTTTCTCCCATATAAAGCATTAGAAGAAACTTTCACTCATATGAAACTTCGAAAAAAGAGTCTAATATCTGTTTAAGAAATTATAGGAATAATATTTCATTACTATTTTCTTTGATATTTTTAAATATTTTATAAGACTTTTCCAGCACCATAGTTTAATAAGATATAAAAAGAAATTGATTACCGATAAATTTTATGAGAATAGAACAATTCAGATATTTAATAAAAAGAAGTGGAATGTTTGACCCGTTTGCTGTAACTTCAAACAAAAAGAAAAACTAATGACTGTAATTGTTTAGCCTTCCACATTTGCGATTAGCCATCTGATTAAAGCTTAGGGTCACATACAAACGGAACACTTGCAACTTCGATGACGTAAATTTTGCAAGTTTTTTGCAAATACAGTCAACAGCAAAAGTATCCGAGTATTAGAAAAAATTCCTAAATAAAAAAAGTTCACTTAAAATACAGCATTAAATATGATTTTTTTTTTACATAGGAATTTTTGATAGTGCTCGGATACTTATGCTGCTAACTGTAGTCATACATTTGGAACGCTTGCAAACGGCTTTGGAACCGGGAGTGTTTCATTTGTATGTACCCCATATGCAGTAAAATCAAAATTAAACAAGATATAAAAGTGGTGCGGTTAAAGTTCAGCTTACTATGAAACTTTATTAGTCTGCCTCCTGTGTAAATTCAATGCAGCAACATCATTTTAAAACATCGTTTCGTTTTTTTATTGAAAACAATTTTCATAGTTCGATAATTTTTTATTAAGAGTATTTTTTATTTTATTTATTTATTTTGTTAAAATTATTGTAAATAAATCGGCAGGTTCCAATCCTCTCACAGCTAAGTCTCTGGATATAGTAAAAGAGTGGTTATATTTAAACTTATCCTGCTTAAATCTACGTTTTTGTAGACGTACGTCATTGAAATTTGGTATATGCATAACGCGGATCATGAGAAAAAGATATTTGCTTTAAATACATACATATATATATATATATATATATACAGTAAAACCTCGATTATCTGACGTGATTGGGACTGAGCCTACATGGGATAACCGAAATTTCGAATAGTAGGGAATTTTTCAATAATCATCTAGTTTAACATGTAACATCGTCATCGAACCATTATTATGATTGTTTAAAATGCTAAATAAATATCTTAATTATTAATTTTATAGATTATATTGAAAATGGTACCAAAAAATAATGCCTTGGTCGCCAAAAATGGCGACCATTTAACATTTTACTTATTAAAAAAAAAAAAAAAAAATCGAAAACACATGGATCCTATGAGGCATTATATTTTGCTCGGCGGCGTATCGAACACCCGAAAGCGAGAAGAAAAGACAACAACGACTGTCATCGCTTCTCAGAGAGTTTCATTCGATAGCATTTCGTTTCTCCATGGTCTATAAAAAGCATATACGAAGTTCCAATGACGTAAGTCTTCCAGAGCGGGAATTACAAAAGTCTAAAAAGATTAATTACATCCACCAAGTATGTTTCTCTCTATGTTTCTTATCAACAAACAAACAAGTAATTGACTGCTACAGACAAGCCAACATTACCAACATTTTTTATTTATTCCGAAGTACTATTGACGTTTTTTACGCCGACAGTTTTTACATCACTTAGAATAATTATATGAGTTCTGAAATATGTAGTTCGATTAAATAAGAAGAAAAATATTCTTTATGAAAGTGGTGTGGGAAATGGGCGAGTATTAACAATCTTCCAGAAAAAATACATTTTTTTTTTTTTTTTGTTTTTTTTTTTTTTTTTTTTTTTTTGTTTTTGCATGTAATCGATTATAGACTCTCGATCAACATCTCTCTTTAAATTATATTTTTTCTTATGTTCGGAATAAAACGAACAGATCTTACCCATTCCTTAATTTATTATTTTTTTTGTGTATATATATATATATATATATATATATATATATAAATAATTTATTTATTTTGTCAAAAATCAAGCTGGTAGACGAGAATTGCAGGGTTCGAACCCAGGTCACGCTGATTGACTTAGCTGTTAGACGTTTTCAGTAGGTTTCTCCGAAACGCGCATAAATACGGGCTAGGAGGCCCTAGAAATTCTCTCCGTGGAAGGCATTTCACATTTAGGTCTAGCACCTTAATGTAATCAATAGAATTTAATCCACAAACCGACCAACCAACCTTGTAAAAAATATTTTCCTGATAAGATCATTTATCTACAGGCAATCTAAAAAACACAGATTATGTTAATGTATTAGGTCACCTGCATGATGCTATGTGAAATGAATAGTTGCCAATTTTTCTGGTTTTCCCGAAAGATGGTTTCTCAGTCACCACATATCATTAATAAAAATTATTAGTATCAAATTTTTAGTAATTTCTTTCTCTTTTCTTCAACCGCTTTCCTTGAGACCATGGAAGCCTCGGCGTAAGTGCTGAATCAAAGAATCTAGAATTAAAATAGGGATGATAACTCTTGTGGTCGAAAAAAAAAAATAAGCCAGAAGGAAGCACTGAATGACTCGATGTTTAACAATTCCCAACCTGTCGGTCAATTTGACATACTGTCAATGGAAGAAGCGGAAAACGAATATTAACCAAAAAAAAAAAAATAAATAAATAAATAAATAAATAAAAAAAATAAATTAGGTATTTTAAAAGTGTGTTGAGGCAATCGGAGTGCAGGCGCCAGTACAAGAAACCAGACTGTCACGTGATGAAAGAGAACTTCTTTTTATTATTATTATTTTTTCTTCTTCTCTCGGAACATATTCGTTCAGTCCAGTCAAACTGTTCGGTTATTCATAATCTAATGAAATCATACCTGATCATTCTAATTCTAGTTTTATTCGTTAATCATTATTATTGTTTTATGAATACAGTCATGAAATCAAGTCAAACTTTTGTTTTAATTTGTAGTCAATTCTAGAAACCATGTTGAACCATGTTACCATGAACTATTCTCAGTGAAACTTTATTCTTTTACTTTGTGACAATTCATTTAAGTCATAAAAAACATTCGAAATTCTTTAAATGGTAGTCGATTAATTCTGTGAAATAATATTATGTGTTTGTTTCCACAACACTTCTGAACAAGTCGTCATCTGTCTTATAATTCGTGAAATCAAGAGAAAAATGTGTTTAAGATTTGTGTTGATCTCATATTCTGATATGTTGTCTTGATATTCTGCAAATCTGTCATTAAATTCAAGTATATCAGTAATTTAAATCTGAATATTTATTTATGTGTGGCCTAAAATGTATTTCAAGCGACCAGGAAATGCAGGAGAGAGGTGAGTTAGATTTCACTTAATATTAAGCATGCTAAAATTAGTTTTAATAAAAAATGGCATTTATGCAACTTAAAATTCATGATCCATTAATCTAATTCTAATTTATTCAACAAAGTGTATTTATTTTAAAGGAGTGTTATTTAAAACTTTTCCTTAAAACCACACGTAAAAAAAATTGTAAAATATTCAAGTACATTACATCTATGCACAAGATTTCTAGTCGGCAAACTATAGCACCATTTCATAGTGACAGAAACATAGTAATATTTATATATAATATTTATGAGCTAAATAATATGCTTAACATATAATAAGGAATGAAAAATATTTATTCTTTGTTTACAGGAACACAGAAAATAACTCTGATATAATAACGCTATAATTAAATAAGTCCTGAAATGTATTTAGCAATTCTTCCATACCCTTTTTTGCAATAAATTTATGTACATTATTAACGAGTACATAATTTACAGATATTATACAGGGTTGCTCAAAATTTTCGAAGAAATTTTGAAGAAAGGGTTAAGTGACAATATGCTTTGAATACTTTGAAGTAAATTTTAAAATTTAATAACAGATTTCAATATTTTTGGAATTTTTTTCCGTTAACAATTAAGGTGGTTGAGGTGGGGGGGGGGAGCCTCCTCGCACACAAATTTATGCCAAAAGGGACTGTTTTCGAACTTATTTTGTAGCGTTTTTTAATGATATTTGAAAATGTTGTAATGCATTACCTCATCAGGTTATACTTATTTAGTAATGAATCTATTCATTAAAATCGCTTAAAGATGTGTGCACAGAAACACGAAAAATTTTCAAATGCATTACGAATGTGAGACGAAATTTCTCATCGGTAAGTTATAACATCATTTTACAGCACTATGCATAATGTTGTTTATATATAATTTTTATAAGCATCAAATTATTTGTATAGCAATTTGGGATTAAAAAAGGCGAGAACCACACTTGATTATTCGGTTATAAATTTTGTCTAAGAATTTAATTTTCATAAAATATATTTTTCATAATATTTCTATACCCAGAAAAAAAAAAAAAGAAAAGAAAAAGAAAAAAGAAATTTCCACATAGATTTTTCGGCTTAATATCACCAAACCATATCTGAAATCTTGCGGAATACAAAAATTGAATACTATTGTACTCCTAATGGAAAAAATATTGGATTTCAATTTAGAAGGGGAAAAAAATATAAGCTGTTGATGTCAGTTCTGCATTACACATTTATATTACAAAGTTTAAGTATAGTAATTTCAACTTTAAATGAATATCTGAATATATTCAATAGTATTCAATTTCATTCGTATATTTTATTATTCAGTAAAATAATTGCTTTATTCATATTTTTCATACCACAATCTCATTGAAATCGATTATTTAATTTTCAAGTGCATTTCTAATGCTTATGTATCGCATGGACTCGTCTTTCCCTAAAGCTTTTTCCACAACTATTCTTGAACAGCATTTTTTCTTCTCTTTTTGTAGGTTAATTTTATTACAAAAATTGCTATTAAAATTAGGGGTAAAAAAGGACTGTTGCGAACCCTGCATATATAAAGGGTGATCAAAAAATGTATGCCAAATTTTAAAGAGGTAAGAGGGGCGAATGTAAAGGGATTTACAGCTTAATGAGTGTCCAGAAACGTCACGTGAAGGCGATAGAGTGTAGGCAGTGGAACAATGATGCCAGATGGTCGGAAATTATTTCCCCAAACAGGTCTTCAAATTTTCCCAAATCATGGGATTTTTTCGAAAAAATCCCCAGTTTGATTTCTACTAAAAAGGAAAAAAAAAAAAAAAAAATTCAAAAAAAAAAAAAAAAGCAGATTTAAGCTCAGATATTTCCCCAAGTGAAGGCAATTTTTGAAAAAAAATCCCCAAATAACAATAAATCTATTGAAAGTCCCTAGTCGTAGGGTTAAATCATTACGTTGCCAACATTGACGGAAAGTTGAAGAACTCCCCAGATTTGTCCCCGAAATTTTTAGAATTCCCCAAAAAAGTCCCCACAAACATTTGGTCCCTAAATTTTCACCCCTGTGTTTAATCGTCGGAATAATACAGTCAGATTTATCGTTGAAAGTATAGAATAAAATGGTATTTTACAGTAGGTATCTTCTTGCAAATGATGATAGTCATGAGGGGAAAAAATGTACTCTCGTCCAAAAAAAAAAAAAAAATAAATAAATAAATAAATAAATAAACTGCGTTAAAAGTACCTTTTATGATTTTAATTCTCATAACACTGATAGAGCATAATAATTACCACAATTCATATTTACCCTTTTCAAATCTTCCATCGAAAAGTTGTTGCACTTTCGGGCCAATTCTAACTGTTTCTGCCTTACTAAGCTACGGCGTACGATGTGGGTTTCTTGCCATGAAACAGAAATCTGCAAATAGTCGTGGCATACTACTCGGTAAAACTTGAATATCTCCATCATTTATATGTTTAGTTATTAGTTAATATGCGTCGAAATTTTTCGATTTCTTTTTTCTTTTTACGAAATTCTTCGATTTATATCACGCATTTTTCTGTCTGTTCGTGAGGGTCTTATGCGTTTTATTCCGCTGTGTCCTTTAAACTGTCTTTAGTACCGATTTTCGTTTTTATACTTCTAACCGAACTTCTTAACAGCCCTATAATGCTAGCTAGCAGTACTAGTTATTTTATCCTCTGACAGTTCATTCAGAGCCTGATTAAGGGGGAAGCACACATTATCTCCGCTCTCACCGGAATATTTTTACAATTATTTTTTACTTCATGTCATAGAAATTCCACGCTTTGACGAGGAAATATTTTTTATAAAAAATGAACGGTGTAAAACAATCCAATTTACTCACCGTTATTAGACACCAGAATTCTTTTAAAATAATTTTTAATGAGAATTTTCTGTTTATTATAGGACGAAAGTATTTGTTAAAAAATAACGGTGTAAGTATAACAAATGTGTGCTTCCCCCTTAATCAGGCTCTGAGTTCATTTGCTTTAAGAGAACAAGGGATTTTGAAATTAATTATTTTTGTTTTACTTTCGATCACTTCTCAAATAATACACTGTCATGAAATCTATCATTTTTATGGAAAAAGCGTGTTCTAAAAGACAAAAGTAATTTTAGACGTGGAAGAAAGTAGTAAAAATAATACAAAATAATTCTCAGTTTCAAAATAATCCACACGGATGATTATGATTAAAGTTATGATTTCAAAACGCTATAATTTTAAAACTACAGTTGAGAGTGACTTGATATTTCCCCAGAACAATTGTTAGGCAATGGAATTTTGTTTGGCAAAGGGAAAAAAAGAAGTTCCAAAATGTACCGTTAAGGAGATGGTGGGCTTTGAAAATCGTAAAAATCAACGAAAACATCAATTTTTCGTTTTATTATATTTATTTTCTATAGCTAATTCTGAACAATGTGCAACAAACCGCATGCTTCTAAGTTGATATTTTCAAAAATTACAAGGGTTTCAAAAAAATAATGATCTGATTAAATGCCCTTTAAAATGTAAAAAAAAAAAAAAAAAAAAAAAAAAAGCGGTATAGTCGGCGGAGATTAATCATATATATTTTTAACTTTTAAAATACTTTAATTTTGTCAAAACAATAGTAAAAAACATACAGTTTAAAATATATAGCCTTCTAAAATGTTTGACTGATAAATTGTGATAACTGGTGAAATTCAATTTAAATGCTGTTTTCTCTTAATGTGTTTTTTAACGATTTTTCCTTCTTTCAAGTGTCTCTCGTGTTGCAATTTTGCATTAAAATTAATAAAAATTGCTTTAAGATGTTTTATGTTACATTTCAGTGAAATCTGGGTATCCGTTTAAAGTTTCGCCTATATTTAGATTTTTAAGACTCTGTTTTATTATGCGCGAGATTGAAATTGTCAAAAAAATTCAGTATATTTCACAAAAATTATTCTTAAAACTAAATTTCTGAACGAATAGAAAATCTGATACCCAAATTTATTTAAAATATATAAATGAATAATAATCAAGCAAAATAGTAAAAAAATATATGAAAAATATAAACGCGAGAGACATTTTAAACTTTTTAAACTTTTTTTTTTTTAATTTAAATTAAAAAAAAAGTTTAATAATTTTTATTTTTATTTTTATGTTATTAATATTGTAATACTTCAGTGCATATATATACAAAAAATTAAATCTTTTGCTGTAAAATAAAAAATATTTATTTATAATGCCCACCGTCCCCTTAATCATTCGTTAATCATTCGGAGTTTCATGAAACTCCTCTTTTTCTCTTGTCACTATCACTGTTTCCGCTGTAAACACGTATTCTTATCTTTTTGCTAAAAAAGTCATAAACAATTAAAGTCTATTGCTTCCTGCTATTCTATTCTGTTGCTAACAACATTCCTGTGTATAATGAATCTATTTAGGCATTTCTTTTGAGAATACCTTGATAGCGCCATCTATAGGCACATTCTATAAATACTTTTTCCTTCGCCAAACAAAATTCCATTACCTCACGATTGTTAGGATAAAATATCAAGTCATTTTGACCGTTAGTTTCAATATTATATCGTTTTGAAATCGTAACTTTAATTATTAACACCCAGTATTCTAAATCTGCAGTTATTTAACTCTGTGTTTTTTATGTTCAACTGAACAAATTTCTGCATTCGTCCTGTATATATATATATATAGTATATCAATTATAGTATGAATTACAAAGAAAATGTAAAATTTGAAATTGACATTCGAATGAATTTGAGAATTCGTAAAGAAGTTACTATAGTTATTTTATTATTTTATTTAAACATAAATGTTCAATTTTGTAACAAATACGCTGATTAAAATTCATATATATATTTAAGAATTAAGTGAAAACAAATTTGCAAGAAACATTACAAATAATTAATTATTCCGAAAATTTGAAACCCCCCAAAAAATAAAGTTAAAGTTTAAAATTTGATAAAATATTTTACATGAATATTTTATTTGAAAATGATTGATTACATGAATTGATTACATGCATGAATTGATTACATGATTGATTACATGAATATTTTATTTGAACATGATTGATTACATGCATGAATTGATTACATGAATATTTTTAATAAAGAAGCATCAGAAAACTGGCGTTGTAAAAAATTATTACTTACAAACTTTGAATAAACACCATAAAATGCAATAAACTCGCAACAATTGTTTCGGGTCGAAAAAACCACGACCCTTCATCAGGCGAACAAAGTAAGCACGAATGCTGCAATCAAAGCGGCAACGCACCTGCCGCTTTGACCTGCCGCTTTGCCACCTGAAGCGTTGCCGCTTTGATTGCAGCATTCGTGCTTACTTTGTTCGCCTGATGAAGGGTCGTGGTTTTTTCGACCCGAAACAATTGTTGCGAGTTTATTGCATTTTATGGTGTTTATTCAAAGTTTGTAAGTAATAACATGAATATTTTATTTGAACTGTAGAATGATATTATTTTAAAAAGTGCTGTATAGCTTCTTTAGATAATTACCGTCTGGAATTTTTTTTTTCAATTGCACTGCTTTTGATAATTTTTATCGTTCCTTGTACCATTAAGAAAAAGGGTATTTCGCACATTTTCACTGGTGACAGATCTTGGGCCTTTCTCATTCTGAAAAGCAAGATAATTTGATACATTTTTTTCTTATGCATAATATTTAATATAAAATATTAAACGGGGGATATAAAATATCACTGTCGTCATTGATAAATAATAAAATAACAGCAATTCTTACTTGAATTAAAGATTAATCTTAAAAATATGCTTTTTTCCCCCTCACATAGGATACATACTCAAGAAATAATGGACTAAGATGCCCAGTTCTAGCTAAAAATTTGTTTTTGAATCTTAACCCATTTCGTATTATTTGATTCGGCTGAAATTTTGCATGCATAGATATTATCCACATTCGCTGAATTAGAGTTTTTAGTACACTTAAAAAAAAAAAAAAAGTGTTTTTTTTTTTTTTTTTTTTTTTTTCCAATATACGTCTTATTTAAACTCCATTGATTTCAGCGTATATTTTACGAAACAAATATTTTTTTTTAATTTTATACTATACATGAGGTTTTTTTTTTTTTTTTTTTTTTTCCTTTTCGAAAATAAAAAATAAAGTAAATTTATATTTACGTCAGTAATACTCTTTTCGATATCTAATCAAATTATTCATTTGTGGAGATATTTCCGTTTCTCGGTAAAGACAAAAATAAGATACCCAAAAATTAAATTTTTAAATTTCATTTCAAATATGTATACTAAATAGACTTTCTTAAGCGAAGATAACTAATTCAGAAATTTTAATCTCATAAGGACTTTAAACTATAGAATTTTATTTAATAAATGAAATTACTCTCAAAGGAATAATTAATTTAAGATAGGCTTAAGAAATTTCATTAAAAGTATTTCTTTTGAACTATGATTAGATAACTCAATTAGAACTTTAAATGGAGGCTAAAAGTATTTTTCTAGAGGAAGAAACTTATTAAAGACATAGCTATGTATTTTCCCCCTTAAAATTAAGAATATATGCTTAATTAAATACAATTCATAATTCGCTTATTTATTTTATTTTATTTTATTTTATTTTAAGTGTTCATTCACTGTTAAAGATTTCAGTTCAAACTTGAACCACAGTGAAGTTAAAAGCAATACCACAATGTGACTGAACCTCACTTTTTAGTTTTCTACGTCTTGCGCTTGAAGATCAGCTGCACTAAAACCTGGCAAAGTGTTTCGGCGTACATGCAATTATAATTCCCTTTTATTCAGGAGATGGCGCCACTAGCGCACTTAAAATCATCGATTGTAAGCCAGAGAGAGAAAATAAAATCTGTGAAGAGATAACACGTGTTATTATGTCATTCAAAACCAACAGCCATTACAAGAAAAAAAAGTGTTCTTTGTTAAATTCAGAACTAACCACATGTTGCTATAAGAAAGTTTATTGAAGTATATCTTTTTAAGAAGAGAGAAAAATCTATTATATACAGTCTATTAAGTATAAATCAGCAGATTTCTTTTTTAAACCAAACCAAGCTTAAATTAAAGAGCTTAGTCGAAAAACATATGGTAACGTGCAAATTTTGTGCAACAACTCACCTAGGAGTCAAGATAAGACCCTAGAAAAGTTAGTCCCTTTTGCCAAAATCAAGGAAACAGATTTACCGGGCAGTAAAGCGTAGCACAGGGCCAAAGTGGTTCTGTTCGGGCCCCACTCCAGTCGAATGTTGTTTTTTTTTTTTTTTTTTTTTTCTTTTTCAAACTTAAGACCAATATTTGGTTCAACATAAAATTAACAAATCATGGTAAAAGGTTAAACCATCAGTTGGTTTCAATTGCTTCAGCACCAAGTTTTGTTTCAAACTATACTAAATATTTTACGGTGTTGTTTGTGAAAAACCGACTTAAATTTCGTATTTTATGTTTCTTAAAACAAAAAACATCGATTTAATTTCAGCTGTTTTTAAAATTTACGTCTTCAAAAAATGTTTTTATTGTTTTGAGAAAACAAAAATTTAAAGTACACATGTTGCAACCTCACGGTGTTTTAATGAATTACTTTTTAATAACTAAATCTAGTTATTGGAGTATTTGTGTAGAGGTTTGAAACTGATTGACAACACAAGACTCGTAGACCTTGGCGGAATACAAGAAATGTCATTGTAAACTATCCTTACCTTTATTTACGCAAGTTTCAAAGAAAACCATAGAAAAATCGTAAGTATTAAACTGACAAGCATGATATGTGTTCGAACCCACATCCTCCACTTAACAGATCTGAAAGCAGGGCCTCTTATATATTAGCATGGTCCTAGTGATTTGGGCCTTTTAATATTCGTACCGAGAATTTTTTTTTTCATATGTAGTAAATACAAGGGTAAAAGAAATGCGATGTTCAATTTAGTGAACACTTTACTTTTTATAATGATTTCTTTAGTCCAAACTTAATATATAAAAACAATTATGTTTTGTACAAACCTTTATACAAGTTATTCCTCTACATCAGTTGAATCAAATATGAACTGTAAACAGATTTTTTGAAAATTTAATTTAATTTTTAATTTTGTGAACTGAACTTTTTTTTTTTTAACTTTAACCGTATTGAACTTCTCAATTATATATTTCTGGCTACTATGTTACTTAAGTATACCTCATGATGCTATTTTGATAATAGCGAGAAGGTTTCTGTGTAGTTTTAATAATAATAAAAAAAATATATATCTACGTGTTTTTAAAAGTGATTTTATACTTTTTTTTATATATTTTATATTGTAAACAAAATATATATAATTATATTTTGCTTACAAGAATTATTAAATATTGTGGACATATCTTCCAAATAAAATCTAATTTAACTTATTACTATTTTTTATCCTTCAATAACCGATCACCGTAGTCATCTGCGGATAAAAAAAAGTGATTTATGATATTTGGTTGGTGTGTACGAAATCTTCTGAACATCA
The DNA here is from genome assembly GCA_963930645.1 of Salticus scenicus. Taxonomy (NCBI): domain Eukaryota; kingdom Metazoa; phylum Arthropoda; class Arachnida; order Araneae; family Salticidae; genus Salticus; species Salticus scenicus. Next base: position 175,214,733 of record OZ005660.1, on the reverse strand, counting down.
TCTCCAAAACCAAAAAATGTAGAATGACAGAACTTCATAATTAAGACAGGTCAGTTGTACAGACAATTAGGTTTTTTTTTTTTTTTTTTTTTTTTTAACACGTTTTTATTAGCTTCACCTGTATGTATGTTTGCATGTATGTTTGTAACTGCTCTGGGTGCAAACAAAAAATCTATATTGTAAAAAAAGACTTTCCCTACGTGAACGCTGTGGCTGTGGGGTAAAGCTCCGGGCTACGAACCTAAAGGCCTAACGTTCCAGCCCAGTCAGGGGAGATTTTTTAAAAATGATTTTCGTTTAATTCTAAATTATTTTATTAAAAATTTTAAAGTATGTAAATATTGTGATGTGTCACTCACATGATTGTCTCTTACGCTTCATTTTAATACTATAAAGATAGATATTTTGTACTTTTTAGTTCACATTTCTATAAAAGCGTGTTCTTTAATTTTTTTAAAGTACAATTTTATTTTTATTTTTTTTACACAAATTGGATTACCGGAAGTGGGATTGAAATTCATGACTCCAAAACTCCTATAACGGTTTTTTGAAAGTTGTGGTGTAATCTATCTTTTAAAAGTCCTTTCGTGTACGTTAGTTGATTACTTTAGGAAAAAACTGTTTGGCGTCCTGGTTACAAAAGTGAATTTTGTTTCTTTTAAAATGATTTCTTAGAAAACAATTCTACGTATTTTTTTTTCAAATTTGCCCATTAATTCCTTTTAGATGCTCTTTGATATGTAATTGTTTATTTCTAGAGAATAAATGAGTTCGCCAACTTTTAGTAATTAGCAGAAGGGAAGCTGGAAGTCAGTATCTCTAAAAGGGATTTAAATATTTTCTTCAAATTTTCCACATAAACCATTTTTTGATATCCTTTTTCATGCATTACTTAGTAACTACAAATACAGTATTATAATATTAATAGGCCGCGTCTTAGGCCGCGTCTTAGACCGCGGTAGCCTGGTCGGTAAGAGCAGCGAGTTCGTGATCGAAAAATTGCGGGTTCGGTCCTCGAGCCGACCGAAGACCGTCGTGTACGCTAATGGCGACTGGTGCACGTTAAATTCCGTCGTGGTCGCAAAGTCCTCCAAGTTCCCATGAAAAAATATACCTCTGGGGGTACCGGAACATGGATTTATCTTGGCCCTGTTCCGAATCAAAATTAGAGTTCCTGTTGTTTGGCTGGTGCTGCCATCTTTCACCAGCTTCTGGAGCTGAAGTCGTTCTTCCTCCCTATGCGGCACTCCTTATAACGGAAGGCGCAACCCCTTTTGCCTTAAAATCCGGATAGTTCCGCTACCGGGGCTCGGACTTTCCGAGTGGCATACGACAACAACAACAATAGGCGTCTTTATTATGTAGCATTACCAAACTTAATGACTTTTTTATTCAATTGTCTCACCAATAATTTTGAGCAGAGATATTTAATATATGTATGTGTTTTAACACTTTCGCGACCGCAGGATTTTGTCTTTTTAAGAGTAACATCTGATTATGGGCGTTATTCTTCCAAATTGCGATATTTCAGAACAAATTTTCCTGTATTCACATTTATATTACAAATGTACAGTCGGCAAAAAAAAAAGCCACCCCCCCCCCTCTATTTTCGCCATAAATTGTCATAAAAACATGTGGTTGGTACCAATCGATTTGTAATAACGTCTAGTTTATAATGGTATAGTTAGATTTTGCTTAAGGGGTTGTCTACATATTAAAACTGGCTTCAACTTCATTTTTTTCAACGGTAACCCCCATTTTTTATAATTTATTTGAATTCTTTGGACCAAATAATCGCGGAAAATGGTATAGTTTATACCTTTTGCTCAATTCTTCTCAGAGTTATAAGCTGTCAAAATATGAGGGTGCTAATTGTTAAATGAATGTGACAAACATTAATTCATATCTTCCAAAATAATTGTGATATTCAAATTCTGTTTTTTTTTTTTTTTTTTTTTTTTTTTTTTTTTTTTATATGGTAGAATGAAGTGATCCAAACATATTCCATGCATATTTTTGATATATATATATATATATATTTTAATATGAAAATTATTAATAATTTCATATTTGAAAAAATTATGAATTATGACCTATGCTAATTTTTCATAAATAGAACGGGCATCATCAAAAACATGGGATTTCCAAATTTACAGCTCGTTCTTAACATTATTTTTTGAGTTACAGTAATATTTCATTTTTTGCTGTTGTTATAGGGCCGTCATTTATAGTAATTTGTATCCTCTGTGAGTAAATATATGTATATATTTTGACGGAAAACTATTTTAATTTACTTAATGTTATTCTAATTGTTTTCTAAGCAACATTTCGATGTTCATGATACAAATTGGATTTTTTTTATATAAAATTATCGCAATGCAAGCGAGAGATTGTGAAAAAATTCCAAAAGAAATGAAGCCCCGCCTCTATATTGCGGAAACAATATTAAAAATCTAGTTTCTGTATTCGTATATGACTCTCTATGTGACTCTGGTTTGCATAAATGTCAATGGCATTTACTACATCGAATGCTGAAGACAAAATTTAAATGATTTATTTGGAAGTATGTAAAATAATTTTGTTTTATAATGTAAAGTTTTACAAAAATTGTGTAAAGGCGTGGCTTCCGTTGCAAAGAGATGTATACTCGATTCTGAAATGTTAAGTCTTTGTTCTTAAATATTACATAACTTTTCGTATTTTCTCACTGCTAAAATTCTATTTTATCCCTTTTGTCTTTTGTTTTTAACTTGAATATTCTAGGATTCGTGCACCTCAAGTTAAATATCATGATTTAGAAAACGCGGTAAGACGAAAATTATTATTCGAAAGAGCAATACGCAGTGAACAATACTTTTGTTTTTTCTTTTTTAAAAGTTAATATAATTAATTTTTATCAGATTTTTTAAAACAAATTTGCTGTTTTAATCTTGTTGTGACATTTTCGCATTCGTTTACTCTACCGTTTATACTATTTAAATTTTATGGCATGACGTACCATAATAAAATATAAAATGTTTATTAAATGTTTTTTTAATACTGAATATTATAGTGTGGTTTTTTTTTTTTTTTTTTTTTTTTTTTTTTTTTTTATGTTTTTAAAATCTATTATTGAAACAAAGCGCAATATTATTTATTTTCGATTTTTCTAATCACGGCGTAAAACTGGCGTCACATTTATCATGGAAAAAGAATTTAAAACAAAGCAATATGTTTTACGCATTCAAAATTAAGAATTCAAGTTCAGTAGACGACTGCAGAACGAGGAATATTCGTTCTAGGCAATAGAAAACAGTTTTTTCTATATCTATATTTATTTTCATATGAATATATATAATAATACTCTTTCTAGTGAAAATATTTGTATTCATACTATTTTGTTTATGTAAATATGAATATAAGAAATATTCTTAAGAAATATCGTAACACACAATTTGTGAAAGAAACGCCCACTGGAGGAGTTACAGATTTCCAAATGACGTGAAACATACGTCAGCGGTCGCGAAAATGTTAAATATCCTTTCTCAGATTTTAGTTTAAATCTTGTTATTTATATTTTTGTATATTATCTATTGTTGGTTTGTACGCCTAAAATTAAATGTAAAACTTTATAGTAACACTTTCATGCGGGGCTTACTGTATAAAATAAAAATATACCCAACAAGAAGTAGATAATTCTTTTTCTTAAATATTAAACACTTTTTTTCTTTTTTAACCGCTATTAATATTATTATCACTTATCACTATTATTCTTTTACCTTGATATCTAGATTTTTGTAATTCAACATTGTAGGGTTCATATGATTCAAGCTATTTAATTTTCTTCGTATGAAGTTATGTGTTTAACTAATCTACGTTAAATAAATAGAAACCAAAAAAATCTTTTAACACATGAACTAACATAGAAAGTTTTGCGCAATTAATTCTTTTTTTTTTTTATTTTAACTAACATTTCTGAACTTTTTTCCGGTGTGAAATTCAATAAATAATGTATATTGGTTGGTACATCAAGATTTATTTTTTCTAAATGTTTAGACGGTCCCCTAACACATTTTCACGCGTAGCTCTGTTTAGAATTGATTTACAGTATATAAATAGGTAGGTTTTTCGAACTGCTTTGATCTCAGAAATCTGAATATGAGTTCAAAGATAGGTGTCGTCATTGAAAAAAAATGAAGTTTATGCCTGTTTTAATATGTAGATGACACCTTAAGCAAAATCTAACTACACCATTAAAAACTAGACGTTATTACAGACCGATAGGTACCAGCCGCGTGTTTCTATGATAATTTACGGCAAAATTAGGTGGTGGTGGGAGGAAGGGCTTTCTTTTTTTTTTTTGCCGACTGTACATACATTCTAATTATATTATTTATAATCAAAGTATTTGTTTCCATAGTATATTTCATTATAAAAATATGAATATTGGGTATATACTTAAGAAATAAATAACATAAATATGGAGAAAGAAACGCCCACTGAGGAAGTTACAGATTTTCAAATGGCCTTAATCTATGTCAGCGTTCGTAAAAGACATTTCGTAATACTGTCATCAGACAGGTCAGTTTTAGATCTCAGAAATTTGTGTTTCAAAACATGCCATTAGCGATTTTCTTTAGACTCGCTGTATAACTATATTTTTTGTATCTTTAGGACGCATGTTGCGTTTGCTACTAGAAGAAAACTGTTAGGTGTCTGATTACTTAAGTCGGTTTCATATCTACTAAATGAATAACATTGGATAATGCAAGTCGTGTGGTGTTACACTCCAGATTTTTAAGAATGATGAACTCTTGATGAACATAAAATTCTTATTATTGCTTATTTAAAAAAAAAAAAAAAAAAAAAAAAACACTGTTCTGCAGGAAAATCGGCCCCAACACCATTTTACATATTTTTATTCAAAATAAGCTCCTGAATACGAAGATGGCGCCCGATTTTCCCTATTACCCCCCTATTTTTATCACTTTTTGGTAATTTTATAGCTATTAATTTGAATTGAAGTTGGAAAGAATTATTTTAACTGTTAAATATCATTTGAGAAACTACAGATTTGGAAAATTCTAAAAAATTAACATTTACAGCAATGGGAAAATTTAGAGGTGGATTTGCCACTGAAATTATGTATTGCATTTAATGAAATTTATTAATCAATTATTATTATTATTATTTATTATAATATTTTTTAATAGTGTTAAGATAATTGTTTCCTCCGCTCCAAATCAAATTCATCGGAAAGAAATTACCGAACAGTGATAAAAATTGGGAGAGGGGGGTGGTGTCTCGAGAAAACGATGGTTAATTAGGTAAATTGGGTGCCATATTCAGATTCTGGTAGTCATTTTACATAAGAATCAGCAAAAATGGTATCATGGCTCTATTTTTTTTTTTTTTTTTTTTCAGCGCAGTGCAATTAACATAATAGTTAAACTTGATGCTAAAATTGTAAAATCCCAAAATACTACTTGTTGTTATTTTATGGTAATACCTGACTAAGTCATTATAACATTCTAACTTAAAGAAATTGTTCAAATTTCTAATTATGTGATTCTAATATTCCAAAAGATATCAATATCCCAAAAATAGAGCACTGAACTTCGTATCCTTCAAGTCCAAAAAATAAAATTATTCCTTTGAAATATGATCATTTAATACATTAGACCTATTTAACCATTTGGGTACATTTGACGAGTGAGACTCGTTATCTGCTTACTTGGGCGAAGTTACGGTGGACGAGTCTGACTCGTCATCTGAATTTAAGAAGTAGGCGTTAATGTTTGCGGCACCCCCGCCAGTGGGCGTTGATCGCAAACACTTTCCTGACGTTTTTTATGATATCTTACGTACAACCATAATTATATCATCAATGTAAGTATACTCCAAATAGAATGTATTACTTTAACATATTAACACTTTCGCGAAAGCTGACGTAGATTCACATCATTTGAAAATCTGTAACTCCACCAGTGGGCGTTTCTTTTTCAATTTGTATGCTATTTTTTTCTTAACTATATAATTAATATTCACAATTTTACAATGAAATATACTACGGATACAAATGCTTTGATTAGAAAGAATCAAATTATAATGTATATCCATTTGTAATATAAATGTGAATACAGAAAATTTTGTTCTGAAATATTGTAACATGGGAGAATAACTTTAATATAAAAGCACCACAAACCTGGCGTTGTAAAAAACATTACTTACAAACTTTGAATAAACACCATAAAATGCAATAAACTCGCAACAATTGTGTCGGGTCGAAAAAACACACGACCCTTCATCAGGCGAATAAAGTAAGCACGAGTGCTGCAGTCAAAGCGGCAACGCACAAAATTATTTAAAATGAAAAGAAAAACTTTATAAGGTAGAAAGTAAACATGACAACTGGTGTGAATAGAATTGTATAAGAAAACAAATAAATGAGTGAGATTAACCATATAACAATCTAAAGATATCAAAATTAAACGAAAATCTAAGTTACGTGAGTAATTTCCAAGCATCAGAGAAGAATGGTGTGGAAGAAATATCATTAACAAGAGTTTTCGAATTTTTAAATATGTAAAATGCTTCATGAATATCCAAATGGGAGGAACAGACAAGAGATGAAATTATGTTAGTTTTGGAAAAATCAAAATGATGACCTTGAGACCAGCAGTGGGAAGCAATAGAAGATTTTGGTAATCTCTTCATTACGAACATTCCGACGGTGCTCATTTATTCTGTATTTCAAACGCCTCCTAGTTTGACCAATATAACCTAAGTTGCAGGACGAACACGGAATTAAATAAATTCCAGAACGGTTTTCGGTGGGAATGGGATCCTTAAGAGAAGATAATTTAATTTTATTGACGGGTTTGTAAATGACTTTGAAACCAAACTGTGAAAGAATTTTGGAGATTTTAAAAGAGAGTGAAGAATAAAAAGGTAAAACAACTGGGGTGAGACTGTGATCGTTTAATTTGGGAGCAGAACGTTTAGGATTCTTAAATTTACATAGAGCTTTATCGATAATAGACGGGTTATAACCACGAGAGAGAGCAAGAGATTTTAAATAATTAATTTCATTCGAAAGATTAGACGGATCAGAACAAATGTGTAAGGCACGATAAACATAAGTGTAAAAAGCAGACATTTTTTGTTGAGGGGCGTGGTTAGAGAGAGCATGCGGCGGCAAAGAGATTGAGAATGGTTTTCTAAAACAGTAGTTGAGAAACAATCCTTTTCTTTAATCACAAGAACGTCAAGGAAAGGCAAAGAGCAATCCTGTTCAACCTCAAAAGTGAATTGAATGCATGGGTCAATCGAATTGACCAAAGAAAGTAAATTGGACAAATCGACATCAGGGGAGACAAGAACGAAAGTGTCATCCACATACCTAAACCAGAGAGGAAATTTATATACACCGAAGAGTTTTTCTTCAAAATAGTGCATATAAATGTCTCTTTTACTTTGCAACATTTATATGCACAAAAGTATTTTTTGGTCTTGTTCGAGGTCACATGATTTGTTAATAAGCAATGGTAAAGCATTTTCTTCCGTAGAAGACATTCATCTGGTATATTGTCTAGTGTGGTAAAATCAGAAATGAATAATTACCAATTAAAATTATTAATTTAGTTTAGTTAATATATATTTATATATATATATATATAATTATGGTATATATTAAACAGTTGCAACTCTAAATTCAGTAAAAATCCCCTAGATGTTGATATCAAATTTGAAAAAAGTGGACCGTTATTTCGAATTTATTTGGCTATTTTAACTCTCCTCAAACGCTTTTTAAAGTCAAAATTGACTGGTTTATTTACCGTAATTTCTGGTAGATACCCCGCAGGTTATATAATCCAGTTTTGCACCAGAAATTTCTATTCATAAATAAATTTATATTTGTACGAGCTCTTCCTTCTAAAAAGTATAGATTTCTCTATTAAATAAAATTTCTGGTGGAGAAATGACACATCTTACCTGCGGCTTATCTACCAGATATTATGGTAATTTATTTACATTGGCACGCTACTTAAAAATTTCCGCAATTTTTTTTTCTATAAGCCCATTGCCAGATTTCTTTTCGCCTGCTTGTCAATTTTTATATTTCTACGTTTCATGGAGGCTTAACAAATGTTACAAATTTAAGGTCTTTTATACTCAATACCAACCACTAAATTTTAATTTTAACGCTGTCCTAACCATTTCAAAAATTTATCGTATTTTGTATATATCAAATATCACTCATCAAAATTATTGGTAATATTAAAAAAAAAAAAAAAAAAAAAAAAAAAAAAAGTTCCTAAATGTAGCAATACTGGACTGAACGTTTACAAGAAAAGACAGACATTTCCCCTAGCTGCCAATATTTTAATTTATTCCGGAGTACTTTTAGCCCCGCCTTTATTTCGCACCACTTTATTTATAGAAAAATTTTCTTCAATACATAACTTCGATAAAATAAGAAAAAAAATACTTTTAAAAAATAAGTGGTACGAAATAGAGGCAGGTCTAATATTTACTCCGGAATAAATTAAAATATTGGCAGCTATGATTTTCTATGATTATTGTCGATTTAAATTCCCGAGGTATCGGCAATGCGTAGATTATATAAGGTTATATATTTTTATAGTTATAATCATTCAAAGTTTGAAGATGATGATGTCAAAATCGTGTTGTATTCTTTCATTTATATCTTTAGAATAGAACTTGTTATATACGTATAGTTGCAATGTCTACAGTTTTTAGAAAGAGATTTCAAACCGAAAACTTTGTACAGCTGTTTTTATTTGTATTAACCGTCGAAAATATATATAACATATACCATTTAAAAATACTGGTGTCAATTCTGGTATAAATTTTTAAAAACTTGGCAGCTCCGTATATCTGTTAGATTCAATGAAGAAATCCAAACATAATTTTAGATAACTTTCCATTCAGAAAATTATTTTAAATTATAAAAGATACTTAAAAAAAAAAATAATATTATTATTATTATTTACGATCTGTATTATTTTTGACATACAATATATTCAAATGCTTAAAGAAACATGGTGTGGAAATTTGCAGCTTATTCGAGTTAATCGTTTTCTAGATATAGCTAAATTTTTCTGCAGAAATAGCTATGGGGAGCATATTTTATATACTTTCGCATGAGATAACGAAGAAAGTCTTTAAAAGTATCAGAGAAAATTTAACAAAACATACTTAAATTTTTAATACGCTTAAAACTGTATGAAGACAATTTTAAAGCATTGGTTATAGAAAAGGAGAATTATTGTTTAATAAAAAAAAAAGATCAAGCATATTTACTATTAAAAATTCCGAAAGAAAAATACCGGAGAAGAATCGGGAGGAGATGTAGCCCGTCACTATTCTATTTTAGCTTATTCCGGAGCATTTTTGCAACCGCTTTTTTTTTTTTATTCATACCACTTTATTTCTAAGAGTATTTGTTTTTTTTCTTATTTTATCATAGTTATGAAGAAAATTATTCTAGAAATAAAGTGGAGTGAAGTATAGGAAGAGCTAAAACGTCTCCGAAATAAATCAATATTTTGGCAACGTTGATACCTTTCAGCGATCATTTAAAATAACGCAATAACAAAAAATAAAAGAAAAATTGCTTGCTGTCATATACACTTCCGATTTCAGATGTTTTGCCAGATCTCGGGGATTTTTTATTGAAAAATCATCAATAATTTTTAGAGGAGATATTTGATTTATAAAATCGACTGTCAATTTACGAAATGATTATACAAATGTTATAATTAAAAATTACTGGTGATTGTTGAATAAAAAATCCGCCAGATCTGGCAACACTGTTTGTCAGACATCTTGGAAAAGTCTTAACGAATTATTGCAGGCCCATATTATCGCATGGGCAAGCAGGGACTTTGCCCAGGGGCCCCAGACATTAAGGGCCCCCCAAAAGCCATATATTAATTTGCAAAATATTCCCTTTTAATTCAATGAAAATTTAAATACAGATAAAATATACTAAATTTTCTCAAAAAGAGAATTTACATTTTGGATATATTTCGATTTTTCTACTTCTGGTGGTTCTTTTAGTGCCTAAATAGTGAACTCTTTGGAATGAATCAACAAATACCGGGTTCGAACAGTTCAGACTGGAATGTTCGAAGTGGTTTGATATTCATTTTAATCAGAAGGTCCTGCACTAAATAATCTTGGTGTGTAAAAAATAACAGTAGAATGACAATCCAAAGTTGACAAATCTATGACTACAAAATTTATATTTAATGTCAGTAAACGTGTTATACAGTGCTTTTTTTTGTTATTGCCTATTAGACATGATATCAACTGGGGATTAGCCGAATAAAGCCATTTTATATTCAATTGTATGTAGTTGTATAACATTAATAGTAATTAATAATGTAAAAAAAATTAAAATAGTTAAACATCTAGCTTCAAAAAGATTTTTTATGTATTGTACTTATGACTAATCATCTGTCGTATGTCAATAATGATTGATGATTTCAAGAGGGCCCCAAACTTCGCTTTGTCCAGGACCCCGATTTTTCATGATCGGGGCCAGAATTATTTTGAAACTCTGCATATGTAAAAATCATGTTATATGTCATATATTTCTGCAAAGTTTTGTCTAAAGAAAAAAAAAGGATACCACTAACATGTTTAAGTAAAATCGAAATGCTTCGATTCGCGATCACTCTAAAGTTATGTTTTAAATGCTTCCGTCTTTACTTCGATTTTCGAAGAATTTGGACTAGAAGCACCTACGACAGAGTCACGCATTCTCCGTTGCATAAGACTAGAGATTGATGAGGGGGATATTCTGAATTTAAATTCCCTGGGGAGAGAAAAAATCATAACAGAAATAATAAAAAAATAATTTTGGAACTAATCAGAATGGAAGCACAAAGTAAATCATTTAGAAATTTTAAGTATAGCATTACAAATAAAGTAGGATGATTAGTGACAGTAACAAATTTTTTTCGTTTTTTAAGAACAGCTTTTAATTCCTGGCTGTATCAAGTGATTATAAGGTTTCTTCAAATTATCTGTATAAAATTTTATGAGAGATAATTATATTGCAGTGTATATTAAAGGTTCTTTACAAAATTGCAAAAAAAACATGCCCCATTTTTACCTATAATATGCAGGATATTAAACCCAATGAAAAGCTGTTTATATAACTCGACATACTATATTAAACATATGCAATCAAAATATAAAATTATTGAATACTTTAAATAAAATTTGAGCATTTTTACTAAATGTTTTGTAATTATACGCACGAAAGCGTTAAAATAATTCATTTGCATAATTTACTAGCAACAAGTGATGCAGGCATAGCTGCCTAGTTTTTTAATTTGTTCCGGAATGTTCTTAGCCCCGCTCTTTATTCACGCCGTAATCGTTGTAGAAAAATTTTCTTTAATATATAATTACGATTAAATATTTATTAAATTACTCTAAAACTATTCCGGTGTAAAAAAGGGGCGGGACTAACAACATTCCATTAAAAAACTTGGCAGCTATGTGCAGAGCTACCAACTTAATCCGGCAAATTGTTAACGCCTATTGAAAAACGCCCCTTTCTCTACACCATTTAATTTTTAGAGTATTTGTTTTCTTCATTCATCGTAAATATATTCGAAGAGAATTACTCTAAAAATTAAGTGGTGTAGAAAAAGGGGCGGTACTAACAATTTGCCGGATTTGGTTGGCAGCTCTGTATGTGCAGGGATGGAACACGGGCGCAGAATTCATACCAAAAATATGTTGGCATACCCGTTAATAAATCTAAATATATTATAAAAATTGAAATCACTTGATACACTTTTCCTGTTCTCTCTCAATATGTACTTTTATTTTATGCAGCTTGTATAGAAACTAGAAAGGAAAGTATTTTAAGATTTAGATGCATTTCATTCAATCCGCATTAACTTGATAATGATATAACATAGGACAGGTTTGCAACGTTGATATATGTTAAAGTTAATTTATATACAGAATAATATGATAGATTCCTAGTACAAATAGTGGTGATTATTCAAAATGTTAACCTTTAAGAATAGTACAACAACAATTTTTAATTATTAATATGAGTATAATTAAATATATCATTATCTAATTAATAGTCTTATTTAACAATCAAAAGTGTGAAAAAATATTACAACAAAGTCTTTTGAGAATTGCATATACTGTTTTATTAAGTATCGCATTAATTGTCTATAAATCGGTTAAAACTGCCAAAGGTATAAAAAATAGGATAAAACAAAGATTTTTACTTGTTAAAATGAGCGACATTAAATATATTAATAAAAGTGTTTAATAGTCTAATTTAAGAATCAAAATAACAATTAAAGTAGTAAACCATATTTTATTTTTAAATTTCATAATTGTATTATTATGTATGACATTCATTAAAGCATGAATATTTTAAAACTGTTATAGTTGCGTAAACAATAATGCAACAAAGCTTTAACTTTTTATTATTAATTCTAGGTACAAAAATAATTATGAGTTTTCATATCATCAATTGTTTATAATCGTTTATAACAGTTAAAAGCACAATAAATAATAATTCAATAAACCAATTTAAAAGTTATATAAATTTTACAAATTTAAAAGGACACCATTAAACATAAATTCAAATATTTAATTCCTCTGTAATAGTTTTAATTACATTAAATATTTATCAATAAAGTCTTTAAAAGTTAATATTATTCTTCATTTTACTTTTTATATATAATTTATATACTAAAATGAGTATATTTAGGCATAAAATAAACTATTTAATAATCTTTAAGAATATTTTTTTCTTATTAAAATAAAAACTATTAATAGTATTCTTTTAATTTTTTATAATTTTTTTTTAATACACCAACTGTTTGTATTCCACGCGAAAAAAAACTCTTACTACACACATACGTTTCAGGAGAAATATACTCACATGCAATGTGTTAAATAATATAACTTTTTTAAAGGAATACAAGAAGGCGGGGCTTACGTTATTTTTTAAAACAGGAAAGTATGCGAACATCAAAGTGTTAATTACAAATCCTCATCATAATCTTATAGTTGTTATATCTTGCGGTTTTTCCTGAAAATTAACATTAATTTTTGTAATAAAATAATAACCTTGCATGCAACAGTAGTTAATCTATTAATTTGCCTATTTTTGCACATATGTTGAAGAGGCGGGAGGCGGAACTAATAACGCATTTGGAATAATAACCCAAATCTGATGGAGGCATAGATTTTTATACATAACAAAGAACCTCATTATTTCTCTCATGATGAAGGATTTTTTCCCCCCAGAAGTTTCGAAATTTTCGTAAAAAAGAAAAAGAAATCTCTGCAAGGTTAAGAGTCCTGCACTCAAAGCTCGGTGTTCCGGTGGCGTATTTACAGAACATACGTTGTTTAGGAACCACTTCTGGCGATTCTTTCATTTAGCGAAGAAAGACTTCATATTGATCAAATAATAAACGATCACAAGTAATTCGTTTTTCATCGTATTAAAATACGGCACGAAAATAAACAAACAATTCGCATTATATTTATCATTTGTATTAAAAAGTTATATATTTGAAAGAAGAAATTAGTTACGTCGTACATTGTTACGTACATTGTGTATTTGATAAATACACACAAACACATACACATACACACACATTTAAAAATGGTCTAATAGTTTTCAGGAAATCTCAAAACGTCTAAATCCATCGAAACACGGAGTTTGAAATTTTTCACGAATTCAATACTTTCTTCTTGTGTAAGGATGTAAGGAAAAAAAACAACAACTTTAAAACATTAGTTAATTATCCACGAATAGAAATAAATATTTTCTACGCTTTTTCAGCTGAAATCCAGAAATACTTTAGAGATCATTTCTCCTCTTAAAAATAAAACGTAAATCAGTGTTTTGGAAATTAGCAATTATATTAAAAACCTATCCGAATGCTTAAAAAATTTTCTTTTAAAAACTCTTGATCTATCTTATTCTGTTTAAATAGGAATTAAATAATCACATATTTTTTAAATTGTAGATTTATGATGTATGGTAATATATATATATATATATATATATATAAACATATTAATAGTAAATCTTTGAAGAAAAACGAATGTTTTCTACTCTCTTGCAGAAATAATTGTAATAAATTTAAGATAACGTATATGTTAATGGATACGAATTTTCAATGTGTGAAATTTTTCATTTTGCAAATTCAAAATAAAATATTAAAAATTAAAATTATACATTTTAAAAAGGTCCGTCAATTTAACAGTTGGGAATTTTCTGAATGTGAAAGCAGAATTTAAAAATATGTATTAGTTAATAAGTTATTTCTAAAGAAAATTTCCCATAGAATAACATTGCCTCGGACTTCCGGAGACGGTAAGTGAAGAGGGCCGTTAATAGGCCAACAGTGATTTAGTTATAGCTAATATATTTATTTTATTGGTAATACCCTTAATTTTATTCGTGCTTTTTTTTTTTTTTTTTTCTTTCTTTTGTTTTCCTCTCTCTTTCTTCGGATGAAGTAGCAGCCAGTTTTTTCTATGCATCCAATATTTAATTTGATTTTGTACATATTCATTTTAAAATACTATTTACAAGTATTTTATTCATACACTATGGTTGTAAATTCAGGATTTCTAGTGCAGCATATAGGAAATAATCAGTTGATCCATTTTCCTTATGATAAAAGTTTAATTTTTTGTTTTCAGTGCAAATATTTCTCTATATTACATTTTTTGGAATAAAGGAGATTATGTTTTTTTTTTTTTTTTTTTTTTTTTTTAATTAAAGTGTTCAAATTTCAATATGTTTAACTTTGTTACGCTATTTGATATAAATAAATGTAACTTTACATGTGAAAATTATAAATTATTGAAACAAAAATTGTTATAAAGTGAGCATTGTAAAAAACACCATAAACTAAAAAAAAATAATAATAAATAAATAATAAAAAATTGCAGCAATTGTTTCCGGTTGAAATAGCACGAAGACCCTTCATCAGGCGAAACAAAGTGGGCACGAGTGCAGCAAAAGTAATTTGCTGCAATCGTGCTTGTTGTTAAACTCACGAAGGGATGTGTTATTATTTCAACCTAAAAGAACTGATGCATCTTTTTTTTTTTTTTTTTTTTTTTTTTTTTTCGGGGGTGGGGGGGGGGCAATGATTATGTTTATTTACAAATTTTTCTATTTATTACTACAGTACAAAATCTCAAATCCGGAATCGTCCGGACCGTGGCCTTTCCGGATTTCGGACTTTTCCGGATTTTAGGTCACTTTCTGATTTACGGCAATAAAAAAACGGACATCTCCATTCCGAACGTCCTTTTAGTTAATAACTAGCTTACGCCGCCCGAGGGTGCGATTTCTTAAGAAATTGGAGTATACTCTCAAGTAACATGTACAATACTTTGAATAAACACCATAAAATTTTGCAAACAAAGCGCAGGCAGCAACGCTTGCGCTTTGTTTGCCGCACTCGTGCCTACTTCGTTTGCCTGATGAAGGATCATGTTTTCTTTCCATCCGAAACGATTGTTGCGAGCTCTTACATTTTATTGTGGTTACTCTTATTACTTTTAAACACCAATTCTGTGGTGCTTTTTTATTATAACTCTCAAGTATCCAGAAAATCTTGAATATTTTTATTTTCTCCTACATCAAATGGTACCCAGTTGATAATTTTTTTCCCTTCTTTTTAAAACAGCAGGGCAGATGAATCAACTTCCTTTTTTACTTCCTTATACAAAGTATAAGGAAGTATAGTAATCCCGATTTGCGAAATGGATTTTGTATTTCAAATTGCTCGAAAACGAATGATCGCTGAATGTTGCCAATTTATACATGTGACTGTCATGATGTCTAGTTACACACCTGCAAGTGTCGTCTTAACACGAGCTCTCGTTTTAGAGATATAAGGGATTTTACGCGATTTTTCGTGACGTCTGTATGTGTGTATGTGTGTCTGTGTGTGTGTGTGTGTGTATGTCGCATAACTCAAAAACGGTTGGACGTAGAAAGTTGCGAATTGGTACATAGGTTTGTTATAACATCTAGTTGTGCACCTCCCTTTTTGGACTTTGTATGCTTTTCCGTTTTGGAGATATTTAGGAAAATTAGGTTCATAATGACAAAAATACATAGGTTTTGGCCATAATGTATCAAAAAACGGTATAGACAAATCTTGCAATCGATTTTTAACTAACTTCCCGACTAGCTAGATATTTGAAATTTTCAGGACAGCTCACAACACGGTGACAATACATTTTTCTAATAATTTTAGTCAACTATTTTAAGTCCCGCTGCCTTCGGCAGCGCTTATATGATTCGACAGAAAATTTATTTAACTAACTTCCCGACTAGTTAGACATTTGAAACTTTCAGACTAGATCAGAACACGGTGAAAATATTTTTTTTAATACTTTTAGCCAACTGTGTAGGGTCCCTGCTGCCTTCGGCAGCGTTACCAGTGCAAATCTTGGAATCGATTTTTGACTAACTTACCGAGTAGCTAGACATTTAAAACTTCCGGAAAAGCTCAGAACACTGTGACAATGCATTTTTAAAATATTTTTAGCAAATTGTTTCGGGTCACTGCTGCCTGCGGCAGCGTTTATATGGCTCAACAGAAAATTTATTTAACTAACTTCCCGACTAGCTAGACACTTGAAACTTTCAGAATAGTTCAGAACACGGTGGATATGCATCGTTTTAATACTTTTAGCCAACTGTTTCAGGTCCCTGCTGCCTTCGGCAGCGTTTATATGGTTCAACAGAAAATTTATTTAACTAACTTCCCGACTAGCTAGACATTTGAAATTTCAGAATAGTTCAGAACATGGTGAAAATGCCTTTTTTTAATACTTTTAGCCAATTTTTTCGGGTCCCTGCTGCCTTCGTCAGCGTTACCAGTACAAATCTTGCAATCGATTTTTAACTAACTTTCAGAAAACCTCAGAACACGGTGATAATTCATTTTTTTTTTAAATATTTTTAGCCAACTGTTTCGGGTCCAGTGTCAATGTTTTTTAACATTATGTATTTTTCTAAAAGTGTATAAGGAAGTCATGTGGTGCCCACATCAGATTTTTTCTCTCTGTGTTTATCTTCATTTAGAATTAATTATCACAGCTGTCACTCTTAACCAGGCCGCCACAAAGAACTTTTTCGCGTTCTTGATAGTCCAGTGGGATCTTTACTCTCTCTCCAACTTCTTCAAAGTCCTTGCGTGAATGATTTTCCGACACGTGCGATACCGAAAGATGATTTTGCAGTTTTATACAGATGACGTTATTTGAACTTTAAGCGAATATTCAGCATTTGACCTGTGCCAATTAATTTTTATTAGGTTTGGAAAGCAGATTCTTCAGCTGAAAAAAAATATATATATATCGTTCGGTTGAGTAAAGAGATAACGGAATTAGGCAGAAAAACGAGAGTGCGTTTGTCTTTGTAGCTGTAAATATTTGATAAATTTATCCGCGATTACCTATTTGAAAAATATTTTTAGAATTCCATAAAACTCATATATGTTATACAGGTTTTCGAGATTTACTATAGGACGCTTGTCATAAAATGTTGTACAGGTAACCCAAATGGTTTCAGTATAAAAATTCATAAAATAATTTGGATACATTACAGTCAAAGAGACATTTCTTATCAGCGCACGTAAAAATCTTTATACAACGCTAAAATACAGATCAACATAAATTTTATAGATGCAATAAGAAATGGTTCCGATCAAAAATGATAAAATAAATATTTGTGGTTCATTTAATAATGATGCTAAAAAATATTCTTATACGTTACGGGAAATTGAGGGGGGAAGTATTTCAGTTTCATAAAAGTGAAATATTTTTCTCACTTGCATTTAAAAAATAATAATTAATAAATAAATAAAATAAAACAGTTTGTTATGGCTACCACTTTTTTTTTTTTTTTTTTTTTTATCGTTTCCTATAATAGTTTATAGAAATTACATTTGAAAATTATTATTTATGAAAATTATTTTCTCTGATGGAGGGTTTTGAGATTCCTGAACACGATTTGACCATTTTTAGAAAATTTCACTCTGTAAGTGTGTATAAAAAAAATTGTGGACGCTGTATCTCACGAACCAATGGACGAAATTTAACCAAATTTGTTATTTAACCAAACTTGATTAAAATCGTTCCCGATTACATTTGTGAATCATTCACTCAACACATGGCTCTATATTTCTACTTCTTCGTAATTTTCAATATGACACAGTATAAGAAGAAATTTTACATAAATGATTTCAAATAAATGATAATTATTTTTTTAATTTGTATTATGAATTAAAAAATAAATATTTAAATAACTAACAACAAACTAGGAAATTTTTTTTTGTATAAGTTGAAGAATCGCTCGCCCTTCCCCATGAGGGGATAATTTTTCAATGCTGGTATTTTTCAAAAGAAACTCATCAATAACTTTCAAGTAAATGACTGAATTAAATTTGTGGAAAATTAAAGCAAAGTTATAAATTATTACAAAAAAAAAAAAAAAAAAACCAAGAAGGAGAAGAAGAAGAAAGCATTTTTTCAGAAGTTGGCACAAAATTGATTTTATTATTTTTATTATTATTATTATTGAGAAACACTGTTCTAAAATGAAAATCGTTTGCATGCATTCAGGAAAATGATTTTAACAAATTATTTGCACTACGCGAATTTGCATACTAAAAAATATAGAAGAAAGTTTTGTGGTGCCACATCATACTAGTTTTTTGGTCAAAAATTAAAAAATCAATAAATAATAATAATAAATAATAATAATAACAATAATAAAATACTAGAAAGTTAGCGGCTATCATAATTTACTAAAACGGGTCAACTGGATATTTGTTATATATTTCAAGAAATCCTTTTGTTACAACAATAGCTTTAGAGTCAAACATTTAAAAAAAATAGTATTTAAAAAATAATACAAAAACAAATTAATAATTGAATTACTTACTCATATATTATTTTTACGAGATTTTCAATCTCGCACCCGCAGACAACAACAACGAACAAGAGCTTCGTATGAAATGGCGGACAGCGAGGGAATTTCAAATCAACAGAAAAAGAATCACAGCGCCCTCTATGCATACAAATTGGTTATGGCCTAATAATTTGTGGCCACAACATGAAAAACATGATGTTGGCCGTGTGGTGATAGCCTGCATAAGGCCAACTGTGTTTATGCCACTTCTGGGCCACCGACCATTTTTCTTTAGGCTTCCATCACAGCTGGCAGCCACAAACGGCCCGCTACTGGAGTTATATGGGGCAACCGGCAACTGATGGCAAGTGCAGGATGCCAGCAGTAGGCCAAAACGAGCCCACCAGTATAAGTTTTGCTGGGAAAGTATATTTCTTTGTGTTCCTGTAAAAAAAACTATCAGTGCTAGATTTTCCAAACTCTATACAATTTATACGAGTGTGGCCTATAATATGTGTATAAATTTTCAGCTCAGAAAAATAAGGCATTTAGACGCTATCACTCTTTAAATAATTTGGGCCCATAGATCACATAGTAAAAAAAAAAAAAAAAAAAAAAAAAAAAAAAAATATATTTCTGTCCTAGAAGAAAATCTAAGTGCTAGATTCACCAAAACCTATACAGCTCGTGCGACAGTAACCTATAATATTTGTATGCATTTTCAGCTCAACTGAATAAGGCGTTTAGACGCTATCGTACTTAAGGAATTTGGTCCCATAGTCCATAATGATAAAGAATTTTTCTTTGTGTCCCTGTAAAAAAACTAAAATTGCTAGATTCACCAAAATCTATAATGTTTGTGTGGTAGTGACTTATAACATGTGTATAAATTTTTAGCTCAAACAAATAAGGCGTTTAGTCGCTTTCGCAGTTTGAAAATTTGGACCATAATGATAAAGAATTTTTCTTTGTGACCCTGTAAAAAATCTTTAAGTCCTAGATTCATCAATATCAATAGAGTTTGTGCTATGATGATCTATAACATACGTACTAACTTTCAGTTCTTTTGAAGAAAGCGTTTAGGCGCTATTGTTTTTACTCATATATATACATACACACACACATCATCATCATCGTAAAAATAGCATAAATGAAGTAAGGAAACCTCAAAACGTGTAGAATTTAAAAAAGATTCAAAGTCAGATTTTTGACATAATTACAATACTTTCCTTACATATGTATGTTCGGAAAGCAATAAAAAGGGATCCAGCGAAAATAGGATAATTTATATAAAGCTAGTTCAGTTTTCCTACATTTCTACTAAGGCAAGAAAAAAATATGCTTCAAGAAATAAACTCAGATTGAATGAGTTCGTTTTCTTTTTTACTATCGGTGATAAGCAAGCCACTGTGACGCGGAATAAATAAACAATTAAATCACTTACAGACAAATGAAAGTGTTTCAGATTTGTGATTTACAAAGAAACAGGATCTTTTTTCTCTACATTATTGGGATATTTTCGATGCTTTTTTCCTTATTGGAGAATAGACCAAAAAAAAAAAAAAAAACTTTTATTTTAGTTATATATATATATATATATATAGGCCTGTGTATGTTTCTGTTTGCATTTATTTGACTGTTCTTCGTTCTCATTCTTTTCTTTAACAAATGGATTATATATATATATAAATTATTAACGTTAAATTAAAAGCGTTATTTTATTCTAATAGATTTTGCACATAAATGTAACCTTCAAATCTCCAGGTTTTTAAATACCACAGTTTAATAGTTATTTTAATTTTATTTAATTTCAGTAATTGAATCATTAAATAAACAGCAATTCTTATAAGGAAATACTGGTATCGAAAAAGCGAAAGATTTGATAGATACTCATATACATATGTGTGTGTGTGTGTGATTTAAAGTAATCGATATATTTTTATCTTCCTAGATTTTTCGTAGAATCATTAAATACTGCAATTGAATGGTGCAAAATGATACAAACAACACAAAAGCAACAAAAATCAAATAACTTTGATATTAAAAAAAAAAAAACACAATATTTCAGTTAACTCTTTGTGCAACAACCATAGTTGCCAAATTAGTACCTTTTAACTACTATAGTGTAACCACGTTTCCTACGCCTAGTAGTGAGGACGAGTCAAAAATCTTGGAGGGTTTCCAAGTTGACCAACAGGTTTGAATTTAGTAAACATCCAGTCATTCGGTATTCCCTTATCGCTTATTTTCTCTCAACGAAAAGCTTGTCTCCCCTATTTTACTAGTGGACTCGTTGAATCCGCATTTGCGCAGAGGTTTCCATGGTCGCAAGAAATGTAGTTAAAAAGTATTTATATATTTTTGTTTTACTTTATGAAACAGGTTACAGTTCACTGATTAAATAAAATAAATATTTCTATTAAAGCTTTCCGATAACCAATTTCGCTAAGTTGGCAACTACAATAACAAGATAATTACAATTATTTAATATAGACAGCTACCGGAAATTAAAATGAAAATTATCGAAAGTTATATGCTTTAAATTATAAGTAAAAAATTCTGTTAAAATTTCCGGGATGAATCTTAGTAGTTAAGAATAAAAATAATTTGGTATTAAATATATACTACTGTGCTTCTAAGTGTTAAAGTGAAAGACGTGATGTTGTTTCAACTTCCTGGGATTTTTATATTCAATATCTATCACTAACATCCAGTTGTAATATTTGCGTAGTTTTATGATAATCTATTCGACAATCATATGTATAAACAATTATTATTCTTCAAAACTAGCGGTCCCTACTACAAGTTAACAACACTGGTTATAATAAAAGTAAAAAATTATGCAGTTTTTTTTTGTTTGTTTGTTTGTTTGTTTGAAATGTATTTTTAATATATAATTATTAACAGTAGGCAGGTACAAAAGATGAGAAAGTTGTATTTATTTGAATACTACGGCTTGTGATTAATAGAATTTTCTTTCTTTTTTTGCATATCATTTAGCAATGTTTTTAAAAACTTTCGTCAATTAATCAATTCATTTCGCAAACTATTTTAAAGAAAACTTAAAAACACCCTCATGTAGAAAGATGTCAGATTTTTTATTATAATAACAATGAATGCTAATTTCAAAGTATTGGTAACATAGTTGCCAAATTTTGCATTTTTTGGCTATCGGAAAATTTTAACAAAAAATTTTAGTAATTTTTTGTAACAGTATTTACTGATTAAATAAAATAAGAATTTCTATTAAATTTTTATAAGAGTGGTCACAAACCCTCTTTTTTACCCTGAATCTTCCAGTCACTAGTACATTTATATCATAATTTTTTTGCTTAACACTTTCGCGACCGCTGATGCAGATTCACGTCATTTGAAATTCTGAAACTGCACCAGTAAGCGTTTCTTTTGCAATTTGTGTTTTATTTGTTTCTTGAAAATATACACAATTTTCATATTTATGCGATCAATATACTATGGATACAAATACTCTGATTAGAGAGAGTGTGGTTATAATGCATATCATTTGTAATGTAAATGTGAATACAGAAAAATTTGTTCCAAAAAATTGAAACTTATGAGAATGACGCCCAGAGGCGGAGCTTACTGTCAAAAAGTCAGAAACTTGCGGTCGCGAGAGTGTTAATTAATCTTGCAAACTTAGTATTCAAGATTCCGAAAGAAAAATGTTGGTGGACGAATCAGGAGAAAAATATGGCCTGTCACCACCCTGGTAGCCAAAAAAGTGCTAAATTCGCTAACTATGACTGTGATGAAATAATATGCTAGATGACTGCCGTTCTTAACATCCTAAAAAAATCCAACTTCAGAAGGTAGTGGAAAATTAAAAAGACGGCCGATATTTATTTTGAAACTTCCCGGAATTTTGTTTGTTTGCACGGTAACCATTAAAATTTTGGCATAATTTAGAAGCCAGATTAAGACGTATGCAACAGTATGGAGCATAAAAATAGCAATTAAAAATCAGAAATCGTTAGATATGTAAAACAACATCGGTATCTGTGTTTAAATCTTGTCCATAAGAAAAGTTCCTGTTCAGCTTCTAGGGTAACATCTGAGAAATAATAAAAATATTCTTTAATTTTAGATAACGTTGAAAATAAGATTAAATGACGGCATTTATTTATACTACTGTATAAGCTTCAAAAGATAAATGTGGGTAGTACATTCAATGTATTTTTTTTTCCTCTCTCTTATGGTTTGGGCAGTTTTTCTTTCAACTCGTTAGCTGGATATTGCTTTTGTATAAGGACCATAAGGTAGACATTTGTATATTAAGATGAAATTTTAATTATGTTTTAAATATATTATTAAATTTATATTAAATATGTATTTGAAAATAGTACTATACTTGTAAAAAATATGCTTGACAATGATACTAAAATTAGAGAAAAAAGATTGCTTCGTTTAAATCTGAATTTAATTATTCAATTAAATAAAAGAAACACTTGAATTTAATAATCAAAGCTTTAATTTTATACCAATATAATTTCAAATCTTATTCACAAAATAATTTAAATGCTTTAACTTAAAACAAAATCTAATCTTAAAATGAAGAATGATGTAAAATTTAAAGGTTATCATAGGGAAATTTAAGATTTGTATCAATAACAATATACAAACAGTACCTCCAACTTTTTTTTTCTTCATAAAGTAACCTCAACAACAATCAAATTATTCAGTGTTCCTCAGCGTCTTTGTAAAGATTCTTCCTCTACAATATTTATGTAATAAAAGTTTACTTAAAATTATAAGCTTATTTTATCACAAAATTTCCTATAAAATTTTACTGGTGCCAAAAAATAAGGCTTGCACTAACAATGTTTCTTTGAAGAATAAAATTTCTCAGGTCATTAACAATTGAAAACTCTGATTTATTAGATTTTAAAGTTTTCTAAGAACAATACGACAGTTTAGGAAATTGGTCAGTGTATGTGTTCGAGAGGAGAGAGGAGAGAATATTTTGACTATCATATCTACGACAGAACAAAGAAACATTATGATTCTGACAGGTATGGTACGCATATATGCAGAATTACCAACATTTTCATTTATTCCAGAGAAATTTTAACCCTGTCTTTATTTCATACCACTTTATTATTATTATTATTATTATTATTTATATATTATCATAGTTATATATTAGAGAAAATTATTCTGTGCATAAAATGGTGTGAATTAAAAGTGGGGCTACAAATGCTCCCGAATAAATTAAAATGTTGGTAACTATGATATATGTCAGTTATTTTATATAAAAGAAAAGGGGACGGACGGAAATTAGTGTAATTTCCGTCCCTCCCCTTTTCTTTTGCTTCTATTTTAACCCTTTGAGTACTGAATTATTTGGAGATTTTTATGCCCATAGGACGGATTTAATTTGTCGCTATATGGAATAACACTTTCGCGACAGCATGATTTTGAGTTTTTGACAGTAAGGTCCGCCTGTGGGCGTTATTCTCCCATGTTACAATATTTCCGAACAAAATTTTACGTATTCATAATTATATTACAGATGCATATACATTATAATTTTATTCTTTCTAATCAAAGTATTTGTATCCATAGTGTATTTCATTGTAAAATTGTGAATATTGATTATATATTTAAGAAAAAATAGCATACAAATTGCAAAAGAAACGCCCACTGGTGGAGTTACAGATTTTCGAATGATGTGAGTCTACGTCAGCGGTCGCGAAAGTGTTAATATGTTAAAGTAATACATTTTATTTGGAATATACTTATATTGATGATATAAGTATGGTTGTAAGATATCATAAAAAACGCCAGGAAAGTGTTTGCGATCAACGCCCACTGGCGGAGGTGCCTCAAACATCAACGCCTACTCCTTAAATTCAGATGAGTCAGATTCGCCCACCTTAACTTCGCCCCAGTAAGCAGATGACGAGTCTCAGTCGTCAAATGTACCCAAAGGGTTAACTAGAAGCAAAAGAACGTTGATATCTTGAAAGCATACCTAAAGATTTTCTTCGTAAAGAACAAGGTTTCGTACAGACACGACATCGAATCTTTCATCAGTTTTATCTAAACAGTTCTACAGAAAAATTGTAGAACCGTACGAACTCTGCAAAATTATAAATTCCTTTTAAGAAGTCAATGTAAATTTCCTTTTAGACGCTATTTCGAATATATTAATTGGTTACTACAGAAAAACTTATATGCATCTCGAGTAGGCCGATCAGTTTAATGTCTCAGCACTAGCTCTCTCAAAAGCCGCTGCATTTTCTTAAATTTGTTATTTAACTTTCCTTTAGATGTGCTTATGAAGTATGTATCAAATTGTTACAACATGAAAACTGATAGGAATCATGTTTAGTTAGGTCACCTTCATGTCCTCTAAACCCACTAACGCCAAAAAGAATTAATAATATGTGTAGTAGTGGCAAATGGAGGTTGCGGGATTCTTACACATCAACTTTATTCATTTATTTATTTTACCTCAAGTCTACATTTCTCTTCATTTAACTACATTTAATCGTTAATAAATTATATGCTTTAACGCATTAATTCCAGATCATGTAAAATTAATTTTTTTACGAAATACTGCTAGAGAACGGAATGCGTAATTTTACGTTTATATTTGCAAAGCTGTCGACACGACTTTTGACCGTGAATAATTTTTCGTGAGTAATTGGTATATATTTTTGCAGTAATTTTCTGTGATTAATAAAATTAGAATCTTTATTTAGAAAATATATTATCAGCACGCTCTCTGCGCATAGCTTCCAATATTTTAATTTATTCCGGAGTACTTTTAGCACCGCCTTTATTTCGCACCACTTTATTTATAGAAATACTTTCTTCAACATATAACTTCGATAAAATAAGAAAAAAATTCTTTTAAAAAATAAGTGGCGCGAAATAAAGGCGGGGCTAAAAATACTCCGGAATAAATTAAAATATTGGCAGGTATGTCTGCGGATAAGTTGTAAAATTATTATAATATAATAATTTTATAAGTTGTAAAAAATATATTTCACTCCAAAAGAAGCCGAGAGGGGAGTGAGTATTTGGTGGTAAGTACATTTCCTATGACCTTAGGAAGGTTAAAATATTAAATTTATATTAAGTTAAAGGATTTTTTTTTAAATGCATTAAAGCCCCAATTCAATGGATGTGCATAACATACATGTATGCAACAATTCGGATTAATACAATGATAGGAAATGAATTGAAATTCTGCAAATAGTTTTAACTGGAGTTGAGAGTACAGGCCTTCAGCCTCCACCCCCTATTTCCGTACTCCTTGAGCATGTAATATTGTCGTAGTCTTACATGTAGGTAAAATTTCAACTCAATAAGGCGATACGAAATTCGAAAAAAAAAAAAAAATACTGCAGTTGGGGGTTCAGTCTGCCAATTCTAAACTCGTTCCTACTTAAACAAGTTTTGCCATCACAGTAATATGTGTATGCAAAATTTCAGCTCAATGAGATGTTAGGAAGTGGGTAAAAATTTAATTCCTAGATTTGATCCCTAAATATAAATAAACAACGTACTATGTTAAATAAAAGCGTGTGAGAAAAAGGACTTTAGTTAACAGAAATTTGCAACAAAGCTCTGCCTATGCGCCCTTCAGGCAGAAATAACAGACATTGCATATTTGAGTCACAAATTCAAATAAACTGCTTCATAGTGTTAAATCTAACACATATAATTAATTGATAATTTACATAAGCCTCAAAAAGTTGCTGCTATCGTTTTTTTTTTTTTTTTTTTTTTTTTTTTAATGGAAATGGGTAGAAACAATTAGTCACCTTACAAAAAGAATGTCATCAAACAAATGACACGCTTTAGCTTTATTTTATCTCCCCCTTGTCTAGAGTTGTACATTTTTAGAGAATAAATTTTGTAAAATCCATATTACGTTTGTCTCTTTAAACGAACTAAACACACATATAAATTTATTTATCATTGAATCTATGTATGAAATAAGCAAGAAATAAAACATTCTGCGTTACTTTATATTTTTGAATGAAAACTTTGTCAATCACTACTATTACCGGCTGTTCGCACATTTTTTAGATGATTTTATTTCGCAGTAAGAAAAAATCGTTTGCATGGAGAATTTTATTTTCACAACAGTTATATTTTTGGAAGTTTTATTTATCTTCTGATATTTATAATTTTTGTTTAGATGCAAAAATGCGCTTTTAAAATGGCAGTGGATGGAAGGATAGGTTTCCACTCTTTCCAAAGATAGTTTTTAGTGAAATCTTCATGAAAAGCATTTATCAGGAGAAAAATGGAAAAATGTTGCAACAACAGATGAATCTTGGGTCTATTTAAGTGATTGCAATAAAAAAAAGATCAATTTATTATCACAAAAGTGGAGAGAAAAAAATTTGCTACATGGCTCAAAATATCAAAAGAGAGTTTTTCTAAAGGATTTATGATTGCCACTGGTTTTTTCATACAAGCGCAAGATAAAAGCAAAAAAATGTGACAAAAATGTCAAAATCAACTCTAAATACTCTCAAGAACATATTTTAATTCCAATTTAAAAAAATGAAAATCCAGATCTTTATCCACAATGCTATCCGTTGAACTGCATCAAGACAAAACAAGCAGCCGCACATCGCAATCCGCAATTGCTTTTCTAGAAAAAAAATGGAACAAAAAACGGGAATTGAAGCCATACCCTTCACTGACATTCTTGCTAAATCTTCTGATGTATCACTGTTGGATTTTTGTGTTTTTCGACTCTTAAAATCAACATTATCCAAACACCGACCTACAACGCTTTGTGGACTCTGGAAAGCCGTTCAAGACGAGTAGAAAAATATACCTCTTCCGATATTATAAAAAGCATTATTATCATATAAATTATGATGTAGAATGTTAGTTAAGAACAAGGGCTATCAAACTGAACAAATAAAACACGAAATATGAGGGAAATTGCTTCAGTACACTCCATCAAAATCGTCTAAAAAATTTGCGAACAGCCTCTGTATGTATACCGGAAATTTTATACCACGTAAAAGTTTATTATACTCCTGCAAATAAATAAAAATTAAAATATAACCTTTCTTCTGTTAAAAAAAAAAAAAAAAAAAAAAAGTTGCAATGATTTAACGTTAACTTATGGAATAGTTTAAGCTTTTAAAATCTGCAGAGAATTTTCGCACAACTGTCGAAATATAAACGCATTAAAATAAATGAAGTAAAATAAAATAAAATGGAGCGCAGTATCGTAAGAAATTAGATATGTTTCGAATTCCATATTAGTGACAATGTTTTGATGACTCTCATCAATGTAGCAAGAATTATGGTGAACTGTATTTTGTGCATAAATTTATAATAAATATATATTCAATTTCGCAGTAAATTATCGTAGAAACATGCGACTGGTACCGATCAGTTTGTAATAACGTCTAGTTTATAATGTTATAGTTAGATTTTACTTAGGGGGTCGTCTACATATTAAAACTGACATCAACTTCATTTTTTTCAATGGTAACCCCCCTTTTTTATAATATTTTTGAATTCTTTGGATCAAATCATCACGGAAAATGGTATAGTTTATATATTTCGCTCAATTTTTCATAGAGTTATAAGCTGTCAAAATTTCGGGATGCTAATGTTAAATGAATGTGACAAACATTAAATCATATCTTCCGAAAAAATTATGATATTTAAATTCTGTTTTTTTTATTCGTTAGAATGAAGTGACCCAAACATATTCCATGCAAATTTTTGCTAAAAAAACATTTTTTGAATTATGAAAATTTTTAATAAATTCATATTTGAAAAAATTATGAATTATGACCTATGTTAATTTTTACACGAATAGAACGGGCATCATCAAAAACATGGGTTTCCAAATTTACAGCTCGTTCCTAACATTATTTTTTGAGTTACAGTGATATTTCATTTTTTACTGCTGTTAGGGGGGCGTCACTTGTTATAATTTGTATCATCTGTGAGTCAATATTTCTATACATTTTGACGAAAAACTATTTTAATTTACCTTTATGTTATTATAATTGTTTTCTAAGGAACATTTCGATGTTTATTATACAAATTGGCTTATTTTTTATAAAATTATCGCAATGCAGGCAAGAGATTGGGAAAGAATTCCAAAAGAAATGTAGCCCCGCCTCTATATTGCGGAAACAGTATTAAAAAACCTAGTTTGCATACTCGTATATGACACTATATGTGACGCTGGTATGCATAAATGTCAATGGAATTTACTACATTGAATGCTGAAGACAAAATTTAAATGATTTAATTGGAAGTATGTAAAATAATTTTGTTTTATAATGTAAAGTTTTAGAAAAATTCTGTAAAGGCGTGGCTTTTGTTGCAGAAGGGAGTTTACTCGATTCTGAAATGTTAACTAAGTCTTTGTTCTTAAATATTACATAACTTTTTCTAGCTTCTCACTGCTAAAATTCTATTTTATCCCATTTGTCTTTTGTTTTTAACTTGAATATTCTAGGATTCGTGCACCTCAATTAAGTATCATGACAGTAAAAAAACGCGGTAAGACGAGGAATATTATTTGAAAGAGCAATACGCAGTGAACAATACTTTTGTTTTTTCCTTTTTTAAAATTAATATAATTGATTTTTATTAATTTTTATCAGAATTTTTAAAACAAATTTTCTGTTTTAATCTTGTGAAATTTTCCCATTTGCTTACTCTACCGTTTATGCTATTTAAATTTTATCGCATGACGTAACATAATAAAATATAAAACTTCTATTAAATGTTTTTTTTAATACTGAGTAATAAAGTGGTATTTTTTTTTTTCTTTAAGTTTTAAAATCTATTATTGAAACAAAGTGCAATATTATTTATTTTCTATTATTCTAATCACGGCGTAAAACTGTCGTCACATTTATTACGGAAAAAGAATTTAAAACAAAGTAATATGTCTTATTACTTTTAAAGATATAGATTTTACACATTTATAATTAAGAATTCAAGTACAGTAGACGATTGCAGAACGGGGAATATTCGTTCTAGGCAATAGGAAACCGTTTTTTCCATATCCATGTTTATTTTCATATGAATATACACAATAATATGAATATACACTCTTTCTAGTGAAAAAATTTGTTTCATACTATTTTGTTAATAGAAATATGAATATAAGGAATATTCTTAAGAAATATCGTAACACACAAATTGTGAAAGAAACGCCCACTGGAGGAGTTACAGATTTCCAAATGACGTGAAACTACATCAGCAGTCGCGAAAATATTAAATATCCTTTCTCAGATTTTAGTTTAAATCTTGTTATGTATATTTTTGTATATTATCTATTGTTGGTTTGTACGCCTAAAATTAAATGTAAAACTTTATAGTAACACTTTCATGCGAGGCCTACTGTATAAAATAAAAATATACCCAACAAGAAGTAGATAATAATTGTTAGTTAGTTTAAATTGTTTTTATATATTTTTTTTGTTTTTTAAATGTATTTTAACTTAAATTTTTGTCTCTTAAATAAAACAGTTTTTGCTTTTAAGAAGTAGATAATTCTTTTTCTTAAATATTAAACACCTTTTTTTTAACTGCTATTAATATTATTATCATTATTACTACTGTTCTTTTACCTTGATATTTAGATTTTTGTAATTCAATATTGTAGGGTTCATATCATTCAAGCTATTATTTTTCTTCGTACGAAGTGATGTATTTAACTTTCAATAATAATGTTTAATAAATTGAAACCAATAAAAATGTTTTAATTCATAAGCTAATAAAGAAAGTTCTGCGAATTTGAATCGTTTTTTATTTTATAATAAACATTTCTGAACTGTTTTTCCGGTGTGAAGTTTTATAAATAATAAATATTGGGTAGTTGATCACGATTTATTTTTTCTGAATGTATAGACGGTCCCCTAACACATTTTCACGTGTAACTCTGTTTAAAATTAATTTAAAGTCTATAACTAAGTAAGTTTTCCGAACTGCCTTGATCTCAGAAATCTGAATATGAGGTCAAAAATAG
This sequence comes from Salticus scenicus, assembly GCA_963930645.1. Classification (NCBI taxonomy): domain Eukaryota; kingdom Metazoa; phylum Arthropoda; class Arachnida; order Araneae; family Salticidae; genus Salticus; species Salticus scenicus. Next base: position 175,183,780 of record OZ005660.1, on the reverse strand, counting down.
GGGTCGTCATTGAAAAAAATGAAGTTTATACGTGTTTTAATATGTAGATGACCCCTTAAGCAAAATATAACTACACCATTAAAAACTAGACGTTATTACAGATCGATAGGTACCAGCCGCATGTTTCTACGGTAATTTACGGCGAAATTGGGTGGGGGGGGGGGTGGCGTTTTTTTTTTGGGTGACTGTACGTGCATCATATCGGTGCAATATACGTTGCAACGATGCAGATGCACAGAATATTTAAAACACTTTCGCGTCCGATGACGATGATAAACGTCATTTGAAGATCGATAACTCCTCCAGTGTACGTTTCTTCTGTGATTTGTATGCTATTTATTTCTTACAAATATACTCAATATTCATATTTGTACAACCAATATACTATACATAGCTATAAATACTTTTATTAAAAAGAGTACAATTATAATGTTTATCAATCTGCAATATGAATCCTAATATAGAAAATTTTGTTCTGAAATATTGTAACTTGGGAGAATAACGCCCACAGGCGGACCTTACTGTCAAAAAGACAAAAACATGCGGTCGCGAAAGTGTTAAAAATATACCCAATATTCATATTTGTACTATCAATATACTATGGATATAAAAGCGTTGATTAGAAAGAGTACAACTATAATGTATATCCAGTGATCTCACTCGTAAATTTACAATTTCCCTCCACAGTTGCCGAATTTTCTCTCTTTTTCCCTTTTTCATTTCCATTTTTTCCCTCACTTTTTCCCACCTATCTGTTATGAAAGCGTATACTATTAAAATTAGCCACCTAATGAAAGAGAATTAATTATACTTTAAAATGACGATATTATTTTCGCAATAGTTGAGTATTTAAAATACCTTTATATATATATCGAAAATTATGAATTGCAAAGGCCGTTTAAATAAATTTTAAAAACCTTGGTAACGGCCATGACCCCCTACCCTATATCTGTCGGGGCACTCTAAGAAGATTAGCATATTTTGCCGGTCATTGTTAGATACAGTACTAATGATGCCTTTCCAATATTTGTAAATATTGTTTTTCTCTATATTCTCATCTATGGCTTTTTCTATATACTTTCTTGGTAAAGGCACGATTGATTCTGGATTACGATCAAAAACATTTGAAGACTTTTTAAATAAAAGTGTCAAAGAATACATCTTCTTCAAGAGGAAATCTATTTTCAATCTGCCTAAATGCTTCAACATCAAATGCTAAACATGATTCTCTTACGGATTTTTCACTTTTTGCTGAAAGATTTTCGATATTTATTAAATAAGTAGCATCAAGACAAAGGTAATTTTTTTTAGATGACAGAGGTTTGCTTTGGATACCCTAATTTCCAAACCCCAATTTATTCAGGAACTAAAAAATTTAACGGTATGCGCTTAAAAATTTCAGAAACGTTATTGTTCATTGTTTTACTCATTCAGTTTCCACATTTGGTAATCTGTAGAATTGAACATTTCATAAAAAATTGATAAAAATATTTTGATAAAAATATACATCTTTGAAATAAGTCCTTCCGTTTCAGTCGGAAGAGTAGACTGATTGCTTTTTCCTTATATTTGCCGCCATTTTGAAATTAGATGATTGATCAGGTTCATTAATAAATTTGATTGAGACATTGCTAGGAGTCTCTACATACCAAGTTTTAAGTATAATTCAAATAATAAATATGTTTTTTGTGTGAAATTTTTAAGTGGATGAAACTTGAGACAAAATAACGGATCAACTTGATTAATTAATTCATCACGATATTTGTAAAATAAGTCCGTTATTACGCTTTAATCGAATTGACTGATTATTTTGGGAGTTACTGTAATGACAAATTTGCAAGTGAACCTGCGATTTCAAGAGACCGGGCTTTTGAAATAAGATATGTAACCAAGTTGTCAAACGCACTCTTTTAAGAAATTTCTAAGAAAAGTCCAGAGTCTAACTTTTTTTCGAACTGATTGAATACTCAGAGCTGCCAAACATCCTAATTAATAATCCGAAGGATTGTTAGAACTCACTTTTTTTCACAAAAGCTCTCTTTTTTTAAGTAATTTTCTTATTGTTCCTATGTAAACGCATTTAAAGACAATTACTATAAAAATTAAGTGGTGTAGAAAAGGGGGCGGGTTCTAACGATTGATTTTGGATTACGATTAAAAATATTTGGAGAGTTTAAAAAAAAAGTGTCAAAGAATACATCTGCTTCAAAAGAAAATTTATTTTTAATCTGCCTAAATGCTTCAACATCAAATGATAAACATGATTCTTTTACGGATTTTCCACTTTTTTGCTGAAAGATTTTCGATATTCATTATTAAATAAGTCGCACGAAGAAAAAAGTAATTTTTTTTTAGATGAATAAGGTTTACTTTGAATACCCTGATTTATAAACCCCAGTTTATTCAGGAGCTAAAAAATTTAACGGTATGCGATTAAAAAATTCAGAAACTTTATTGTTCAGTGTTTAACTCATTCAGTTTCCACATTTCGTAATCTGTAAAATTGTACATTTGATAAAAATTTGAGAAAAATATTTTGATATTACAATTTGTTTAACATCAGATTTTTTTTCCCTTGTATTTGAATATTACAGAATTCGTACACCTAGAGATCAATGCGGAGTTCAGAACACGCGATAAGGCGAGGCTTATTCTTTGAAACAACATTATTCTTTCGATAATCGTTTTTATTATTATTATTGAATAATTTTTAAAAGATTTTTATCGCGAATTTTCTGTTTTAATCTTGTTGCAACATTTTTACTTCTATTACCTTACTACTGTAGGTAATGGAAGTATTGTATTCGGTGCAATAATGGTTTTATTATTATCATTAATATTTAATAATTTTTAAAAGATTTTTATCGCGAATATTCTGTTTTAATCTATTTGCTACATTTTTATTCCATTAGCCTACTACCGTAGATAATGGAAGTATTGTATTCGGTCCAAAAATTCGATATCGAGTTTTCATCTGATTTACACGTTTTAGGGCCTTTTAAATCCAAAAAAGTAGTTTTGGGCAATTGGTCAGTGTGTGTTTATGTATGTGGGGAAGAGTAGGGGAAGAGTAGTGTTGATCTGACTTCAGCCTCCGAGAAGGCTTCATCTGGAGGGGCTAAAAAGGTCGGTGGCTGTGAGTTTATATATTTGCTTGGTGGGAAGATGATGGTGGTTAGGTGCTCCAGGTTATGTTTGGAGGAAAGAACTGGAAGACATTCTTGTTTTAGCTCAGTTGGTGCAAAGAATTTATTATTGTAGAATTTTTTGGGCGTGCTAAAGATGTTTGTTTGCTTTGTGCAGAACTTTTTCCATGCGTTGTTTTTTGCTGTGTTTATTTATTTATTTATTTTTTAATTAGCTGAGAGTTGTTTGATTTTTTGTTTGTGTTGTGGGAGGGTGTCTTGGTCTAGGTATTTTTGTTGTCTTTTCAGCGTTGTTAAGTGATTACGCATGAATCTTAGTTGGGAGGGACCAGAAACTGTAGGTGAAATGCCGTCCCGATTTCTTGAGCCTGAATGCAGAGGTTGAACCAGAGTGTATGATTGACAAAAGGTTTGCTGTGAAATTTTCTAGTTGCTGAGTATTAGTTATTTGTGTAATGCTGTGGGTGAGTGGGGCTGAGATTGTTTGGAGGTTTTTACTGAACTTTTAAAAATTGTCGCGCCTAGTTGCAAACCTTTTTGATTGTGATATTAGAGGAGTAGAATTAAGTGAGAAAGTGATGTAGGTATGATCAGTTAAATTATGGATGTCGAAGGCTGGCCAGTCATTGATCTTAGCAAACATGTTTGGATTTACAGAAGTGAAGTCTGGCCAGACTGCAGCGTCGTGTTTTTGGAAAGTGGGAAGAGAGTTTTCAATGTTAGCTAAGCAGAGGTTATTGGTTTCTAGGAATTCTATATGGCTGCTTCGTCTAGTGTCCTCGCGTGGTGAGCACCACAGCGGAGAGTTTGCATTGGGGTCGCAACCACATAAATATAGGGTTTTATGTGTGATGACGTTCTACCACTCCTGCAGACAGTCCTCGAAATCAGCAGACGGGACTGCATAAGCGCTGCCAAAATGCAGTTAACCTTCAGTCGTGGTCAGCGTAAGGAAAACAGAATGCTCCCCAGTGTAAAGGTGCGTGTAATTCAGTTTCTGTGTGTTGATAACAATATGTGCTGAATGTTGGTTTGAGCCAAACTTAGACCAGGAGGTAGGGAAAGCATACAGATCACGCATTAGGCGTCCTGAAGCGGCCCCATATCGATGGAGTTCTTCTCCATATATTCTCGTGCTGCTGAGTTTGCCGCTCTGCAGTTATTGAGGTTGATCTGCAGTAAAAGTATATTTTTACAGAGGGGTAGTTGAGGATTTATTAGCTGAGGAGGATGATGCATTTTGGGAAGGGAAGGAAGTAACGTTTCTTGCTTTACAAGAAAACATGATTAGAGTTTAAAGAAAGAATATAGAGAGAGAAATGGCAAGTCCATGAAATACGCTGGATAGTGATTAATTTCTGCTTGATATGCTTGTGGTAGTGGACAAAATTGGTAAGGATTGCTTAACCATGGTGCTGGCGAGCGATCTTGTCTGGATTCTTGAATTGTCTTAAGACGATATTTCTCCAAATGTAGTTACGATTAAATAAGAATAAAATTACTCTAAATAAAATAATAATAATAATAATTATAATAATAATAATAAGACTGGTGTAGAGAAAAAAAAGTCGGGTATTAAAAATGTTACGATGAGATGGCTAGCAAGTATGCTTTTCGGTAATTTTATGACTATAAATTTGACTTTTAGGGGGGAGGCATTATTTTAACTGTTAAATATCTTCTGAGGGGCTACAGAGCTTGAATACTCTAAAACATAAATATTTGCACCAAGTGAAAAATTTAGGGGGGGGGGGAGGGATTTGCTACTGAAATTATGTCTTATATTTCTTATATGTTTTTAATCTATTATAAATGTTATGTATTAAACATAATATTTTTTGTTTTTAAGAGTTTTTTTTTTTTAATACTCTCCAAATCAAATTTATGGCCATAAAATTACCGAACAGGGATAAAAATTGGGGGAGTGGGTGGTGTCCCGAGAAAACGTTGGGTAACTGGCCAAAATAGGAGCCATATTCGGATTCAGGAAATCGTTTTGCATAAGAATCAGGAAGAAAAATATCAGGGCTCGAATAATGCATAAAGTGACGTAATAAACTATTATTATTATTTTTTTTTTCATTAACAGTATTTAAGAAGAAAAAATATAAGTCATTTACGCTTTGGTTAGAGGAATCAAAAATTTGATTAACTGTGTCAAAAAGGTTAAACTTATCTTACGCGATATAAAGGACTGTTTGTCACATTATACGAGTAGTAGACACAATTTTTTGGTAATGCGTTATACGAGAGTCAACTGTAGCTATAGTGCAGCCACGTTTCCTAAAACTTGCAGTGAAGACGCGTCCAAGATGTTGGCAGAATGCCAGTTTGACCGACTGGTTTAGATTTGGAAAACATCCAGTAATTCGGCGCTCTGTTATCGCTCACTATTTCTGAGTTAGCTGAGTGTTACCCCTATTTCAGAACTGGAATCTTTGAGTTAGCACTTGCCCAGAAACTTCCATGAATCGTGATCGAAGAACATCCAGATATGTTTACGTACAAACACAATACATTGCCGGGCTTACTTCTTTTTATTTCGAAAATGAAATTTTTATATTTTATTTCCGGCATGAATCTTAATGGATAATGTGCTCTCTACAGTAGATCTTAATTATTTTTTTTCTAAATATAGAGATGGACTCCTAATACATTTTCGCTCTCAACTCTATCAAGAATTAATTTAAAGTTAATAAATAGGACTTTTCCCTAACCGCCATGATCTCAGAAATTTGAATATGAGGTAAAAAATAGGTGTTAGACTTGAAAAAGATGAATTTGAAGCCTGTTTTAATATGTAGACGACCTCTTAAGCAAAACCTAACTATACTGTTATAAGCTAGACGTTATTACTAATCGATTGACACATGCCGCATATTCATAGAACAATTTGCTGCGGAATTATTTGGGCAGGTGGCTATATATATATATTTTTGTTTTGTTTTGTTTAATGTACAGTAACAGTAATAATGTAAGAACAATACAAAAGAAATGAGTTAAGGTATGGTGTATTTTCACGAAAAATTAACTTTATTTCAAATTTTCCATATAAAGGAAAGTATGATATCCCGTTTTAGAATATCAGATAAAATGAATTTTTGTTTTATGTGTTAAGGGTCTTCGTGAATGTAATATATTTTACAAAATGCAAACTCACTTAATAATGTGAATCATTTTTCCTTTTTTACTTTAGAATATTTGAACATTTTTAAATTATTGACACCAGTAATATTAATCAATTCTTTTTTTAAAGTAAATGAAAGCAATTGTTGTGTTTATTGTTATTAACTGGTAAGTTCGAAAAGAATAAGCATCGTTTAGATGCTATGTAAACCACGAGATATACAATGCAGGGCGATTGGCAACTGGGCCGACAAATTTACTGGGGATACAGACACGACTCAGAATCACATACGAACTCAATGTTAGAAATGCAAATTTAACGAGATAGAGGATTTTTTAGTCCCTTTATAAATGTTTTAAAACACACCCAAATAGTTCCAATTTTTATTGAATTCAAGACACCTGTGTTAAAAAAGGCATATGAATGTCCGACAGTTTTATTCACCTGATATTTTTTAATACATTTTAAATAGTAAAATGTTGGTTAATGCTTTCCAGTTCTCTAAAATATCAAGAAAAAGGGGTAGTGGTTAAATCCCGTGAACTTTACGTACACGAGAGTTAAAGGGCTAAGGACTATCACAGCAAAACGGTCAGCAGCTACTTACAAAAGTGCTAGGATGAAAGTTATGAATACATGGTGATCGTGAAATGACATTAAAAGGCCAAAAGTTTAAAATAAGTTATGAGATTCCTAATAATTATACCCCTATCTTATTTGAATTGCATTTCCAACCCTACCCTCCAACATCCTAATTAATATTCCGTAGTATTGTTAGTCCCGCCCTTTTTCTCCCACCAATAAATTTTTAGAGTAATATTGTCCAAATGCAACTGCGATTAAATAAGAAGAAAAATACTCTAAAAACACACTGGTATGAAAAAGAAGGCGGGGCTAACAATACTATGGAATATTAATTAGTATGTTGGGGGTATGTTTCCGACCCTGCAATTCTTTGTAATTCCGAGTCGTCTCTATATCCCCTACACCCCCTGCAAGTTTGTCGGTCTGGTAGCGAATCACCCTTATGCAGAATGCAAACTTCCATTAATCTGTGCTGAACATTTCTTGAACATTGTATCCCTGTCGCTCTCCAATTTGGAGCGTAGAACGATTACTTATTTCTAGCAACCTTCTTTACTCTATCACCATATTTGGGGATTTATTGGGTGAAGAGAGAATGTAAAACTAACGATCTATTTTTGTGAACATTGGATTATTTTGTGTGGAATGGAACAGTAAATGCTCTTATTTCTCAACTGCCTTTTTATTTATTTATTTATTTAACTTGTTTCAAGCATAAAAGATCCTAAAATTATACGACTAGTCCTAACATGTTTAATACAAACATGTTTAGGTACTCTATGTTTAAAGTCTGCAAAATATTATCAGTTCAACGAGTTTGTATATACGTTCCGCTAAATTATTTATTTATTTGTTTATTTTTAATTCTCAACCCCTCCCCCTACTCCCAAGTATACATTTCTTTTTCCCTAAGTTATTTATTACCATATACTTTTTTTTTTTTTCAGAATTTTCGTATTATTTTCAGATTATTGAAGTGTGAATAAAACCAGGTATTTCAACTTTTTTCACATGTTGGTTCTCATTTATTTTTATTTTTATTTATTTATTTATTTTTTAATGAGTAATTAAATATATAATCCATATTTGCCAACCATCTCATTAATAACCGTACAATTGTTAGCGCACCTTGAAAAACGCCCCTCTTTACACACTACTTTATTTTTAGAGTAATTCTCTCCAAATGTTGTTACGATTAAATAAGAACAAAATTGCTCTAAAAACTGACTGGTGTGAAAAAAAAGGCAGATACTAAAAGTTGTACGGTTCATAATGATATGGTTGGCAAGTATTGTAATCACATTTAGATTTTTTTTTGTAGCATCAAATGATATTGTACAGAATAAAAAAAAATAGTGTATCTGCTGTAAAATTATATATATTTATATATACAGTCGAACCTCGTTAAATGAATCTCAAGGGGGATAAAAAATTTGTTCAGGTTATCAGTAGTTCATGCTATGGGTAACTAATCTTCATATAACTGAACTAATTTTAATTTTGACGGGATTGTGGAAACAATTCATGTTGAAAGTAGTTCATGTTAACAGTGTTCACGTTAACGAGGTTTGACTGTACTAGATACTAATGCTGTACGGATTTCTTGCATGGAAATTAAATCAATTTAAGATAGCTAGTTACTTTGTTTGGCCTGTGTGTGTTTCTGTGGTGATTTATTTTACTGACTATTCTTCGTTCTCATTCTTTTCTTTCATTCACAAATGGATTACATATATATATAAAATTTTCTTTAGACATTTTTTTAATTTCCAGCATTTTATATACATTCCGACAACTATGTACGATATACCTTTTACAATTATTCCGTCACTAATAGCCAAACCCCATGTTATTCTATAGAAAAATTTATTATGAAAATCACTCTTAATATATAATGTATTTTAGCTTTTCTACTTTCACATTTTTTATTTCTTTTTTAACAACATTATTTAAAAACTGCATAAATTGGACTTATTCACACACACACACACACACACATATATATATATATATATACACACACACATAGAAGAAAAAGTATGTGTTTTTGGTTAAATTTTCGAAAATGATTTCGGTTCTTTGTATACAAAAGTCAATGATTGGTCTGTACATCTATAGTATTAGCAAGAAATTCAAACTCAATATTTTAAATATGTATTGTATAAAAATAGTGCTTGAAACTTTTCACAAAGGCTTCTCTCTACCTTTTACAATTTTTCCGCCACTAAGAGCCAAACCCGATGCTATTCTATGGAGAAATTGGTTATGAGAATCACTCTCAATACATAATGTGTTTTAGTTTTCTATTTTCAAATTTAAGAAATTCACAAACGTTGTTTTCTAAAAGTTTACTTTTCTAATTTCTTTTACATGTTGTTTTGTAGTTGTGAAGTGCGAAAAATGAACTAAATGCATTTTGTGCACTTTACGTTTTTATTAATATAACCCCTTCCTTCTCGCTCCCGTGATATTGACGGGTTGTGACCACGCCCCACGTGTATTTTTCCGTTAACATTTTAGGGTACATGAAAGCACCAGCCAGTACCAAACTATATGCAATGTATTTGAAAATATGTACAGAATTACTTTATATATTATTCATATATTTATTTTCAATCGATTTTTTTTTTTTTTATTAGACAAAAATGTGGACTGTATGGGCGTGTCTTTAAAAGTATGCGACCGTTAAGGGGTTAAAAATATATATTACATAAGGAGTTATTAACTTGAAGTTTGGTTATCGTCGAGTAAATGGAGTATTCCCCTAAGATCAAATTCATTGTTCATGTACAAGAACATCTAAATGAATTTAAATACATTACACCTATGTGTTAAATTCCTTATTGGTGAAATGTCTATTTAGACAGCAGTAAACAAAAAAAACTATTAATTTAAAAAGCGTATAAAATCGAATTTATGTAACAAATGTGAAAGACATTTATAATAATAGAACGCATACACCTCACATTAAGAATCTCTTTGCATGACACTAGACGCTACATGTAGGCGGTTTTGTTCCAGAAAGGATTTTATATAGAGGGCTGTTATAATTAATCCCTATATTACCCCCAGAATTTCTCATCAAACGCAGAAAAATGTAATTAACACAAAAAATAAATACTTTTTAAAAGTCCAAATATTTTTTCTGATCTCTATCATACTTCGTACAGTCCTTGAATTTTCTTAGTTTTCTGCACCCCTACTATTTTATAACAATTTGGGATATTAAAAAAGCTTTAAAACTTAAAAGGAAATATATAAAAATACTGGTGGGAGAGTCCTTGAAAAAAGACGTGGCCGTATGAACCATGTCTATTCAACCGTGGTAAGCTAAAAAACTACCTCATACAGGGGTCCCAGCGTTCCTATATTTTTACGATCGTTTTATTATAATCTCACCAAAATTTTTGAAAAGAAAATTTTCCTGAAGGTTTTTCCTGTCACAATAGAATCATAATCTACAAGAAAATTTTCATTTTAAAAATTACGGTGAGAGTATAATAAAATGATCGTAAAAATATAAGAACGCTACGACCCCTGCCTCACAGAATACTTATTAATTAATACTATGACAGGGTAATAGGAAGCATAATTTTTATTGCAGATATCTTTAAATAATACTCTAAAATAACTTTTTTAAAAGTATGTTTCAAATATTTTTGTCTATTTCAAAATCCAGTAGAAATCCAGTTAAAATGAACTATTTTTGCAAAATATAAGAAATATATTTTAATGCAATAATGTTCATAGTGCATAAACATGACATAAGTCGGTTACAGTAAACCTTTAAGTATTCAAAATCCAATGTGATTAGCCAGTTTAGAACATCGGCAGTACAGATTGTTTCCTTACGATCCAAAAATGGAAACGATATTTTGTTATAGTAATACATTTTAAAAATACATTTTATTAACCTTTTCAAACATTAACGATTTTCGATGGTCTATAGTTTATCTTAAGCAACGGAAACTTTTCTCCTGGTACCTATTTTATAAATCATTATATTACACAATTCAAACTAAAAAATGCATGCCGTAAATATTCTTGTATTATAAAATTTGCCAATATAAGGGTGACTTCTTATTGGGTCAACAAACTCAGGAAGTCATAGAATTATTCATATGAAGCATAAAAGTGTATATCAACCGTGTCCCACAGCTGCCAAAAAATCAGATTTTAACACTTTTTTTTTTTTTTTTTTTTTTTTTTTTTTTTGAGAAATCTGTCACACCATAGCCTCCTACTCTAGATGCCTGTCGCGTGACTCGTAAACTTGGCAACAGTTCAAATTCAAACAGTAGACAGCGCTACTTGGTACATTGCGCGACTTTTTTATTCAAATGTCACCAATAATTTTAAGAAGTGATATATGATATATTTATTCGACGTTACATCGATTCTAATTTCTATTTCGCCTTTGATGTATATCAAATCCCACTTTACAAATTTTTGGTGGCTGTTGAATAAAAATGTCGCGCAATCTGCAGCATGTGGCGCTGTCTACCGCTTGAACTGTTACCCAGCTTCCGAGACATGCGACAGGCATCTAGTTTAAGAAGCTGTGGTCATACACATTTCCGACAAATAAATAAAACGAAGTAATCCGAAAACAATTATAAAAACTTTCCGGTATGAAATCTCCGTTGAAAGTAACGGAAACTTGGCTCCTATGGTGTCCTATCTCAAACCGTTTTAAATTCCTTCGCAACAACTGACGCTTATTCATATCATTTGGAAACCTGTAACTTTGTCAGTTGGCGTTTCTTTAGCAATTTGTATGTTACTATATTTTTTTTTTAAGACTATACCAAAAACTCATATTTGTATAATTAAAATACTATAGATGCAAATAGTTTAATCAGAAACATTGAAGTTATAATGCGTATACATTTGTAACATAAGTATGGATAAAGAAAAGTTTACTCTGGAATTAATATAGCTTAAAATATTAATGCACACAGACGGAACTTACCATCAGAAAAACAAATAATATGCGGTCATGAACGAGTTAAGCTACTACAAATAGAATGAAAAAGATAAAAATATTACAATATCCCCATTTTTTAAAAATAATTCTAAACAACTACACAACAATCAGGCAAATGTTTAGAAAGAGCAGAAAAAAACCTTACAAAGCGATATCCGTTGTCTAAGAATATCTGTATTTAATAACAAGATACGATTGTTTTAGATGTTTAAAAAAGGGTGGCAAGGAATTCTTTTCTATAATTATTATCTATTTTAATCCTTATTTTAGAGTGAAAAAATTAGTTTATAGATAACTGTAAACATTTTTAACGATATTTTGTTATAAAGGTCATCTAATCTGCACTGGAATTTTAGTGATCTTCAATCGGATGGTTTTCACCCATAATCCGCCCTATCAAAATTCTGCTGAAGGCACTCCATACGAAATTGTGTGTGTGTGTGTGTGTGTTTCCCCTATTACCTTAAAAATACGAAAATATTGATAAGTTATGCATTATTTAAGAATTGTTTCTTACAAAAAAATTTCTTTAAACTGTATGAAATCTTTTAGAATGTGTTACACTATTTTGATAGAGCTGGATACATTTTCTTCTATTTACATGAAACATTAATGATTGTGCAGTCTTTTTTCTAGAAATACCAGAAATGTTTCCCTTTGTTGTATAAAGTAGTTTCTGTAAATCATAACTATCTTCTATATTGATTTTATGCGTATAGAGTGTGAAATTATTTATTTAACAAGTTATCTTTAATACATTAAAAACAAGATAGTTCTTATATATATTAAAGTTATCAATTTGCACTGTTTTAATTTTCTATTGCACTGGACGATGTAATGTTACTGTTATCATGAGAAAATATCATATTTCTCCCGTTTAAAAAATGTTATTTTCTTGAAACGTACGATTTTTTGTACTGCATTAAGGAAGAAAATTGCTCATGCTAAACGAAATGTTTATAAACAAGAAACAAGTGAAGAGTTCATGCAAGCCGACGCTTCTTTTTAAATGTTTTTCTCATAATAAATTTTTTATTAAATTTACGGTTTGAGTTAAGACAAAAAAGTGCTAAAAAAATAAATTATTTTAAAGATAAATTGGGAGTACAACTGTTGCAGTGTGCTAATTATCGTTACCTTTTAGTATGGTTATAAACTTAGAAGTGGAGTAAAGCAAAGAAGAAAATAATATAGAGTTACCAGAGTTGCCAACATTTCAATTCATTCCGGATTATTGTAGCTCCGTCTTTATTTCATACCACTTTTTTTCTAAGAGCAAATTTTTCTTATTTTATCGTAGTTATACATTGATGAAATTATTCTAACAATAAAGTGGTGCAAAATAAAGGCAGATTTAAAAATACTTCGGAAAAAATAGAATGTTGTCATCTATGACAATGCAGGGCATCGTTCTCAACCTTTATAATTTATTCACGAGCATTTTTAGCCCCGCCTCTTTTTCCATACCGGAAATTTTGAAAAAGGATTTTCTTCTAATTTAATCGTTGTCACATACTAAAAAGAAAAAAATCTACAAAACTTCTGGTGCTAAAAGAAGGCGTGGCTAATAATGCTCGTGAAGAAATTACAAAAGTTGGGGACGCTGATGCAGGGTCTCATTCTCCGCCTTTTTATTACGGTATTTTTCAGGAAGAAAATGTTCGTCTATTTTGATTCTACATTTTTATAAAGAATTTTCTATGTTATTTTCATAGTAATGTGTAGTGAATTAACAGGATAAAGATTTGTCTGTAAATATAGTAGTAGTAAAAAAGGCAAAAAAATTCTCATACCCGAAAGTGTCATAAAAAATGCAGAGAGTCTGAAAACCTTGTCCATGGTTAAACGAAGTCACGGGTCGTACTCAACGCCCTTTTTTCAACACACTCTGAAGGATTAAAAAAAAAAAGAAAATCTTCTTTTTCCACGCCCAACAGCGGCCGAGCGTTTCTGTGCTCCAAGCTGTTAGGCATGACGTGCCAGGTTCGATACCAGGTCGCGTTCGTCGTCCTAGACGTTCGGAGTTTTCCGTGGTTTCTCCGAAACTTGTGTAAATACGGGCAAGGACCCCTTAGAACTACGCCATGGAGGGCACTCCCCCTCAGGTCTAGGACTCTAGTATAGTCGATCGGCATTAATCTCCACTACACAACAACCTCTTTTGTCACTACTAATTTCATGCAGAAATATTCATAGTATTTTTATAGCAATGCGTCGTGATTGAATATGATAGAAATTATTGTATAGAAATTGTGGTAGCAATAAAAGCTGAAATATCTATTCCAGGAAAATGTTTTATAAAAAGGGTGGAGAGTACGACCCTGAACAAAGATCTGCCCACCGTCTCATTAATAACATAGTAGCCAACATTTTCACCCCTGATAATAAAAGTACAGCACTCGCGAAAAGATATGTTTTTCATAGCTGCCAATATTTTAATTTCTTCCGGAGTATTTTTAGTCCCACCATTATTTCGTACCACTTATTATTCGTACCAGTAATTTTCTCTTATTATATCGAAGTCATATATTGGAGACAATTTTTCTATACATAAAGTGGTGCGAAATAAAGGCAGGGCTAAAAGTACTCTGAAATAAATTAAAATATTGGCAGTACTACGATTTAATATTGGAAAATGTAGTGTTTTACTGAAAGTCACGTGGCAACGAACAACAACTCTTGTGGAACGCTTAATTCAAACACGGATGACCGTTATCCAGTCATGCTAATATTTTTATGTATACCGGAATCTTTTTAGCCCCTCCTTTATTTCGCACTACATTATTTTTAAAATATATTTCTACGATATATATATATATCTACCGGAAAATAAGCAAAAAATATTCTTAAAATAAAAAATGGTATGAAATAACGGCGGGGCTAAAAATATTCTGGAATAAACTAAAATATTGGCATCTCTGTTAATAAGCGTAAAATTGTTAATGCCTCTTTTACTAAACCACTTTATTATAGAGCAATTCTCTTCAAATGTTGTTATGATTAAATAAGAATAAAATTACTCTAATATATGACTGGCGTGAAAAAAAGGCAGGTACTAAAAATTTTTCTATTCTGTTTGGAAGTCGTCTTGTTTATCTTTGAATTATTTGCCGCAAACATAATACACACAGAATCGTAGTGCATTTATATTTATTAGATTTAAACGTTACTTCTCACTCTTTCCATGACATATGACACTAAATTTATTGTCGTCATTTCTCATAATTCTGCTCGAGAGGGGTAGCAGAAATACAATTTTTTTTTGTCTTTAAAGCTTAAAAGTTATATTTACATTCAGCGCCGCTTCAACCGTTTTTTTCTTTTTCATATTGAGTTTCAAAAATAAATTAAAATTAAAATTACTTGTATGCCGCAAAATTAATAATATTAAAAATTTCCAATTTTAATTACTGAACAACTGGTTGCAATGGTTAAACTTAAAGAAACTTAAAATGTCTTTTAAATTATCTTATATTTGGTTTTCAAATCTATAACGGATTTTCCCTATATAGAAATTATTGAGTGGATTTAAATTCTTCTATATGTCGATTATCACATCTTTGGAACATTTTTTTTATCCTTATATAATCATAGAAATTCGACGATTAAATAAAGAAAATTTTATGAATAAAAATGATAGTATTCGATAGTTTTGCAAAAAACAAATTATTTTTCCATAAATTATTTTACTTCAGTTATCAGAGTATGAGAGAGTTATCAGAGTATATCTCCAGTACCCCATTCACTTCTGTATCAAACAGTGGAGCTTCATATTATTGCGTTAAAGATAGTCCTAAGCGTCTAGAGGTATTCAACTGAAAACATCAATATCAACAAATTTTTCATCCATTTTAGATAAACAAATAATTTTTAATAAGTCACACCAATAAATCACACATCTCTATTTATATAAAAAAAATTTGAGAATTATGTTTTATGGCTTAGTATGGTGATTGTTACGATTCAAGACATGCATCGAACTGATGCAAGTATTCGTAAATTATAGCCGCTGATTGCTGCATGTAGGCCGAATCTTGAACGCAATATGTATTGCCTCATCATAACCTTTACGAAGAAATGTGCTTCCGAAGTCCACCATTTCGAGCGTCAAGTATAAACAAAAGGCATTACACTTTAAACTAACCAGAAAAAAGCTTGGCGTACTTGGTTATGTTCACGATGTTCTGTTCCATCCAATGCGAATGTCGTGTCAACTGCATTCTTTTTTGTAAGTTTTGTTTCGTTGCTGCGGCTTGGTTTAATTTTGTTTAAATTAATTATAAATATTTAATTTTACTGTATATAATCAGGGTTTTGTTTTGCTTGTTGTGGAAAATTTTGTTTAAGTAGGCACTTGGCGATTTTTCCGAAAATCTAAAAGATGGCAACGTTCCACATCGTGTCCGCAATTATAACCCTCCACCGGCGACGTAAGAGAGAATTAGTTAAACTGATCTAACCAATCAAGAAAAAACGTCGAAAAAAGAAATTTAATCAAAAATAACTTATAGAAAACAATGAGAGCCATCATAAAATTCAATTAAAAAATGTTACGAAATAATTATGAAATTAAAAAGAAAATTAAGAAATAGAATATAAAGAAACTTAGAATATACAACCGCACATTATAAATTCAGGAAATTCCTAATTGCAGAAATTAGTAATACGCACATCTCTACGCTTCACTTACATGAATAAAGAAGTAAAAAGAAAAATAAAATGAATGAATAAATTACTGGTAACACCTACCTCAAAATGTATGAATTTCAAACATATACAAACTTTCGTATTGCAGCAACCAGTAACAATCACGCCACTACGCTGCGCGCTCGTGATAACAAACAAGAAAAAAAAAATCGCTGGAAAGCACTAACTCGAATTGCATGAAGCTCAAAAGTATATAAAATTTCGTACTGCAGCAATCAATAATACGCACGGCTGTACGCTTTGCGTAAATTTAAAAAAATAATAATATTAACTGAAGGAAATCTCTATTTTGCTTTGCATGAATCTCAAAAAAGCATGAAATTACATATCGTTGTAACTACTGATACATGTGTAAACGATTCATGCACATAAAAAAGAAAACACGATTTTTAAAATGTCACTAAAGCAGGTTATGGATTTTGTCATAGGACCCGTTTATAGGTTTTTAATGCGCCTATTATATATTTTTAAAAACACAAAATTATGCAAGATGAAATAATTTAATCCCGCTCCCTCTTCACAAATCCTAATTAAAAACACAAATTATAAAAATGCCAAAATGACAGATCAATATTTCTTTTTATAAATGCTAAATTAGTAAAACAATTTAATTCTCGTTATTTATAACTTAAGGAATCATCAAATTTCAATGTTATTTTCAAATTTTGCCTAATCCTTAATATTTACTTATCTTTGAATAGAATATCAAAAAAATTTATATAAAAAAAATTACCTGTAATCAACTTCATATTTACAATACAGCGCAAGGCATACGGAACTGCTTCCATAAAATTCCATAACAACATTTTGTAATATCTATTAACTGCAATAATTTTCATTTCACTTCTGTTATTTATTTTAAGTACCACAGAATTCAACAAAATTAACCCTTAATGCTGGGCATATTTTCCTATTTTGAACAGTAAGACACGCCTTTTGGCGTTCCTTTAAAACGTATAGTTTACAACGTACTACCTTTTGGCTACCGCAAATGTGTAATATTTATTTTATTTTACTTCATCATTAAATAAAATAAATCTTTCTGTTAAAATTTTCCGGTAGCCGAAAGGTAGCCTATAGTTACACGTTTTAGAAAAAAACCATTTCATTTGAAGAGGAACACCTTAAGGCGTGGCTCGATTTTTTAATGTCCCCTCAGAAGGGACATACAAGCGATTAGGGTTAACATATATTAAGCGAATTAGTGTAAAACACTTCCTTTAAAACCACCCACTCTCAAAAAACATGGCCTCACTTGCATGCTTTCTATTCAAACGTGTAAAATGCACGATTTCTTTAGCTAAACTCAGTAGCATCATGACAGAGAGTTATGGTACCATACGCCGATGAAGGATATGCATCACATCGCGGATGTTAAAAGAGAGAAAACATTCACTCAGTTCGTTACTCTTTGGCATCTAGCACGCTCACAAAATACGCCAAACTACCTAAACTAAATCATATCCTGCTTGTCTTCATTTAATAGGAATACATCACAACTATCAATTGCTTAATTGTGAACATGTGTATTGCTTTGTTAATTGATTTTCGGTTAGGTGTAATTTTTTTTTTATTAAAATCATGGACTCCTCCTGAGCCACAGATTATAACATGATGCTTACATAGGTACGTAGCAAACATACAAATCCAGAATGAATTATAAACAAAGAAAAATAATACATACACATAAAACATGCACAAGAACACACGTGAAAGGAGAAAAAAAGACATACAAACAAATGCATATATATACACATATAAAAATGCCAGCTTGTTCTGAACAAAAATAGAAAGTGGGGGAAAGATATTAATATTTACAAAGTTTAACTGATTAATACTGCATTTTCCAGCGTATAACGCGCAGGTCACATACATGTGTTTATACACCTGCAAATTTAATTTATAAACAAAGCTACATTTATAAGAAACAAAAGCTTCGTAAAAAATAACCTTTACTGTAAATTTACATTTCCGGTGTATAACTGATTTAACAAACATGCGTGTTATACGTCGGAAAATACGGTATGTTATTTTATATCTTAATGATTTTTGTACATTCACACTGCAAATGATCAGTGTTTTGCACACCTTCTAAGTTGCAAGAACGTAAGTCAGTATTCTATACCTATTTCCTGCCATTGTGAATTTATTCAGCAATGGTCAAACTAAACGCAGTCTTAAATTCTATCTAAAAGAATACATTAGTTACATCTGTCAAAAAGAAAGTAACAAATTGTCCTTTTATAACCATTGCTGGGTTCGCTCGTTGGGTTTAATTAACACTGCACTAGTACTGCGCTATGGGTAATTGGCAACGGTCTAGGACGCAGCCCTGAGGATGGTCCGCAGGCACGCTATCAAAATTTTGATTATCCACGGAGGGGGAAGAGCTTCCCTGCTTCGGTGACCCCCAGGGGTTTAATTTGGATAGGAACAAGAAGGACATTTTGGCCACGATGGATATTACAAGTACCAGTCACCATTAATGTGCAGGTTGGTCATTATCCGGCTCGAGTATCGAACCAGCAATCTTCTAATTAAGAGCTCTGTGCTCTACCTATCGGGCTCCTGCGGCCCAAGCATTACTGGGAGAAAAAAGATAATTTTAAACTTGATTCAGCTAAAATAATTTGCACGCCTAAATCCACTTACGAACTCGATTTCTTTGAAGATCTTTAACATTTGTAATTTTTTTAAAAATATTGTTAATTGTGATTCCATTGTATCACATTGTCTGATTGTTGGAAATTTTACTTTCAGTCCACACTTTCCTAATTTCTTCTGCATATTTTACATTTCCAGTTTTTCGGTTTCCTGTTGGCTAATCCCACTTACATAAAATTGTACTGGTTTATCAGAATTCTTTTCCTATATATATGAGCACTTCTCTCTCATTTCTTTTTGCACTGAAGACGGTATGCTAAAGGTTACCGAAACAGTAATTTACTTTTCAGTTTTTTCTCTTTGGTATTCAAGACGTTCAAGAGCTTCTTATTTTAATAAATAACTTCATAGTGTTAAAAAATAAATAAATAAAAAGGTTTTAATATTTTAGAATAAATAATAACTTCAATTCATTAAAAATATCATAAAACAACCTTTACATTTAACAAATAAAATTCCTTTAAAAGTAAGGAACATTTGCTCTCTAGGCCATCTCAATATTTATCTTTTTTTTTTTTTTTTTAATTTACTGGACCATTCTTAGGGGTGCGTCCCAGACTATCGCCAATTATCTATTGCGCTTTGCTTGTGCGACGTTAAGCCCAACTTGCCAACTTTTAATTTATTATCATATTTTTTCTCAATTTACTCGAGAATTGTCAACAATGGTAAATAACTTAAAGAAAAAATATTTTTCTTTCCTCAAAATAACACTTACTTAAGAGAAATGGGGCCAAATTTGGAGCCAAATTCTCTCCGAGGCCAAACCCAAAATTTCGGAGCCAACCACCTCGATTTGGAGCCGGTTTGGCTCCAAGGAGGCCAAACTGGCAACCCTGGGCAGGACAGCAACAGTTTCAGTGTCAAAATAAAAGACTCCCACCAGCACTCTTTATAAATAATTTCTATTATACTCAATCACTATAATTTAAATCATAAATATTATAAAAAATTATTGATGAAAATACACGGGTGTAAGTTTTCCGCTTTAAATGGAAACTCTTGTATTCTTGGTGGAAGAAATATTCCATTATCATGACGATAAGAAACGCATAAAACAAAAATGTTTGTCTTGGCGATATAAAGGATTGAGATATATAGACGTTTTGCCTGAATATTTTCCCTAGTCGTAATACTTTCCGACGTTTGTTTTTATTTGCCGCCCGACAGCTGGAAGCAAATGTCGCTGCACGTTGCAGACGAAATGTATTAGGTAGAGCCGCTTAATAATGTACTCGGTTTGGACTGTAGTACACCAATTTCATATAAGTAATTATTAATTGTTGATATGAATGTTAATTATTATTATTATTATTCCTCCTTTTTTTTTTCTTTTTTTAAGAGGAATAAAATTTTGTAATTTATTTTCTAAAATGGTTTTCAATATATAGTCTAATTATAAAAATATTAAAATTAAGTTAGAAAGAGTTAGTATTTATCTTCAAATTGAGATATACTTAATTTACAAAATGTTACTTAGAGAAATACTTTTTAAATTACAAGTTAAGTAACTCTATTTTGGCAATATTTTTAAAAACACTGAGTTTCTGATACTGATATTCACTCAACATTAGATGCGAAATCGAAGCATTTTCATAATACTGCTTAATTATCGAAAGATAATTTCTCTACACAATCACATTTGCGATATTGGAAATCCCCACTATCTCAAGGGTTCCCAATATATAATATATTCATGGGTACACTTGGGTATACTATCAGGGTGCACACTAAAACCCTGCATCGAGTTCAATTTTACCCGAAAACGAATTGGTCGGGTTGACTAAATTTGTTAATTAACTGATTTATATTTCTTACGGGCCGAGTTGATTGAATTTTTATTTTTACTACGGGTCGGATTTAGTTTTCAACGTGTCGGGTTGACTTGAGAACATCTTTCAAAAATATTTTTAATATAATAAATAAAAAATTTTTTGATAAAATACAACTGTACAGGTCACATAAATTATTAAATTTTATTATTAATCCATTTTTTAGATTTTTATATTTTTAACTTGTTAGTGTACTAGTAAATACATTTTTTATTTCCTTTTAAAAGAATTTATCAATGTTGTATGTGACAATTATGTTATAATAATTTTTTTTTTTTTTTTTCTTTTTATAACTTAAAAATATTTTGCCTGATTTTTAGATTATTGTATAACTTTTATTTAGATTTCGGTTTTCGAGTCGGTCTAGGTGCAAATAATTGATATTTCCTATTGTAGGTTAGTGCTATTTATGGGGATCAGCTCGAGGAAAATAATTATATCGGGTTCGAATCAGGTAAAACCATACCCACGCAGAACTCTAGTTCGTGCGCACCTTCCTTTATTTATTTATTTATTTAATTTTTATTATTATGCCAGATTTTATTATGGTAAATTTGTTTTACTATTTATAGGCCTTTTTAAAATAAAAATTGTCGTATAAAAGTAGTGGTAGAAAAAATGAAGAAAATTGTGAAGATGTACACCCTGGCCATCCATTTGAACATTTCAATTGATTGAAGATTTCTTATAATTCTCGCCCATTTCACAAATCATTTTGTTTCCAGTGAAATTTATTCTAACATATAATTACGTTTAAATGCACTCAAATACTGGATGGAGCTCCTGCTATCAGTTAGGATTCAAACGGGGCTAAGCCTCGAGAACCCCGAGTCCTCATCAATTGCGTTCAGTCCTGCCTCAATAGCCATAAGCTCCGCCCGGAAAACAGAACAAGAATCAGGGTTTCTCAGCTTAATATTGATGACATGATAAGGGCTCTTGATGAAAACTCCACTTCCAGCACAATCCCGATCGTCCCTGCCACTATCCGTATATACTTAGAGGCCATTATCTGATTTTGTGTTAATTATCTCAAGATCCAACTGACGTAATAATTCAGGAGTATCTGAAGTTTTATTTGTGCTTGATTACAAATCATGTTGGAAGTATACAATCGGCATCCTTCGCTAGGGATCAATACAATACTTAAGGGAGTGTGGCTCGACATATTGATAGACTGCTTTTAGAAAGATTGCACGTGAAAAGGGGCTATCTATTTTTAGTCTCTGATTATAAGTCCAGTGTAAAAGATAATTAGCAGTTCTGTGTTGATCCCCATAACTAAGTAATTTACTAAAATATTTCACAAGACTAAGTTTTCTTCTCATATTTAGTGGCAAAATGTCAGCCTCAAATAATACTATTTCGCTAGGGTAGAAGTGACGTAAACCAGTAATAATGCGTTCAGCAAACTGTTGAACAGGATCAAGTTTTTGAAGATTAGAAGCTGATGCGCTCGAATAAATCTGTAGAGCATACTCTAAAACAGGACTCACCAAAGAGATGTGTGTTGTCCTGAGGGTAGTGTCATCAGCACCCCAGTCACGGCCAGAAATATATTTGAGGATATTGGGTCGCTTTCTACTTTTGTCCACCAAGAAATCAATAAATTCGCTACAAGCAAATTCTGGGTCCAATGCAAAGCCCATATACCTAGGATGCTTTTCATAAGAGAGAGGGACACCTCAGAAATAACTGGGGGTGGTAGGTGTATAAATGTTTATTCGTGGTGAAAAACCTCGTTACTGATTTGGAAACATTAAAAGTTAATTTATGTTCTGCAGCAAAGTCCTACACCCTTGAAAGTGCCAGGTTAAGATTTGATTCAATCAATATCTGAGTTTGAATCCCACAGAACGATATCATCAGCAAATATACCGATCTTGCAGATCCCATTTAGCACCTCATCCAGTCCCTCCACAAACAGTGAGATAAGCGTGGGACTCAAAACTGAGCCCTGACGGAATTCATAAATGGTCTAAAATTGTCAGAGAAGGCGCTGCCATATTTTACTTTGATGAGTCTGTTCTACATAAAATCAGAAATCCAAGCCAGGTCTTTTCCTCTAATGTTAAAGGATTGATAAAGCTTAACAATAAGGTTGTTTCGCCAGACCATGTCAGAGGCCTTAGATAGATCCAGGAAAGCTGCTGCGGTGTGGTTTGTTGGCTTCCAATTTTGAGCGTCTCGGATGCATTGAGATTGACCAAAGTAAATCACCTGATCAGTAGTGCTATGAACCCTCCTAATACCATTTTTCAAGGGAGGATTTCCTGCGCGATCCGGTCTTGTTCTTTGATTTCCTGAGGGTGAAAGGACTCATGGACCTGGTCTAGCTCCACTTGACCGAAGGGGTTGAGAAACAACTACAAAAATAAAAACACGTTTAAATAGGAATAAAAGTATCCATCGACTACTGTAATGCGGAAAAAAGAGGGCGGGTTTTAATAATTCTCCGGAATAAATTAAAATTTTAGTATGTCTTTTTCTCTGGCATACAAGTCGTACTAACATGTGAATAATTCACATATTTAGCTCATTGAAATGTTTATTTTTTAACTGAAACAAGATTGTCCTAACACTTTCGCGACCGTATGTTTTTATCCTTTTCACAGTAAGGTCGGCCTGTGGGCGTAACTCTCCCAAGTTACAATATTTCAAAATGAAATTTTCTATATTCATATTCATATTACAAAAGGATATAGATTATAATTATACTCTTTCTAATCAAAGTATTTATATCCATAGTATATTAGATGTACAAATATGAATATTGTGTATATTTTTAAGAAATTAATGACATACAGATTGAAATTAAAAAAAAAAAAACACTCACCGGCGGAGTTACAGATTTTCAAAAGACGTGAATCTACGTCAGCGGCCTCGAAAGTGCTAATTAAAAAAGATATTTAAATTTTACCAAAAAAATTTTCATTTTGGATAAATTTATTTTGAAATAATATACAATTAGGCTAAAACTCGATCATCATCGGTTAAAATATTTTAAATAATAGCAGCAATTAATTATTTATTTATGTTTATTTTTTTATATTGTTATTTAAATTATTATTATCACTTAAATTACTATTATTTAAAATATAATTACAAATTCGACTAAAATCAATACTTTTGGCAAACTTCACGCTTAAAACATAAAACATTAGTAAAGAATATAATTTTACATAATATTTTTAATAAGAAGCATTATTTTAGATAAAGTGAAGTGTAAGGTTGATTTTTTTTATACCTACTATGTGAAAAATACCAGAGCCTGTAATCGAACTTAGGGCCCTCCGCTTAACCTGTGGTTGCTCTACAAATTAGATACCCTGCTTGATTACCGGCTCGTAATTTTTCACATATCAACCTTACACTTCACTTTATGTAAAATGAAATTTCATAACTGATGTATTGTTAAAACAAAATTTCTAAAAAAGAAACATGACTCCTTAAGGGAAAAAAAAAAAAAAAAAAAAAAAAAAAAACCTTCAGTCATACAGAGATTAAATTCTCCACCTTTTTTTTTCTTTTATATATATATATATATATATATATATAATCAGGATACTGTCAGACATAAAATGTTTTTGCCTTGTATACCAACACTAATTTCATGCAGAATCATTTATGGCATTTTTATAGCAATGTGCAGTGATTGAATAGAATAAACATTATTGTATAAAAACTGTGGTCATAATTACATACTTGCCAACCATCTCATTAATAACCGTACAATTGTTAACTTCCCTTGAAAAAAACGCCCTTTTTTTCACCACTTTAATTTTAGAGTCATTCTCTCCAAATGTTGTTACGATAAAATAAGAGTAAAATTGTTTAAAAAAAAAAAATGACTGGTGTAAAAAAAAAGGCGGGTACTAAAAATTGTACGGTTCATAATGAGGTGGTTGGCAAGTATGTAATTAATATATACTGCAGGACAACAGCAGACGACTTTATTCTTTTTATTGTTTTCCTAACACCAGTACCTCAAAATAAAATTTATGATATATTTGCGCAGAAAAATTTGCGGTTTACATACATAAATATATCAAACATTTTATATTATGGAGATAGAGATATGAAAATGTAAAAAATAAAAAATAAATAAAAAAAGTCGCTTGTGGCAGCTTTGTTACTATCATTGTCACCACGAGAAAAAAGCCATTTCGCTCATGCGCGTGTCAAATGACTCCACTCCCGAAAAATATAGTTATTATTGTTTTTTAGCAATTTACAGTTGCTTGAATTTCATTAGGAAAAGTAGATGCCGGTCCAATGAGATTTCACATGCAAAAACCGAAGAGGAGTTATTTTATGTCATATCTTTTTTTTCTTTATTAATGCAAAATGAGTTTTATTGTAGTCAAAGCATGAAAGTATCGCTTGAATAAATTAGCAGAGTAAAATCTTATTTTCTCTGCTATGCAAAAGTTACATTTATATACTGTGCTACTTATTAATAATTTTTACAAATTGAGTTATTTATATCTTTATATTTAAAGAGAAGTACATGTGTATCTGTGCATCTGACCTCTGGTGCTCACGCTATTGATCGCCGAGCTACAAAACTTGGCAAAAGGGTACCTGGGACCCTGCAGGTGTGCACCTTTTTAATTACTATTATGCTCTGTTTTTTTTTTTTTTTTTTTTTTTTTTCGATTTTAAATACTGGTTTCTATGTTTCATTTTTTACAATTTATTCTTTCATTTCAATCATCTGCGCAACAGCAATTATGCTATTTATAATTTATTTATTTAGTTCATTCATCTGAAGTATAAATCTTTTTATTATTATTATTATTATGTATTATATTTATTGAAAATCAAATGAAAATGAAGAAGAAAAAATTAAGCATATTAAAATTAAAATTTAGAAATTTATTTTTATATTTTAAAAACACATTTTTATGTATATTTTTTATAGTATAATAACTGTTTTATTTTTTAATTTCTTTCTCTTACCCTTACGGAAGAGCAAGTACTGTTTTAGAGTCAAATTTTCGAAAGTGAGTTTTTGTTACATTTATATGTTCTGAGGTCGCCTGAATACGAAAATCATTCTTTTAGCGAATGGTCTGTGTGTGTGTCTGTCTCTGTGTGTGTCTCTCTGTCTGTGTGTCTGTTATCAGCATATCTCAAGAACAAATAGTAGCAGAAATTCCAAACTCGGTATTCTGTGTATCATATAGGGATGCTACGCTAAGCTTTTCATTGAAATGAAGCAAATGGTTCGTGTACAGGGACACTCAAAAGTATTCAAATACATTACGTCTATGTGGGAAATTGCAGGTAAGTAGAGTTTAACATCTATAGACTGCACTAAACCAAACGAAACGACTGTATATTTTTTGTAATAGAGATAGTCAACTGGGAAATTTTTTTTTGTGTATGTAGGGGCCTCGCCTTCCCCCCCCCCCCCCTTGGGGGAAGTCCCCCTACGAGAGGAGTAAATTTTCCTGCTGGGTATCTTTCAAAAGAGCTCGCCAATACCTTTAAAAGGAATGGTTGAACCATCGATCTGCGATTTTTTAAAATAAAGTTATCGGTTTTTTTTTAATGTAATATTGAGAACAACCTTTTTTTTTTTTTTTTTTTTTTTTTTTTTCATGTTTAGTGTTATACTACTTTTAGGATAACTTAAAAACGAATAATTTTAGGAGATCCAAATGTTGTATTTTGAAGTTAATATAAGTTTGTTGCTGGAAAAGTTTGATCCAGATTGATAAGTTTCAATGAATGTTGCTTGTGAAAATTGTCTGTATAATTTTAAGTAAAATTTGAATTTTATTTACAGAATTAAATTATATATAAATGTAGGTGCATTAATGAAACGGAGGGGGGGGGGTTGAGGACACAGAACTAATTATCATATAAAAATCTTCCGAAGCCTAATTTGAATTGTTTAACGTATGTTTACATTTCAGTACTCGTTACCTTACCTCTTAATCTCCAACCTGTATTTATAGTATTAAATTTCAGGGTATGGGAAAGTCGTGTGAATAACATACCAGATTATTTTTTAATTACTTTCTTTAAGTTTTTTTTTTTTTATTTATTTATTTATATTTTTTATCGGGGAAAAAAATACAGCAGAAATGATTAATCTGAATAAAATTTAAGTTTAATGTATTAGTTTTTCATTTATTTAATTCCTTTTAAAAGAAAATCTACCCTTTATTTTACTTAGTATATTAGTCGGAATCATATGGTAATGTAGTGTAAAGAGCGAGGACTAAAATACATGGTTCATAACTAAAATATGTAGCAGATGTTGAAATACAGTGATCTTTTAAAATCATAGTTCTTAAATAATAGAAGATTCACCTGTCCTCAATAATTACCCAAATTGAAAGTCTCGGGAAAGATCTTTCTGCAGGAAGTGGGAACCTGGACCGGATGCAGTGCAGTAGAAAAAATAGCTGCCGTAAGAAGCGGGTGTCCAAGGCAAGGTTTAGAGTGATTTCAATGTAGGTAATTTTCGTTTAGTTTCTATTTATAATCTGATATAAAAAATATATAATGATTCAATTCCTTTGAAAATTTATTTAAATATAGTAATCAACGAAGCGGTCGTAACCATGTAGTAAATAACAATTAAAAATTGCTATTTTTTAAAATCAATAACATTAACTACTGCAACTTTTTTTGATAAAAAACTTAATGTAATGATTAAACGTATATGGAGTTGCTTTCTAGCTTCATTTTATTTGACTATAATGTCTTAAATGTATTTTTTGTGGCTGAAGTACTGGTAAATTTTGCAAAATTATCTTTTAGATGTCTCATAATTCGAAGAATTAAGATATTACTTACTTGTGCTTGAAAAGCTTGGGCGCTTCCCATTCTATTTTTAGCGTCATCATAAATACTTTACAGAAAATATTAAGTGTTAATAAAACATCTTCTCAGAGCTGCCAACCTAATCCGGCAAAGTGTTAGTACCGCCCCTTTTTCTACACCACTTAATATTTAGAGCAATTCTCTTCAAATGTATCTACGATGAATTAAGAAGAAAAATACTCTAAAAATTAAGTGGTGTAGAAAAAGAGGCTGTACTAACAGTTTGCCGGATTAGATTGGCAGCTCTGTATTCTAAATTCCAATATTTAATTAAATATTTTAGTGGTTTTAATAATTCAAACCAGAAAATTGTCTGAATTTCTTACTTATAATAAATAAAAAATGTGCGCCTTAAAATGTTCTCAGTTAGTGCTCAATTAGTTCTATTAATTCAAGTAAAAGCATCGTTTAGATGCTGTTTTCACATGAGAGGAGCGAGCATTGAAACCACACTTTCAAAGCGCGTGCAATTGTAAGCGGCACAGCTTTTATGGAGATGGATGTCCTCCCAATTTCCGCCATTATATGCGGCAAATGTAAATAAAAGATGCCACACCTTTGGAATATCCGAAAGAAGATTTGTGCCTTTGCGTATTCAGTTTTGTTTACAAATTTACGATGTTCTGTTCTGTTCATTGCTAAATGCTAATATGCGATAAAACTGTTCTCTTCTACAAGTGCAGGTTTTGTTTCTCCAGTTACATTATTTAAATTATTTCACTTTCATTTAATGAAGATATTCTGCTGCTTTTTTTTTCAATTTAGTTTTATTGAATTCAAAATACGATTTTCGTGACTGAAGTTAATTATAAATAAACTGCTTTATTGACATTCATTATATTCCATTCTACAGCACTCATAGTTCTACCTATACCTCAAAAATATATAAATTTTAAGAAACGATTTTAGTTCAATTAATTAAGAAAGTAATTGAAAAATGTAATTTCATATAAACTATTTAATATGCATAATTTGAATGATATATGAATTTTTTCCCTTGATGTATTAGGATTGTTAACCTAAAAATTCCTTATCTTTGTTTTAAATAAATTCTCCAAAAAATTTTTACTGTGTTTTTGCTATACTTGTTTCCAATTTCTTTTCTGTCTTTCTTTCTTTCTTTTTTTTTTTTAAAAGATATATTTTGTTGTGGTATTTAACATTCTTAAAGAAAAATTATAATGTAAATATTAGCATTAAAAAGATTTAATAGCTTCTGACAAGAGTGGATTCGGCTAAATATTCCTTTCTTTTTTTCCCCAGGGATTTCATGTTAAATCTCATGCTTTTTTAAATATTGAATAATAGTCTCTTAATTTAATTTTTTTATTTGTAAGTTAATGTAATGTTTAAAAACGAAAAACGTAACATATAATGCTACATTCTACGCTTCTTGTCAATGCTTCAGTTAATTCTGAGTTGAAAAATATTTTTAGTTTAAAGAAATTAATTTGTTTTTATTATTTTGGGTTTATTTCTTGGAAACCAAAACGGGAGTAAGTGGGACTTATTCAAAAGATTCACCCAGCTTCTTGTGTCCAAATGTGCAGTGTTATGCTTGAAAGCTAGAGTAGAAGTCTTGCAGGATAAAATGTCTTGCATTTTCCGTATGATACAAAGAAAGGTATTTCTATGTACCCTTCTTCTCTCTATTGTACATATAAATAAAGAGAATCGCTAAATATTTTATAGTAGATTTAAGATTTTATCAGGGTCCCAAAAATAATCAGCTTTTTTTTTTTTTTTTTTTTTTTTTTTCCCTGCCTTTGCTTGCCAACTGCCTTGGTTGAGATTGCTTTCTCCTGTTTATGCTATTTAGTCTTAGTTTTTGATACTGTATCATAAGAAATATTAAATATATTGAAAAACATGTCTCGAATTATAGGCATGAGGGGGAAAAAAAAGTAGTAGTTCTTGTCCTAAAAGTTTGCAAATAATTGCTTTCTCGAGGTTAAATCTTGCTTTTACCCTGTATCGTATTTTACTTTTTTTTTTTTTCTTTTATGTAAATATAATACTTCACTTTACTATTCTTTAAAAGAAAAAAAATCTTAAAATAAAGAACAGAATAATTAAAATTAAGAACAATATATATAATATTTTATATTTCGTAGAGGTATGAATGGTCTTTGAGTCAAATTTTCGAAATTGAATTTTGTTATATTTACACGTTTTGAGATCCCCTGATGGTTTTTAGTGGTTGGTCTGTGTGTGTGTATGATGTATCTATTATCAGCATATCTCACAAACAAGATATAGCAGGAAGTCAAAACTCCGTATTCTCAATCTGCATCATATAGTGATGCAGAACTAAACTATTCGTTGAGATCAAGCAAGTGGTTTATGTACAGTACAAGAACGTCCAGAAGAATTTAAATGCATTACGTGTATGGGTGGAAATTGCAGCTAAGTATACTTTAAGATCTATGGGCTGCCTTAAACAAGACAGAATGAACTTTTAAAAAAAAAAATATGCGTAAAATCATTTTTGGATGATAGATTGTGGTATGGAAATCGTTCATCTTTCATTTACAGGGCTATCCTATATATTTGGATATATTGGGGGCTATAGTTGGAAATTGCTGGAAGTGCATTTAATTTTGTGTTACGTGTTTTTATATAAAACTAAGTTTAAGTAAACAATGGGATGTGTATATACGAGTTTATAGACAATATACAGGGCTATCCAAAATTAAGCTAAACGTTCTTTTCTATTGAATATAATTGACAGAAGCGTTTTACTATATTTTGAAATGTTGACGAATATTGCTCTGGAAGGAAAATAAATTTTTCATATTCATACTATATACAAAATGTTTTTTGATATTTTATTTTTAACTCTGATTTTTTAATAATGTCATGTTTTGAGGTTACAGAATACCAAAAGTCCAATTTTTAGTGGTTGATCAGTATGTATATCTGATATCAGCATAACTTAAAAAAGTAATAATAATAATAATAATAATAATAAATGCAGGAAATTCAAATTTTCTATTTTGATATTTAAATTACATTACCACGTGAAAAATTTGATCAAGATTGAGAAAACTGAAGGCAAATTAATTATAGCCTTGATTTTTTTTTTTTTTTTTTTTAATAAATGAAGGCGCTATAATTGAACGGGGGTTGAATCACACAGAATTATTTATCAAATAAAACTGTTCTTAAACTTATTTTAGATTATTTTTTTAAGTAGATACAACTATTATCTCACCTTATTGATCTTATGATGTAATATGCAAACTACCTTCATGGCACTGAAATTCGGGGCAAGAGAAACTTACTTGAGTAACATACCACATTATTTTCCTTGTTTAACAAAACGATGCTACCAATATGCATTTTAAAGGATCTACAATATTTACTCAAAACATTCAGTATTATTTATTCAGTTATATTAATGATCTGATGTACAAGAAATATTCAAATTTAAAACTTCTACACATAGATAAAACCAATACAAGCATTTCTAGTCTTGAAAGGACGTAGCCTTTCTTCTTCAGGTGAAAAAATGTTTGTTACTACAATGGAGGCAAAAGCAAAATCAGTCTTGTTTTTGCCGTCTTGTTTTGCAAAAGCAAAGGGGGAGAGGGGGGGGGCTTAGTCTAACCAGCTATGGGAAAAGGTGAGTAGGAGGTAGATCCTAATTCTAGACATGGGCAGTTTAGTATTGGCAGTTGTATTAATAATAATAATTTTATGTTGGGAAAAAAGCACCTTTTTCTTCAAGCAATAGTTAATTTAGATGCTCAGAAATTTGCCTTGTACACAAATAAAACAATGAGCTATTGCCTGTGGTTGGGAATTATTTGCAAATACATAAGTCTATCCACTGACACTCCCACAAATTTCAGACACTAATTTTTAATAAAGTTCTGCGGATTCGTATCTAATTTTTAATAAAGATACGGATAACTACAAAATAATTTTATACTTTTAACAGTGTCTGTAACTGTTAAATTCTTGTATTTGAGGTGGATGAAACTGGTAATTTTGTATCTGTATAATTAAGGTTAATGCCCCCTAAATGTTGTTGGTTGATGAAAAAAAGAAAAAAAAAACTGTATATATTATTAAATCATCAGCTTCAAATACATGTTTTATTATTTTTATGGAGATTTTAAACAATATATGGAAACATTATATCCTAACAAGTATTTCAGAAAAAAAAAGAAAAGAAAACTTCAAAATGGAAATTTGTAGCTTTTTGAAACATATCTTACAATGCAAAACAACAACATTCTAAAATAAAATTTGTATATTTTTTTTTCAGCGTAAATATAAGATTAATTAAAAAATAACATTTTTTTTCCTTTTTATTGTATTAACTGTTATATAGAGTAAATACTGCTTTCTAAAAGGATTCAGAAATACATTTCATTCAAGCATTATCTAGATAGGAACATTTGTCTCCTTACTATTTCAAATTGGCTTTTTATTTATGCTTAAATTTTGCTAAAATAAAATTTTCTTGTAAATGTCTAGCATTATTCTACAACTTTTTCTACGCTGCTGTTTTTATTAGCAAAAAAACAAAAAAGAAGTTAGACTTTTTAAACAGGCATGGGGGTGGAAGTAATATTCCATTACCATGTCGATAAGAAACACATAAAACAAAAATGTTTATCTTGGCGATATAAAGCAAGCTACTTTCCCTAATGTTATATAATGGACGTTTTTGCTGAATATTTTCCCTTGTTGTAATTCTTTCCGGCGTTTGTTTTTACTTGTCACCCGACAGCTGAAAGCAAATGTCGCTGGAAAATGCGGACAAAATGTTGTATTGGGCAGAGCCGCTTAATAATGTACTCGTTTTGGACTGTAGTATATCAATTACATATAAGTAATTAATTATAATTGATATGAAAGTTAATTATTATTATCATTATTACACTTGTTCTTCTTCTTGTTCTTTTTTTTTTTTTTTTCTTTTCTTTTCTTTTTTTTTTTTTTTTTTTTTAATTTTTTTTTTTATTATTTATTATTATTATTTTTTTTTTTTTTTACGAGGAATAAAATTTCGGAATTTATTTCCTAAAATGGTTTCCAATATATAGTCTAATTATAAAAATATTAAACTCAAGTTAGAAAGATTTACTACTTATCTACATAACCAGATATAGTTTGTTATATTTAATTTTTTAAATGTTGCTTAGAGAACTGCATTCTAAATTATAAGTTCAGAAACTCTATTTTGGAAATATTTCTAAAAACACTGAGTTTCTGATACGGATATTGACTCACTATTAGATGCGAAACTGAAGCATTTTCGTAATACTGCTTAATTATTTAAATCTAATTTCTCTAAAAATCACACTTGGGATATTGAAAATTTCCACTTTCTCAAGGATTCTCAATATATAATATATTCGTTGGTACACTTTGGTATACTATAAGGATTCGCACTAAAGCCCTGCATGGAGTTCAATTTTACCCGAACCCGAATTGGTCGGGTTGACTAAATTTGTTAATTAACTGATTTATATTTCGTGCGGGCAGAGTTGATTGAAGTATTATTTTACTACGGGTCAGGTTTAGTTTTTAACGTGTCGGGCTAACTTGAGAACATCTTTCAAAAATATTTTCATTATAATAAGCAGAAATTTGTTTGATAATATATAGCTATGCAGCTGATGTCATTAAATATAAGATACACAAATTATTTAAGTAAATTAAACATATTTAAAGGACAAAAGCATTTAATAAAGAACCATAAAATTTTTATTATTTGTTAATAATAAGCATTAAACAGTAAACTGCAAATTGCAAACACTAAACTTGACGCCCATTTTTGTGCGTTTAAAGAACAAAAGTCACATAAAGGATTAAAATTTATTATTCATCAATTTTTCAGATTTCTAAATTTTTAACTTAGTGAATTAGTATTTACATTTTTAATTCCTTTAAAGAATTTACCAATGTTGTATGTGACAATTATGTGAATACAAAAATACATTTTTATTTATTTATTTATTTATTTATTTTATAACTTAAAAATAACTTACTTTTAGATGAATGACTGTATAATTTTTATTTAGATTTCGGCTTTCGGGTCGGTCTAGAACTAGGTCCAAATAACTGGAATTTTCTATTGTGCGTTAGTGTAGATTTTCGGGATCAGGTCGATAAAACATTTATATTTTTGTCGAATCAGGTAAAACCTGATAGATGCAGAACTCTAATTCGTATGCATCATCCTCCATTTAATTATTTATATATATATATTTAATTATTATTTTTTAACCGGTATTTTATTATGGTAAATCTCATTCACTATTTATAGGCCTTTGTAAAAAAAGAATTCTGCTATAAAAGTAGAAGTAGTGGTAGCAAAAAAATGATGAAAATTGTAAAGACGTACAAACTCTGAACGCCCATAGCGACATTTCAGTTTATTGAAGATATCTTAAAATACTCATCCATTTCTCAAAACCATTTTGTTTCCAGCGAAATTTACTTTAACGTATAATTACGTTTAAATGAGAATAAAAGAATCCATCGAGTAATGTGATGTGAGAAAAGGGCGGGTTTTAATAATTCTCTGAAATAAATTAAAATTTTGGCATGTCTGTTTGTCTGGTACATACGTTGTACTAACATGTAAATAATTGACATATTTAACTCATTGATATGTTTATTTTTTTCAATTGAAACGAGATTAAATATTACATTACATTCATCTGGGATCCGGACAAAATCTCGCGGGACAAAATCTCGGCGGACAAAATATCGCGTCCAAAAAATAATACGATCTATTTAAAAATTTGAATTTGTGCTACGTGTGATCTCTGGAGGGGGTCACAGGGTCTTATAAATATTAATTAATTAATAAATATATATATATATATATATATACATATATATATCATTGAGTGGAAATTCATTATTTTATCTATACTTAAGTTATTTTATCATTTGCTTTTCACCATTCAAAAATATTGTACATCACTGTTCACAAATCTAAATTAAAAAATTTTAAACTGATAAGCAGGACTGAATACATTATGATTAATCTTGACAAAATAATTAAACATATATTTAAAACTTTTAAGCAAAATTTATGATAATTTTTGCGGTGGGTTTGTCTGTATGTCAGTGCTCTGACTAAGGTATGCGTTTTCATGAAATTTTATACAACATTATTAATAATTACAAACTCCTTTTTGCTTTCTATTCATCTCTGTAGGCGATATTTTATCCTCGCGAGATTTTGCCCCTAACCCCATTCATCTAAACTACATTACCTGAATAATTCTATAAAAAGTTTTTGTTAATTGTCTTAATTAAAACATATAATTAAATTAATCGTCGTTTAAAATAATTTAAATAATAGCAGTAATTACCTATTTGTTTAAAAATTAATTTATTGATTTTTATTAAATTTTTATTACATGTTTGCAAGGGTCGTACTCTCCGCCTGCTTTTCAGGACACTCTTATGAATGAGAAATTTTCAAATTTATTGCTAGCGCTATTTTTATAAAATTTTCTCTACCCTGTGTAATCATGGTACAGTCGGGGAAAAAAAGAAACACTCAACGTAACTTCGTTGCTAATCGATGTAGAAAAGTGTAATAGGTATCATTCGACGGGGAACTCTGAGTAGTTTCAGAAAATGAACTGAAGTTTTGAATTGGGGGTCGTCTACATAATAAAACGCGCACCAACTTCAATTTTTTCAATAGTAATGCCCCATTTTTATTTTATATTTGAATTCCTGGGATCGCGACAACGCGAAAAAGTATATTGGTTGTATATTTTACTTATTTAATCACAGAGTTATAAGCGTTCAAAGTTTGAAGGTGCTAATGTTAAATTCATATTTCAAACTTTTATTAATATCTTCACAAAAAATAGCTTGATCGATTTTTTTTTTTTTTTTTTTTTTTTTTTTACGAGATACAGTGAAGAATCCCAAACATAATCCATCATTACTTTTGATTCTGAAAAATATTAATAAATTCATATTCATAAAAATTATGAATTATGACCTATATTAATTTTTACATAAAATGAATCCTAATGCTGAAAAATACGGGTGTGCAAATTAGCAGCTCATTCCAGTTATTAGTTTTCGAGGTATAAATAAATATTTTTTTTGGAGTAGTTTAGGGGGCCGTCCCTTATAAAGTTTTGCATGAGATAACGAATGAAATCTTAAAAAATAGCAAACAAAATTCAACAAAATATTTTTATTTTTTACTTACGGGTCAAATTATACAATAACAACGTCAAACGCACAGGGCCTGATTAAGGGGGAAGCTCGCTCATACCGGAATATTTTTACAATTATTTTTTACTTCATGTCATAGAAATTCCAAGGTTTGACGAGGAAATATTTTTTATAAAAAACGAACGGTGTAAAACAATCCAATTTACTCACCGTTATTAGACACCAGAATTCTTTTAAAATAATTTTTAATGAAAATTTTCTGTTTATTATAGCAGGAAAGTATTTGTTAAAAAATAACGGTGTAAGTATAAATAATGTGTAAATAGCGAGCTTCTCCCTTAATCAGGCCCTGCAAACGCAAAGAAATAAATCAAAAATGATGATTTTTAGACTTTAGTGTTAGCATCAAGAATTCCATTTTTCTAAAGAAGACAAGCGCCCCGCCTTCATCGTTCCTCAAAACAAAACAATACAGAAAAGAAAATAAATGTGACATTGAGTATTCATGTTAAACCTCTTATTATATGTTCACAAAAATATGCACAAGTGGTGTTTACTTTATCTATTAACTGTTGATAAATTTTGAATCTTTTAAACGAACACTAGAAGAAAAAACAAATTAGCTAAATAGGCGGGGTTTACTGTTTTAAATAGAAAAATAGGTTTAATGTGAAATTGTCAAATATAAAAAACGAATGGAATTGGAATACAAGACAGACTTGTAAAATCGTTTCTAAATTATCGTCATAGTTAAAAAATGCTTAATCATTTGCCTCATATATTGCTTTATTTTATTTTATTTATTTATTTATTTTGTAGGGGGGGGGGGGGAGGATTATTATTTTAAGGACACTTTAGGCTTTAAAATTTTATTAATATATTTTAACTTTATATATTTTTAAAAACATACTTTAACTTTTATAAATATATGTTATCACTTTTTGCTACAACAGGATTTTGTCTTTTATACAGTAAGACCCGCCTACGGGCGTTATACTCTCAAAACAAAATATTTCAGAACGAATTTTCTGTATTCACAATTATGTTACAAATGGATATACATTGTAGTTATATTCTTTTTAATCAATATATTTCTATCTGTAGTATATTTTATTGCACAAATATGAAATATGTAACACACAAATTACGAAAGAAACGCCGATTGACAGAGTTACAGATTTTCAAATGGCGTGAATCTACTTCAGCAGTCGCGAAAGGATTCATTAAGAAATTATATTTTCATAGAAATTATTAAACGAATCGTACAGTTCCAAAGAGTTCAACTGACCCAAAACTGGTAAGTGCGATTAAAATAGTTTAATATATACTCCATGAACAATTACAATAATTTATCCGAAAAGATTTAGTTTATGCGTTGTTGTATATATATATATATATATATATTATTTCATTTTATATATTTTGTTACACCTACGAAAGAAAATTTAAGCTTTATTGGTGATCAGTACAGCCATAATAGACACTTTTACTCGAAAAATATTGCACTTTTTCCAAAGAGTACTGTATGGACTATTCGCAAGTGTAAAGTATTTAAACAGACCTAAAATTATCTAAAAAAGTATTCAAGTATATACAAATCTAAAAAATTGAATTCAGGATATTTGAAGAACGAGAAAGTGGCAAAGTTTTATTAATTTTTATAGTTATTTTTTTTTTCTGAAAGATCTTCGAGGTGAAACATTAAAATTTAATCTATTTCTTATAGGATCTTAATTTTATTTTTCTACATTTACAGATAAGCCCCTAAGATATTTTTGTTTATAACTCTTTAAATACTAAAGGTAGAGTTTACAAACAGTATACTTTTCCGCATTGCCAGACTCTCAGAAATTCGACAATGAAGTCAAAATTGGGTGTTTCTATTGAAAAAATCAAAGTTGGTGCTCGTATCAATTTGTAGATGACCCCTAATTCAAAATTTGATGACATATTCAGAAAGTGCTTTCCATTTCCTGTTGTATTATGTCTATTAGATGTTCCTGCATCAATTAATAACGAAATTACAGCGGGTGTTGCGTTTTTTCCCCTCCGACTGTACAGTCAAAAAAAAAAAAAAAAAAAAACAGCCCCCCCCACACACACACACCTAATTTCACCGTAAATTATCGTAGAAACATGCGACTGGTACCTATCGATCTACAACAACGTCTAGTTTTTAATGGTGTAGTTAGATTTTACTTAAGGGGTCATCTACATTTTGAAAAAGGCATAAATTTCATTTTTTTCAAAGACCACCCCTACTTTTGACCTCATACTCAGATTTTTGAGAGCATGGCAGTTCGGAAAACTTACCTATTTATTTACTTTAAATCAATTCTAAACAGAGTTACACGTGAAAATGTGTTAAGGGACCGTCTATAACTTTAGAAAAAATAAATCGTGATCTACCACGCAATATACATTATTTATTAAATTTCACACCGGAAAAAAAGTTCAGAAATTTTAATTATAGAATAAAAAGCGATTCTAATTCGTTAAATTTTCTGCGTTATTTTATAGATTAAAAGTTTTTAATTGATTTTTGTTTATTAGACATTGAATAGTAAAATACATCACTTCATACGAAGAATTTTAAATACCTTGAATCATATGAAACCTACAGTACAATGTTGAATTACAAAAATCTAGGCACCAAGGTAAAAGAATAACAGTAATAATGATAATAATATTAATAGCGGTTAAAAGAAAAGGAAAAAAGTGTTTAATATTTAAGAAAAAGAATTATCTACTTCATCTTGGGTATATTTTTATTTTCTACAGTAAGCCCCGCATGAAAGTGTTACTATAAAGTTTTACATTTAATTTTAGGCGTTACAAACCAACAATAGATAATATACAAAAATATAGATAACAAGATTTAAACTAAAATCTAAGAAAGGATATTTAATATTTTCGCGACCACTGACGTAGTTTCACGTCATTTTGAAATCTGTAACTCCTCCAGTGGGCGTTCTTTCACAATTTGTGTGCTACGATATTTCTTAAGAATATTCCTTATATTCATATTTATATAAACAAAATAGTATGAATACAAATACTTTCACTAGAAAGAGTATAATTATTGTGTATATTAATATAAAAATAAATATGGATATAGAAAAAATGGTTTCCTATTGCCTAGAACGAATATTCCCCGTTCTGCAGTCGTCTACTGTACTTGAATTCTTAATTTTAAATGTGTAAAATCTATATCTTTAAAAGTTATAAGACATATTACTTAGTTTTAAATTCTTTTTCCGTGATAAATGTGACGCCAGTTTTACGCCGTGATTAGAATAATCGAAAATAAATAATATTGCGCTTTGTTTCAATAATAGATTTCAAAAATTTATAAAAAAAATTCCACTATATTATTCGGTATTAAAAAAAAAAAACATTTAATCAAAAGTTTACATTTTATTATGTTACGTCATGCGATAAAATTTAAATAGCATAAACGGTAGAGTAAACGAATGCGAAAATGTCACAACAAGATTAAAACAGAAAATTTGTTTTAAAAAATCTGATAAAAATTAATAAAAATTAATTATATTAATTTAAAAGAAAGAAAAAATAAAAGTATTGTTCACTGCATATTGCACTTTCAAATAATAATCCTTGTCCTACCGCGTTTTCTAAATCATGATATATAACTTGAGATGCATGAATCCTAAAATATTCAAGTTAAACACAAAAGACAAAAGGGATAAAATAGAATTTTAGCCGTGAGAAACTAGAAAAAGTTATGTAATATTTACGACTTAACATTTCAGTATCGAGTAAACTCCTTTTCGGAACGGAAGCCACGCCTTTACACAATTTTTCTAAAACTTTACATTATAAAACAAAATTATTTTACATACTTCCAATTAAATCATTTAAATTTTGTCTTCAGCATTCAATGTAGTAAATGCTATTAACATTTATGCATACCAGCGTTACATATGAAGTCATATACGAGTATCCAAACTAGTTTTTTTTAATACTGTTTCCGCAAAATAGAGGCGGGGCTTCATTTCATTTGGAATTCTTTCCCAATCTCTTGTCTGCATTCGATAATTTTATAAAAAATAAGCCAATTTGAAAAAACAAACATCGAAATGTTCCTTAGAAAACTATTAGAATAACGTAAAGGTAAATTAAAATAGTTTTTCGTCAAAATGTATAGAGATATTGACTCACAGAGGATACAAATTATAACAAGTGACGCCCCCCCCCCTAACAACAGTAAAAAATGAAATATCACTGTAACTTAAAAAATAATGTCAGGAACGAGCTGTAAATTTGAAAACCCGTGTTTTTGATGATGTCCGTTCTATTCGTGCAAAAATTAACATAGGTCATAATTCATAATTTTTTCAAATACGAATTTATTAATAATTTTCATAATTCAAAAAATGTATTTTTAGTAAAAATTTGCATGGAATATGTTTGGATCACTTCATTCTAACGAATAAAAAAAAAACAGAATTTAAATATCATAATTATTTCGGAAGATATGATTTAATGTTTGTCACATTCATTTAACATTAGCATCCTCAAATTTTGACAGATTATAACTCTATGAAAAATTCAGGAAATGTGATGATTTGATCCAAAGAATTCCAATGAATTATAAAAAAAGAGGGGTTACCATTGAAAAAAATGAAGTTGATGTCTGTTTTAATATGTAGACGACCCCCTAAGTAAAATCTAACTATAACATTATAAACTAAACGTTTTTACCAACTGATCGGTACCATTCGCATGTTTCTACGATAATTTATGGCGAAATTAGGTGCGGGGGGGGGCGTTCTTTTTTGGGATGACTGAACATTACTATGATTGTACGAAGAGTATTCCTGCATAAAATTACTGGTGGTCAAAAAGGCGGAAATTCCTTATTTTTGATTGTGTCCTGAAAAAAAAAAACGGGGAGTACGAACCTGTGTTTGAAATGTTTAAAATTTAATTACAAATTCGACTCAAATTAATACCCTTTGCAAACTTTACACTTAGAACATAAAACAAAAATAAAGAATATAATTTTTCATAATATATTTGATAGCAAACATGATTTTAGATAAAGTGAAATTTAAGGTTTTTTTTTTTTTTTTTTTAAATACTTACTACGTTAAAATTACCAGAACATGGAATCGAACTCAGGGCCCTTCTCTTAACCTTCGGTTGCTCTACGAATTAGAAACCCTGTTTGATTACTGTCTCAATATTTCTTATCAACCTTACACTCCACTTTGTTTAAAAAGAAATTTCATAATTGA
Organism: Salticus scenicus; assembly: GCA_963930645.1. Taxonomy (NCBI): domain Eukaryota; kingdom Metazoa; phylum Arthropoda; class Arachnida; order Araneae; family Salticidae; genus Salticus; species Salticus scenicus. The sequence goes on along the minus strand of OZ005660.1, from coordinate 175,142,459 downwards.
TATATTGTTAAAATAAAATTAATAAAAAAGAAACATATTTCATTTAAAAATAAAATAATAAAAAGTTTAGTCATACCGGGATTGTATTCTCCGCCCTCTTTTTTGCAGGACACTGGCAGGTATAAAACGTTTTTGCCTACTATACCAACATTAATTTCATGCAGAAATATCTACAGGGCCTGATTAAGGGGAAGCTCGCTCTTCACACATTATTTATACTTACACCGTTATTTTTTAACAAATACTTTCCTGCTATAATAAACAGAAAATTTTCATTAAAAATTATTTTAAAAGAATTCTGGTGTCAAATACCGGTGAGTAAATTGGATTGTTTTACACCGTTCATTTTTTATAAAAAATATTTCCTCGTCAAAGCGTGGAATTTCTATGACATGAAGTGAAAAATAATTGTAAAAATATTCCGGTATGAGCGAGCTTCCCCCTTAATCAGGCCCTGAATATCTATGGTATTTTTCTTGTAACGTGCAGTGATTCAATAGGATAAACATTATTGTATAAAAATTGTGGCGGCAATGAAGGAGAAAATGTCTTAGGGTGTCCTGAATAAGGGGTGGAGAGTACGAACACTTATCATAATACATAGCAGCCTTTTTTTTTTTTTTCCGGAATACTTTTAGCGCCGCCTTTATTTCGCATCATTTTAATTGTCGAAAAATTGTCTCCAATTGTCTTCAGATCTTCGATAAAATAAGACAAAATTACTTTTATGAAACAGTGGTACGGAAATAAAGGCGGGGCAAAAAATACTCCGAAATAAATTAAAATATTCGCAACTATGATATACACGGCAGAAAAATTTCCAGTTTGCATGCATAAATGTATCATAAATTTTATATTATAGAAATACAGATATAAAAATGTAAAAAAAAAAAAAAGTTGCTCGTTTCAGCTTTGATACTATCATTGTCACCATGAGAAATAAGCCATTTCGCTCATACGTGAGTCAAATGTCTCTCGAAAAGTTTCATTTTTTTTAGCAATTTACAGTTGTTTGAATTTCATCAAGAAAAGTAAATGCCGATCCAATGACATTTAATATGCAGAAACCGATGAGGAGTTATTTTATGTCATATATTTTTTGCTCTATTAATGTAAAATGCGTTTTATTATATTCAAAGCATGATAGTATCGCTTAAAAAATTATCAGAGTAAAATTTTATTTTCTCTGTTATGCAAAAGTTACATTTATATTCTGTGTCGCTTATTATTACTTTTTACAAATTGAGTTACATATATATATCTAAAAATTTAAAGAGAAGTATCTGTGTATCTGAGCTCGGGTACTCACGCTACTAATCGCAAAGCTACAGAACTTTGTAGAAGGGCACCTGGGACCTCACAAAGAATTTTTTGAATTTAATTTATTTTTTTAATTAATATCGGACTCTTTTTTTTTTTTTTTTTTTCGAATTTAAATACTGGTTTTTATGTTTCACATTGTAAAATTTGTTCTTTCATTTCAATCGTCTGCGTATCTTAGCAACAGCAATTATTCTATTTATTAGTTATTTATTTAATTCATTCATCTAATGTAGAAATCTTTATATATGCATCATAGGACCAAAAATCCTAAAGGACCCAAAATCCGGAACGTTTTGAAATTCCAATCATTTCCGCACTGAACAATCTGGGGAGAAAATGGAGTAGGGGGGAAAAATAAGTTTCCAGCAAATTACGGTAACTTAATTCAGTTTTTTAAAACCTTAAATTCATTCCTTTTCAATTTTTTTTTATTATTATTATTAATCTACGAATTAATGATCAGCCTATTTTTTTCTTTTTCTGTGTTTATCTTCAAAGGTACAGAAATGCGATATTTTCACTGTAATGGGAAAGATGTTCCTATTTTATTTATTTCTTTATTTCTTTATGTTATTAACCACCATAGTTGTATAATAATTAAAGTTTTTGACTGTCGTTCACATAGTAAAAAAATATATTGGATTATGTCAATAACTATTTCTTTTGTGTTTTGCTATAAGGGTTGGATTAAACTTTTAAAAATGTCTGGTAAGTCGATATATATATATGTATACATATATATATATTCTTTCATTAATTAATTTATTATTATTATTATTATTATTATTTTCTTTTGAAAAGTTTCTAAAATCCGGAAAATTCCGAAATCCCGAATGGCTTCGGTCCTATACTGTATATACTATATATATATATATATATATATATATATATTGTGACTGCAGTACTGGTTAATTTTGCAAAATTAACTTTTAGATTTTTCATAGTTCGCAGAATTAAGATATTACTTATTTGTGTTTCAAAAGCTTGGACGCTTCCTGTTCTATTTTTAGCGTCATCATAAACACTTTACAGAAAATATTCAGTTTCGATAAATCATATTCCAAGTTCCAATATTCAATTAAAACTTTTAGTTTTTTTAATAATTTAACCCAGAAAACTTTCTGAATTCTTCCCTTATAAATTATAAAATATGGACGATTTAGTCGTTGTTGATATCTGGAAAAAGCTCTTTTAGTTCTAGTACAAGCATCGTTATGATGTTTATTTTACATGTTCAGTGTCATGTAGCTCGATTCGTGGGTTAAACAGTCTGTACTCCACAGAGATGTCCACCGATCGGAGAGCGCAGTGCCCCTCTCTTTCGATGTTTATGGCCTTAAAAGTCGACTGTTTCCGCCCAGAAAGAAGTGACCCCGCTATTCTGACGAAAGAGGAAGCTAAAAATTGCAGTAACGAGAAAAATTTGATATGCAGCATTTCTCGTATGGCTGTGAAAGCTCCGCCCTTTGATTTATTCAGATAGAAGCCTGTCTAATAAACATTTCCTACTGCAAGCTTGCTTCGGAAGTATACAGTTTCTTACTTATCTCGGTATGCACACTAATTGATAGGAGTACTTGTTTAAAAATATAGAAAGGGGAAGAAAATCTTCCTGTCAATGAATAAAATCCATTCAATAACTCGATTTCTTTGAAGATTTTTTAATCTATAAAATTTTTAAAAGTATTGTTAATTGCGCTTTCGCTATACAATATTTGTCTGATTGTTGAAAATTTTACATTAAGACCACATTTTCTTAATTTCTGCATTTTTCACATTTACAGTTTGTCATTTTTCTATTGGTCAATCTCTCCATATTCCTCGTAATTCTACTTCTTCATCAGAATTCGATTACATTTCTATATATATGAACACTCCTCTCTTATTTCTTTATGAATTGAAGGAGATGTGCTAAATATTATTAAGACAGCTGTCTGCTTTTCAAAAATTTTGCTTTGGCGTTCAAGACAGTGTTTCCAGACTTTGGACTTTTTCATTCAGCAGTCACCAATAATTTTGAGAAGTGATATTTGACATATATAAAACACAAATCGAATCGAGGAATCGTGTATGTACTTTAAATGTGTATTAAACGTATGTCAAATATCACATCTCAAAATTATTCGTAATTATTGAATAAAAAAGTCAAAAAGTCTGGCAACACTGGTTCAAGACGTTATAGACTTCCTTTGTTTTAACACTTTCGTAACCGCGTGATTACCTTTTCGATAGTAAGGTCTGCCTGTCGACGTTATTCTTCCCAGTTATATTTCAGAACAAAATTTTCTGTATTCACATTTATATTACAAATGGATATACATTATAATTTTACTACTCAAAGTATTTGTATCAATAGTATATTGATTGTACAAATACAGAGGTCGTACTCCCCGCCCTTGCAACAATCTCTACCCTGTATAGTCATGGAACAAAACTATAAATGTATCCAGAAGTACTTCTCAATAAAATTAGTGGTGGCAAAGAAGGTGGAAATTTCATATCTTTGAGAGTGTCCTGAAAAAAAAGGGCGTCAGTGTACACCCCTGCAAATAGGAATCGTGAGTATATTCTTAAGAAATAAGTAACATACGAATTGCGAAAGAAACGCCTACCGGAAGAGTTACAGGTTTTAAAGTGACGTGAATGAACATCAGCGGTCGCGAAAGTGTTAATAATTCAGCTCATAGTCTGCTTTAAATAGTTTCTTTAACACTTTCGCTACCGCATGTCTTTGTCTTTTTCACAGTAAATTCCGTCTGTGGGCGTTATTCTCCTCAGTTACAATATTTCAAAACAAATTTTCCGTATTCACTTTTATATTACAAATGAAAATACATTATAGTTATAGTCTTTCTAATCAAAACATTTATATCCATAGTATATTGATAGTAGAAATATGAGTATTTGGCATAATATATTTCTAAGAAATAAATAACAAACGAATTGCGAAAGGAACGCCCACTGGTGAAGTTAGAGATTTTCAAATGACGTGAATCCACGTCAGTGCTCAGGAAAGTGCTAAGTGTATGTTATGGCGCTCCGTTGCATGAACTGCTTACATTTTGGTTTTTCTAGTACTTGTAGTTTTTTACAAGAACACAAAAAAAGAAATTCCTCATGATTATGGCCTGTAGATTTTAGGCCCTTGCTAGATTTTTCGACTTTTTTTTTATTCAATAGTAGCAAAAACGGGCGACATTACTATAGGCTGCAGTATTTTTAAATTGCGATAGCCTTTAAACACCTTATTCGAATAAGCAGAAAACTTAAAGATATACTGGCTTAAGGTCACACATTTCGTATAAATTTTGATGGTTGTGAGAAATACAACTTTTTTTTTACAGTGACATAAATCCTTATCTTTATGGTAAAAAATTCAAATTATTTAAAGTGCGAAAACATATAAACGCATTATCCAACGGAGCAAAAAATTGGTATGATAGTTATAGTTCACTATCCCAGGATATCTATAAATTTTAACCTCTTAACAGTGACATATTTTCCGAAGACACGCCCATAAAACCCTCATTTTTGTCTAATTAAAAAATAATAGTTTGAAAATAAATGTATCAATAGTATATATATTTATTCTGTAGATATTTTCAAATACATTATACGTAGTTTGGTACTGGCTAGTGCTTTCATGTACCCTCAAATATTAAAGGAAAAATACACGTGGGGCGTGGTCTCAGTCCGTGAATATCAAGGGGGCGAGAAGGAACGGGTTAATGAGACTGTACTTAAAGTTCTTCTACGTAAATCAAAGACGAAATTCATTACTATTATCACAGCGGCTGAGCGGTTCTGCGCTCAAAGCTGGTAGACGTGAGGTGCCGGGTTCGATCCCCGGTCGCGCTCGTCGGCCTAGCCGTTCGGAGTTTTCCGTGGTTTCCTCCGAAACTTGCGTAAATACGGGCTAGGACCCCTTAGAAAGACCTCCACGGAAGGCACTCCCCCTCAGGCCTAGGACCCCAGCGTTGTCAATCGGCCTTAATCCCTAACACCAACACCAACACCATTACTATTATCAATAGAGTGAAATTATTTGTAGTGCAATAGCGTAAAAACTCTTGTACATTGGTTCTCATGTTAAAGATTATTACTGAAAAAACTATGCAGATTTATATAAGTGTAGAACTTTTTTTTTTTTTTTTTTTTTTTTTTTTTAACTAGTACAAAGTAGAATATTTATATACTATGATCTATGGCCTAAATCAAATTATCCATGTTACGCTCTATTAAACGACATACATGTTGAGAAAAAAAAAATGTTTAAACGTACTGTTATCATTTTCTCTTTTTGTGTGTGTGTGTGTGTTTTATTTAACGAATTTTCTTATTGAAATTTATTTAAAAAAACATTATTTATTTAATGTTTGGAAAACCGAGTGGAGTCGCTACAGATTTTTGTAATGTACCAGATCTTATCAAATAAAATAGAGAGATATTGTTTTGACCGCCAGTACAAATTTTACCTACTCTCCCCATTTCTTATAAAATCGATGAAAAATATTATTACATAACTGCCTTTTTCTTTTCTTTTTTCTGCTATTTTCTGTGAGTGAAAATATTAATCTTATTTAAGGGCCCGCTTCACTCACCGTTGCCGGAATATGAAGCTGTTGTTTTTCTATGGGAAATCTTCTTTACTTATAACTCGTTAACTAATACATATTTTTAAATTCTTCTTTCATATTCAGAATATTACCAACTGTTAAACTGAGGGACCTTTCTTAAAAACAATTAATTATTATTTTTGTTTTAATTTTTAATATTTTGTTTTGAAATTGCAAAATAAAAAATTCAACTTATTGAAAATTCGTATTTTACAGCTTAAAGAAAAAAAAAAAAAAAAAAAAAAAAAAAAAGCCATTTTTCGAAAAGCTCTGTCAATTTAACAAATGGGAATTTCCTGAATGTGAGAACATAATTTAAAAATATGTATTAGTTAATGAGTTAGAGCAAAGAAAATTTCCCATAGAATAGCATTGGTTCGGGTTTCCAGTGATGGTAAATGAAGAGGTTCGTTAATCATAAAAAAACAGTAAAAAATATATAAATAATTCCTCATACATAAATAATGGTTTCTGGTGTATAAAATGGTTTATAAGTTTTTCTGGTTATAAAATTTCTGGTACTGAAAAGATGTACAAGTTGGCAGCTATTCGTAAATAATAGTCATTGCAATTAAGAAGCTGACATGCCGTTTACAGCACCTTTGACTATGGCAGACACATTGTTGTCAATATGCCTCTAAAAATCCAAATTAAACTAGTAAACTTTTTGTGTTTTACTTTACCTTAACTATATATATATAAGGTAGAAAAAATATTGTTTTTGTGTCAAACTTTCAAAATAGAATTATTGTTATTTTTACACTTTTTAAGGTTCCCTGAATCCAAAAACATGATTCTAGTGGTTGGTCTGTGTGTATATTTGTGTGTATATCTGTGTTTCTGTTATCAACATATCTCACGAACAAATAACAATAGGAAGATCTGACTCGGTATCCAAAATCTGTATCATATAGGGATGCTACATTAAGTTTTCCGTTGAGATCAATTAAATAGTCCATGTACAGGGGCAACCAAAAAATTTAAATACATTACATCTATATTCGAATTGCAGGTAAGTAGTGTTTCGTTTATAAGCTGTACTAAACCAAATGAAATGATTGTATATATTTTATATGTGTAAAAGTATATATTCATGTAATATGTGGTATGAAAATCCTTCACTGTTCATTTATAGAGCTACATAAAAGATTAGAATATAGTGGGACAATTCTAGAAAGTTAATGGAAGTGGAATTCAGGTTGTGCTGCGTGTTTTTAATATAGGATTATATCTTTGTGCACAATGCGGTATGTACATATTTTTTTTTAAATATACAGGCTTGCACATAATTAACCCCTTAACTGTTTCTTTTCTTTTTTCCTTTTTTTTTTTTTTTTCATTTTTTATTTCAACTCAGACCAATATTACTAATTGATAATATTTGTGATACATAACATTTGAATATATTGCTGATTTGGAACGTCCCCCCTAAAACAAGTCAAATTAAAAAAAAATTCTTCACCAAAAGGCCGGTATATCACAGTATAACGTGGAAACAAAAACAGCTACTGAGGAATCTCAAAAAGGCCTTAGTACATTGTAATTTCATTGCTACACCTGCGGTGATTTCCTGAAACTTTTTCCAAGATGATATTCATAACGACATCACTCAGAAACTTTCATGATTGAAAGTAAAGTATTATCAAAAAAATGAAAAGAAAGAACACCCCCTCTCCCACAATTAAAATTGTCATCCGAAGACTCCCAGTTGAAACTACTCAGTTAGATATTGAGATTGCTCAAATTTGAATTATAACGTTATAAAAATTAATCAGTTAGTTAGTTTTAAAAGTAAGAAACCCTTTTTCTCTTCCAAATCCAGTTAAATAACTCCGAGGATAGAAAATCAATTTTTCAATTCGATAAAATTTTGTAATACAAAATCCAAATTGAACATTATAAAAACCCAACTCGAACACTTTAATGTTATCGGTGTCAGATATATTTTGACACTACTAAAAATTGTCAAATGAAAGTAAGATGCATTCGATGCTCTGATCCCTCTAAAGATTGCCCCCCTTGGAAAGGAAAAATTAATTAATCCTGTTTGCTGTTATTGCGGAGGGAATCATTTAGCTAACTACAGAGGATGTCCCAAACTTCCGGAAATTAAAAATAAGTCTCGTATAACAAAATCCACTCTCCCTGAAAAACGAAACTACCTCAACCAATCCGAATTTCCCTCACTCTTCCAGGCCACGCCCTCTGAATAAAAATGTGATACATACTCCGATGTACTGAAACCCAACCCCATCCAGGAACTTTTAGATATCCTCAATGAAATCGTGGCTGGATTTAATGTCAAAAACTTTAATGAACTAATTGTTATACTTGCAGTCGCACGTAATAAAAGGAAAAATACTGAGAATAAATACCATTAATAAGCTAGCCTGGGAGGCCTTTGGAAATCAGGTTACTTACTGATCTTCCTTATTTTTTTTTTTTCAGGTACTCTGAAATTGCAATGCTTATGTTTTTTTTTTTTTTTTTTTTTTTAATTAACATTCCGATTGGTGACCTTTTACAGTTTTTTTTTTTTTTTTTAATCCTTTCATCTGGTATTTCTATTTAATTCTTTTTCCATATTTCATCGCTGAGGATTGAGGTCATTAAAAAAACCCCGGTACTCGGCATGCATTCAGCTCTCGAAGTATCATTGATGATTTGTCGAAAATTAATCAAAAGAAGTACTTTGAAAAAATATCGGTCTCAGATTGTACAAGCTGCGACGTAAATAATGCTCGTATGCTGTACGGGCAAAGCATTTAAGAGGTTAAGCGAAAACATTCTTTTTTATTGAATGCAATTAGTGAAATTGCTTTACCATAAGGTACTATGTCCAGGAAACCTGTTCAGGAATTAAAATTATTTCGTCGTGCAAAGATGATAAATAAAGTATTTTTTGAGATAGATATTCGTCGTTTGTTTTTTGTATATTTGTACATTTTTAAGTTCCCTGTGTACTGTAGTCAAATTTTTATAAGCCCAATGTAAAATATAATTAGCAGTTCTATGTTGATCCCCATAACTAAGTAATTTACTAAAATATTTCACAAGACTAAGTTCTCTTCTCATATTTAGTCGCAAAATGTGAGCCTCAAATAACACTATTTCGCTAGGGCAGAAGTGACGTAAACCAGTAATAATGCGCCCTGCACACTGCTGAACACGATCAAGTTTTTGAAGATTAGAAGCTGATGCGCTGGAATAAATCTGTAGTCCATACTCTAAAACAGGTCTCACCAAAGAGATGTGCGTTGTCCTGAGGGTAGTCGCATCAGCACCCCAGTCACGGCCAGAAATATATTTGAGGATATTGGGTCGCTTTCTACTTTTGTCCACCAAGGCATTAATAAATTTGCTACAAGCAAATTCTCTGTCCAATGCAAAGCCCAGATACCTAGGATGCTTTTCATAAGAGAGAGGGACACCTCTCAGAAATAACTGGGGGTGGTAGGATAAATGTTTAGTCGTGGGGAAAAAGCTCGTCACTGACTTGGAAACAAAAAAATCATAGTTTTTAAATAATAGAAGATTCACCTGTCCTCAATAAATACCCAAATTAAATGACCGGGGTATGATCTGTCTGCAGGGAGTGGGAACCTGGACCGGATGCAGGTGCGGAAGAAAAAATAGCTGCCGTAAGAAGCGGGTGCCCAAAGCAAGGTTTAAAGTGATTTCAATGTAGGTAATTTTCGTTTAGTTTCTATTTATAATGTGATATAAAATATATATAATGATTCAATTCCTTTGAAAATTTATTTAAATATAGTAGTCAACGAAGCGATCGTAACCATGTAGTAAATAAGAAATAACAATTAAAAATTGCTTTTATGTCTTAAAATCAATAACATTAATCACTGCAACTTAAAAAAAAAAAAAAAAAAAAAGGTTGTAATGATTAAACGTATATGGCGTTGCTTTCTAGCTTCATTTTATTTGACTGCAATGTCTTAAATGTTTTTTTGTGACTGAAGTACTGGTTAATTTTACAAAATTATCTTTTAGATGTCTTATAGTTCGTAGAATTAAGATATTACTTACTTGAGTTTCAAAAGCTTGGGCGCTTCATATTCTATTTTTAGCGTCATCATAAATACTTTACAGTAAGTTAATAAAACATATTCTAAATTCTAATATTTAATTTAAAAATTTTTGTTGTTTTAATAATTCAAACCAGAAAATTGTTTGAATTTCTTACTTATAATGAGTAAAATATGTACATATTAGAGTATTATTATTTTCCATTTGTTACCCTAATTCAAGTAAAAGCATCGTTTAGATGCTGTTTTCGCATAATGTGAGTAAATCTTCAAAGCGCGTACAATTGCAAGCGGCATAGCTGTTATGGAGATAGATGTCTTCCGAATTTCCGCCATTACTTGCGGCAAATGTAAAATAAATGCTCATATCTCTGTTATTTAACCGTTTGACTGCTGAAGCATTTTCTGAAATACATCCTTAAACTGCTATGGCTATTTCAGGCGTCAATAAAAGTTTTTCCGGTGTGAATATTTAATTTTAGTTTACTAAATAATTCGAAACCCGATCATGCCAACTGGAAAACCACGCCTTGCAGCAAAAAATTTAAAAAATCCAAGTAAGCAGAAAGTGAAAGAAAATGTATAAATGTGTATTTTTATGCCTAAATTATTTATCCTCGATAGCTCTTTCTACAAAAATAAAATATGAAATTTTCTAATGATCTATAAAAACACACCTTATTAATGAAAACCACGCCTTACTGTAGCGTTTGTAAAAGGCCAATTTAAGTATCATTAAAGGATGAATAAAAACAAAAAACGTGTTTTACCATTAATAATTGTTCACACACAATGTTTTACGAAAATTTTGGATCAGTGAAAAAATCCAATTTTGTTTTTCAAATATGCAATTCAGCGTAGTGAAGGGGGTATTTTGATAAAATTTTATCGAGACTCCGCACATTCTTATTTTTTTCCAACTTATTTCACAAATATAATTATATATATTTTAAAAATGATGAAACGAGCGTCGTAATATTGTATGCTTCAAAAATCATGTTAGATAGTTCTCTTTCGAAAGAAATACATTTAATTGATTTCAGTTATTAGAGTATTGACGTTGTTTTCTGGTAATATTTTTTGAGCATTAAAAAAAATAAAAAAATAAAATAAAACATAATCACTCATACAATTGTCAGTTAATTTATTAATTCTTTTTATGTTTTACAAATAAATAATGAAATAAAGAATTTTATTAAATAAATAAACAAATATATAATATATATATATATATATACAGAGCTGCCAACCTAATCCGAGTAATTGTTAGTACCGCCCATTTTTCAACACCACTTAATTTTTAGAGTATTTGTTTTCGTAATTATCGTAAATATATTTGAAGAAAATTACCCTATTTAAGTGGTGTAGAAAAATGGGCGGTACTAACAATTTGCCAGATTAGGGTAGCAGCTCGGTATTATATATAAAAAAAATTTACTTCTTGTAAAAGAGAATAATGAAGAGATAATGTTTACCAACTGTATTTTGGTTCTGAATGGTTGATTTTATTTACGTAAAAAAATTAAATTAAAATTCCGGTGATATCTGATTTGTACCTCTCGCAGCTCGATACGCTGCTTAGCAGTTTTCGAGACTGAACATTGCAGCGCTATTGCGCTGCTTAGCAGTTTAACGGTTAATATGCCTTCGTCACAGAAATTCACTCACAAATTGTACTGGGTCTATTTGAACATATCATAAAGTTACAGATCATTTCGTTCACTTAATGATACAGGGTGATCACAAACATTATTGATTTTGCTCAATTTGTTACCGGTCCCCTAAATGTTGTCTTGGACCATTCTTCACTGAAAACCACGAGGAAGAGCCAATTTTTTAAATACCCAATGTTTGAAAACATTTCATTGAGAGGTAAGTTTTTAAATTGAGAAAAAAAAAATTGGCGATATATATTTTTTTTTCTGACAAGGATGACCGAAATCAAATCTATTCCGCTGCAACATATTAGTATCTTATATCAGATACTTTATTTAGACATTTGAAAACAAATTTGACTTCAAATTATGATAGAATATTTATCATTTTCCTTTTAATTAGTATATTAGTTGGATATTTATTGTGTAAATATCATCCTTTGAAATGAAATGTTTGTGTTTTCAATAGAATATGGAAGTTTGCCAATTTTTTTCTGGTGTTTTGAAATTAAAAATTCAAATTTTGTCAATTTCACAACAAAAACAAAAACATTAAATCATTAAATTCATTAAATTCGTGAAACAAGAAGAAAAATTATAACTAAATTAATTAAAAACCTTACATTCTTCTTTAGTTGAGCCTTAGCACTTACGGGAAGGGGCCCCTCCTATAATCAGAGGCAGCACGCTGGTGGCTTGCTCAGTTGTGTTGATACATTTGACTTGCTTTCTTGCAGTCTCGATGGTCCTACACCAGTTACGGTTAATTTCCTGTGCTGGGTCGTTGCCATTACAGGTAAGTGGATTTAATAAAATTTCGATTGTTTCGCGATTCGCGGCGTATATTGAGTTATTGTAATCTGCTAATTTACGAGTTTTGTTGAAGTTTATATTGATGGGTTCGGTCGCGTTTGTCTTGGTGAGCGCGGTGGTTATTTTTCCAAATTTAATGTCTGTAGAATGTTCTTTAATACGGTTTTTTATTTTACGTTAGGTCATGCCTATGTAGTAACCGGTTTCATTGTTTATTTTGGAGTAAGGAATACTATAAATTCCGGAGGTTTCTAAGGGATCTATTTTGTCTTTTTCGTTTCTGATTGTTTGGTAAATAATTTTATTTGGTTTGATTGGGATTTTTATATTAATTTTGTTGGCTGCATTTTTGATTTTTTGGGAAATTCCACGGTCGTACGTAATGGCGGGAGTGAATTTTTGTTTTGGATTTTGGAAGTTGTTTATAGTATTGAGTTTTTTTATTCTTTTCCGGTATAGTTTGTTAATTAAGTCTTTTTTGTAACCTGCTTTAGTAGTCAATTTTCTGATGATATTGAGTTCTTTGTTTAATAAATTTTTATTAGAGCAAACGGTGATGGCGCGATTGATATAGGATTGGATAATATTTATTTTACATTGATAGGGGGTTTTACTATTGCAATGAATTATTTCAGTACTACTATTTGGTTTACGGTAAACGGTTGTTTCTAGGGTAAGATTATTGGTTTTAATTATACTGACATCAAGGTAATTAAGAATATTATTATTTTCAATTTCATGGGTAAATTGGATATTATTATCGTGTGTATTTAATCTTTCAAGAATTGCCGGGATATTATATTGAGGGTTGATAATTGCAAATACGTCCTCGACGTATCTGAACCAGCAGAATATTTCTTTGTTAAACGTTTCTAGTATAGAATCTTCTAAAATTCGCAATTTTAATTCCGCTACAGTACCCGATATACGGGATCCCATAGGCACGCCTTTCTGTTGTTTATAAAATATGTCATTGAAACGATAATAATTTTCTCTTAGAACTAAGTTACTAGCAGTGATTAAAGTATTGACAATTTCTGGGTCTTTATATTTATTTTTGATTTTTAAATTAATTATTTCAGAGATTTCATCTAAGTCAATTGATGGATATAAGTTAACTACATCAAAGCTTACAAGAGTTTGATTCTGGTTGATTTTGATATAAAAAAATGAAAACTAATAATATTAACAGTGAAGATCGAAAAACACTAATGAATCTAAAAAATAATGAAAATATAACTTGTTTGTTAACTGACAAAACCAGAAAATTAGTTATTATGAATAAATCTTACTATATTAATAAAATGGAAAAAACTATTCAGGAAATAGGTTCGGAAAAACTAAAAAATGACCCTAACAATAAACTAAACGATAACATTAAAAAACTTATAAAAGAAGGTAAATGGCCGGATAATAAACCCCCCTTTTACAATAACCACGCATCTAATACTCCCAGAATCTACGGTAGATACAAAGACCATAAAAATCCTCCTACTATGCGACCCATTGTAAGTAAATGTGAAGGCCCAGGCTATTTCCTATAAAAACATATGGATAAAATTTATAATTCCATTCTCCCCCTTTCAGAAAACAGTTTACATTCAACCGAAGACTTTATCAAAAAACTCCGCGATATCAAAATCAACCAGAATCAAACTCTTGTAAGCTTCGATGTAGTTAACTTATGTCCATCAATTGACTTAGATGAAATCTCTGAAATAATTAATTTAAAAATCAAAAATAAATATAAAGACCCAGAAATTGTCAATACTCTAATCGCTGCTAGTAACTTAGTTCTAAGAGAAAATTATTATCGTTTCAATGACATATTTTATAAACAACAAAAAGGCGTGCCTATGGGATCCCTTATATCGGGTACTGTAGCGGAATTAAAATTGCGAATTTTAGAAGATTCTATACTAGAAACGTTTAACAAAGAAATAGTCTGCTGGTTCAGATACGTCGATGACGTATTTGCAATTATCAACCATCAATATAATATCCCGGCAATTCTTGAAATATTAAATACACTCGATAATAATATCCAATCTACCCATGAAATTGAAAATAATAATATTCTTAATTACCTTGATGTCAGTATAATTAAAACCAATAGTCTTACCCTAGAAACAACCGTTTACCGTAAACCAAATAGTAGTACTGAAATAATTCATTGCAATAGTAAAACCCCCTACCAATATAAAATAAATACTATCCAATCCTATATCAATCGCGCAATCACCGTTTGCTCTAATAAAAATTTATTAAACAAAGAACTCAATATCATCAGAAAATTGACTACTAAAGCAGGTTACAAAAAAGACTTAATTAACAAACTATACCGGAAAAGAATCAAAAAACTCAATACTATAAACAACTTCCAAAATCCAAAACAAAAATTCACTGCCGCCATTACGTACGACCGTGGAATTTCCCAAAAAATCAAAAATGCAGCCAACAAAATTAATATAAAAATCCCAATCAAAACAAATAAAAATATTTACCAAACAATTAGAAACGAAAAAGACAAAATAGATCCCTTAGAAACCTCCGGAATTTATAGTATTCCTTACTCCAAAATAAACAATGAAACCGATTACTACATAGGCATGACCAAACGTAAAATAAAAAACCGTATTAAGGAACATTCCACAGACATTAAATTTGGAAAAATAACCACCGCGCTCACCAAGACAAACGCGACCGAACCCATCAATATAAACTTCAACGAAACTCGTAAATTAGCAGATTACAACAACGCAATATACGCCGCGAATCGCGAAACAATTGAAATTTTATTAAATCCACTTACCTGTAATGGCAACGACCCAGCACAGGAAATTAACCGTAACTGGTGTAAGACCATCGAGACTGCAAGAAAGCAAGTCAAATGTGTCAACACAACTGAGCAAGCCACCAGCGTTCTGCCTCTGATGATGGGAGGGGCCCTTTCCCGAAAGTGCTAAGGCTCAACTCAAGAAGAATGTAAGGATTTTAATTAATTTAGACATTAAATTCATTTTTTTACTTATTTTTATTTCATATTATTTCACGCGCACTTTTTTTTCCTAATTCAAAATTATTTAAAAAAAACTTTTTCGATATCGCTTTTAACGATACTGATTATTATTAATTTTCTTTTCTTTTTCGTTCAATAATAATAATAATAAAAATAAAAAGATTTTGATGAAATTCTTGCAAAAGCAGAATTTAGTTTAAGACGGAGGACTATTAGTTTTTTTTTCTTCCCGATTATAACATCGCTTTCAAATTATTCAATTATATTTTCGATAAATTTTAGATTTCGATAAATGTCCAACTATCGAAAAATGATTTCGACAAATGTCCAACTATCGAAAACGACAACGCAAAAATCCCAGGTTATGAGACAAATAGGCTCTCAGTCCTAAAAAGAAGTCACACTTTAGGGTTATCAGAAAGAAGATTTGTGCCATGGCGTATTCAGTTTTGTTTACATATTTACGATGTTCTGTTCTATTCGTTGCTAAACGCTAATATGTGATAAAAGTGTTCTGCTCTACACGTGCAAGTTTTGTTTCCCCTGTCACTTTATTTAAATTATTTCACTTTCTATAAATGTGTAATTTCATTTTCATTTAATGAAGATAATCTGCTGCTTTTTTTTTTTTCAATTTTGTGTTATTGAATTCAAAATACGAGTTTCGTGACTGATTTTAAGTATAAATAAAGTGCTTTATTGACATTCGTTATATTCCATTCTACAGCACTCATAGTTCTACCTATACCTCAAAGGTATATTAATTTTCCAAAAAGATTTTAGTTTAATTATTTAAGAAAGTAATTGTAATAATGTAATTTCGTATGAACTATTTAATATGCATAATTTGAATGATATGTGTATTTTTTCCCTTGATGTATTAGAACTGTTATTGTAAAAATTCCTTATCTTTGTTTTAAATAAATTCTTCAACAAATTTTCACTGTGTTTTGATACATTTGTTTCTAAAAACTTTTTTTTTTTTTTTTTTTTTTTTTTTTTAAGATATTTTTTTTTTTTTTGTTGTGGTATTTAACATTCTTAAAGAAAAATTATAATGTAAATATTAGCATTAAAAAGATTTAATAATTTCTGACAAGAGTGAATTCGGCTCAATATTCCTTTCTTTTTTTTCCCATGGTATTTTTAGATTTCATGTTCAATCTCATGCTTTTTAAAATATTGAATAATAGTCTCTTAATTTAATTTTTTTTTATTTGTAAGTTAATGTAATGTTTAAAAACGAAAAACGTAACATATAATGCTACATTCTATTCTTCTTGTCAATACTGCAGCTAATGCTGAGTTGAAAAATATTTTTAGTTTAAAGAAATTAATTTGTTTTTATTATTTTGGGTTCACTTCTTGAAAACCAAAACGGGAGTAAGTGGGACTTATTCAAAAGATACAAACCAGCTTCTTGTCTCCAAATGTGCATTTCTGTTTTCTTTCTTTTTTTCTTTTTAACTGCCTTGGTTGAGATTGCTTTCTCTTGTTTATGCTATTTAGTCTTAGTTTTTGATACTGTATCATGAGAAATATTAAATATGTTGAAAAACATGACTCGAATTATAGGCATGAGGGGGTAAAAAAAGAAAAAAAAAAAGTAGTAGTTCTTGTCCTAAAATTTTGCAAATAATTGCTTTCTCGAGGTTAAATCTTGCTTTTACCCTGTATTGTATTGTACATTTTTGTATTATTTTTTTATGTTAGTATAATACCTCACTTTACTATTCTTAAAAAAAAAAAATTAAATTAAGAACAGAATAATTAAAATTAAGAACAATATATATAATTTTTTTTATATTTGGTAGAGGTATGTATGGTCTTTGAGTCAAATTTTCGAAATTGAAATTTGTTATATTTACACGTTTTGAGATCCCCTGAATCTGAAAAACATGGTTTTTAGTGGTTGGTCTGTGAGTGTGTATGATGTATCAATTATCAGTATATCTCACAAACAAGCTATAGCAGGAAGTCAATACTCGGTATTCTAATCTGCATCATATAGTGTTGCAGAACTAAACCTTTCGTTGAAATCAAGCAAGTGGTTTATGTACAGTACAAGAACGTCCAAAAGAATTTAAATACATTACGTGTATGGGGGGGGGGGGGGAATTGCAGCTAAGAATACTTTAAGATCTATGGGCTGCCTTAAACAAGACAGAATGAATTTTTTTTTTTTTTTTTTTTTTTTTTTAGGACTGAGGGCCTATTAGTCTCAATCTGGGATCTTTGCGTTGTCGATTTCGATAGTTGGACATTAGTCGAAATCTAAAATTTATCGAAAATATAATTGAATAATTTGAAAGCGATGTTATAATTTGAAAAAAGTAAAGAAAAAAAAACTAATAGTCCTCCGTCCTAACTAAATTCTGCTTTTTCCAGAATTTCATCAAAATCTTTTTATTATTATTATTATTATTATTATTGAAAGAAAAAGAAAAGAAAATTAATAATAATCAGTATCGTTACAAGCGATATCGAAAAAGTTTTTTTTAATAATTTTGAATTAGGAAATAAAAAGTGCGCGTGAAATAATATGAAATAAAAATAAGTAAAAAAATGAATTTAATGATTTAATGTTTTTGTTTTTCGGGGGCTGCTCATGCAGATAAAAAATGCGTATTAAAACGAGTCGATGAAAAAAGCGAAATAAGTATTGAGTTATATTATGATAAATACGATATATAATATGATACGATATATTAGATCTACCGTCCAGGGTTAGTAGGCATTTTCGTTGAAAGAAATAGTTTGTTCGTTCGGTGCAACTTGCACATTAGTCCCGTGAGGTACAACTTTCACATTAGTCCCTTGAAGTACAACTTTCACTTTAGTCCCGTTTTTTTTTTTTTTTTTTTGAATACTGATTTTTTTTTTTTTTTTTAAATATGCGAAAATCATTTTTGGATAGATTGTGGTATGGAAATCGTTCATCTTTCATTTACAGGGCTATCCTATGTATTTGGATATATTGGGGGCTATAGATGGAAACTGCTGGAAGTGTATTTAATTTTGTGATACGTAATTTTATATAAAACTAAGTTTAAGTACACAATGGGATGTGCATATACGACTTTATAGACAATATACAGGGCTATCCAAAATTAAGCTTAACGTTCTTTTCTATTGAATATAATTGACAGAAGTGTTTTGCTATATTTTACAATGTTGACGAATATTGCTCTGGAATGAAAATAATTTTTTCATATCCATACTATATACAAAATATTTTTTTATGTTTTATTTTTAACTCTGATTTTTGAATAATGTCATGTTTTGAGGTTCCCTGAATACGAAAAGTCCAATTTTTAGTGGTTGATCAGTACGTATATCTGATATTAGCATAACTTAAAAAAAAAAAAAAAAACAGCAGGAAATTCAAATTTGGTATTTTGAAGTTTAAATTACATTACCACTTGAAAAAATTGATCAAGCTTGAGAAGTTTAAAGGCAAATTAATTATAGCCTTGATTTTTTTTTTTTTTTTTTTTAATAAATGAAGGCACTATAATTGAACAGGGGTTGAATCACACAGAATTATTTCTCAAATAAAACTGTTCTTAAACTTATTTTAGATTATTTTTTTAAGTAGATACAACTATTATCTCACCTTATTGATCTTATGATGTAATATGCAAACTATCTTCATGGCACTGAAATTCGGGGCAAGAGAAACTTACGAGAGTAACACACCACATTATTTTCCTTGTTTAACAAAACGATGCCTTCAATATGCATTTTAAAGTATCTATAGCATTTCCTCAAAACATTCAGCATTATTTATTCAGTTATATTTATGATCTGATGTGCAAGAAATATTTAAATTTAAAACTTCTTCACAGATGATAAAGCCAATACAAGCATTACTGGTTTCGAAAGGACTTACCCTTTCTTCTTCAGGTGAAAAAATGTCTGTTACTACTATGGAGGCAAAAGCAAAAGCAGTTTTGTATTGCAAAAGCAGTCTTGTTACTAAGAGGGAGGGGGTCGGGGTTAGTCTAACCAGCTATGGGAAAAGATGAGTAGGAGGTAGATCCTAATTCTAGACATGGGCAGTTTAGTATTAGCAGTTGTACTAATAATAATTTTATGTTGGGAAGATATTGACTCAACATTAGATGCGAAACTGAAGCATTTTCGTAATACTGCTTAATTATTGAAGTCTAAATTCCCTATACAATCACACTTGGGATATTGGAAATTTCCACTTTCTCAAGGATTCCCAATATATAATATATTCGTTGGTACACTTTGGTATGCTGGAAGGGTTCGCACTAAACCCTGCATGAAGTTTAATTTTACCCGAACCCGAATTGGTCGGTTTGACTAAATTTGCTGGTTAACTGATTTATATTTCGTACGGGCCGAGTTGATTGAATTATTATTTTTACTACTGGTCAGGTTTAGTTTTTAAAGTGTCGGACTGACTTGAAAACATCTTTTAAAAATATTTTTATTATAATAAGCAGAAATTTGTTTGATAAAATATAACTGTGCAGCTGATGTAATTAAATATAAGGTACACAAATTATTTAAATAAATTTAACATTTTTAATGGGCAAAAGCATTTAATAAAGAAACATAAAATTTTTATTATTTTTTAATAATAAGCATTAAACAGTAAACTGCAAATTGCAAACACTAAACTCAACGCCCATTTTTGTGCATTTAAAGAACAAAAGTCACATAAAGGATTAAAATTATTTTTAACCAATTTTTCAGATTTTTCAGATTTTTAAATTTTTAACTTAGTGAATTAGTATTTACATTTTTAATTCTTTTAAAGGATTTACCAGTGTTGTATGTGACAATTATGTAAATACAAAAATTCATTTTTTTTTTTCTTTATAACTTAAAAGTGATTTCACTTATTTTTAGATTACTACAAAATTTGTATTTAGATTTCGGCTTTCGGGTCGGTCTAGGACTACGTCCAAATAACTGGAATTATTTATTGTGTGTTAGTGTTGATTTTCGGGATCAAGTCGATAAAAAATTTATGTCTGTGTCGAATCAGGTAAAACTTGACAGATGCAGAACTCTAATTCGTACGCATCATCCTCCACTTATATATTTATATATATATTTAATTATTATTATTCAACAAGTATTTTATTATGGTAAATCTCATTCATTATTTATATACCTTTTAAAAATAAAAATGTCTTATAAGAGTAGAAGTAGTGGTAGAAAAATAATTGAAGAAAATTGTAATGACGTACGAACTGTGACCGGACATAGCGACATTTCAATTTATTGCAGATATCTTAAAATATTCATCCATTTCACAAACCATTTTGTTTTCTGTGAAATTTACTCTAACGTATAATTACGTTTAAATGGGAATAAAAGTATCCATCGAGTAATGTGATGTGAAAAATGGGCGGGTTTTAATAAATTAAAAATAATGAAATAACTTAAAATTTTGGCATGTCTATTTGTCTGGTACTTGAGTAGTACTAACCTGTAAATAATTGACATATTTAACTCATTGACATGTTTATTTTTCAACTGAAACAAGATTAAATATTACATTACATTCATCTAAACTACATTACTTGAATAATTCTATAAAATTTTTTTGTTAGTATTGTCTTAATTAAAACGTACAAAGGGCATTCCATAAAAACTGAGAGTAATTTTTTTACGTTGTGGCAACACTGAGAAACTAAAAAATAGAAGTGCAGGCGATTTTTTCAAACTGTTAACTGTACGTTTATACAAAATTCTAAACGAAGCAGACGATTTTAATTTCCTATTTCCGCGCTTGTTTAAAGAACTGTTTTATTTACCCTGCAGAAATGGAGATGGGTGATTCAGAGTTAAAAAACGAAATGCGTTGTGCCATAAAATTTTGATACCGTTTGGGCAAAACAGCTCCAGAAACAATTAAGTTAATGAAAGAAGCTTAAAAAGACAAATGTTTTGGTGAGTCTACGATTTTTAGATGGCATGGTGATTTCAAGAAAGGCCGTTTGTCTGCAGAACTGGCTCCTAGGCCTCGGCGACCAAAAAGTGTTGTGAATGATCGAAATGTTAACACTGTGTGGGTAATCCTTCAAGAAAATCGGCGAATGACATGTGAAGAGATAGCGGCATCAACAAACATTTCGAAAACGTCGATATTTCACGTTCTACGCAACAATTTACAGCTTCGCTATGTTTGTTTCAAATGGGTCTCTTATCACCTTACTGAAGAACAAATGAAAACAAGAATTCACCAATGTTGTGAATGAAAACAGATGCTTCAAAGTGATCCAAATCTCCCAAAGACTGTAATAACAGGTGATGAAACTTGGATGCATCATTATGATCCCCTTACCAAGTCCGCAACAAGTGTATGGAAACATACTGATTCTCCGCCTCCGAAAAAAATCCGACAAACCAAATCTGCTGGAAAGGTCATGATGATTAGTTTCTTTGATCATAAAGGTGTAATCTATCAGCATGCTGTGCCTCCAAAAATTACTGTGAATGGTGAATATTATGTTTCAGTTTTGAAAATTTTGCCACAACACATATCGAGAAAGTGTCATGAACTGGTAGGGCATTGGCCATTACATCACGAGAATGCTCGCCCGCATGTCGCTACTTCTGTTCAGCAATATCTTAGTAAATGAATACTAAAATCATGCCACATCCCCCTTAAAATCCAGATCTCGCACCATTCGATTTCTGGCTGTTTCCGACGTTGAAGGAGAAGCTCCGTGGCAGAAAATTTAATACAGATTCTGAAGCTATTTCAGCAGTGGAGGGTTCTTTGAAGCAGCTTCCAGAAAAGGGCTTCTCTACTTGTTTTGAAAAGTGGATTGAACGATGGGACCGTTGCATATCATCTCACGGAAGGTATTTTGAAAAAGAATGATGTATTTTTTGCAGGGATGGAACACGGGCGCAGTATTCATACCGGAATCTGTTTAAGAAATTTTACTACCTATAATATCGTTGATTTAAAAAGTAGGAAATTTTCTTACATTGATAGTGGTATGAATACTGCGCCCGTGTTCCATCCCTGTTTTTGCTGTAAATATGTTTCTTGATTTTTTATGATTTTACTCTCAGTTTTTATGGAATGCCCTTTGTATAATTAAATTTTATCCAAAAAATTACATTTGGGGAAATTTACTTTGAAATAATTTACAGTTAGGTTAAAACTCGATCATCATCGTTTAAAATAATCTAAATAATAGCAGTAATTATTTATTTATTTAAAAATTAATTTATTTTTATTAAATTTTTATTACATGTTTGCAAGGGTCGTACTCTCCGCCTTCTTTTCAGGACACTCTTATGAATGGGAAATTTTCAAATTTATTGCTAGGGGTAATTTATTAAAATGTTCTCTACCATATGTAATCATGAAACATTACTATGATTATACCAAGAGTATTTCTGCATAAAATTACTGGTGGCTAAAAAGGCGGAAATTCCTTATTTTTGACTATATCCTGCAAAAAGGACGGAGAGTGCGAACCTGTGTTTGAAATGTTTAAAATTTAATTACAAATTCGACTAAAATTAATACTCTTTGCAAACTTTACACTTACAACATAAAATGAAACGTTGATAAAGAATATAATTTTACATAATATCTTTAATAACAAATATGATTTTAGATAAAGTGAAATGTAAGGCTGATTTTTTTTTTTTAAATACTTACTAAGTGAAAATTACCAGAGACTGGAATCGAACTCATGGCCCTTCGCTTAACCTGCGGTTGCTCTACAAATCAGATACCCTGTTTGATTAACGGCTCGGCATTTTTCACATATCAACCTTACACTCCACTTTGTCTAAAATGAAATTTCATAATTGACGTATTGTTAAAATAAAATTAATAAAAAGAAACATAATTCCTTTAAAAATCTAATAATAAAAACTTCAGTCATACATGGATTGTATTCTCCGCCCTTTTTTGCAGGACACTGGCAGGCATAAAATTTTTTGCCTTGTATACCAACACTAATTTCATGCAGAAATGTTTATGATATTTTTCTAGTAATGTGCAGTGAATGAATAGGATAAACATTATTGTATAAAAATTGCGGCGGCAATGAAGGATGAAATGTCTAATCTCTTAGAGTGTCCTGAAAAAAGATTGGAGAGTACGAACACTTATCATAATACATAGCTGCCTTTTTTTTTTTTTTTTTTTTTCAAGAATACTTTTAGTGCTGCCTTTATTTCGCACTACTTTATTTATCGAAAAATTGTCTCCAAGATATAACTTCGATAAAATAAGACAAAATTACTATAAAAAAATAGTGGTATGAAATAAAGGCGGGGGCTAAAAATACTCCGAAATAAATTAAATTATTGGCAACTATGATAATGTATACTGCAAAAAAATTTACAGTTTGCATGCGTAAATGTATCATAAATTTTACATTATGGAAATAGAGCTATGAAAAAAAAAAAAAAAAAAAAAAAAAGGCGCTCGTGGCAGCTTTGATACTATCATTGTCACCATGAGAGAAAAGCCATTTCGCTCATGCGTGTATCAAATGTCTCTCAAAAAATACAGTTTTCTTTTTTTTTTTTTTTTTTTTTTTTTTAGCAATTTACAGTTGTTTGAATTTCATTAAGGAAAGTCGATGCCGATCCAATGATATTTAATATGCAGAAACCAAAGAGGAGTTATTTTATGTCATGTATTTTTAGCTCTATTAATGTAAAATGCATTTTATTATATTCAAAGCATGATAGTATCACTTAAATAAGTTACCAAAGTAAAATTTTATTTTCTCTGTTATGCAAAAGTTACATTTATGTTCTGTGTCACTTACTATTACTTTTTACAAATTCAGTTATATATAACTATATATTTAAAGAGAAGTATCTCTGTATCTGAGCTCTGGTACTCACGCTACTAAACGCAGAGCTACAGAACTTGGTAGAAGGGTACCTGGGACCCTGCAGGTGTGCACCTCACAAACATTTTTTCGAATTTTTTTTTTTTTTTTTTTTTTTTTTAATTAATATTAGACTTTTTTTTTTTTTTTTTGCGATTTTAAATACTGGTTTCTATGTTTCACTTTGTAAAATTTGTTCTTTCGTTTTAATCGTCTGCGTATCTTACCAACAACAATTATGATATTTCTTAGTTATTTATTTAATTCATTCATCTAAAGTAGAAATCTTTATATACACATTATAGAAACGAAAATCCGGAAGGACCCACATCCGGAACGGTTTGAAATTCTAGTCATTCCCACAGTGAACAGTCTGAGAAAAAAAGGGGTAGGAAAAAAAAAACTATGTTTCCAGCAAATTATGGTAACTTAATTCAGTTTTTTAAAATCTTAAATTCCTTCCTTCTAAATTTTTTTATTAATCTACGAATTAACGATCAGCTTATTTTATTTATTTTTATTTTTATTTTATTTTATTTTTTTAATTTTTTTGTCTGTGTTTACCTTAAAACTACAGAAATGCGATATTTTCACTGTAATGGGAAAGCTGTTCCTATTTTATTTATTTATTTTTTTTATTTCTGTTATAAACTACCATAGTTTTATAATAATTAAAGTTTTTAATTATCGTTTACATAGTAAAAAAATATATTAAAATATGTCAGTGATTATTTCTTTGGTGTTTAGTTATATGGATTGGACTAAAATTTAAAAAATGTCTGGTAAATCGATTTTTTTTTTTTTTTTAAGTTTCTAAAATCCGGACAATCCTGAATGGCTTCGGTCCCATAATGTATATATATATATATATATATATATATATATATATATATATACTGAAAATCAAATGGTAATGAAGCATAAAAAATAAGCATATTAAATTTAAAATTTAAAAAATCATTTTTGATATTTAAAAAACATGTTTTTATGCATAATTTGTACAGTATAATAACTTTTTATTTTTAAATTTTTAAATTATTTTCTTTAAGTGTTTTCTTTAATAATTTATTTATTTACAGTGTTTTTCGGAAAAGAATATATATATGTATAGTAGAAAATATTAATCCGTAGAGTAAAAAAAAAAATAATAATAATAATTTTTCTTTATTTATTTAATTCCTTTTAAAAGAAAATCTACCTTTTATTTTATTTATTATATTGGTCGGAATCATATGGTAATGCAGTGTAAAGAGCGAGGACTAAAATACATGGTTCATAACTAAAATATGTAATAAATGTTGAAATGCAGTCATCTTTAAAAGCATAGTTCTAATAATAATAGCTAATATAATAGCAGATAAATAATAGCAGAATCACCTGGCGTCAATAAATACCAAAATTGAAGTGCCCGGGAAAGACATTTCTGCTTGGATTTGAAACCTGGACGTGATGCAGTGCAGACGAAAATATAGCTGTCGTAAGAAGCGGGTACCCAAAGTAAGGATTAGATTAGGTTATGATTTCAATGTAGGTAATTTTCTTTTAGTTTCTATTTATAACGTGATTAAAATAGATTGTTATTCAATTCTTTTGAAAAATTTTATAAATATAGTGGCCAACGAAGCGGTCGTAAACATGTTGTAAAAAAGAAATAATAATTAAAAGTTGCTTTTATGTTTTAAAACATAGCCTCTTTAACTAGATGGCTGTCGCGTGGCTCGAAAATTTGGCAACAGATCAAGCAGTAGATAGAACCACCTGATATAAATTCCGGGTCTTTTTTATTCAACTGACACCAATAATTTTTAGAAGTGATTTATGATATGTATAATTCACATTTCTTCGATTGTATTTGACTTTCATGTATATCAAATCCCACTTTTAATAATTTTTAGTGGATGTTGGATAAAAAGTGGCGCTGTCTACCGCTTGAACTGCTGCCGAGTTTCCGAGCAACGCGACAGGCATCTAGATAACGAGGCTACGTTTAAAATCAGTAATATTAAGAACTGCAATTTTTATTTATAAAAAACTGGTTGCAATGATTAAATGTATATGCAGTTCCTTTCTAACTTCATTTATTTTAACTGCAATATCTTAAATGTATTTTTTGTAACTGAAGTAGTGTTTAATTTTGAAAAATTATCTGTTAGATGTCTCATAGTTCGCAGAATTAAGATATCACTTATATATGTTTCAAATGCTGAGACGCTTCTTAATCTATTTTTAGCGTCATAATAAATACTTTACAGTAAATATAAAGTGTCTATAAAATATATTTTAAGTTCCGATAATTGATTAAAAAATTTTATTTTTTTTAATAATTGAAACCAGTAAATTATTTAAATTCCTTCCTTATAAAAAATAAAAAATGATATTGTAGTTGTTGTACACTTCCTCAAAAATCTCTGGTAATTCAAGTAAAAGCATCGGTATGGTGCTGTTTTCACATGTACAGAAACATAAAACTCCATGCGTGGGCTGAGCGTCGATCAGAGAGCGCAGTGTCCGTCTCTTTCTATATTTATTGCGTTAAAGCCGATTGTTTCCGACCAGGAAGATAGTGACCCCGCTATTCTAACAAAAGAGGAAGAAACAAATTGCAGTAAGGAGAATAATTAGATATGCAGCATTTCATGTTTGGTAGTGAAAGCTCCGCCCTTTGA
The DNA here is from genome assembly GCA_963930645.1 of Salticus scenicus. NCBI lineage: Eukaryota > Metazoa > Arthropoda > Arachnida > Araneae > Salticidae > Salticus > Salticus scenicus. The sequence goes on along the minus strand of OZ005660.1, from coordinate 175,115,466 downwards.
TTTATTCAATTAGAAGCCTGTATAAACATTTTATCTGTCTAATAAACATTTCCTACTGCAAGCTTGCTTCGGATGTACACAGTTTCTTATTTATCTCAGTATACAGACTAATTGACAGGAGTACTTGTTTAAAAATATCAAAAGACGAAGAAAATCTTCCTGTGAATGAATAAAATCCACTCAATAACTCGATTTCTTTGAAGATTTTTAAATCTATAAAATTCTTGAAAGTATTGTTAATTGCGCTTTCGCTATAAAGCATTTGTCTGATTGTTAAAAATTTTACATTCAGACCATATTTTCTTAATTTCTGCATTTTTCACATTTACAGTTTCTCATTTTTCTATTGGCCAATCTCTCCATATTCCTCGTAATTCTACTTGTTCATCAGAATTCGATTACATTCCTATATATATGAACACTCCTCTCTCATTTCTTTATGCACTGAAGCAGATATGCTAAATATTATTAAGACAGCTGTCTGCTTTTCAAAATTTTTCCTTTGGTGTTCAAGAGAGTGTTGCCAAACTTTGCGACTTTTTCATTCAGTAGTCACCAATAATTTTGAGAAGTCATATTTGACATATATAAAACACAAATCCATTCGAGGAATCGTGTATCTATTTTAAACGTATGTCAAATATCACGTCTCAAAATTATTCGTAATTATTAAATAAAAAAGTCAAAAAGTCAACACTGGTTCAAGACGTTATAGACTTCCTTTGTTTTAACACTTTCGCAACCGCGTGATTATCTTTTTGACAGTAGGTCCGCCTGTGGACGTTATTCTTCCCGGTTACAATATTTCACAACAAAATTTTCTGTATTCACATTTATATTACAAATGGATATGCATTATAATTATACTTTTTCTACTGATAGTTTTTGTATCCATAGTATATTGATTGTACAAATACAGAGGTCGTAGTCTCCGCCCTCGCAAAAATCTCTACCCTGTATAGTCATGGAACAAAACTATAAATATATCCAGAAGTATTTCTAAATAAAATTAGTGGTGGCAAAAAAGGTGAAAATTTCATATCTTTGAGAGTGTCCTAAAAAAAAGGGCGGAGTGTCCGACCCCTGCAAATAGGAATCGTGAGTATATTCTTAAGAAATAAGTAACATACGAATTGCGAAAGAAACGCCTACCGGAAGAGTTACAGGTTTTAAAGTGACGTGGATCAACATCAGCGGTCGCGAAAGTGTTAATAATTCAGCTCATAGTCTGCTTTAAAGAGTGTCTTTAACACTTTCGCGACCGCATAGTTTTATCTTTTTCACAGTAAATTCCGCCTGCGTGCGTTATTCTCCTCAGTTACAATATTTCAGAACAAAATTTTCCGTATTCACATTTTTATTACAAATGAATATACATTATAGTTATATTCTTTCTAATCAAAACATTTATATCCATAGTATATTGATAGTACAAATATGAGTATTGGGTATATTTCTAAGAAATAAATAACAAACAAATTGCGAAATTATTACATACAAACTTTGAATAAACACCATAAAATGCAACAAGCTCAATTTTTACCACGCCAGTTTTGTGGTGCTTCTTTATTAAAATTGCGAAAGGAACGCCCACTGGTGAAGTTAGAGATTTTCAAATGACGTGAATCTACGTCAGTGGTCACGAAAGTGCTAAGTGTATGTTATGGCGCTCCGTTGCATGAACTGCTTACATTTTGGTTTTTTCTAGTACTTGTAGTTTTTTACAAGAACACAAAAAAAGAAATTCCTCATGATTATGGCCTGTAGATTTTAGGCCCTTGCTAGATTTTTCGACTTTTTTTTTTATTCAATAGTAGCAAAAACGGGCGACATTACTATAGGCTGCAGTATTTTTAAATTGCGATAGCCTTTAAACACCTTATTCGATTAAGCAGAAAGCTTAAAGATATACTGGCTTAAGGTCACACATTTCGTATAAATTTTGATGACTATGAGAAAAACAACTTTTTTTACAGTGACGCAAATCCTTATCCTTATGGTAAAAAATTCAAATTATTTAAAGTGCGAAAACATATAAACGCATTATCCAACTGAGCAAAAAATTGGTAGGATAGTTATAGTATTCACTATCGTAGGATTTCTATAAATTTTAACCCCTTAACAGTGACATATTTTTCGAACACACGCCCATAAAACCCTCATTTTTGTCTAATTAAAAAAAAATAGATTGACAATAAATGTATCAATAGTATATATATTTATTCTGTACATATTTTCAAATACATTATACATAGTTTGGTACTGGCTCGTGCTTTCACGTACCCTCAAATATTAAATGAAAAATACACGTGGGGCGTGCTCACTGTCCGTGAATATCAAGGGAGCGAGAAGGAAAGGCTTAATGAGACCGTACTTATAGTTCTTCTACATTAATCAAAGGAAAAATTCATTACTATCATCAATAGAGTGAAATTATTTGTAGTGCGATAGCGTAAAAACTCTACGTTTGTTTAACATGTAAATTTGTTCTCATGTTAAAGATTATTACTGCAAAAACTATGCAGATTTATATAAGTGTAGAACTTTTTTTTTTTTTTTTTTTAACTAGTACAAAGTAGAATATTTATATACTATGGTCTATGGCCTAAAATTATTTAAAGTTTGCTTGAAAAATGTTAAGTATTTTAAAACACAAACAAAAACAAATTATACATGTTACGCTCTATTAAACGACATACATGTTGAGAAAAAAAAATGCTTAAACGTACTGTTATCATTTTCTCTTTTTTTTGTGTGCGTGTCTGTTTTATTTAACGAATTTTCTTATTGAAATTTATTTAAACAAATATTATTTATTTAATGTTTGGAAAACCGAGTGGAGTCGCTTCAGATTTTTGTAATGTACTAGATCTTATCAAATAAAATAGAGAGATATTGTTTTGACCGCCAGTACAAATTTTTCCTACTCTCCCCATTTCTTATAAAATCGATGCAAAATATTATTACATAACAGCCTTTTTCTTTTCTTTTTTGTGCTATTTTCTGTGAGTAAAAATATTAATCTTATTTAAGGGCCCGCTTCACCCACCGTTGCCGGAATATGAAGCTGTTGTTTTTCTATGGGAAATTTTCTTTACTTATAACTCGTTAACTAATACACATTTTAAAATTCTTCTTTCATATTCAGAATATTCCCAACTGTTAAACTGATAGACCTTTTTTTTAAAAGCAGAATTTTTTTTTTTTTTTTTTTTTTTTTTTTTATTGCAAAATGAAAAATTCAACATAATGAAAATTCGTATTTTATAGCTTTAAAAGAAAAAAAAAATTCCATTTTTAAAAAATTTCCATCAATTTAACAGTTGGGAATTTCCTGAATGTAAGAAGAGAATTTAAAAATATGTAAAATATGTACTAGCTTCAATTGACGGTATGTAAAGAGAGTCGTTAATCATAAAAAACAACTACAAAATTTATAAATGGTTCCTCATACATAAATAATGGTTTCTGGCGTATAAAATGGTTTATAAATTGTTCTGGTTATAAAATTTCTGGTACTAAAAAGATGTACAAGTTAGCAGCTATTCGTAAATAATAGTCATTGCAATTAAGAAGCTGACATGCGGACAAAAGCACCTTTGACTATGGCAGACACATTGTTGTCAATATGCCTCTAAAAATCCAAATTAAACTAGTAAACTTTTTGTGTTTTACTTTACCTTAACTATATATATATAAGGTAGAAAAAGTATTGTTTTTGGGACGAACTTACAACATAGAATTTTTGTTATCTTTACACGTTTTAAGGTTCCCTGAATCCAAAAACATGATTCTAGTGGTTGGTCTGTGTGTATATTTGTGTGTATATCTGTGTGTCTGTTATCAACATATCTCACGAACAAATAACAATAGGAAGATCGGACTCGGTATCCAAAATCTGTATCATATACAGATGCTACGTTAAGTTTTTCGTTGAGATCAATTAAATAGTCAATGTACAGGGGCAACCAAAAAATTTAAATACATTACATCTATATTCAAATTGCATGTAAGTAGTGTTTCCTTTATAAGCTGTACTAAACCAAATGAAAAGATTGTATATATTTTATATGAGTAAAAGTATATTTCATGTAATATATGGTATGAAAATCATTCACTGTTCATTTATAGAGCTACATAAAAGATTAGAATATAGTGGGACAATTCTAGAAAGTTAATGGAAGTGGAATTCAGGTTGTGCTGCGTGTTTTTAATATAGGATTATATCTTTGTGCACAATGCGGTATGTACATATTTTTTTTTTTTTAATATACAGGCTTGCACATAATTAACCCCTTAACTGTTTCTTTTCTTTTCTTTTTTTTTTTTTTTTTTTTTTTTTTTCATTTTTTATTTCAACTCAGACCAATATTCCTGATTGATAATATTTATGATGCATAACATTTGAATGTATTGCTGATTTGGAACGTCCCCCATAAAACAAGTCAAATTAAAAAAAAAAAAAATCTTCACCAAAAGGCCGCTATGTCAAAGTATAACGTGGAAACAAAAAACAGCTACTGAGGAATCTCAAAAAGGCGTTACTACATTTTAATTTCATTGCTACACCTGCGGTGATTTCCTGAAACTTTTTCCAAGCTCTGATGATATCCATAACGACATCACTGAGAAACTTTCATTATTGAACGTAAACTATTATCTAAAAAATGAAAAGAAAGAACACCCCCTCTCCCACAATTAAAATTGCAGGGATGGAACACGGGCGCAGAATTCATACCACTATCGATGTAAGAAAATTTTCTACTTCTTAAATCAACGATATTATAAGTAGAGAAATTTCTTAAACGGATTCCGGTATGAATTCTGCGCCTGTGTTCCATCCCTGAAATTGTCATCCGAAGACTCCCAGTTGAAAACTACTCAGTTAGATATTGAGATTGCTCAAATTTGAATTATAACGTTATAAAAATTAATCAGTTAGTTAGTTTTAAAACTAAGAAACCCTTTTCGTCTTCCAAATCCAGTTAAATAACTCCGAGGACAGAAAATCAATTTTACAATTAGATAAAATTTTGTAATACAAAATCCAAATTGAACATTATAAAAACCCATCTCGAACACTTTAATGTTATCGGTGTCAGATATATTTTGACACTACTAAAAATTGTCAAATGAAAGCAAGATGCATTTGATGCTCTGATCCCACTAAAGATTGCCCCCCTTGGAGAGGAAAAATTAATTAATCCTGTTTGCTGTTATTGCGGAGGGAATCATTTAGCTAACTACAGAGGATGTCCCAAACTTCCGGAAATTAAAAATAAGCCTCGTATAACAAAATCCGCTCTCCCTGAAAAACGAAACTACCTCAACCAATCCGAATTTCCCTCACTCTTCCAGGCCACGCCCTCTAAACAAAAATGTGATACATACTCCGATATACTCAAACCCAACCCCATCCAGGAACTTTTAGATATCCTCAATGAAATCGTGGCTAGATTTAATGTCAAAATCTTTAATGAACTAATTGTTAAACTTGCAGTCGCACGTAATAAAATGAAAAATACTGATAATAAATACCATTAATAAGCTAGCCTGGGAGGCCCTTGGAGATCAGGTTACTTACTGATCTTCCTTATTTTTATTTTCAGGTACTCTGAAATTGCAATGCTTATGTTTTTTTTAATTAACTTTCCGACTGGTGACCTTTTACAGTTTTTTTTTTTTTTTTTTTTTTTCCTTTCATCTGGTATTTCTATTTAATTTTTTTTTCTATATTTCTCAACGCTGAGGATTGAGGTCATTAAAAAAACCCCGGTACTCGGCATGCATCCAGCTCTTGAAGTCTCATTGATGATTTGTCGAAAATTAATCAAAAGAAATACTTTGAAAAAGTATCGGTCTCAGTTTGTACAATCTGCTACGTAAATAATGCACGTATGCTGTACGGGCATAACATTTAAGGGGTTAAGCGAAAACATTCTTTTTTATTGAATGCAATTAGTGAAATTGCTTTACCATAAAGTACTATGTCCGGGAAAATTGCATTGGAATTGAATTTTTTTCGTCGGTATAGATGATAAAAAATGTATTTTTTGAGATAGATATTCGTCGTTTGTTTTTTATATATTTGTACATTTTTAAGTTTTCTGTGTACTGTTTTCAAATTTTTAATGTTTGATTTTTGTTTCTACATCATATCAGAGTAACTTAACCATTTGCACTCGAACGTCGCCTCTCAGGCGACATCCGATTTATTACTTGAACTCGAACCTCGCTCGAGAGGCGTCATGACCAATTTACTCTATATGTTATATTCACCAATAATGTTCTACCACTAAAAGTGATATTACAGGTGCCTACTTAGTTAAAAAGAGACTCTACCCACGCTTTTTATTAAGTGCCTTTAGGCATTGCTTGTCTTGGTCATTGGTAAATGGCCAAGAATGCTTTGCAAAATATCACACGATGGAAAATTATAAATCATAATATTCATATATAATTTTTGCAATATGTAAATATACATCAAATATAGAAATAAAATGTTTATATTTAAAATTCTTATGTTTCATATTTTGAATTTTTTATTAAAACTATTGTCGGGTAGCTCATTACTCCAACTAAATGAAGATTCGAATGCAAAAGTTTAATTTTCCATCTCACTTCAGGCCCGCACATTTAGAAAATACAAAGTGGTTGACATAAAAGAGGTCACTGACAAAAAAGAAGGCGCAGCTTTCGTAAAAGGTGCATTATGCTAGCCTTTTATTTCGCAGCCAGCATAACATAAGGACAGCCAGATCTTATATTAAGCTAGATTAAATTTAGCTAGACTAGCTAAAAAGCGGAAACTACGAACCTTACTGTACTTCTACATTTTTGAATAGATCTCTTACACAATTCTAATTCTGTTCTCAAGCTACGCAGTTTTAAGAAGCATTTTCTAGTACAAAAAATTATTTCATGAGTACCTTAAAAACTATGAAGGTTTATATGCGGATCACCAAATATCTGGAAAATAGCTTAGAGTTGCTGGTATACCCATGCGAAAAAGGCTTCGAGTGCAAACGGTTAAAGAAAAAAAAATAGTAATTTCAGGCAATTCCAATGTTGTGTTTTGAAGTTAATATAAGTCTGTTACTTAAAAAGTTTAATCAAGATACATACGTTTCAAGGAGTGATGCAGGCATACTTGCCAACACACTAATTAATATTCTGTTGTATTGTTAGCCCGGCCTTCTTTTTCACAGCAGTATCTTTTTACAGCATTTTTCTTCTTATTTAATCGTAATTGCATTTCGAGAATATTACTCTCAAAATTTTCTGGTGTGTAAAAAAGGGCGGGACTAACAACACTACGGAATCTTAACCCTTTGCGCTCGGCATATTTACCGTAAGACACGCCTTTTAGCGTTCCTTTAAAACATCACACGTATAGTTTCCAACTTACTACCTTTCGGCTACTGAAAAATTGTAATAATTTGTTTTATTTTACTTCATCATTAAATAAAATAAATCCTTCTGTTAAAATTTGCAGGTAGCCGAAAGGTAGCCTATAGTACACGTTTTAGAAAAATAACATTTCATTTGCAGAGGAACACCTTAAAGCGTGCCTCGATTTTTTAATGTCCCCTCAGTAGGGACATACGAGCGATAAGGGTTAAGTTCGATCAAGCTACATACGTTAAAAGGAGTCGTGCGCAGAGCCTGATTAAGGGTGAGGCACACATTATTTATACTTACACCGTTATTTTTTAACAAATACTTTCCTCCTATAATAAACAGAAAATTCTCATTAAAAATTATTTTAAAAGAATTATTGTGTCTAATAACGGTGAGTAAATTGGATTGTTTTACGCCGTTCATTTTTTATAAAAATTATTTTCCTCGTCAAAGCGTGGAATTTCTATGACATGATCCATGATCAATTAGATTCTAGTGAGAACACACGCGATGTGTATGACCACACAGATGCTGCCAATAGGCGTCGTCCTAATGTTGGAATTATTCTTTCTTCTCTTCTTTAGTTTTTCGTTTTTTTCTTGTAATCTTGTTTAAAAAATTTTTTGTATAAAATGTTCCATAAATAGTTGTTCATTTATTCGTAAGGCTATACTTAATCTTAAACTTTATTTTATTTTAGGTTATTATTGTAATGCTATACTCAATCGTTTTGTTAATTTCCCTTTCACTATTCTTTTTAGTTCTCACTTACTGCTTTTGTTTATTAATTATCTTTTTCATTTCCTTCCTTCACCTTCCTCGTTGAGCTCAGAATTTTTCTCTTGTCGTTTCTTTTCCCTGCCGGTCCCCCTTTTTATTTTATTTTTAAATTTGTGTAAGCCATCACGTTTTTGAACCAATTCTGCTACCTTTTTCTGGTTCGCTGAGGTTATTTAGACCCCGGGTACTCGGCACTCCGCCCTCCCTCGAAGTTCTATGACATGAAGTAAAAAATAATTGTAAAAAATATGCCGGCGAGAGTGTGCCTCACCCTTAATCAGGCTCTGGTCGTGCGGGCGAAAGTTGTCTGAATAATTTTAAATAAACTTTTTAACTTACAAGGAGAGGTCACGACATGGAAAATTCAGATCGGGACGAAACTCCGCAGGATTGTTGTATACTATGAGGGTAACAACATATTAAAGCAGTAGGACCTACTATCCACAAAATTTCGAGAAAAAAGCATTTAAAGTTTCAGTAATCTTTAAATACAAGTTATTTCGCATGCGAGCAAGCGCCCCAGTGGTGTGATCTTAAAGCGCGAGTCTGCTAGCCAGACGACTTGGGTTCGAGGCTACCTCGAGACAACTTTTTTTTTTTCTTTAACTTTTTATGTAATCTAAACTTTTTATTTATTTTTACTTTATTTTATAATTCAATTCAAAATTTGAAAATTTTAATAAAATATTATTTAATTTTTTTTAATATAAAATAAATAAATTTTTCTATTTTTAATATTTATAACTTAAAAATACAATGAATTTCTATAACTTAAAAAATAAATTTTAGTTTTATTTTAACTGTAAAATAAGGTAAAACTAAAGAAACTGTTTTTGATTATTTATCGAAATATATTTTATTTTATTTTAGGTATGCTTGAAACAATAGTACATTTTGTTTTTTAAATTTAAAATAATAATAATAATACACAGAAATGATCATTTTAATTGCATATATAACTACTATCCAAATTAAATAATTACTTCTCCAATCAATACAGTTTCTTGAAAAATTATAGTATAGGATTATGAGGATATTAAATTATTACAGGCAAAGAAATGTTATCTTTAAATGTAGATTTTGAATGTTAATGAAAATCGTTTGTTTTTCGATAACGATTTCCTTTTTTTTTTTTTTTTTTTTTGACCTTCTGTGCACAAAATAAAGTTCCACCTGCTCTTTATTATTAACAAGCTAGAAGCGTTTACGTAATTTATACAGATTCAAACAAAATCAGGAAGCTCAAACCAAGATTTAAGTAACACCTGCTAACTATTTTACACTTTGTTTACAGCTTGCTTATTTTTTAATTATTTAAATATTTGTCTGGTTTTTTTTTATGTTTCTTATTTAGGGTTTTGTAAAACTAAACTTTATTTTTTAAGTTATAGAAATTTATTGTATTTTTAAGTTATAAATATTAAAAATAGAAAAAGTTATTTTATACTCAAGAAAATTAAATAATTTATTAAAATTTTCTAATTTTGAATTGAATTGTAAAATAAAGTAAAAATAAATAAAAAGTTTAGATTACATAAAAAGTTAAAGAAGAAGAAAAAAAAAAAAGTTGTCTCAACACAAATCGTCTGGCTAGCAGATTCGCGCTTTAAGAGCACACCACTGGGGCGCTTGCTCGCTTGCGAAATAACTGGTATTTAAAGATTACTGAAACTTTAAATGCTTTTTTACGAAATTTTGTGGATCGTGGGTCCTATGCTTTAATATGTTGTTACTCTCATAGTATACTACAATCCTGCGCAATTTCGTCCCGATTTGAATTTTCCATGTCGTGACCTCTCCTTGTTAGTGACAGATTTGAATTTTTTATGAATGTAGGTACAATAATCAAGCAAGTGGGGAGGGTGTTGCCCACTCATACAGAATTATTTGTCAAATAAAACTGTTCTGAAGTTTAATTTGAATCGTTTTTAATGTGAGTTTATAGAGCAATACTCGTTATCTTACATCTTAATCTCCAATCTGTTTTATAGCGCTGAATTTAAGGGTAAGCTAAAGTCATGTGAGTACTTACCAGATAATTTATTATCTATATTAAACAAAGATATAGTTAAATTTTAAATTCATTGCTCCTCAAAAACTTTTATTCATAGAACATGCATTCTTGCCAACATCTCATGAATAACCATACAATTGTTAACCTCCTTGGAAAAAATACCCCTTTTTTCACATCACTTTACTTTTAGAGTAATTCTCTTCAAATGTTGTTTAGATTAAATAAGAATAAAATTACTCTAAAAAATGACTGGTGTAAATAAAAAAGCGGTACTAATAATTGTACGGTTCGTAATGAGATGTTTGGCAAGCATGAACATGCATTGCATTTACACTACACTTTCAATTTTATTGTTATTTTACCTATGAAAAATTCCATTATATCTATCTATCTATCTATCTATATATATATATATATATATCTGAATCCTAAGAAAATAAAAAGTTTATGTCATCTGTTACTTTGTTCCATGCTTCCTGGCCATTTTGTACAGACATTATATGTATATTATTTCTTTTTCTTTTATTATCTATTCCTTTTTTCATTTATTCATTTTATTTTATTTTATTTATTTAATTTTTCCCTTATTTTCATAACTTTACTGTAGATGGCAGCACTATTCATGTTACAATAATTATGAATAATAATCTGAATCCTTATCTGAATCCTTATTCTACCTGCATAGCTCTGTGAATCCTTTATTTTACTCTATGATCACTGCAATTTTGAACTGATTAACTGTGTGTTTAACTGATAGCTGATTGTTAAATTTTACATGTGTCTCGTTTATTCTAACTTTGAGTTGCATCCATTTCAATTATAATTTTTTAAGTAATTTTGTTTTATTATTTGTAGTGGGGATTTTATTTTGATCTACAATTTTAAATGGTTTTGGATTATCATTTTTAGGTAATAGTTTTATTTTGATCTTCGTTTTTTCTGGTTTTACTATGGGTGTTTCGGGCCTGTGAACAAAGAAATTCTTAGCTTTTGCTTTCTTTGTGACAGAAAAACATCCATTTTTTAGCATATTTGCATTCTACCAGACCCTTGAAAACGTTAGAATGCAAATAATGCTTTTTTCTCATTCCAATTTCCAATAATTCACTTCGATTTTTCTTTAATTCTTTTTTAGTTTGATTTGGGTAGCCTTCACTTATGATCCAAATAATTGCTTTAATACTGAAGTTAAATCATCTTTGAATTTCAAATTTTTGCACTGATAATTTTGTATTACTGTATATATATATATATATATATATATACATTCATTTTATATTTTATGTAATTTGATAACCCATTTTTAAATTTTTGTTAAAACTTACAGTGTTAGAAATTTCATCACTTTATCAAATGACAGTGCTTTAAAATAACAGTAGTTTAAAAAAGGTATAAAATCGAATTTTTGAAAGAAATGTCAAAGATGTTTATAAGATTATAAAATAGTGTAATAAAATTTAAATATCTTATTATATTACTTCATGCGATAAAATTACCCACACAGCACGTACGCCCATATTTTCTTCATTTCTCGTCTCGTAGGTCCAAAACACGTCCCTCTAGAGAATTGACATCCCATTTTTGTCACTTGCTCACATAAATTCAACCATCATGTTGAAAGTATATGTTACGAGTAACCAAATTGGGACATAAAATATTAGAAGAATATCTTGGATGAAATGGGCTTTTTAAATTGAACGAATTCCTTCCAATGAAGTGTCCTTTTACGTTAAGTTCAACAAGCTAAGCAACGTACTTTTTACCAAAACGGGACCAAAATGAAATGAGCAACTGAGCATGCGCATTCACGCTAACAACCAACCATTCTACTTTTCTTCGTCGTCCGTCGCTTCGCCGCCATGTTATGATTGTTTGTGCGAAAGAATGGCGTTGTTTAATTAATGTTGTTTATTGTCACATTACCGTAGATTTCGACGAAATCGTCACATTTGACAAACTTCTGAGATGTGGATTTCATTAATTGTGTTTCTGAAATTGTATGGGTTGTGACAACGATTTTACTTTCTGGTTCTCTACAGAATACGATTTGAAAATAATTATCATGTAAGTATCTAGAATCATTTAATTTTATTTCCATTTCTGTTATTTGAATTTAGTGTAATAATGCATATTATCCCTGAAAAGGTTTATTATAATAAATAGAAAAAACGAAGTATAATTATAATTAAATACATTTAAATAAAAAACCCAGTTATTTACTTCGTGCGTGCCTTCTTTTGATGTAATAAATCTATATCCATCCATTAACATCGACGAGGTTTGCGAAATCGTAAACGAATCCATTAATAAAAACTACACTGACCCTAAAATAGCCCAAACTTTAAACGCAGTTACCAATTTCTTGTTAAGAGAAAATTATTTTACTTTCAATGGAAAAATATACCAACAGATTAAAGGCATCCCAATGGGGTCGCCCATTTCGGGTTTCGTTGCGGAGTTAAAATTAAGGAACTTAGAGGACCAAATTATAGAAAGTTTAAAAAACCAAGTTATATATTGGTATCGCTACGTCGATGACGTTTTCACCGTCGTCGAAAAAAGTTTTGATGTTAATGAAATCCTCAATATTATCAATAGCCATGATCCTAATATCCAATTTACTTATGAAGAAGAAAATAACTCACAAATTAATTTCCTAGACGTTAAAATTACCCGTACTAAAAATAAATTTAAAACCACCGTCTATAGAAAACCCACTAATAGTAACGAAATGTTTCACTTCAAAAGTAAAACACCTTTCCGCTATAAAACCAACGCCATTCGTTCATATATCAATCGCGCCTTTTTAATTTGCAACGAACCAGAAGATCTTGAAAATGAACTAAACCTAATCAAAAACTTTAGCAGAAAAGCAGGATACCCGGAGAAAATAGTCAATAAATTAATTAAAAATTAAATTAAAAGTCTTGACCAAATCCCCAGTTATCAAAAACCACCCCCTAACATTACCTATTCCATCACATACGATCGCGGAGCCGCCTGCAAAATTAAAAATATTGCTAGTAAATATGGTATAAATATCCCTATTAAACCAAACAAGAATATTTTTCAATTGATCCGAAGTGATAAAGACCCTATCCCCCCTTTAGAAACCGCGGACATTTATAAAATCCCTTTTACAGATGAAAACAATAAACCCGGCTCATATATTGGTGTTACTAAGAGAAAGATTAAAGCTAGGATTAACGAACTTAAAAATGACATAAAAACCGGAAAATGTAATACGCCCTGGCCAAAACACACAATAAACAAAATATTAAAATAGACTTTGACAAAACCACTAAAATAGCCGATTATGAAAATTATAATTATGCGATGTACCGTGAATCGATCGAAATATCTACGAATTATGACGTATGCAATGACAGCGGCGCAGTAGCCCCAAACGGATTATGGAGCCATCTGCTGAAAAATCAACAGAGGAACACTCAGTTTCAAGTTTCAAGCACAGAAGTTCGTTTCTGAAGAGGACCGGGTACCCGGTTTCGAAAGATCTAAAACGACGCACGAGGTAAATAACTAGGTTTTTTATTTAAATGTATTTAAATTTAAAGGTTTATTATTTTTAAAATTTAATTTCATGGGTGGTTATAGTTTTTGCTTGTTGTGTAATAATTTCTTATCCATTGATTTATTGTTCCATTAATATTATTACATGGCTAAATGGACCTTTCTTTTATTTTTAGCAGAAATTAAAATATCTCTGCTAGTATTTTATTCTAAACTTAATCGGAGATTTCCATTGCTTTTTCAACCAGTCAAGTATGCCTTTACCAGTTGATTCCCTTTGATAAACAATACAAAAATGTGTTCGTAAAAGCTTAAATTTATTTTAAAACTGTTGTAATTATATTTAGCTCTCTCAAATTATAAAAAAAAAGAAATTTAAGATTGATTTCATTAATGAAAGTTGTTATGTAAGTATGAGAAATTGAGTATTTCCGAAGATAACTTATGTGAATAACAACTGTAAAATTTTCTAACGAACCACAAAAAATGATAATAAGGAAAATAAACAAAGTTTTTTCATGAACTACTTGTAATGGTTTAGATTATCTTATTTAGAATATGTATACTCTTTAATTTATTAACTTTAGTTATGTTTTTCACGAGTAATTTTTTTCATAAATATTGTAAATATTATATATTAAATATTATATATGTGCAATTTACAATTAGAAGCCAAACCATTAATTTTTCTTTCTCTCTCTGTGTTTAGATTCTCTTATCTAGAGTATGCATACTCTTTAATTTATTAACTTGAGTTACGTTTTTCACAAGAGTAATTTTTTTCCTAAATGTTGTAAACGTTATATATTTAATTATATATTACATATTATATATGTGCAATTTACAATTAGAAGAGAAACCAAACCATTAATTTCTTATTCTCTCACATTTTAATGATTTTAAATTGATATTTTTAGTCTTCTGCTATTTATGTGTTAATACCAGTAGCAAAAACAGTGCATCTAACACTGCAGGTTGTTTCACATTTTATAAATGAGATACGCTTAATAATAAATCAATGTCGTAGCTAAAGAGCTGTACTTTCTCTTTTATAAATATAAATTTTGCACATTTTATGAATTATATTCAGAGCTACCAACCTAACCCGGCAAACTGTTAGTACCGCCCATTTTTCTACACCACTTAATTTTTAGAGTATTTGTTTTCTTAAATCATCGTAAATGTGTTTGAAAAGAATTACTCTAAAAATTAAGTGGTGTAGAAAAATGGGCGGTACTCACAATTTGCCGGATTAGGTTGGCAGCTTTGTATATTATTTCTTACTATTATATCAAACCTAATCCCAGATTCTCTGATTGCAGAATTTTTTTTTTATTGTAGATAGATAAAAAATTCTTCCAGTGCACATGTGTACACGTATATTTATATAAATTTTAAAATTACAGTTAACATTTCCTAAACTATGAAAATTCTAACTTCGTGTGGATGATATTTTTTTATTAGGCTTAATTTTTGTTTTAAAAAATTAGATTTTTTTCTAGGTAATTATTAAATGCAAAATATTACTCGTGATATATATATATAGATATATATATATATATATATATACATTTTTTTTCTACAATTGGAATGTAAACTCTGAATTTTTTTCCCCCTTCCTGTATACAATATTTATAAGCTTTATTTTTGTTGTTGTTGTTTGTTTGTTTGTATTTTTCGTCCCAGATTATTTATTTAAGAAGTTAATGAAGAATATGTAAGGAATCTAGCTTTACCCTGCAGTTTCCTAGCAACCCTTCAGTTTGAATTTAGTTTGCAAATTAATAAGTAAGATACCTACTTACTGCTTAATTATAACTCAGTATTATTTTTTAATTCACAATGCTCAATGTTGCCTTGAAAATGACATTTTGGGTTCTCTTTATATTGGTGGCTAGTAACAATACATTATAACTGAACATTTAATCCTTTTATTGATGAATTTCAACAGTCAATCAGATGAATAAGCTTTTTACTATAACGGATTATTTTTAGCCATTCACGTAGAGATAAATCAAAATGTTTTATTTATTTAATCTTATAATTAGCCTTATTTTTGTAAATTGCTGCTTTCCTTCTGTGCTCTTACTTATATATATATATATATATATATATATATATATATATTAATCTGATAAATAATCATTCTCTTATTTTGAACTATAACAATCATTGCAAGACAGAGTTGTTTATTTTTTTTTTTATTAAGGTTTATTTGATTTTAAAGATTTTTTAAAACTATTCATACATTATTGTACAACATTTCTATTTTATTATGTGTATTTGTATGTATGTATATATATAAATATTTACACTATCAATCATTTTACTTAAATTGTAAAAATATAAGTAATATTCTATTCCGATAGAAAAAATCCATGTAAGCATTTATTACCAATATTTTTATTAAAATTAGTATCATTATAATATAAGAAATAATCTTGTAACAGTCACAAATGCAGTATTACGAGCCACCCATCCTGAGACTTTGTAGCTACAATAATGTACTAAAGAAAGACGGGTGGGGTAATTCTCGATCAACGTGTTTCCAGGTTAATTAATGTTCACCTACCTTATAATAGTATGCTTAAGCAAAAATTAAAAAGTATTGTTAACAATTCATATGCATTATAGTTTAATGTACAAAATAAAAAAAGTCTATATCTTTGCTGAAAATTAATAAATAAAAATATATTTTAAACTGCTACAAAACATCTTGTAAAAAGATTGTTTCTGAAAATCACACATTTTATTAAGATTCTTAGTGGCACAATATTTCTATTTTTTTTTTTTTTTACAACTATATATAATATAAGCTTTTAAATTACATTAATAATAATTCTGTAATTTAGTAAACTGATTATACATCTACATTGATTTATACTTCAGTTTGCTGGGGCTAATTCCTGATCAATGATATTTCAAAGAATTTATGAATTTTTTTCTTTACTTAATAAAACCATAAATGTACAACAAATTCTTTTTTACATATGTTTAAAATTATTTTAGACATATTTATCAATTTCCACGTATATAGTATGAATCTATATATATTCATTAATGTTCATCAAAAAATCATAATATGTATTTTGCTTAAAATCAAAACCGGATTTGCTATAGGTTTCATATCGAAATCAAAACAATCTCAGAGAGTTCAACTTCTATAATTTATTCCGGAGCAATTTTAGCCCCGCCTTCTTTTCCGCACCAGAAATTTTATAGAATATCTTTCTTTAATATGTGACAATGGTTAAATAAGAGAAAAAATCATTCTTTAAAATTTCCGGTGTGAGAAAAGGGCGGGGCTAACAATGCTTCGGAATAAATTATAAAAGTTGGCAACTCTGCAATCTTTCAAGCTATTTCAAAATTTTGTAGTAAGCATGGCTAATTAACATCAAGATTACTAAGTATTGTACTCAATGCTAATAAATTGAATTGTATTGTATTGTACACACCTGTGATATAAATTATACTGTAGTTACATAAAAAGTTACATATTTTTAACTGTTAATTTAAATACTTAACTTTAAATCAAAGAAAAGTTCAAATACATACTTGCCAACCATCTCATTAATAACCGTACAATTGTTAACGCCCCCTGAAAAAACGCCCCTTTTCTCACACCACTATATTTTTAGAGTTATTCTCTCCAAATGTTGTTACGATTAAATAAGACTAAAATTACTCTAAAAAATAATTGGTGTGATAAAAAGGGCGGGTACTAAAAATTGTACGGTTCATAACGAGATGGTTGGCAAGTATGCAAATAAAAGCCGACTATTTTATCTTTATTTCATAGTAAAATAAACTGCAATAACAATAAATGGTTTTATTTATTAAGGATATAATAAAAATGCATGGTTAAAATAAAATATATAATAAAATTAGGACAGTAATGCTATATACATTATGCTTTTAAATGTTATAAAGTGTTTTGCCAAGAAGTTTGGATGTAATCTCAAAACAAATAAGACTAGTAAATTAACTATGCTTATTTTTTTTAAATACATATATAATATATTGTTAAAATCAGATTTCTGTTAAAAATGATATAATTTGTAATCTAAATTAATCAATGTAGCTATCGTTCGAACAAAATATGTCCTGATCGGTAATAGCGCCGGGGTCGGGGTGTGATCGATATTTACCCGGTTCCTGGGGGCAATTACTGATCAATGAATTTTTTCAATTAAACAAACTTTTAATGCATTTTAATCAAAGTCTATTGGCCAATTCAACATTACATAAAATTATATTGGTTTATACGAATTCCTTTTCTTATATATATGAAAATTTGTCTCTCATTTCATTTTGCACTAAAGACGGTATGCTAGAGTTTACCGAAACAGCAATCTACTTTTCAGTTTTTTCTGTTTGGTATGCAAGGCATTTAGGATCTTCTTGTTTTAATAAATAACTTAATAGTGTTTAAAAAGAAAAAAAAAATTAAAAGGTTTTAATATTTTAGAATAAATAGTAATTTCAGTTCATTAAAAATATTATTTAAAAAAATTTACATTTTTCAAATAAAATTCCCTTAAAGTTAAGGAACATTTGCTCTCTAGTTTAAAGTTCACAAAAAAAGTATAATTTACACATTGTAACTTATCCTCACCTCCCCTTTTTACTTTTTACCCCCTCCTCTTACTCTAACCAGCTATGGGAAAAGATGAGTGGGAAGAAGATCAAAATTTTTGATATGCGTTTATTAGTATTGGCAGTTGTATTGATAATAATAATTTCAAGTTGGGAATAAAGCACTTTTTTTTTTTCAAAAAATAGTTAATTTGGATACTCAGAAATTTGTCTTGTGCACAAATAAGACTGTGAGCTATTGTCTGTGATTGGGAATTACTTGCTGACACTTCCACAAACTTAAAACACAAATTTTTAATAAAGTTCTTTAACTAAAAAATAAGGAGGAAGATCAGTATTCAAACATAGTGGTAGCAAGCTACTGTATAGTTGCACTTCTATAAATATGAAACAAACATCCAAAGCGAAATTCCAACTGGTAGACATAACTACAAAATAATTTTATACTTTTAACAGTGCCTGTAACTATTAAATTATTATATTTAAGCTGCATGAAACTGGTAATTTCGTATCTGTATAATTAAAGTTAATGTCCCCTAAATGTTGTTGGTTGATGGAAAAAAATGTATATATTTCTAAATCATCAGCTTCAAATACATGTTTTATTATTTGTATTGAGATTTTAAACTATATATAGAAACATTATATCCTCCCAAGTATATAAAAAAAAAAAAAAAAGAAAAAAAAGAAAAAGAAAAAAAGAAAAGAAAAGAAAAAAAAACTTTTAAATGGAAATTTGTAGCTTTTTGAAACATATCTTACAATCAAAATACATTCTGAAATAAAATTCGTATTTCATTTTTCAGCCTAAATATATGATTAATTAAGAAATGACATTTTTTTTCTTTTTATTGTATTAACTGATATATAGAGTAAATACGTCTTTCAGAAAAGATTCAGAAATACATTTCATTCAAGCATTATCTAGATAGGAACATTTGTCGCCTTACTATTTCAAATGGGCGTTTTAATTATGCTTAAATTTTGCAGAAATAAAATGTTCTTATAAATTTCAAGCGTTATTCTACAACTTTTTCTACGCTGCTGCTTTTATTAACAAAAAAAAAAAGAAAGAAATAGTGAGACTTTTTAGACAGGTATGGGTGTGGAAGGAATATTCCATTACCATGACGATAAGAAACACATAAAAGAAAAGTGTTTATCTTGGCGTTATAAAGCAAGCTAACTTCCCTAATGTGCTATAATAGACGTGTTGACTGATTTTTTTCGCTTGTCGTAAAACTTTCCGACGTTTGTTTTTACTTGTCGCCCGACAGCTGGAAAAAAAATGTCGCTGCAAAATGCGGATAAAATGATGTATTGGGCATAGCCGCTTAATAATTTACTCGTTTTGTACTGTAGTATATCAATTCCATATACGTAATTATTAATTGTTCATATGAAGGTTAATTATTATTATTATTATTATTATTATTATTACACTTCTTCTTCTTCTTTTTTTTTTTTTTTTTTTTTACGAGGAATAAAATTTCGGAATAATTTATTTCCTAAAATGGTTTTCACTATATAGTCTAATTATAAAAACATTAAACTCAAGTTAGAAAGAGTTAGTATTTATCTATAAAACCAGATACAGTTAAATATATTTAATTTTTAAAATGTTGCTTAGAGAAATGCATTTTAAATTATATGTTCAGAAACTCTATTTTGGGAATATTTCTAAAAGCACTGAGTTTCTGATACTGATATTGACTGACTCAGCATTAGATGCGAAACGGAAGCATTTTCATAACACTGCTTAATTATTGAAATCTAATTTCTCTGTACAATCACACTTGGGATATTGGAAATCTCCACTTTCTCAAGGATTCCCAGTACATAATATATTCGTTGGTACACTTGGGTATGCTAGCAGGATTCGCACTAAAGCCCTGCATGGAGTTGGTCGAGGTTAGTCACCCGAATTGGTCGGGTTGACTAAATTTGTTGGTTAACTGATTTATATTTCGTACGGACTGAGTTGATTGAATTATTATTTTTACTACGGGTCGGGTTTAGTTTTCAACGTGTCGGGCTGACTTGAGAGCATCTTTCAAAAATATTTTCATTATAATAATCAGAAATTTGTTTGATAAAATATAACTGTGCAGCTCATGTAATTAAATATACGGTACTCAAATTATTTAAATAAATTAAACATCTTTAAAGAGTAAAAAAGCATTTAATAAAGAAATATAAATTTTTTATTATGTTTTAATAATAAGCATTAAACAGTAAACTGCAAACTGCAAACACTAAACTTGACGCCCATTTTTGTGCATTTAAAGAACAAAAGTCACATAAAGGATTAAAATTTATTATTAATCAATTTTTCAGATTTTAAATTTTTAACTTAGTGCATTAGTATTAACATTTTAAATTTTTTTTAAAGGATTTACCAGTGTTGTATGTGACATTTATATGAATATAAAAATTCTTCATTTTTTTTTTTTTTTTAATATATATCTTAAAAATGATTCGACTTATTTTCAGATGACCAGAGCTATCAAACATATCCGGCAAATTGTTATTACCTCCCCTTTTCCTAAACCACTTAATTTTTAGAGTAATTCTCTTCAAATATATTTACGATGAATGAAGAAATCAAATACTCTAGAAATTAAGTGGTATAAAAAAAGGGGCGGTACTAAAAATATGCCGGATTAGGTTGGCAGCACTGGATGACAGTATAATTTTTATTTAGATTTCGGCTTTCGGGTCGGTCTTGGACTAGGTCCAAATAACTGGAGTTTTCTATTGTGTATTAGTGTTGATCATCGGGATCAGGTCGATAAAAAATTTATATCTGTTTCGAATCAGGTAAATTTGTCAGATGCAGAACTCTAATTCGTACGCATCCTCCTCCACTTATATATATATATATATTTAATTATTATTATTCAACCAGTATTTTATTATGGTACATTATAAAATATAAGTATCTCATTTACTATTTATAGGCCTTTCTAAAAAAAAGATTGTCATGTGAAAGTGGAAGTAGTGGTAGTGGTAGCATAAAAAAATGAAGAAAATTGTAAAGACGTACGAACTCTGATTTATTGAAGATATCTTAAAATACTCATCCATTTCTCAAACAATTTTGTTTCCAGTGAAATTTACTCTAACGTATAATTACGTTCAAATGGGAATAAAAGTCACTGAGCTCCATTGTAACAGGAGAGCTGACTTCGCGGTCAGTCGTCTACTAGACGAATTACACCTTGATGAATGCATAGGGGGCAAAAAGAAAAGAAGTAGTCCGTTTTACTATGCATCTGACAGTATGAATTCTCGATTGTTATTGTTTATTATTTCATTATTCTCCAACATATTGTTAATGAATAAAGTGAATTTGCGACTTTAAGTAGCAGATTATTTTAATATGCTTTTAGTTTAATGGTTACTGGAGATATATTTTATATAACTTGCTTATAAATGGAATTGCTTATATTCCACTGAGCCCCATTGTAACAATTTGTAGCTCAATGTTGTATTCGAAGAATCTTTTTTAATTCAAGCTAACATTTTGAGTTCCAAACTACTTCCCAATTACTTTTAGTTTTATTCAACCGTATTTTTCTTTCTTTCTATCCCCCCAACCCCAACTTTGATATATTACAGAAATTATTTAATATCGAACATTCACTGCTAAAATAAAAGGGGTTATTTTATTAATTATTTTGAGGGAGGTGGTCATTTAAATGATTGGTGATTTACTTTTATAACATTATAATAAATAATAAAAAATTTCGTTAGACGTTAGATTTTTAAGATCATAATCTTTAAATAACAGAACATTTTAATATGCATTTAGTTTGATATTTACTTGAGATATTTTTATATAACTTGCTTATAGATGGAACTGCTTATATTCCACTGAATACCATTGTTACAATCTGTAGCTCAGTGCTGTATTAGCAGATCCTTTTTAAATTCAAGTTATCATTTTAAGTTCCAAACTACTTTGTCAATTAAATTATTATTTTCTCTTACCTGTAAAGTAGAGAGAGAATTGTTTTGGGTCAAAATTTACAAAGTGAGTTTTTGTTATATTTACACGTTTTGGTGTCCCCTGAATCCAAAAATATCATATTTTTTCGCAATTACAATACTTCCCTTACATAATGTATGCTTGGAAAGTAAAAAATAACAATAAAATCATTTTAGAGAGGTAGAGATTTGAATTTATAAAAACTATAAAATGTAAAAGCATAAATTTAAACGAGCAATGCAATCCATATGACTAATATTTTTTGCTAGGATTTAAGTTGCAAAAAAATCCGACTGAAAATAAGTTTTTTTTTTTTTTTTTCCCTCAAAGTTTTAATTGCTGTATGTGATAGTGAAAAAAAACAGAAATTTCATAGTGCAAATTCATCATTACTATAAAATCATATTTAAATTTAAATTTAAAGATTTTTATGTACTTTGCTTTAAATAAATAATATGAGACATGTTTTCTCCCTAAATTTATTAAAAATCTTACAATCTTACAACAATTCCACCCCTCTCATTTTTCCAAAAACTATGTAAATGACTTCTTTAACCTTACAATATTTTTTTCAGACAGATACAAAGATGATTTTGTGTAAAATTTTCTTATCACTTTTTCACGCTTAGTTAAACATGTATTTTATCTAAAATGAAAGAGATTTTCATTGTGTCCCTGTAAAAAAGCTACAAATGCTGGACAAACTAAAATCTATACAGTTTGTGCAACAATGAATTATAACAATTATATAAATTTTCAGCTCAATTGGATGAGACTTTTGTACCCTATCGCACTTTAAATAATTTGAGCCCCTGTAAAAACACTATAAATGGTAGATTCTCCAAAATTCATACAGTTCGTGTGAAAGTGATCTGTAACATGCATATAAATTTCCAGCTCAATCATATAAGGCTATCACACTTTAACAAATTTTTAGACGCTATCACACTTTAACAAATTTGGGCCCATAGACCATATTTTAAAGAATTTTTTTAAAAAAAGGTGCTAGATTGGTCAAAATCAATAGGCTTCATGCTATG
This sequence comes from Salticus scenicus, assembly GCA_963930645.1. NCBI lineage: Eukaryota > Metazoa > Arthropoda > Arachnida > Araneae > Salticidae > Salticus > Salticus scenicus. The sequence goes on along the minus strand of OZ005660.1, from coordinate 175,092,110 downwards.
GTGACAGACTTATAACATATGTACCAACTTTCAGCTCATTCGAACAAAGCATTTAGACGCTATCGTGTTCACCCACATACATCATCGTAAGAATATTAAATATGAGTTCAGAGGTTCTGGAAACATGTTGAAACACCAAATCTCAAATTTCGATTTTTGGTATAATTACTGTACTTTAGTGCGGAAAGTATTGTAATCATGTCAAAAATTATAGTGTTCAGAAAGTAAAAGTTAAATTAATAGATGAAAAAAAAACTTGGCGTTTACAGTCATCTCATTTAAATAAATCTTTAAAAAAAAAATAATAAGGGAAAAAAAAAAAAAAAAAAAAAAAAAAAAAAAAAAACATTTGAGTATTAATAAAATTTCAAAAAAAATTATGAAATAACAAAAAAAAAGTAGGCTTTATTTATTTATAAATTGAATGTTAAATTAATTATATTAACATATTGAATTTCTACATTGTTCATTAATTGTAATGAACGATAAAATATGAGTTAAATAAATGAACACAGACACATGAGTATTTGAAAGATATTTTATTTCATTAAAACGTTTTATATTTACAGACAGATGATTAAATCAGGATATATTTTAAAGTATCTGTCTCCCACCTCTCTTATTATTTTTCTCAAATTTGCAAGTTTAAATGACCAATGGATTTTTACTTGCACTAATTCTATTGAAAGTAATTCAAAATAAAATTTTCAAACCACTGTAAAAGTTTTAATATAATTAATATTTATGTAAATGATAAGATAAAAGAAATAAAAGCTTAAATGCAAGTTGAAAAATATTTATAATTAAATTATAATTAAACTAAGAAAGCATTTGCTTATTTAAAAAAAAAAAAAAAAAAAAAAACTATACACACTTTTTAACTTTATATGTGTGTATATAAATATTCACAAATTGCGTTAAAATTTTTGCCATTTAATACTAAGTTCCCACTCCTTCATTTCAACTATAGTGATCAAATACATTAAACTATATATATATATATATATATGTGTATGTATAGCGGTTTGTACAGCCGTAGGCTGAGCAGCTTTTAACCATACTTAATAATTCATAAACCTATCTCATTTCAAAAGAAAGAAAGAAAGAAAAAAAAAAAACTGCATGATAAGCAAAGGAGTCTATACAGAAAATTGTTTCTTTTGCCCCGAATGCGAACCAAAACTATCGGCACTGTATTCATACGCGCTGACCGCGCTAGATAACGTTAGGGAATAGGAAGTCAGCTCTCCTGTTACAATGGAGCTCAGTGATAAAAGTATCGAGTAATGTGATGGGCGGGTTTTAATAATTCTCTGAAATAAATTAAAATTTTGGCATGCCTATTTGTCTGGTACATAAGTTATTAACCTGTACATAACTGACATATTTAACTCACTGGTATGTTTATTTTTCAACTGAAACAAGATTAAATATTACGTTACATTCATCTAAACTACATTACTTGAATAATTCCATAAAAACTTTTTGTTAGTATTGTCTTAATTAAAACGTATAATTAAATATTATGCAAAAAATTACATTTGGGTAAATTTACTTTGAAATAATATACAATTAGGTTAAAACTCTATCATCATCGTTTAAAATAATCTAAATAATAGCAGAAAATATTTATTTATTTAAAAATTAATCAATTTATTTTTATTAAATTTCTATTGCATGTTTGCAAGGGTCGTACTCTCCGCCTTTTTTTTTTTTCCCCAGGACACTCTTATGAATGAGAAATTTTCAAATTTATTGCTAGCGCTATTTTTATAAAATATTCTCTACCCTGTGTAATCATGGTACAGTCGGCAACCCCTCCCCCCCTTCCCCACCACCACCACCAACAACAACTAATTTCGCGATAACTTGTCGTAGAAACATGTGGTTGGTACCAATGGATTTGTAATAACGTCTAGTTTTCAATGGTATAGTTAGATTTTGCTTCAGGGATCGTCTACATATTAAAACCTGCATCAACTTCATTTTCTTCAATGGTAACCCAATTTTTTTATAATTTATTTGAATTCTTTCGATCAAATCATCGCCGAAAATAGTATAGTTTATATATTTTGATCAATTTTTCATAGAGTTATACGCTGTCAAAATATGAGGATGCTAATGTTAAATGAATGTGACAAACATTAATTCATATCTTCCAAAATAATTATGATATTCAAATTCTGTTTACGGTTTTTATACAGTAAAATGAAGTGACCCAAACATATTCCATGCATATTTTTGATTAAAAAAAAAAAAAAACATTTTTTGAATTATGAAAATTATTAATAAGTTCATATTTGAAAAAATTATGACTTATGAACTATGTTACTTTTTGCATGAATAGAACGGGCATCTTCAAAAACATGATTTTCCAAATTTACAGCTCGTTCCTAACATTATTTTTTGAGTTACAGTGATATTTCATTTTTTACTGTTGTTAGGGGGCGGTCACATATTATAATTTGCATCCTCTGTGAGTAAATATCTGTATATATTTTGACGAAAAACTATTTTAATTTACCTTTATGTTATTCTAATAGCTTTCTAAGCAACATTTCGATGTTTATTATACAAATTGGATTATCTTTTTTTATAAAATTATCGCAATGCAAGCGAGAGAGTTTGAAAGAATTCCAAAAGAAATGAAGCCCGGCCTCTATATTGCGGAAAAAAATATTAAAAAATTTAGTTTACATATTCGTATATGACTCTTCATGTGACGTTGATATGCATAAATGTCAATAGCATTTACTACATCCAATGCTGAAGACAAAATTTAAACGATTTAATTGGTAGTATGTAAAATAATTTTGTTTTATAATGTAAATTTTTAGAAAAATTGTGTAAAGGCGTGGTTTCCGTTGCAAAAAGGAGTGTACTCGATTCTGAAATAATAAGTCTTTCTTCTTAAGTATTACACAACTTTTCCTAGTTTCTCACTGCTAAAATTCTGTTTTATCCCTGCTGTAGTTTTTTTTTTTATTTTTTTTTTATCTTGAATATTCTAGGATACGTGCACCTCAAGATAAGTGTCATGATTTAGCAAACGCGGAAAGACGAGGAATATTATTTGACAGAGCAATACGCAGTAAATAATACTTTGTTTTTCTTTTTTTTTAATTAATATAATTAATATTTATTAATTTTTATCAGATTTTTTAAAACCAATTTTCTGTTATAATCTTTTTGTGACATTTTCGCATTCGTTTAAAGTATCGTTTGTAAGCTAATGCTATTTAAATTTTATCGCATGACGTAACATAATAAAATATTAAAATTTTATTTAATGTTTTTTAAATATTGAATAATAAAGTGGATTTTTTTTTTTTAAGTTTTTAAAATCTATTATTGAAACAATGCGCAATATTATTTAATTTAGATTATTATAATCACGGCATAAAACTGGCGTCACATTTATTTAAAAAAAAAAGAATTTAAAACAAAGTAATATGTCTAATTACTTTTAAAGCTATAAATTTTACACATTTAAAATTAAGAATTCAAGTGCAGTTCATAGCTGCCAATATTTTAATTTATTCCGGAGTAATTTTAGCCTCGCCTCTAATTCGCACCACTTATTTTTTAAAAGTAATTTTTTCTTATTTTATCGAAGTTATGTAGTGAAGAAAATTTTTCTATAACTAAAGTGGTACAAAATAAAGGCGGGGCTAAAAGTACTCCGGAATAAATTAAAATATTGGTAACTATGAAAGTTGAAAAATGCAGAACGGGGAATATTTGTTCTGGATAATAGGAAACCTTTTTATATGGGACATACTTTATAAGACCAATTTGTGCAAATTCAGTCCAATTCAGAAAATTTTTATTTTATTATATTTTGTTGTTTTATTTTTTAGTGGTTTTTAAGTAAGATTTCGATGTTTACTATACATATTAACATATTTGTATAAAATTAACGCATTGCACGCGGAAAATTTTGATAGCATTCCAAAAGTATAATAAACCCCACCCTTTGGCTTTTTCTGACACAATACTTCACTTTAAAAAATGGTTTTTGTATCCTTAATTTTAGTTTACTTGACTCTTTATAAAACTCTAGTATATATAAAGGAGTGGAATTTACCGTTTCGATTGTTGGTGACAAAGTTAGTTTTGGAATCATGAGTATGTGAAATAATTTCATGTTGTAGAGAAAGGTATAAAGTATAAAAAGTTTTACTGCAAATAGAAATGATTTTGAACAGTATCTCCTTTTTATTGAATATTAAACACATTCGCGACCACATGATTTTGTCTTTTAGATTCCGCCTGTGGGCGTTATTCATTCAAACTACATTATGTCAGAAATAGGTTTTCTGTATCCATATTTCTTTTACATATGAACATACATAATAATTATACTCTTTCTATTGAAAGTATTTGTATTTATACTAGTTTGTTTATATAAATATGAATATGAGGAATATTCTTAAGAAATATAATAACACACGAATTGTGAAAGAGACGCCCACTGGAGGAGATACAGATTTCCAATGACGTGGATCTACGTCAGAGGTCGCGAAAGTGTTAAATATCCTTTCTCAGATTTTAGCTTAAATCTTGTTATTTGTATTTTTGTCTTGTTATTATATTATGTATTGTTGGTTTGTACGCCTAAAATTAAATGTAAAACTTTATAGTAACGCTTTCCCAGACAGCACATCGCCTCCCCAGGATATCTTCAAGATGTCTTCTGGATGAAAAGACATCCCAGAAACATCCTTAAGATGTACTGTGGATAAGTTAAGCCTAACTTTGCTGTTAGGGTTCATGCATGGCTTACTGTATAAAATAAAAATATACCCAACAGAAGTAGATAATTCTTTTTCTTAAATATTAAACATTTTTTTTTTTTTTCTTTAAGCAGCTATTAATATTATAATCATTTTTATTATTATTCTTTTATCTTGGAATCTAGATTTTTGTAATTCATTATTCTAGGTTTCATATGACTCAGTGATGCCAGATGGTCGAAAAGTATATCCCCAAGCAGGTCTTCAAATTTCCGCAAATCAGGGGGGGGGGGTCGAAAAAATCCCCAACTTGATTTCTACGAAAAAGGGGAAAAAAAATTTTTTTTCAAAAAAAAAAAAAAAAAAAAAAAAAATATCTTTATTTATCAAACAGATTTAAGCTCAGATTTTTCCCCAAATAAAGGCAATTTTTGAAAAAAATCCCCAAATAACAATAAAGCTATTGAAATTCTCTTGTCGTAGGGATAAATCATTACGTTGCCAACATTGACAGAAAGTTGAAGAACTCCCCAGATTTGTCCCCAAAAATTTTAGAATTCCCCAAAAAAGTCCCCACAAACATTTGGTCTTCATAATTGTCCCCAGAAGCCTCAAAAATCCCCAATCGTGCATCACTGATACGACTTAAGGTACTTAACTATTTGGTGCTTAATAAATATAAGCCAATAAATAACTTCTAATTCATAACCTAATACAGAGCTTTCCTCAATTTAGGTTCGGTTTTTATTTTATAAGTAGCATTTCTGCATTTTTTTTTCCAGAGTAAAACTTAGTAAATATTGTTTATTGGGTGGTAGATCACGATTTGTATTTTCCAAATGTATAGACGGATCCCTAATACATTTTCACGTGTAACTATTTAGAATTGATATAAGGTATATAAATAGGTACGTTTTCCCAATCACCTTCATCTCAAAAATCTGAATATGAGGTCAAAAAAAAGGGGTTGTCATAAAAAAAAAATGAAGTTTATGCCTGTTTCAATAACTATACCCTTACTACTTGCGATGCATACAGCGGTAAAATGATATACGGTAAAATGAAGTGACCCAAACATATTCCATGCATATTTTTGATTAAAAAAAACCACTTTTTGAATTATGAAAGTTATTAATAAGTTCATATTTGAAAAAATTATGACTTATGAACTATGTTACTTTTTGCATGAATAGAACGGACATCTTCAAAAACATGATTTTCCAAATTTACAGCTCGTTCCTAACATTATTTTTTGAGTTACAGTGATATTTCGTTTTTTACTGTTGTTAGGGGGCTGTCACATATTATAATTTGCATCCTCTGTGAGTAAATATCTGTATACATTTTGACGAAAAACTATTTTAATTTACATTTATGTTATTCTAATAGCTTTCTAAGCACCATTTCGATGTTTATTATACAAATTGGATTATTTTTTTTATAAAATTATCGCAATGCAAGCGAGAGAGTTTGAAAGAATTCGAAAAGAAATGAAGCCCGGCCTCTATATTGCGGAAAAAAAATATTAAATAATTTAGTTTACATATTCGTATATGACTCTTCATGTGACGTTGGTATGCATACATGTCAATAGCATTTACTACATCCAATGCTGAAGACAAAATTTAAACGATTTAATTGGAAGTATGTAAAATAAATTTGTTTTATAATGTAAATTTTTAGAAAAATTGTGTAAAGGCGTGGTGTCCGTTGCAAAAAGGAGTGTACTCGATTCTGAAATAATAAGTCTTTCTTCTTAAGTATTACACAACTTTTCCTAGTTTCTCACTGATAAAATTCTATTTTATCTCTGTTGTAGTTTTTTTTTTTTTTTTTAATCTTGAATATTCTAGGATTCGTGCACCTCAAGATATGTGTCATGATTTCGAAAACGCAGTAAGACGAGGATTATTATTTGAATAATACTTTGTTTTTCCTTTTTTTAAATTAATATAATTAATATTTATTAATTTTTATCAGATTTTTTAAAACCAATTTTCTGTTATAATCCTTTTGTGATATTTTCGCATTCGTTTAAAGTACCGTTTGTGAGCTAATGCTATTTAAATTTTATCGCATGACGTAACATAATAAAATATTAAAATTTTATTAAATGTTTTTTTAATACTGAATAATAAAGTAGATTTTTTTTTTTTTTTTTTTTTTTAAAGTTTTTAAAATCTATTATTGAAACAAAGCGCAATATTATTTATTTTAGATTATTATAATCACGGCGTAAAACTGGCGTCACATTTATCTTGAAAAAAGAATTTAAAACAAAGTAATATGTCTAATTACTTTTAAAGCTATAAATTTTACACATTTAAAATTAAAATTTCAAGTACAGTCCATAGCTGTCAATACTTTAATTTATTCCGGAGTAATTTTAGCCCCGCCTCTAATTCGCACCACTTATTTTTTAAAAGTAATTTTTTCATATTTTATCGAAGTTATATAGTAAAGAATATTTTTCTATAAATAAAAAGGTACAAAATAAAGGCGGGGCTAAAAATACTCCGGAATAAATTAAAATATTGGTAGCTATCACAGTTGAAAAATGCAGACCGGTGAATATTCGTTCTGGGTAATAGGAAACCGTTTTATGCGGGACATACTTTATCAGGCCTATTTACGCAAATTCAGTTCAATTCAGAAATTTTTTATTTTATTATATTTTGTTGTTTTATTTTTTAGTGGTTTCTAAGTAAGATTTCGATGTTTACCATACATATTAACCTATTTAGGTAAAATTAACGCATTGCAGGCGGGAAATTTTGATAACATTCCAAAAGTATAATAAACCCCACCCTTTGGCTTTTTCTGACACATTACTTCACTTTAAAAAATGGTTTTTGTTTCCTTTGTTTAGTTTGCTTGACTCTTTATAAAACTCTAGTATATATAAAGGAGTGGAATTTACCGTTTCGATTGTTGGTGAAAAAATTTCAGTTTTTGAATCATGAATTTGTGAAATAATTTCATGTTTTAGAGAAAGGTATAAAGTATAAAAAGTATTACTCAAAATAGAAATGATTTTGAACAGTATCTCCTTTTTATTGAATATTAAACACTTTCGCGAACACATGATTTTGTCTTTTAGATATACTGTTCCGCCTGTGGGCGTTATTCATTCAAACTACGTCAGAACGAGGTTTTCTGTATCCATATTTATTTTACATATGAATATACATAATAATTATACTCTTTCTATTGAAAGGATTTGTATATATACTAGTTTGTTTATATAAATATGAATATAAGGAATATTCTTAAGAAATACAATAACACACGAATTGTGAAAGAGAAGAGAAAGTGTCAAATATCCTTTCTCAGATTTTAGCATAAATCTTGTTATTTATATTTTTGTCTTGTTATTATATTATGTATTGTTGGTTTGTACGCCTAAAATTAAATGTAAAACTTTATGGTAGCGCTTTCATGCATGGCTTACTGAATAAAATAAAAATATACCCAACAGAAGTAGATAATTCTTTTTCTTAAATATTAAACATTTTTTTTCTTTTTTTTTTTAAAGCAGCTATTAATATTGTAATCATTATTATTATTATTCTTTTATCTTGGTAACTAGATTTTTGTAATTTAACCTTCTAGGTTTCATATGACTTACGGTACTTAACTATTTGATGCTTAATAAATATAAGATAACTAGCAGGCTGCGCCTGCTTCACTGGTCACTATTTTTAAATGAATTATTATAATTAATGAATTCTCAAAATTGCATTAATTTTTATCATGTGAAAAAAGAAAAAAAAAGAAAAAAAAAACTCTGATCGGGAAAAATGTCGCACCGGGTCCCCACTACCTTCGGAAGTGTAGACCCGTGCGCGATGCGCACGCGCGAATGCATATATATGAGCGCCCTAATAATTTTACAAATTCGAAAATATCCGCAATCGATTTGTAAGTACCAAAAACCTCTATGCACCAGATTTGAACGATCTATTTCTATTTTTATTTTTTTACCCTTCCGCTCCCTCCCCCCTTCCCGCCCCTCCCAATAATTTTAAAAATTAAAAAATATCCGCAATCAATTTGTAGGTATCGAAAACCTCGATTTACCAATTTTAAATGATCTAACTCTATTATTTTTTTTTTTTGCTACTCTATCCCCCCCCTCCCCGGCCCTTCTAATAACTTTACACTTTCAAAAATATCCCCATTCGATTTGCAGGCCTCTAAAACCTATCTGTACCAAATTTGAATGGCCTAACTGTATTTCTATTTGTTTTTGCCCATAGCCCCCCTTACCGCCCCACCCCCTTACCGCCCCTTCTAATAATTTTACAAATTCGAGAATATCGGCAATCGATTTGTAAGTATCGAAAACCTTTATATACCAATTTTGAACGATCTAACTGTTTTTTTTTTTTTTGCCCCCCTCTCCCCTCCCCCTTCTTGCCCCTCGTAATAACTTTACACTTTCGAAAATATCCCCATTCGACTTACAGGCCTTTAAAACCTGTCTGTACCAGTTTTGAACGGCCTAACTGTATTTCTATTTGTTTTGCCCATAGCCCCCCCTTACCGCCCCACCCTCCTTCTCGCCCCTCCTAAAAATTTTACAAATTCGAAAATATCCGCAACTGATTTGTAAGTATCGAAAACCTCTATAAACCAATTTTGAATGATCTAACTCTATATTTATTTTTTTGCCCCCCTCTCCGCTCCCCTCCTCCCCTTCTCGCCCCTCCTAATACGTTTACACTTTCGAAAATATCCCCATTCGACTTGCAGGCCTTCAAAAACCTATCTGTACCAATTTTGAACGGCTAACTGTATTTCTATTTGTTTTTGCCCATAGCCCCCCCTTACCGTCCCACCCCCTTACCGCCCCATCCCTTTACCGCCCCTTCTTATAATTTTACAAATTCGAAAATATCCGCAATCGATTTGTAAGTATCGAAAACCTCTATATACCAATTTTGAACGATCTAACAGTATTTTTATTTTTTTGCCCCCCCCTCTCCCCTCCCCCCTTCTCGCCCCTCCTAATAAATTTACACTTTCGAAAATATCCCCATTCGACTTACAGGCCTCTTAAACCTATCTATACCAATTTTGAACGGCCTAACTGTATTTCTATTTGTTTTTGCCCCATAGCCAACTTACCACCCCACCCCCTACCCACCCCTCCTAATAATTTTACAAATTCAAAATCATCCGCAATCGATTTGTAGGTATCGAAAACCTCTATATACCAATTTTGAACGATCTGGCACTCTTTTTATTTTTTTGCCCCCCCTCCCCTCCCATCCTTCTCGCCCCTCCTCATAACTTTACCCAATCGAAAATATCCCCATTCCACTTGCAGGCCTCTTAAACCTATCTGTAACAATTTTGAACGGCCTAACTGTATTTCTATTTGTTTTTGCCCCATAGCCCCCCTTACCACCCCACACCCCTACCCGCCCCTCCTAATAATTTTACAAATTCAAAATCATCCGCAATCGATTTGTAAATATCGAAAATCTCTATGTACCAATTTTGAACGATCTGACACTATTTTTATTTTTTTGTCCCCCCTCCCCTCCTCCCTTCTCGCCCCTCCTAATAATTTTACACAATCGAAAATATCCCCATTGGACTCGCAGGCCTCTTAAACCTATCTGTACCAATTTTGAGCGGCCTAACTGTATTTCTATTTGTTTTTGCCCCATAGCCCCCCCATTACCGCCCCACCCCCCCCTCCTAATAATTTTACAAATTCAAAAATATCCGCAATCGATTTGTAAGTATCGAAAACCTCTATGTAACAATTTCGAACGATCTGACACTATTTTTATTTTTTTGCTCCCCCCCTCTCTCCTCCCCCTTCTCGCCCCTCCTAATAAATTTACACTTTCGAAAATATCCCCATTCGACTTGCAGGCCTCTTAAACCTATCTGTACCAATTTTGAACGGCCTAACTGTATTTCTATTTGTTTTTGCCCCATAGCCCCCCATTTCTGCCCCCCCCACCCGCCCCTCCTAATAATTTTACAAATTCAAAAATATCCGCAATCGATTTGTAAGTATCGAAAACCTCTATGTACCAATTTTGAACGATCTGACACTATTTTTTTTGCCCTCCCTCCCCTCCCCCCTTCTTGCCCCTCCCAATAACTTTACACAATCGAAAATATCCCCATTCGACTTGCAGGCCTCTTAAACCTATCTGTACCAAATTTGAGCGGCCTAACTGTTTTTCTATTTGTTTTTGCCCCATAGCCCCCCCCCATTACCGCCACACCCCCTCCCCACCCGCCCCTCCTAATAATTTTACAAATTCAAAAATATCCGCAATCGATTTGTAAGTATCGAAAACCTCTATGTACCAATTTTGAACGATCTGACACTATTTTTATTTTTTTGCATCCTCTCCCCTCCCCCTTCTCGCCCCTCCTAATAAATTTACACTTTCGAAAATATCCCCATTCGACTTGCAGGCCTCTTAAACCTATCTGTACCTATTTTGAACGGCCTAACTGTACTTCAGTTTGTTTTTCCCCATAGCCCCCTTACCGCCCCACACTCTACCCACCCCTCCTAATAATTTTACAAATTCAAAATCATCCGCAATCGATTTGTTAGTATCGAAAACCTCTATGTACCAATTTTGAACGATCTGGCACTCTTTTTATTTTTTTGGCTCCCCCTCCCCTCCCATCCTTCTCTCCCCTCATAACTTTACACAATCGAAAATATCCCCATTCCACTTGCAGACCTCTTAAATCTGTACCAATTTTGAACGGCCTAACTGTATTTCTATTTGTTTTTGCCCCATAGCCCCCCCCTTACCACCCCACCCACCCTACCCGCCCCTCCTAATAATTTTACAAATTCAAAATGATCTGCAATCGATTTGTAAGTATCGAAAACCTCTATGTACCAAATTTGAACGATCTGACACTATTTTTTTTTTGACCTCCCCTTCCCCCCCCCCCTTCTCGCCCCTCCTAATAATTTTACACAATTGAAAATATCCCCATTGGACTTGCAGGCCTCTTAAACCTATCTGTACCAATTTTGAACGGCCTAACTGCATTTCTATTTGTTTTTGCCCCATAGCCCCCATTACCGCAAACCCTCCTAATAATTTTACAAATTCAAAAATATCCGCAATCGATTTGTAAGTATCGAAAACCTCTATGTACCAATTTTGAACGATCTGACACTATTTTTATTTTTTTGCCCCCCTCCCCTCCCCCCTTCTTGCCCCTCCCAATAACTTTACACAATCGAAAAATCCCCATTCGACTTGCAGGCCTTTAAAACCTGTCTGTACCAATTTTGAACAGCCTAACTGTATTTCTATTTGTTTTTGCTCCATAGACCCCCCCCCTTGCTGCCCCACCTGGGGGCTGAATTTCTAAAATTGCAGAAATTGGTTTTTACATAGTTGCATTAGCTATATTTTAGAGCAAAAATTTCACGTATATCTATTTTTTTTTTTTTGTTTGAGATATATAGGATTATGCGAAATCACGTTTTACGCATGTGAAATCACGTTTTGCCTTCCCCGCCCCCCTTGGGGACCAAATTTCAAAAATTCCAGATAAAGATTTTTAGACATTTCTATCAGCTATATTTTGAAGCAAAAATTTTACGGATATCTGTTTTTTTGTTTGAGAAATGAAGGATTTTGTGAAATTACGTTTTGCCCCCTCCCCCCGTTGGGGGGCGAATTTTGTAAAATCGCTTGCGGCGTTGTCTTTCTAGGGTCGTAAACATTAACCGTGCCAAATTTGGTCCCGCTCGGTGAAACGGCCTAAGTTTCTATAGCGGACAGACAGACAGACACACATACAGACTCTGCTCTTTTATATATATAGATATATAACTTCTAATTCATAACCTAATACAGAGCTTTCTTCAAATCAGATTCGGTTTTTATTTTATAAGTAGCATTTCTGCACTTTTTTTCCAGGGTAAAACTTAATAAAAATTGTTTATTGGGTGGTAGATCACGATTTGTATTTTCCAAATGTATACACGGATCCCTAATACATTTTCACGTGTAACGCTATTTACAATTGATTTAAGGTATATAAATAGGTATGTTTCCGGAATCGCCTTGATCTCAAAAATCTTAATATGAGGTCAAAAATAGGGGTTGTCATTCAAAAAAATGAAGTTTATGCCTTTTTCAATAATTATACCCTTAGAAACGCTAAAAGAAAAATATTTGCGATGCATACAGCTGTTTCGGTAGCCTTAAGCGTACCGTCTTCAGTACAAAAAGAATTCTGAATCTGGAGAAGTGCTCGTATTGATAGGAGGGACATTTATAGTATTTCATGTCAGTGTGGTTTATCATATATTGGCCAAACTAAACGCAGTCTTAAATTTCGTCTAAAAGAACATATGAATTACGTCCGCAAACAAGAAACCAATAAATATGCTATTTCTAAACATTGCTGGGAGGAAAATCATAATTTTAAATTTAATTCAGATAAAATAATTTGCAAACCTAAATCCATTCATGAACTCGATTTCTTTGAAGCTTTTCATATTTATAAAAAATTTAAAAAACCTTGTAAATTGTGATTTCGCTGTTCTCTATTTGTCTGATTGTTGGAAATTTTACATTCAGTCCACATTTTCTTAATTTTTCTACTGTTTACACAGCTAACATTCCTAAATTCCTATTGGTTGAACTAAATTCGGTCCCTCCGCTATATATACGAACAATTCTCTAGATTCAGAATTCTTTTTGCACTGAAGACGGTACGCTTAAGGCTACCGAAACAGCTGTATGCATCGCAAATATTTTTCTTTCAGCGTTTCTAATGTAGTAATGTATTCGAGTTTTAATATTCCAACGCCAAGTCTCCTGTTATTATACCCTTACTAACTATAAGCATAAAAACTACACGTTATTACAGATCGATAGGTACCAGCCGCATGTTTATACGGTATTTACAGCGAAATTATGTGCGTGTGTGTGGGGGGGAGGGGTTGTCGACTGCACATTACTATGACTATACCAAGAGTAATTCTGCATAAAATTACTGGTGGTCAAAAAGGCGGAAATTCCTTATTTTTGACTGTGTCCTGAAAAAAGGACGGAGAGTACGAACCTGGGTTTGAAATTTTTAAAATTCAATTACAAATTCGACTAAAATTAATACTTTTTGCAAACTTTACACTTAGAACTTAAATTAAAAATAAATAATAAAATTTTACATAATATCTTTGATAACAAATATGATTTTAGATAAAGTGAAATTTACGGTAGATTTTTTTTTTCTTTAATACTTACTACGTTAAAATTACCAGATCCTGGAATCGAACTCAGGGCCCTTCGCTTCACGTGCGGTTGCTCTACGAATTAGATCCTCTCTACCTAATCCTCTACGAATTAGATCCTCTCTTAGGTAGCTCTACCCTGTTTGATTACCGTCTCGTCATTTCTCACTTATCAACCTTACACTCCACTTTGTCTAAAATGAAATTTCATAATTGATGTATTGTTAAAATAAAATTAATAAAAAAGAAACATAATTCCTTTAGAAGTATAATAATAAAAACTACAGTCATACAGGGATTGTATTCTCCGCCCTTTTTTGCAGGACACTGGCATATATAAAACGTTTTTGCCTAGTATACCAACATTAATTTCATGCAGAAATATTTATGGTATTTTTCTAGTAATGTGCAGTGATTGAATAGGATAAACATTATTGTATAAAAATTGTGGTGGCAATGAAGGAGAAAATGTCTAATCTCTTAGAGTGTCCTGAATAAGGGGTGGAGAGTACGAACACTTATCATAATACATAGCTGCCAATTTTTTTATTATTATTATTATTATTATTATTCCAGAATACTTTTAGCGCCGCTTTTATTTCGCACCATTTTATTTATCGAAAAATTGTCTCCAATATATAACGTCGATAAAATAAGACAAAATTACTTTTAAAAAATAGTGGTACGAAATTAAGGCGGGGCTAAAAATACTCCGAAATAAATTAAAATTTTGGCAACTATGATAATATATACTGCAGAAAAATTTGCAGTTTACATGTATAAATGTATCATAAATTTTATATTATGGAAATAGAGATATGAAAATGAAAAGAAAAAAAAAAAAAAAAAAAAAAAAGTCGCTCGTGGCAGCTTTGATACTATCATTGTCACCATGAGAAAAAAGCCATTTCGCTCATGCGTGAGTGAAATGTCTCTCGAAAAATATAGTTTTCATTTTTTTTTAACAATTTATAGTTGTTTGAATTTCATTAAGAAAAGTAGATGTCGATCCAATGAGATTTAATATGCACAAACCGAAGAGGAGTTATTTTATGTCATATATTTTTTGCTCTATTAAGGTAAAATGCGTTTTATTATATTCAAAGCATGATAGTATCGCTTAAATAAATCAGAGTAAAATTTTATTTTCTCTGTTATGCAAAAGTTACATTTATATCCTGTGTCACTTATTATTAGTTTTTACAAATTGAGTTATATATAACTATATATTTAAAGAGAAGTATCTGTGTATCTTAGCTCTGGTACTCACGCTACTGATCGCAGAACTACAGAACTTGGTAGAAGGGTACCTGGGACTCTGCAGGTGTGCACCTCACAAACATTTTTTCGAATTTGATTTTTTTTATTTTTATTTTTATTTTATTTTTATTAATATCAGGGATGGAACACGGGCGCAGAATTCATACCGGAATGCGTTTAAGAAATTTCTCTAGTTATAATATCATTGATTTAAGAGGTAGAAAATTTTCTTACATTGATAGTGGTATGAATTCTGCGCCCGTGTTCCCTCCCTGTAATATTCAACTTTTTTTTTTTTTTTTTTTTTTGAGATTTTAAATACTGGGTTCTATGTTTCACTTTGTAAAATTTGTTCTTTCATTTCAATCGTCTGCTTATCTTACCAACAGCAATTATGCTATTTATTAGTTATTTATTTAATTCATTCATCTAAAATAGAAATCTTTATATATACATTACAGGACCCAAAATCCGGAACGCAGAGCTGCCAACCTAATCCGGCAAATGGTTAGTACCGCCCCTTTCTCTACACCTGTCATTTTTTAGAGTTTTTTCTTCTTAATTCATCGCAAATATATTTGAAGAAAATTCATTAAAAATTAAGTGGTGTAGAAAAAGGGCGGTACTAACAATTAGCCGGATTAGCTTGGCAGCTCTGGGAACGTTTTGAAATTCCAATCATTTCCTCAGTGAACAATCTGGGGAAAAAGGGGGTTGGGGGAAAAAATAAGTTTCCAGCAAATTACGGTAACTTAATTCAGTTGTTTTAAATATTAAATTCATTCCTTCTCAATTTTTTTTATTAATCTACGAATTAATGATCAGCCTATTTTTTTCTTTTTCTGTGTTTGTCTTCAAAGGTACAGAAATGCGATATTTTCACTGTAATGGGAAAGATGTTCCTATTTTATTTATTTATTTATTTTATTTCTGTTATTAACCATCATAGTTTTATAATAATTAAAGTGTTTAATTACCGTTTACATAGTAAAAAATTACTTTGGAATATGTCAGTAATTATATCTTTGGTGTTTAGTCATAAGGGTTGGACTAAAATTTAAACAATGTCTGGTAAATCTTTTTTTTTTTTAATCCGGAAAATTCCGAAATCCCGAATAGCTTCGGTCCTATCTTTTAGATGTCTCATAGTTCGCAGAATTAAGATATCACTTATTTGTGTTTCAAAAGCTTGGACTCTTTCGGTTTTATTTTTAGGGTCATCATAAATACTATACAGAAAATATTACCAAGGAGTCGGCAAGGTTATGGGGTCCTCAAATCGAACGGAAATCATTAAATTCGTTAAAGTTAGAAATCATTTAGAAATTAAAGTTAGAAATCATTAAATTCGCGATTTAACAATGTATAAAAGTTGAAAAGAAATTGTTTATAACGATTTATTAAATTTTAATACAAATTAAAAAAAAAAAAAATTCAAACTTCAGGAATTTTTTTCTCGGCGATGGCTAAGTAGTGCGCTTTAGGGTTTGAGTATATGAATACACTCACTGAGTGCTAACTACACGCGGAACTTCCGTTCGATTTGAGGACCCCACACCCTTGCCGTCTCCTTGTAAGTTTCGATAAAACATATTCTAAGTTCCAATATTTAATTAAAACTTTTAGTTTTTTTAATAATTTAAACCAGAAAATTTGCTTAATTCCTCCATTATAAAAAAAAAAATATGCGAAGTAAAGATATTGGTGATCTTCTCGTGAATAACTCTAGTTCTAGTAAAAGCATCGTTATGATGCTGTTTTCGGATGTTTGATGACATGCATCTCGATTCGTGGGCTTGATCGTCTGTACCCGACAGAGGCACCCACCGATTGGAGTCCGGCGTGCCCAAAGCTTTACAAAGTAAGCTCGTTCACCTAATGTTAAAAAATCTGGAGTGACTCCACTCGACTTTCCGAACATTGATTAATTAACAGTTTTGTAGATAAAGAGCAGTTGTTAAACAAACAAAAGAGAGAAAACCATAATAGAGTGTTTGAGTATTTTTCTCCATATATTACACGATGTTTTATTTAATGCTACTGAACTTTGAGCCCATAGATCATAATGATAAAGAATTTTTCGTTGTGTCCCTGTAAAAACCTATACATGCTAGATTCACCAAAAGGCTTATAGTTAGTGCAACAGTGATTTATAATATTCATATAAATTTTCAGCTCAATTGAATGAGGCATTTAGATGCTATCGCACTTTTAAAAATTTGGTCCCATTGGCCACAATGATAACGAATTTTTCTTTGTGTCCCTGTAAAAAAACTGTAACTGCTAGATTCACCAAAATCTATATAGTTGGTGCAGCTCTGACCTATAACATGTGTACAAATTGTTTGCTCAGATTAATAAGGCGTTTAGACGCTATCACACTTTTAAAAATTTGGCCCCATAGGCATAATGATAAAGAATTCTTCTTTGTGACCCTGTAAAAAAACTATAAGTGCTAGATTCTCCAAAATTTATACAGATTGCGTATCTGTGACCTATAATATGTGTATAAATTTCTTGCTCAATTGAATAAGGCGTTTAGATGCTATCGCACTTTTAAGATTTTGGTCCCATAGGACATAATGATAAAGAATTTTTCTTTGTGTCCCTGTAAAACAACTATAAGTGCTAGATTCACCAAAATCTATAGGGTTCGTACTATGGTGACTTACAATATACGTACCAACTTTCAGCTTATTCGAACTAAGCGTTTAGACGTTAGCGTGTTCACTCACAGACATACACACATACATACACACATACACACACACATACATACATCATCGTAAAAATAGTGGAAACGGACTCAGGGGACCTCGAAACGTATAGAAACATCAAAATCTCACATTCGGATTTTTGACATGATTACAATATTTTCCTCACTATAGTGTTTGGAAAGTAAAAATGTCGCAAAGTAAATTCGACGTTAGCGCTTCTCCTTGTGCAGTGGCTGCGGTACCCAAATAAAAGCTGTGTAAAATCCGCCCCTATTGTGCTTTTTTAAAAATGTTATCTCTTATAGTTTTAATATAAACAAGAATTAATTCTAGCCCTACATGAACATTATAGATGTGATTATTTACTTGAAGTTACTAGCGTACATTTCACATTAATAATAATGTGATTGCTTATTAGCTAACATCTAACATATTTTGTATTTAAAGTCAAATGTACGCTAATAACTTCAAGTAAATAATCACATCTATAGTGTTCACTTAGAGCTAGAATTAATTAGTGTAAAATATAATTTTTTAAATCGATCTTCAAATGTTGTAAATTGTATTGTAAATACGAAAGAATTCATGTATTAGTAATTTAAGAAGAAAATGTTAACGTGTGCAATTTTCAAAATTAAAATTTTGGTAAAAAAGTTTTAAATTTTGGAAAAGAAATCGCTTATAAATGATGACGTTATCATTATATATTTTATTAAAAAAAGCATTATGTCATGTTCCATAAAATCAATCATACACAGACGAAACCTTTCGAAAAAATTTTATCTTCTAAACAAAATATATTTGTAATCGCTTTATAACCAAATCTATAACTAAAATAACATTTAGGAATGATAAAATAACATTTAGGAATGAACAAATATTAGGGGGACCGGAAAATAATGTCGGTTTGAATTAATAAAATGAAATTTTTGTTTAACAGTGTTTACATGGTACTTTACAAATCACCATCTTATAAGTTACCTAAGAATATCTGAAATTTTATCCAGGATAAATTTCCGATGTCAGTATTTTAATTCAAAACGACATTATTTTCCGGTCACCCTAATATAATAAAAGCTAACTTTTTCTAACCTCATAACAAATCAAACAACCGAATTCAAATTCCATAGATTATCTCTTGATCCGTAATGAATGAAAATTCAAGAGATTAAGATTTCAATAATTTTATAAATTGTAAGAAGTATTAAAAAAATAATTTTTAATAATTGATTTAAAATATATTACTTATCTTAAAATACGGGAAAACATGCGAAATATGAATATTCTAAAAATATATGAATTTTTTCGTTTAGATGTGCATTCGTTCAAACACAGTTCTACTTTAATTTTAAATATGGAGCATCGCGCAAGTAAACAAATTCTATTCGAGCATGCGCAGTTTCAGCCTGAGTAGTTCAGGTACCTCCAACACGAGATGACTTTGTCATCGATCAGTGACGTAACTATGACGTAACCATGACGCAACCATGACATAGTACGCTACCCATTGCTCCATTATAGTGAATACGATTACTTTTTAAAGCTTTGGCCGTGGCCCTCTCTTTCGATGTTTATGGCCCTAAAAGCCGACTGTTTCCGCCCAGAAAGATAGTGAGACTATTCTGACGAAAGAAGAAAAAAAAAAAAATCCAGCAAGGAGAATAATTAGATAGGCAGCATTTCTCGTATGGCAGTGAAAGCTGCGCCCTTTGATTTATTCAAATAGAAGCCTGTCTAATAAACATTTCCTACTGTAAGCTTGCTTCTGATATATACAGTTATTTTCACTTAGTCGGAAAAATAAATTTTAATAAATATGGTTTTCTTCCAATCAGTTGATTGTGGATTTTAATAAAAAATTGTATTTCTTTCCCATTGTTTAATGGTGTTTTCCATTCCTGCGGCTTATTTCTGTTGAGCTATCTACATGATAGACCAGATATTTCTGCCGAAAAGGTTGTCTGAGTGAGTAATGCTGACCGGTTGTCGGCCTGGATAGCTCAATTGGTAGAGCCTTGATCTTGTAAGTCAATGATCCGGGGTTCGACTTCCGGTCCAGGCATTATTTTCACTCAATCGGAAAAATAAATTTCAATAAATATGGTTTTGTGTTAGATGTCTCATAGATCGCAGAATTAAGATATCACTTATATGTGTTTCAAAAGTTGGGACGCTTCCTGTTCTATTTTTAGCTTCATAATAAATACTTTACAGTAAATATAAAGTGTCGATAAAATATATTTTAACTTCCAATAATTAATTAAAAATTTAGTTTTTTTTAATAATTTAAACCAGAAAATTATTTAAATTCCTTTATTATGAAAAATAGAAAATGTTCTTACAGATGTTGTTAATTTCCTCTAGAAACTGTTGTAATTCAAGTAAAAGCATCGGTATGGTGCTGTTTTCACGTGTTCAGTGACATGCGGCGTGAGCTAAGCGTCTGTACCCGACAGAGGCGCCCACCGATCGGAGTGCGCCGTGCCCGTCTATTTCTATGTTTATTTCCTTAAAAGCCGACTGTCTATGACCTCGCTTGTCTGACGAAAGAGGAAGAAAAAAATTCCAGTAAGGAGAAAAATTAGATAGGCAGAATTTCACAAGTTTGGCTGTGAAAGCTCCGCCTTTTGATTTATTCAAATAGAAGCCTCTCTAATAAACATTTTATATGTCTAATAAATATTTCCTACTGCAAGCTTGCTTTGGATGTATACAGTTTCTTATTTATCTCGGTATGCACACTAATTGACAGGAGTTCTTGTTTTAAAATGTCGAAAGAGGAAGAAAATCTTCCGGTGAATGAATAAAACCCACTCAATAACTTTATTTCTTTCAAGATTTTTAAATCTATAAAAATCTTAAAAGTATTGTTAATTGCGCTTTCGCTATACAATATTTGTCTGATTGTTAAAAATTTTACATTAAGACCACATTTTCTTAATTTCTGCATTTTTCACATTTACACTTTGTCATTTTTCTATTGGCCAATGTCTCCATATTCCTCGTAATTCTACTTGTTCATCAGAATTCGATTACATACCTATATATATGAACACTTCTTTCTCATTTCTTTATGAACTGAAGGAGATATGCTAAATATTATTAAGACAGCTGTCTACTTTTCAAAATTTTTCCTTTGGCTTTCAAGACAGTGTTGCCAGACTTTGCGACTTTTTCATTCAGTAGTTACCAATAAATTTCAGAAGTGATATTTGACATATATAAAACACAAATCGAATCGAGGAATCGTGTAGGTATTTTAAATGTATATTAAACGTATATGTCAAATATTAAATCTTAAATTTATTCGTAATTATTGAATAAAAAAGTTACAAAATCTGGCAACACTGGTTCAAGACGTTATAGACTTCCTTTGTTTTAACACTTTCGAAACCACGTGATTATCTTTTCGACAGTAAGGTCCACCTGTGGACGTTATTCTTCCCAGTTACAATATTTCAGAACAAAATTTTCTGTATTCACATTTCTTATATTGGGACATACATTACAATTATAATTTTCCTACTCAAAGCATTTGTATCCATAGTATATTGATTGTACAAATACAGAGGTCATACTCTCCACCCTCGCAAAAATCTTTACTCTGTATAGTCATGGAACAAAACTATAAATATATCCAGAAGTATTTCTAAATAAAATTAGTGGTGGCAAAAAAGGTGAAAATTACATATCTTTGAGAGTGTCCTGAAAAAAAAAAGGGCGTAGTGTACGACCCCTGCAAATATGAATAGTGAGTTTATTCTTAAGAAATAATACGAATTGCTAAAGAAACGCCTACTGGCAGAGTTACAGATTTTGAAGTGATGTGAATCCACATCAGCGGTCGCGAAAGTGTTAATAATTCAGCTCATAGTCTGCTTTAAATAGTTTCTTTAACACTTTCGCGTTTTTGTCTTCTTCACAGTAAAGTCTGCCTGTGGGCGTTATTCTCCCCAGTTACAATATTTCAGAAAAAAAATTTCCGTATTCACATTTAAATTACAAATGAATATACATTATAGTTATACTCTTTCTAATCAAAACATTTATATCCATAATATATTGATAGTACAAATATGAGTATTGGGTATATTTTTAAGAAATAAATAACATACAAATTGCGAAAGAAACGCCCACTGGCGGAATTACAGATTTTCAAATGACGTGTGAATCTACGTCAGTGGTCGCGAAAGTGTTAAATGTATGTCATGGCACTCCGTTGCATGAACTGCTTAGATTTTGGTTTTTCTAGTACTTGTACTTTTTTTCAAGAACACAAAAAAAGAAATCCTCATGATTATGGCTTTTAAACCAGTGTTGCTGGATTTTTCGACTTTTTTTTTTATTCAATAGTTGCAAAATCGGGCGACATTACTATAGGCTGCAGTATTTTTAAAGTGCGATAGCCTCTAAACACCTTATTCGATTAAGCAGAAAACTTAAAGATATACTATGGCTTAAGGCCACACATTTTATATAAATTTTGATGACTGTGAGACATATAACTCTTTCTACAGTGACGCAAATCCTTATCCTTATGGTAAAAAATTCAAATTATTTAAAGTTCGAAAACATGTAAACGCATTATCCAACTGAGCAAAAAATTAGTAGAATGATTATAGTTCACTATCCCAGGATTTCTATAAATTTTTACCCCTTAATGGTCGCATATTTTTAAAGATACGCCCATAAAATCCACATTTTTGTCTAATTAAAAAAAATAGATTGAAAATAAATATATGAATAGAATATATATTTATTTTGTACATATTTTCAAATACATTCTACATAGTTTAGTACTGGCTGGTGCTTTCATGTTCCCTCAAATATTAAAGAAAAAATACACGTGGGGCGTGATCACTACCCGTGAATATCACAGGAGCGAGAAGGAAGGAGTTAATGAGACCGTACTTATAATTCTTCTACAAAAATCAAAGGAAAAATTCATTACTATGACCAATAGAGTGAAATTATTTGTAGTGCGATAGCGTAAAAACTCTACGTTTGTTTAACATGTAAATTGGTTCTCATGTTAAAGCAGGGTTCCCAAGGCCCGATATTTTTCAAGGACTCTTACACCAGTATTATATAAAAATAAATTTCTTCTTAAGTGTACACTGTACTATATTTAAGAATAAATTTATCTTAAATTTATTCTGGTGCAAGAATCCTTGAAAAAAGGCGTGGTCGTGGGAACCCTGTAAAGATTATTACTGCAAAAGCTATGCAGATTTATATAAGTGTAGAACTTTTTTTTTTTTTTTTTTAACCAGTACAAAGTAGAATTTTTATATACTGTGGTCTATCGCCTAAAATTATTTAAAGTTTGCTTGAAAAATGTTAAGTATTTTAAAACACAAACAAAGACAAATTATCCATGTTACGCTCTATTAAACGACATACAAGTTGAGAAAAAAATGCTTAAACATACTGTTATCATTTCCCTTTGTGTGTGTGTGTGTGTGTTTTGTTTAACGAATTTTCTTATTGAAATTTATTTAAACAAACATTATTTATTTAATGGTTGGAAAATCGAGTGGAGTCGCTTCAGATTTTTGTAATGTACCAGCTCTTATAAAATAAAATCGAGAGATGTTGTTTTCACGACCGCCAGTACAAATTTTTCCTACTCTCCCCATTTCTTATAAAATCGATACAAAATATTATTACATAACTGCCATTTTTTTCCCTTTCTTTTTTGTGCTACTTTCTGTGAGTAAAAATATTAATCTTATTTCAGGCCCGCTTCACTCACCTTTGCTGAAATCTGAAGCTATTGTTTTTCTATGGGAAATTTTCTTTACTTATAACTCATTAACTAATACATATTTTTAAATTCTTCTTTCACATTCAGAATATTCCCAACTGTTAAACTGACGGACCTTTTTTAAAAACATATATATATATATATTATTTTTAATTTTTAATATTTTATTTTGAAATTGCAAAATGAAACATTAAACATATTAAAAATTCGTATTTTACAGCTTAAATAATAATAATAATAAATAAATAAATAACACAAAAATCCATTTTTAAAAAAGTTCTGTCAATTTAACAGTTGGGAATTTCCTGAATATAAGAACAGAATTTAAAAATATGTGTTAGTTAATGAGCTATAAGCAAAGGAAATTTCCCATAGAATAACAATGGCTCGGGCTTCCAGTGACGATAAGTGAAGAGAGTCTTAAATCATAAAAAACAACTACAAAGTTTATAATTGGTTCCTCGTATATAAATAATGTTTTCTGACGTATAAAATGGTTTATAAATTGTTCTGGTTATAAAATTTCTGGTACTAAAAAGATGAACAAGTTAGCAGCTATTCGTAAATAATAGTCATTGCAATTAAGAAGCTGACATCCGGACTAAAGCACCTTTTACTATGGCAGACACATTGTTGTCAATATGCCTCTAAAAATCCAAATTAAACTAGTAAACTTTTTGTTTTTTACTTTAGCTTAACCATATATATATATATATATATAAGGTAGAAAAAGTATTGTTTTTGCTTCAAATTTTCGAAACTAATTTTTGTTATCTTTACACGTTTTAAGTTTCCCTGAATCCGAAAACATGTTTCTAGTGGTTGGTCTGTGTGTATAACTGTGTGTCTGTTATCAACATAACTCAAGAACAAATAACAGTAGGAAGATCGAACTCGGTATCCAAAATCTGTATCATTTAGGGATGCTACATTGTTTCGTTGTTTTTCGTTGTTATCAAGGATATAGTCCATGTACAGGGACACCCAAAGAATTTAAATACATTACATCTATATTCGAATTGCAGGTAAGTAGTGTTTAACCTTTATAGGCTGTACTAAACCAAATGAAATGATTATATATATTTTGTATGTCTAAAAGTATATTTCATGTTGCATATGGTATGAAAATCATGCGCTGTTCATTTACAGAGCTACATAAAGAATTAGAATATAGTGGGACAATACTAGAAAATTGATGGAAGTGCAATTCAGGTTGTGCTGTGTGTTATTAATATAGGATTATATTTATGTGCGCAATGTGGTATGTACATAATTTAAAAAATATATACAGGGTTGCACATAATTAACCCCTTAACTCTTTCTTTTTTTCCTTCCTTTTTTTTTTTTTTTTTTTTTTTTTTTTTTTGTCATTTTATATTTCAACTCAGATCAATATTACTGATTGATAATATTTATGATACATAACGTTTGAATGCATTGCTGGTTTGGAACGGACTCCTAAAACCAGTCAAATTAAAAAAAAATTCTTCACGAAAAGTCCGCTATATCACAGTATAATGTGGAAACAAAAAAACAGCTACTGAGGAATCTCGAAAAGGCCTTAGTACATTGTAATTTCATTGCTACGTCTGTGGTGATTTCCTGAATCTTTTTCCAAGCTCTGGTGATATCCATAACGACATCACTGAGAAACTTTCAGGATTGAAAGTAAAGTATTATCTAAAAAATGAAAGGAAAGAACACCCCCTCCCCCACAATTAAAATTGTCATCCGAAGACTCCCAGTTGAAACTACTCAGTTAGATATTGACGGTGCCCTATCAAATTTGAATTATGACGTTATAAAAAATTAATCAGTTAGTTAGTTTTAAAACTAAGTAACCCCTTTTCCTCTTCCAAATCCCGTTAAATAACTCCGAGAATAGAAAATCAATTTTCCAATTAGATAAACTTTTGTAATACAAAATCCAAATTGAACATTATAAAAACCCAACTCGAACACTTCAATGTTATCGGTGTCAGATATATTTTGACACTACTAAAAATTGTCAAATGAAAGTAACATGCATTCGATGCTCTGATCCCAGTAAAGATTGCTCCCCTTGGAGAGTAAAAATTAATTAATCCTGTTTGCTGTTTTTGCGGAGGGAATCATTCAGCTAACTACAGAAGATACCCCAAATTTCCGAAAAATAAAAATAAGTCTCATATAACAAAATCCACTCTCCCTGAAATACGAAACTTCCTGAACCAATCCGAATTTCCTCCACTCTCCCAGGCCATGCCCTCTGAACAAAAATGTGATACATACTCCAATATACACAAACCCAATCCCATCTAGAAACTTTCTGATATCTTCAATGAAATCGTAGCTGAATTTAATCTCAAAAACTTTAGTGAACTAATTGTTAAACTTCCAGTCGGACGTAATAAAATGAAAAATACTGATAATAAATACCATTAATAAAGCTAGCTGGGAGATCAGGTTACTGATCTTCCTTAATGGTTTTTTCAGATACTCTGAAATTGCAATGTTTATGTTACTTTTAATTAACTTTCTGACTGGTGACCTTTTACAGTTATTTTTTTTTCTCCTTTCATCTGCTATTTCTATTTAATTCTGTTTCTATATTTCTCATCGCTGAGGTGTGAGGTCATTAAAAAAAACCCCGGTACTCGGCATGCATTCAGCTCTCGAAGTCTCATTGATGATTTGTCGAAAATTAATCAAAAGAAATACTTTCAAAAAATACCGGTCTCAATTTG
This sequence comes from Salticus scenicus, assembly GCA_963930645.1. Taxonomy (NCBI): domain Eukaryota; kingdom Metazoa; phylum Arthropoda; class Arachnida; order Araneae; family Salticidae; genus Salticus; species Salticus scenicus. Next base: position 175,065,654 of record OZ005660.1, on the reverse strand, counting down.
TACAAGCTGCTACGTAAATAATGCCCGTATGCTGTACGGGCAAAACATTTAAGAGGTTAAGCGAAAACATTATTTTTTATTGAATGCAATTAGGGAAATTGCTTTACCATAAAGTACTATGTCCAGGAAAACTGCTCAGGAATTAAAATTATTTTCAGGATTAAAATGCTCAGGATGCAAAAAGCCCAGTATCAAAAGCCCAGCCGTTTTCACCACCAGAATCACTAAAATTTGACTCTGGAATATAAGATGAAGGGGAATTCTTTTTATTGTTGCAGCTGCCGGTAAAAAACACATTTTTACTATTAAATTTAACATTTTTAGAACTTGAATTTGGAACATTTAAATTTACATTTGAAACATTTGAATTTTTACTTAAATTTACAAAACAGTTCATTTTAAGGTGACCCTTTCGACCACACCTATAACAAGTCAATGATTTAAATGTTACCTCTGATTTGAATGTTCTGTATTTCCACACTGCTGTCACTTCGTCCACGCTCGCTATCCCTCAATTGTAATCTCGTTTCTTCTGCCACTAGTTCCTCTACTATAGATTGGAATTTGAAATTTTCATCCTTCCAGCGTAATAGGAATTGTACTTCAGATTCATATTTCTTTGGCAGATGCATAAGGAGTTGATAACAAGCGTACACGTCGTCCAGTGGCTTTCCAATGTCCCTAAGTTGTTCCAGTATTCCATTCAGTCTACTTACAAACTTATTTATAGATTCCGATTCGGTCATCTCACATTTTATAAACTCGCTAAACAGCTGCATGTGGCGGGCCCTCGAATCAGACACAAAATTTCTTTTAAGGACATCCCAGGCATCCACGGGTGACTCGCAGTTTTAGATTAGACTTCTTACTTCAGGCGAAACGCTCAAATACAAAGTAGATAAAGCTATTCTTTCTCTTGTTTTAAAGTTCCGAACCATTTTCTCAGTTATACCATCCGGTAATTTTTCCGACGCTTCAGTCACTCCTCTGGCAGTTTTTCTGATTTATTTACTATTTTCAAACAGTTCTTTTCTATTAAAACAAACTTTATGTCCTTACACCAGGTACTCTAAATATTTACTTTAAACTTTTCAATGGATGGGTTAACGTTTACGCTAGCAGCCATTCTAATTTTCCTATCTGTAAGCAACACAAAAATGAGCCATTAAAGGGCTAACAGCCCATAACCATTCTAATGGCTGAAAAATAACTCAGTCATTTTAAACTAGCAAAGTATCAGTAGAAAGCGCCTTAATAATGCTCTAAACATGTGTTGCATTTTTAATTAAAACAGAGAGTTTAAGTTAACAATAATAAATTTATTAAACATCAAAATTAACAAGACGACTATGAATAAGTCGTAAAAATTGACTGTAAAAGTCAAATGAAAATTGAAACAAAATAAGTTGAATTAAAAATAAATTTCATTACTGCCAGCGATTACACTTTATATATATACTGCCCAGTGGATCAAACTTATTAAAACTAAAAGTCATATTGAAGACAAAATTGTCCTTTCCGAAGTTACTTTATCGATGAGATTTAAATTACCGTCAAGCATAAATATTGCCGACATCTCAAATCAAAAAATTTAAAAATAGCTAACTTCTTCTAAAGAACTATGACATTTTAACTATTAACTGAAAATAATACGAACTCATAGCTTTGAGTTCAAACGGAAACAAATTATAATGAATCCTTTAATACGTTTCAACTAAACATTTCGAAAACATGAAACGATAAAATAAAAGAGAAGAAATGAAGCAACGTACATTATTTATATTATTTCAGTAACCATTCAGCAGCGGCAATGAGACCACGCTGCCGATACGGCAACTTCCCCCACGTGGTTAATCACCGTAGCAACGCTACGACTCAAACGATACCACGCCATCTAGAGGCCAAAGGTAAACACTTCATTTGAACTTTTATCGTTTACTTGTCACGTACGACAAAAGTAAACACAATTTAAATTTAATATAAAGGATTTATTAAAAAGAAAATACACTTAATAAATGTTTGAGAATGAAAAGGTAAGTTCAATAAAAGAAATTACGCTTAATTCTTTAAGCTATATCATTAAATTTATATATATTTATTTTAATACCATGTTTATTTCAAAACGAAGTATAATTGTATAACTTAACCCTTAAAACCAGTATCTTAAACTTACTTCGTATAAAAATAACTTTACTACTAATGATCCTCATAAAACATGACAGTTTAAAGAAAACTAATTTTAATTAAGTTTAAAGAGAATCGCTACGGAACCGAGCTTAACTTACTCTTAAATGCATCATGAACTGTTGCCAAGTTTCCGAGCAACGCGACAGGCATCTAGTTTAGGAGGCTATGTTTAAAATCAATAATATTAAGCACTGCAATTTTTATTTATAAAAAACTGGTTGCAATGATTAAACGTATATTCAGTTGCTTTCTAATTTCATTTTGTTTAACTGCAATATCTTAAATGTATTTTTTGTAACTGAAGTACTGGTTAATTTTGCAAAATTATCTGTTGGATGTCTCATAGTTCGCAGAATTAAGATATCACTTATTTGTGTTTCAAAAGTTTGGACGCTTCCTGTTCTATTTTTAGCATCAGCATAAATACTTTACAGAAAATATTAAGTGTCGATAAAACATATATTTATTAAATTTAGGGTTTTTTAATAATTCAAACCAGAAAATTATTTAAATTACTTTCTTATATAAAATAAAAAATGCATAGTGTGGATGTAATATGTAATCGATGAACACATCTTCAATTCAAATAAACGCATCGTTATGATGCTGTTTTCACAAGTTTAGTGGCATGTGGCTGGGCGTCTATGCCCTACAGAGGCGTTCACCCATCGGAGTGCCGGGGTTGCCATCTTTTGGACCTAGCCCCTATACTTAGGGACTTTCAAAATTTTGCTAATTTTATTTTTTTCTGTGTTTTACTTTCCCTGTAATAACTAAATACCTACTTTGGATATTTAGAGTACTGAATTAATTATAATATTAGGTGGAGCATGGACAGGGTGATCCGTTTTCGTCTGCTAGAAACATAAACCTCATCCCATCCTTTAAGTGAGATTTCTCGGGCAAGTCTCATTTTAAGGATTTCTAGATTTATTTTTTTTTTCCATAACGACATATCGTACTATTTCATTAAGACAGCGTCGTTATGTTTTTATCTATCACCTTGAATGAATGTAACAAACAGTTTTGTTTTGAACTAAATATATAAAGCTGATTGTTTTTCATTGTATCTGTCAGGATATTTAGTCCGGATTATTAGATTTTGTCAGAAATTGCCTCACTTATTAATCAGGACAAAATCTATCTAACATATATTTTTTAGTTCAATCCAATAATTGGTTCAAAAGATATTTAAAAAATAATAATAACTTTAAAAATATTAAAAAGACAAAGAAAAAAAAAAAAAAAAAAAAAAAGGAAAGACAAAAAGAAAAAAGAAATGATTTGATATAGATATATTTCTTTTTAACTCAGAAAAAAAAATAAATGTGGAAACTTTTTTTTTTTTTTTTTTTTTTTTAGAATAAAATTGAGAAAAATCGTGTTAAAGTTATGGAATAGCTTTAATATAGCATTCATCGGCGGAATTTCAATTTCTCACCAAAGTAGCTCTTGCGTTTCTAGCCAAGATTTTCACAAATTCAATTATGATGGCCATTTTAGGTCAAAGGCCAAAATAATAACAAAAATTTAAGAGCCACCAAGGGGTTCCTATACTAAAGCTATATCAAAGAAATTTTAAGAAATGAATATAATAACCGATGCTAGAGAATGAAGCACAGTTATTGCATACCTTTATATGGAAGAATAGTTTAAAATAAGTCCTGTTGTACTAAATTAAATTCTGTTTTGTGCAGAATTTTATATCTATTACTTAAACAAAAATAGGCTTAGAGTTTTAATACAATTTTTATTAAAATCACACAATCAACTGTGGAAGAAAATCATAGTTATTGAAATTTTATTTTTCCGACTGAGTGAAAATAATGCCTGGACCGGGGTTCGACTCCCGGTCCAGGCATTATTTTCACTCAGCAGGAAAAATAAAATTTCAATTAGGGTTTTAATGTTTTTATTTATTTATTTTTCAGTGCTCAATAATAATAATAATAATAATAATAATAAATAAATGAATAAAATAAATAAATAAATAAAAGTATTTTGCAATTTATGTCGATGTGTTTTGATAAGGATAGGTTTCTGTTTCTAATTTGTAGCTATAAAAAATTAAATCAGCATAATTAATTTGATCGCCATGATTAAATGTATCCATATATAAGTATCACCTGTTCGGTATTTACTTTGATTAACTTCACTGCGTGTATTTTTAGTTCTTAGTTCGTGTATTTTACTTCCCTTTCGCACCCACATTTTCGTTTTCGATATATTATACGTATAAGCATAAATAAATAAATATATTAAATTCAATATAAATGACAAGAATTAATTTGTATAGAAAAGGCGCTCAAAGCAGCACAAAATTGTACACAAAAACAATGTATTTAAATGGAGATAAATGATGACATGAAAGTGAAATGTAACAAACAACAAGAAAACTTATCAAACAATGTTAATAAACAAGAAAATTAGTTAAACACTATTTAAACCAGAAAATTAAATTATGCTGTGCCAATCTCTTCAGCAGGTGGGAACACGGCTGTTAAAAACTATGTAGTACTAGCAGGTTTCAAAAGATATGTAGTCTAGCATACTCTCACCTGCTGAAGAGATTGGCACAGCATAATTTAATTTTCTGGCTTAAATAGTGTTTAACTTTAACTAATTTTCTTGTTTATTAACATTGTTTGATAAGTTTTCTTATTGTTTGTTACATTTCACTTTCATGTCATCATTTATCTTTATTTAAATACACACACACACACACATATATATATATATATATATATATATAGTAATATATATAAATGCAGTATATATAATATATATAAATGCAGAAATATATAAACAAATAAATGAAGTTAAATGTAGAAAAATATATACACAAATGAATGAAATTATACCCCAAAACACACTGAGATCTTCATCAGGGAGGCCCCTCAGTGTAGGGGTGAATGAGAAGTTTCTGAAAGGACAGTAGCTATAAGCTAATAACTATCCTTAGCCCCCAACTTCTCACCAAACAGAAAACCACCAATAACTGGAGAGAAATCAAACATACATATAATGTATAAAACTACTAAAAATATTTTATAAAATTATCAAATTGTAAATGTTACAAAATTACATCAATTCAGGTAAAAATATATACAAAAAAAAAGAGAATTACCGAAGGTAAACAAGAAAGTATAAAAAGAAATAAAAATTACAACCTTTCAACTGGAACACAAACTATCTTCGGCCAACGGGGCTACTCGTTGGTACTTTAATATCGCCCTTAAATGAGGAAGTAGAACCAACCGAGACAGGAAAACTCTGAAAAGTCACAGTGAAAAATTGTGACGGGAAACAGTTAATTTGCAAGGTACTTTTTAAGTCTTCAAGAGCATATTTTAAATCTTCTTCATTATTGCAAATAGAATGAATTCTTTTAAGCTGTGCGAACATAATATTTTTTAAAACTTTTCTACTCATATTTGAAAACCAATTAGTAAGACTATTAACTTTAAAATTAAAATCCTTTCTTTTATCATATAATCCAATTAGCCATTTATTTTCATTTCTCCTTATATTTAAATCTAGGAAAGAAATTTTATTTGATTGTAACATTATAAATAATAACCAGAAAGTCTTAGAATATTTCAAGAATAATTCAGAAAGCATTACTTCCGTAAATACCTATGACTTTGAAAATTTGTTTGGCAGTATTCCACATAACTTGGTAATTGAAGTTTTTGAAAGCATTTATGATGAATTTGGCAGCTACTTAAATTGTGATAAAAATTATTGGACTAATCTTATCAGGTTTTGTATTTTTGAAAACGTTTTGTTTAACGGGAAAGATTACTTTTTACAGCGGAGGGGGATCCCAATGGGAACGAGTTTTTCGAGTGCTTTCGCAAATTTATTTTTATATTTTTTCGAAAATTTTTTTATAAATATTACTTTCTTTAGATATATAGATGATTTAATTGTTTTTAACTGTAATTGTTTCGAAAATATCTCTAAAAAAATATATCCTAAGAAATTGGTTTTGAACCGTACAGATACCGGTAAAATTTCTTTCCTAGATTTAAATATAAGGAGAAATGAAAATAAATGGCTAATTGGATTATATGATAAAAGAAAGGATTTTAATTTTAAAGTTAATAGTCTTACTAATTGGTTTTCAAATATGAGTAGAAAAGTTTTAAAAAATATTATGTTCGCACAGCTTAAAAGAATTCATTCTATTTGCAATAATGAAGAAGATTTAAAATATGCTCTTGAAGACTTAAAAAGTACCTTGCAAATTAACTGTTTCCCGTCACAATTTTTAACTGTGACTTTTCAGAGTTTTCCTGTCTCGGTTGGTTCTACTTCCTCATTTAAGGGCGATATTGAAGTACCAACGAGTAGCCCCGTTGGCCGAAGATAGTTTGTGTTCCAGTTGAAAGGTTGTAATTTTTATTTCTTTTTATACTTTCTTGTTTACCTTCGGTAATTCTCTTTTTTTTTTTTGTATATATTTTTACCTGAATTGATGTAATTTTGTAACATTTACAATTTGATAATTTTATAAAATATTTTTAGTAGTTTTATACATTATATGTATGTTTGATTTCTCTCCAGTTATTGGTGGTTTTCTGTTTGGTGAGAAGTTAATAAGGATAGTTATTAGCTTATAGCTACTGTCCTTTCAGAAACTTCTCATTCACCCCTACACTGAGGGGCCTCCCTGATGAAGATCTCAGTGTGTTTTGGGGTATAATTTCATTCATTTGTGTATATATTTTTCTACGTTTAATTTCATTCATTTGTTTATATATTTCTGCATTTATATATTACTATATCAAAGTTTTGCATTTCCTTTCGCTGCAATCTTGCGCATTGGTTTGTAATTCTCCTATTGGTTTTTCTTATCAGTAAAACTTATATTTTTATATATTTTCCTGTCAATTGTTTTCTATATATATATATATATATATATATATATATTTCCATTTGTTAAGATTATATGAATGCATCCAATATACATGCTTCAGTTACTTGAAATTAAGTATTTAAGATATAATACTTTCCCTGTTTCATATGCGTAACTTGACTTCTTTCATTGGGGAAAAGACAAAAATTTTCAAACTATACGAAGTAAACCCTGATCGGCAATGTTTGAAATTATATGCTTAATGATTTTAATGTAATATCTAATGTATGCAAATTTTTCAATAATGTTTTTAATCTATAATTCACTTAAAATTTAAATGTCGAATTACTTTTCCAATATCTAACTAAATCGTCTTAATTTAAAATTTTCTACTATCTAACTAAAACGAATAAGTTTATAAACTATTTCTGCATTTTTATTTTCACATGTTTTTTTGAATTAAGTAGAGTTATTAGTATGCCTTTAGATTTTCCATACATACAGAGAGGTTTTTTACGCCTCTACAAACGTATTTCGCATGTTTAAAACAAAAGCTCGCCATAAAATATTAATACAAATTCACATGTTTCATATCACCAGAGGTTTCCCAATCAAAGTTTGGATTATTTTAGGAAAAAAAAAAAAAAAAAAAAAAAAACTTGAATTAGATTGTTGGGAGGCAGATTCCCAAAAACAGAAAAGAAGTTTTCTTGAATTTTTGAGCTGAAAATTTGGGGACTCTTTTAAGGGATTTTCACAAAAGATTTAGGGACTTTTAGGGGATTTTCAACTTCAATTGAGGGGCTTCAGTTTTTTGGAGTTGGCAACCCTGCGGAGTGCGCCGTGCCCCGTCGCAAGTTCAATTATGGTTCGTCCATAATGATGGAATAATCCTATGTGATTGGTCGTGGGGAAGCAAAGCAGTAGCAAATAAAGATCGGGCATCAGAATAGTTTTTTTTTTTTTTTTTTTTTTTCGACATTTCATGTTAAACATTAGTGAAAACATTTACAGATATTTTCAAAACTGCATTTTTAGTACTATTATAGATCATTTACATAAATTATTTACAGTTTATTTATTTATTTATTTATTTTTTTACTGTCTATTTGTTTATATTTAAGATAATATATTCATTATTTTAATTATTATTACTATTATTCCACACATACAAATTACTGGTGTTTTTGAAACAAAATTTACAGAAGTGAATATTTTTAAGTTTAAAATATATAAGATTAATAGTTTTTTCTTTTCTTTTAGTTTTATTTTATCTGTAAAAAAGTAAGATTCTTTCAGTATAAAAGTGGGTTAAAATTCGTAGATAAAAATTAATATTATGTATTCTTCAAATATGAGTGTACATTCACTATTTGTTTTACTTACAGAAGATAAAATGCTTTTTTTTTTTTTTTTTTTTTTTTTTCCTATTAAAATTCAGATGGGTTAACATTTGTGCATAAAACATTTTAGCTTTAAATGTGAAAATCTTTAACATGCGTTGCCATCTTCATCAGTGAAATTGCATTTAAAAAATGAACCTAATTTTCTATTTATTAAATCCTTACAATATTTCTCCCTTAAATAATACTTATTTGCACTTAAGATATTTCTATATTTTAATTTAAAAAATGATTTCTCTTTTCTTTTCCTCTTGGATCTATTTTCCTTAATAAAAACAGTTAGTTAAATTAGTGTATTTTTAGTAATTTAAAAAAAATTTTAGTAGATCTTTATAGAATCCATGTTATTATTTAATAATTTTATTTAGTCAAATCCAAGTAACATTTTACAATATGGTAAACAGATAGAGTATCACATTTGATTTACCAAATTTTACTTTAAAAATAAAAATATTTCATTATATTATTATTATTGATTTTTTTTTTTTTTTTTTTTTTTTTATGCAATTTCATTTATAATGATGACAATGTCAGATATTTTCTCATTAAAAACTATCAGTGTGTTATACACAAATGTTAACTTTTAAAGTTATATCATTGTTTCTCTACTCCATTTGGATGGATTTTATAAGAAATAAAATAAAATAGGAAGAACGGCGGATAGAAATACTGTTTTGTTCTGTAAACTAATAATTATCTCCTTATATTATTAAAATCTGTGCGCATCTGTCTTTCTGTCTGTCTGTCTGTCTGTCTTTCTGTCTGTCTGTCTGTCTGTCTGTCTGTCTGTCTGTCTGTGAGAAATGCCTTGTGACCGCTAAAGCTCCGGCGCTAATGGTCGCATCGCTTCGAAACCGGTGTCAACAGACGCAGAATTTCTTCATCTCGACACCGCGATAATTCGCTAAGCGATGCGACCCTAATTAGCGGAGATATTAATTAAAACGTCCACCCTTGTCTACCGAAAAATGACCCAGAATTCATGATTAAATGCTTAAAAAGCGACATTTTTACGGAAAAAGTGGAAAATAAATTAGAAATATCAGTCGTATCGTTACAAATAAGATATCAAATGAAAGATCCGATTTTTCTGAATCCGACGGTTTAAACAGCTTATCGATAGGGCAATTAGATTTTTTAAAATTAACTAAAGTATGAAAAAAAAGGTGGCAACAAATCACAAGAGTTTTATTAATTTCGCAATAGACGTATTTCGGTTACCATGGCGCCGGGCGAAAGAATAAATAGATTTTACTTCCTGCTTTACTGATTTTGTACTGGAAATAAAAATTGCAAATTTCAAAATGCTTCAATTTTATTCAAAATTATTTCAAACTTGCTACACACTTTTAACATCACAAGACGAAGTAGCAGTTAAAATTTCACCGGGTTTCCAAAATAAATAAAAAATGTACAATTTAATTGCAAATTAAATTTTATTCTCATACGCGTATTTCAAATTCTAACTATGATTAAATTATTTTTAATACATCTTTCGAAAGATATTTTAAAGTACTTTTATATTATCGAAAGTGGGATTCAAGATTTCGCTTCATTTACACGTTTTGAGGTCTCCTGAATCGGTTTTCTTTTGTATCTCAGCTACTAATTAAAATAATTTCATAAGTAATACATCATTTGATAGCTTTGTTGATTTGGAATCGAACAGTAGATTACAAAAATTTCTACCGCCAGATGGCGCTGTAATATTTTCAAATTTTAATAGTTCAATTTCTAAAAATGATTAAATTATTTTTAATACATCATTCGAAAGATATTTTAAAGTTTTTTTATATTATCGAAAGTTTTCACCAGATTTACACGTTTTGAGGTAACCTGATTAGGTTTTCTTTTGCATCTCAGCTAATTCAGTTTGACCGTTCAAAATTGATATATGTAGGTTAATTAGGAAGGGCTGAAAGGGTGGGGAAGATATAGGCGTGCACCGCGCTCACGGGACAGCGCTGCCGAAGGCAGTGGGGACCTGTTCCGACTTTTTAACCGATGAGAAATGATTTTTTTTTCAATTTCTTTTCTTAAGAAAAAAAATTGACTTGAGAAGGAATATGTGCGCGTAGCGCGCGTATACCTTCACACGTGCGCGCGCAGCGCGCATGGGTCTGCGCTGCCGAAGGCAGTGGGGACACGGTGTGAGTTTTTACACGATCAGAAATGATTTTTTTAGGGGGCACGAAGGGTCGGGGAAGGAATACGCGCGCGCAGTGCGTGTATTCCTTAACTTAAACGCGCGCAGCGCGCACGGGACTGCGCTGCCGTAGACAGTGAGGACCCAGTCCGACTTTGTACCTGATGAGAAATGATTTTTTAAATTTTCTTTTCTTAAGAATAAAAATTTGATTTGAGAAATCAAATTTTATTTGGACCCGGACCGACTTTTTACACAATCAGAAATGATTTTTTTTCTTTTAATTTCTTTTCTTAACACTAAAAGTTACTGTTAGTGATTCATTAATTTTAGTGATTCATTTGAAAATACTGACCCGCTAGCGGGCGAAGCTCGCTAGTTGTACTGTAATAATTTCTGTAACTAATAATTAATGTACACTCATATTTAGAGCTTTCAAACACCATCTCCAATCAATTTCATTCGACTTACCGAAAAATGTGACCCACAACCCCTCCCTCTTTTTATGACTTTAATATGTAAAATTCCCTCTGAATTTAAGCAGACTAAATTCTTTCTTTTGACTTTTGGATTAATTTCAAAAGATGATTTATTTTCCCTTGTACAATTCTTAAAAAAAAAAAAAGTAGTAGTATTAAATTACTTTTCAATTTATTTTCTTTCTTCCTTTCTTCATCTTGTTTCATTATCTGATCTGATAGTTTCTCACATATTTAATTAAAAAAATATTGCTCTCACGTTTATTATTCAGAGTCGCCACTAGACGGCGACACCGAATATCTTCTGCTATTTAGATAACATGATATTACTCTGAAATTAGAATAAATTCTACAATTTTACTGATAAAAGAAATCTGAAAAAAATCTGACAACCTTATATATTTTAATCTTTAAAATATTTACTCTTACAAAAAAAAGAAGAAAAAAAACCCCACCAATTTATAAGTGTGGTATAAAAAAAATTGAATACATGTCTTCTCAAGTCTTAAATATGAACAAATAGCCAGTAAAAGATTTCGTTCATTAATCTTTTCATGTAGATATGATCTATAATATTAAAAATGTACATCGAAAAATATTTGTTAATGTTTTCGTAAAATTTAGTTTAAAATATTGACCAATAAATAAATAAATAAATAAATAGTCTGATGTTTAGTCGCTGATTTACCGCTACTACGTGTTCTTGTGTCCATTCAGAAAGGATTATTTCATCATATTGGACGAACTATGTAGGTATTGTGAACTTGCGTGCCCGTCACTTTCGATGTTTATGGCCCTAAAAGCCGATTGTTTCCGACCAGAAAGATAGTGACCCCGCTATTCTAACGAAAGAGGAAGAAGAAAATTAGTAAGGAGAATAATTAGATAGGCAGCATTTCTCGTATGACTGTGAAAGATCTGCCCTTTGATTTATTCAAATAGAAGCCTGTCTAATAAACATTTTATCTGTCTAATAAATATTTCCTACTGCAAGCTTGCTTCGGATGTATACAGTTTCTTATTTATCTCGGTATGCACAATAATTGACAGGAGTACTTGTTTAAAAATATCGAAAGAGGAAGAAAATCTTCCTGTGTATGAATGAAATCCACTTAATAACTCGATTTCTTTGAAAATTTTTAAATCTATAAAATTCATAAAAGTATTGGTATGCAGTCGTCGTTCCAATTTACTTTAGAACGTTTTGCGGAAAACTGCAGTTATGTGTCGCAACAATTATTTATACGTTGCAATCTTGTACGTATTTAAAATAGAGTTTATCATTTCAGTTTTCATTCTTTTTCTATGGGATGTTTTGACAACATTCAACATGCTGAAGGCTCTTTCTACATCATCATTATGCCATGGTAACACCAGCAGCATCTTGACAAAATCTGATAGCTCATTGAATGGATTTTGAAAACTTGCATCTCTATGTAACCTCTGCACAATGTTGAAACTCAAATTTTGCCATGTCCCTATGGACAGTTTAAAATGTCCATACAAGGATGATAAAAGTCCCTACATTGATGATAACAGTCCCTACTTTAGTGTTGAGGCTGTCGTAGGATGTATTTTTCCTCCTCAGGCTATCACAAACATGCCCTGGGGAGAAAGAATACTTACAAAAAATCCCTACTCTGTCTCTACGTTTTGAAGATAACTGCTGAAAGTCCCTGCGTGTGAGGACAAATGCTTACAGTTGGCAACATTGCATCTATTTACAAACAACCGCTAAAAAATCCGCTATCTTTACAAGCACCCACTAAACTTCTCGCTATCGGCTAAATCTTTAAGTTTCCCCGTTGATCGAGATCGTGCCAAATACCCACTAAATTTAGCGGAAATTCCGCTAAATTGGCAACATTGGTTGTCTTTGATGAAGAGAGATTCGGCAAATCACCGTTGAAAGAAATTAAATTTAAAATTCAGGAATTTAAAATATTGCATTGGAAATATGCATATACATGTATATAATTTTTTATCTTTAATTTATAACGCGATTCTAAAATGTGAATTTTTTCTCCACTCCAAAACTGCTGAGACCATTTTTACAATTCTTAAGAATTTAAACACCGTACTCTTCTAATTCTGTACATAAAATAATAAACAAAGTTATGGAGTCGAAAAATTTTTTCTCAGTATTTCTATAAATGTTTTATCCATACATCAAAGAATGGCGATTTATGCTCTGTGATTAAGGTATTCATGAATGTATTTTTTACAAAAAATATAAAAATTAATCAAGAAAATATTTTTTTTATTTAGCTTTTTGCCTGTCCTGTTTAGTTTTACACTTCTGAGTCAAAAGAGTTGCATTTTTTATCAAAGAAGAAGTTTCATCTTTCTTTAGCAGAAACTGAACTATTTACATCGAAATAAACTTTGCGATTGAGTGCATTTACGTCAACATACATACCTGCATAGCCTCCTAAACTAGATGCCTTACGCGTGGCTCAGAAACTTGGCAACAGTTCAAGCGGTAGACAGCACCACCTGGTGCAGATTGCGCACTTTTTCATTCTCCACTCCGTTTAGTTACCAATCAACTTCCGGGGGTGGATGCGTGCCCAATTGCACAGGTACTACCAAACAAGAATGTTCAATCGTATGACGATAGTTAAGAAGCGATTTAAAGAGTCTGCCTTGTATTCTAATTCTATTCTATTTTTTTTTTTTTTCCCAAACCATAACTCCAGGAGTAGGCCCTGTGTGTCTAGGCCGCAGACAGGTCGCTAGCAGGCGTTCACCTGTCCTCCTTCTAACCAACACACGGCTATCACTGCGACCAAGGCAGAACCGGCTTTCATCAGAAAACACAACAGATCTCCACTCCGTCCTCCAATGAGCTCTAGCTTGACACCACTCACGTTGCAAACGGCAGTGGTTTGGATTCAGTGGAATGCACGCTACAGGGCGTCTGGCTCGGAGCTGTCCTTGAAGTAACCGATTTGTAACAGTTCGTTGTGTCACTGCAGCTCGAATTTCAGCTGCAGACGCAGTACGATTAGCCACAGCCATACGCAGAACACGGCGGTCTTCCCTCTCAGTAGTTCCACGTGGCCGCCCGGAACCCGGTCTTCTTGAGGCAGTACCTTCCCTTGACCACTGCTGCCAACACTCATGCACAGTGGATACATTCCTGCCAAGTCTTTCTTCAATATCGCGGAAAGAAAACCCACATTCTCGTAGCCCTACTACACGACCTCATTCAAACTCAGTGAGCTGTTGATAATGGCTTCTTCGTCTTCTTAGAGGCATCCTTGACTAACATTAACCCACTACGTCAAATCTCAACTGTAAATAACGATCACGAACCTTACAGCGCTTATTTAAAGCAAACCTCATTTGCATGTTCATAGTGACGCTACTAGCGCCACACTTATGCGCGTATCTCGAAATTTGAATCGACGTCATCTTTCAGATGTATAAACACGCCTACCAAATTTCGTTTATCTAGCACAGCTCCTTCCTGGTGTTGGGATTTTTTTTTCCATCAGAGTATGTAAAAATTAAAATCCGTCATAATTCATATTTTTGTAATATGAATTCATTAGTATTTTTCATATTTATTTATTTATTTATTTATTTTAAGAATTAAAAGTGATTATAGATTTTGTTTCGGTTTCTTCACTGTATCTCTTAAAAAAGAAATTATATAGATCAAATTATTTTTTTGTGAAAATAGTAATAAAAGTTTGAAAGATGAATTTAACATTAGCGACTTCAAACTTTGAACGCTTAGAACTCTATATATAAATAAATAATTTAAAAAAAAAATAGTAAAATATACATTCAATATACTTTTTTGCATTAGCGCGACTCCAGGAATTAAAATATAAAATAAAGTTAGGATATTGCCTTTGAAAAAAATCAAAGTTGGTGTGCGTTTTAATACAAGGTCTGTCCCAAAAGTAATACGTCCCATTTTCTTCTGCCGCGACAATCCGTAGCACAGGCTTGCCGCTTGCACGAAAGGGTGGGAGGAGTCTTAGGAACACAGCGCCACCAGCGCCAGTCGGCTCCGAGCTTTTGCAGAGTCACAATGCCTGTTTCAGTGAACCCTTGTATGAGTGCTCGGTCGAAATCAAGATGGAAAAAACTCTCGAGCAGAATTGTTGCAGTGTTGTGAGGAAGATCCGATTTTTGTGGACAATGTGATAAGTGGTTACGAATCTTGGATCTTATTTTACGACCCAGAAACAAAAAGACAGAGCGCAGACCGGTACACGACGTCGTTCCCCACGCCCAAAAAAGGCAAGAGTAAACAAATCGCAGGTCAAAGCTATTCTCATTGTTATTTGCAATTCCAAGGGAGTGGTCTGTTTTGAATTTGTTCCACCTGGACAACCATTAACGCCAGATACTACGTCGAAGTACTGAAAAGGTTAAAGCAACGGGTCAACCGCGTCAGACGCGAGGCCAAGAATTCCTGGAAGCTGCACCATTACAATGCTCCCAGCCACAACGTCTTTATGACGACCGACTACCTGACCAAGAGCGGCATCTCAACACTTCCCCAGCCGCCTTACAGTCCTGATTTGTCCCCGCCTGACTTCAAAGGACAGCATTTGGAGACCCTGGAGAACATCAAGGCGGCTACGACGAGTTTACTAAAGGACACATATTGTGACGGACTTCCAGGACGCATATAAAGCATGGAAGTCGTGTTGGAACAAGTGTGTTGAAGCAGGAGGGATGTATTTCAAAGATTATTGAGTAATTGTACGAATCGGTTCAATACTTTTTTTAAAATAAAAATGGGAGCATTACTTTCGGGACAGACCTTGTATGTAGACGATTTTCAATTCAAAATTTCACTTCGTTTTCTAAAAGTATTGACAATTCCTCGTCGAATGATACCTATTACATTTTTTTTTTTTTTTTTGCATTGATTACCAACAAAATTACGTCAAGTGTTGTGTTTTTCTTTTTACCTCCGACTGAACATGTAGGCAAGGTTGTCACATGATTACTACATTTTATTTTTTAGTATCACTAAAACGGATGTAATTCAATCAATAGATTGATACATTAAAAACTTGGTGATGTTAAAAAATAAAATTGTAGTATTTATCTAACAATGTTTCATGTACACATTGCATAAAGCATGCATTATTTTCAGAAAAAAATGACAAATACATTATTACACATAGACCCATAATAATTTACTTTATTTATTTTTTCTTTCTTAAAATTACTTTTTTAAAATGTTCTGGTATTTATCTGTTAATAGGTTTACCAAGACTACAACACTAGCGTTTTAAACCGTTTAGGCCAGCAGGGGACATTTGCATTTCCAGCACTTTACAGTGTAAGGGCCAAAGATTTAAATAGAGAAGAAGAGAGAAAGAAAATTAAAGGTGAAAAAATAATGTTTATAAACACAATAAAAAAATTAAAAGAGTAATTTACACCAAAAATATTTTCAAAGTTTTTTTTAATACTATTAAACAATTACATTGGCGTGTTGATAAATATGCACAGTCTTTAAATCATGAACCGGCATTAGCATGATGCTGAATTGTATACGAATTTCAGGTAATCTAATCTACGCTGTTAGACATAGATGATGGCTGAGACTGAACGATATCTTTTGTGTATCGGTTTTTTTTTAGCTGAGACTTTCTAAATTGTCTTGGTATTTAAATTCAGAAACTGAGGGAAGAAAATGCATTTAATGTTTAATTTAGTTCCTTAACGGGGCTTTCTATGAAATTTTGTCTTAATTGCATAAGGATGGGATTTAGCAAATAATTTAACGTTCTCCCGGTCGCATATTAATTTTGCTTACACAATTTAGGTCATAAAAAAACTTCGGCACTCCTGATTCGTTATTTTCATTCTGACATCAAGCCAGATACAGAAAAAAATTTGTCGCAGGGATTTATATATATGTATGTCTTTCTGTTCTTTTAAAAAATGAGTGTGTAGTCTCATTTTCTAACAAAATTAAATCTACATTGATATTATTACTATGCCTCTACTATTACTATACGTAGCAATTAAAAATTTACATTATTGCCACAGATGGGTTAAACGTAAAAGAAATAAGTAAAATGAATTTACGTAAATAAAATTTTTCATACCAGCTTTTTATTTTTATTTTTATTACTAAGTAAATATAAACCATGTTAATCGATCTTAAATATCCAAGTAGTTTTATATTTAATCTATTTTAAATCATGAGCAATTTTGTGCTAGACATTACTTAACCCTCGCTTTCCTCAGATGGGGTCGATCCCACTTGCAAACTGAAAATTAGTTAAGTGCGCCTCATTCATTTGGCGAGTAACTGGATTGCGAAAGTGTGCTAATTTGCCAGAGCATAGCCTCCTAAACTAGATGCCTTCCGCGTTGCTCGTAAACTTGGCAACAGTTCAACGGTAGACAGCTCCACCTGGTACAGATTGCACGACTTTTTTATTCAACTGTCACTGATAATTTTAAGAAATGATATATGATATATATAATCGGCCTTTTTTTCGATTCTATTCGTCTTTTAGGTATATCAAATCGCACTTTAAAAATATTTGGTGGCTGTTGAATAAAAAAGTCACGCAATCTGTACCAGGTGGCGCTATCGATGTTTGAACTGTTGCCAAGTTTCCGAGTCATGCGGAAACCATTTAGTTTAACAGGCTATCGGCAAACTCTGAATGAAGTGCTTTCTACATCGTTTTTGCTCAAAGTAAAGGTAATTAAGACATGTGCGTTGGAAATGTCATGGGTTATTTCATGGAAGAAGGTAACATCAATCACAAAGAAAATTAAAATTTCCTCTTTTTTTCCACGACTATCAAAGTACAGAAATATTAATGACATACAAGGTCTGTCCCGAAAGTAATGCTCCTCATTTTCTTCTGCCGCGACTATCCGTCGTACAGGAATGCCGCTTGCACGGAAGAGTGGGTGAAGTCTTGGAAACACAGCGTCAGTCGGCTCCGAGCTCCTGCAGAGTCACAGTGCCTGTTTCAGTGAACCCTTGTGTGAGAGCTCGGTCGAAATCAAGATCCGACTTTTTTGAACAATGTGGAAAGGAGTGACGAATCTTGAATCTTTTTGTACGAACCAGAAAAAAATAGACAGAGCGCAGAGTGGCACACGACGTCGTCGCCACGCCCAAAAGAAAGCAAGAATGAGTAAATCGCAGGTCAGAGCATGACCAATTCTGGATTCAAAGCGCTCTCCCAGCCGCCTTACAGTCCTGATTTGTCACCGCAAGCCTTTTTTTTTTTTTTGTTCCTGAAGATTAAAAAATCCCGCAAATGACAACATTTGGTTACCCTGGAGAACATCAAGGTGACTACGACGAGGTTACTAAAGGACATCCCTGTGACGGACTTCCAGGACTCATATAAAGCATGGAAATCGCATTGGAACAAGCGTGTTGAAGCAGGAGGGATGTATTTCGAAGAATATTCAGTAACTCTACGAATCGGTTCAGTAAATTTCTTAAAATTAAAATGGGCGCAATACTTTTGGGACAGACCTTGTATTTACTGTAGTTTTTGTGATCATATAGCATAATCATTGTTGTTAGAGAATATTCGTGGCAGCAGAAATATCTGTATATGTGACTGACGTTGCATTTTTCGTGGAATTGACCTCATATATTTTCAAATAAATGTACGTCGCATAACGTTTTGAGGAAAAATTCGCATATTCTTTCGTTCACGAATGTATTATTTTATCAATCGGTGTAATTTAGTAATATAAAGTTATTAAAGCGACGCCAAGGACGCGAATAACTCCAAACGTTTAATAAAGAAGTCTACAACATCATGAGATACTGGTACAGTTTAAATTCCTACTTATTAGAGTGTTTATTTACAGCAAAAAATACAACTTGCTTACACAGTAGCTGACAAAAAATAAATAAATAAATATCTCAGAACAATTTGTACAGTATGTAAAACGCATTGAGTAAAATCAGGAGTGAAAGTTTTCCGTCTTTTGACGGAACTCTTCCACCGGAAACTTTTTACAATAATCTTTATCATAATAAATCAAATGGTATTAAAGTAAATATGCCGATGCCTATAAACACTTTCACCACTGAGTAAAATGCAAAATATACTATGTGACATATTTGAGTGAAGTCCCATTACACGAAGGACGGTGTTTCACTGACTATATATATATATATATATATATATGTTGTTGGATATTTTTAAAATTTTTCTCAGCTTTAGTATTTAGTGGAGCGCTTTTTCTGTCGAGAATATGGACAAGTAAGTCCTGATGTTATGGACTGCCTTTCATCAGCTTCTATAATTAACCACGTCTAAATATCTGCACCAGGAAGTAAAATTACGAAAAAAAAAAATGCATTGAAAATTTAAAAAAATACGATATATACTTCCCTAATACGAGTACTAGAAAGATTTGTTCACTAAAATATGTTTCAAATTGGACAATAACAATAAAAGCCAACATTTTAGTTTATTCCGGAGTACTTTTAGTCCAGTTTTTATTTCGCACCGCTTTATTTACAGAAAAGTTTTCTCCGACATGTAATTTCGATAAAATAAGATAAATACTTTTAAAAAATAAATAGTACGATATAAAGACGGGGTTAAAAATACTCTGGAATGAATTAAAATGTTGGCATCTATGAATAACACTTTAATAACTTACAATTCCTGTAAGAAATCAATTTATACTACGCACTAATCAATCAAATCATACGTATTAACTCCTCATTAGAATTTAACATATAAACTTTAAACAGAGTTATCCACTTTGTACAATTTAGCAGGCAGGAGATTTTGATCAAAATCAAAAGTAAAATAAATTTTATTTTCGCCCTTATTTTAGGTTTTTTTTTTTTTTTTTTTCAAAACAGCGTTTTATCTACAAATGTATTTACGTATTGGTGTTAACTAATTAAATTTCATAGGTTTATGTGTATGTTAGTGTAATTTACCCTAGCAACTGCTGTGAAATAAATTTAAGTGATTTTAACATGAATACGAAAAAATACTTTCTGAAATACAGTAACGTTTTTGGGAAATGCCAAAAGGTAAAAAGGTAAAAAGGTTTAAAGTAAAAAAATCTTTCGATAGTAAAAGACCCGTTGCAGTGTTATTGATTTTTTACGTAGTTACGATTCCGCGTTTCAAGCGCAGGGTTAATGTTGGGTATCCACATCCAGCGACGTTCTTATAGGATTTGAAGAGTGAAGCTCACAATATGTTGCTGTATTGTCGATTTTCATTCCTGTATTGTCGATTTTGAATTGCTGTTTTTTTCATTGCTGCATTTTGATTTTGTATTGTCGAATTTTGATTGCAGTAATGTCGATTTTCATGCAATTGTGCGATTGTTTTTGCACTGATATTAGTGTTCTGAGTTATTTTCTTTGTTTGATTTTCGTTTCACTTTGTGTATTTTGCAGTATAATATTTCGAATACTATTTTTTTTTTTTTTTTAATGATTTTGCACTTTTAAACAGTTTGATTTCAAACATATTTAGAGTTTTGTTTCATTCGCCGAAAATCTCGCTTTGTTACTTAACCACTGGAGTGTTGCAACTTCTGAACGGTACAAAAAGGCACCATGTTGGAGATTTTTTTCATACGCGCCAAGCGGCAAGTGGCACATTAAAACGTTGTCATATATTTTATTTTCATACACAAATCTTTATATCAGTATTTTTATAGTAATATGTCGTGATTAAACAGGATAGAGATTAGTGTATAAAAATTAAGGTTGCAAAAATTATGGAAATTTCTCATCCCTAAAAGTGTCTTGAAAAAAAAAAAAAAAGGCGAGATGTAAGATCCCTGATAACAATTAAATAGACTATATATATATGTATATATATATATATATATATATATATATATATATATATATACTAATTGTTACTTTTTAATAAGAAATGTTAATAGAGCAATTTTATATTTGCTTACGTTGTTTATTTATAAATATTAAGTAGTTTTTTAAAATAAATATTATATCATTGGTATTATTATTCATAAATGATTTTTTTTTTTTCAGTACGTTCCCGCAATTTGACACTTCTGTAATTTGTATATGTAATAGCTAACTAATAAACAAAAAACTTTTTTTTTTTTTGGTAAGCAGAGTTGCCAACTTTTATAATTTATTCCTGAGCATTGTTAGCCCCGCCCTTTTCTTACACCGGAAATTTAAAAAAATGATTTTACCCTTATTTGACAGTTGTCACATATTAAAGAGAAACATTCTATAAAATTTCTGGTGCGAAAAGAAGGCGGGGCTAAAATTGCTCCGGAATAAATTATAAAAGTTTGCAACTCTGGGTAAGTGTCACTTTGGTAAATAGTTAAAAAAATCGCCCATCAAATATATACTTAACAATTTCAACCGTTTAAAATCGAGTGAAAATTCTGAAAACAATATATATTATGTACTTCATAAACATTTATAAATAGTTTCAACCTCAAGAAGATAGCTTGAATAGTTAAAAAATAAATAAATAAATAAATAAATAAATTTCATGTTTCAGGTTGCCACTCTCATTACTCCCTAATCGTTGAGGGTTGAAATCAAAAAATCATGTGTAAAGATGTTTCAGATAAACAACAATAAATGGAAGGCAAGAACTCTTCATTCGACCCTAGAGCAGTTTTCATATGCTTAACTCTTTGAGAAATTATGTTAAACTTAAAAATAATATCATTTTATAGTTTTGAAATAATATTTACGAATTGTTGCAAAAATTTCAAATTTCAAATTTATTTTTCTTAGGTTTCAAATTTCGTGAATGATCAGCTAATAAAAATGTTTTTTGCACAATCTTTTTCATTCAACTGTTTCGAAAGATTTCATGAGTATCAATAAATATATGACTAACAAAACTGGGTATCGTCTTTAAAAGAAGAAAATTATTACATTTATTGTGAATTTCCAATTATTACTTCATGACAAAAAACCTTAAAAATGTGCATAGCTTTTGTGCATTTTTTTTAACCGGTGTTGCAATTTAGATACACAAAATTAAATGCACAGATGCACTGGTGTACAAAATTAAAGCAATAACTTGCAGATCTGCCAACCTAATCCGGCAAATCGTTAGTACCGCCCCTTTTTCTACACCACTTAATTTTTAGAGTAATTCTCTTCAAAATTATCTACAATGAATTAAGAACAAAAATACTCTAAAAATTAAGTGGTGTAGAAAGAGGGACGGTACTAACAATTTGCTGCATTAAGTTGGCAGCTCGGAACTTATTTTCTTGGTTTTTTTTGTTTTTTTTTCTTTTGCGCGTAATTTCTAAACAATTAAACATACTAACATAAAATTTGAATGGCATGTCCGTTATCATATCACCAATCAAATTTTATATAACTTTAGTATAAGTAATATTTTTTAAATTAATAGTTATTCATTTTTTCTGAAAAGTAAGCTTTGGAAAAAATGGATAAATGCAACAATTTTATTAAAGAACATTTAATGTTTTTTCAATGTTTAATGAATTTTTCTTCCTATATTCACATTTCTATTTCTTTTTTTTTCTTTTCTTCTTCTTTTTGCATTTGAATAACTTATTAAAAAATATACATACAAACATGAAAATTGGATAAGACTTTCATTATAAAAATATTTATCGACATTATTATTATTATGGTGAAGCTCATAATTTACAAATTCGTAATTATATATATATATATATATATATATATATATATATATATTAGTTAAAAAAGACAGAGAGAGAGAGAGAATACAGAACAGGGATGGAACACGGGCGCAAAATTCATACCGGTATTCGTTTAAGGAATTTCTCTGCTTATAATATCGTTGATTTAAGTAGTAGAAAATTTTGTTACATTGATAGTGGTATGAGTTCTGCGCCCGTGTTCCATCCCTGTACAGAAAGAAAAATCAGGATTTAGTTTGACATTTAAAGGCATTTGTGTCTTCACCTATCTGTAATGCATCCTTACCATTATTTTTCCTTATGTTTTTTTTTCTAAAATTGTTGAAATTTTTCTTTTCTTTTTTTTTCGAAGCTTACTTTTGAGAAAATTTAAATAATTATTAGTTTAAAAATTATTAGTTATGCTAAAGTTTTATAAAATTCGATTAATGATATGATAACAAACATGCTATCCAAAATTTATGTTCTTATGTTTATTTGTTTAAAAGTTATGCGCAAAAGAAGAAAATGGGAAAAAAGGTTGTTATTTTAATTTTGAACACCAGTGTATATTTAGTAATATACATTAAACAAAAAGTAAAATAAATGAAGCTTTAAAACAACTGAGAATTCTCATGTCATGAACCATTTTAAAATGGGCACTATTTCACAATTTATCCCCATAAAAAATATTTCAACCCTAAAATTACTTTTTTCCCCCTTTCAAAATTGCTTAAAAATTATATCTTTGAATTTCTTGGTGATAGCAACTAGTAAAATCCGACAGTGGCCAGGACCAATGCCCAAATTTTTTTTCCTAGTTAAATGAATTTAAAACTTTTTTGTTTCGATTTTTATTAATTTATTATTATTATTATTATTATTATTATTTAACTAATAAGAATTTACAGCAAATTAAGAAACGCTACTTATCGTTTACGCTGCAATGCCTAAAAGATGGTAGGTTTTTGTCTAAAAATTTATTTTGTGAGCATGTGAAATGATTTCGCTGTTGTTGTAGAAAATGTATATATATATATATATATATATATATATATATATATATAATCAAAACACACTTGAATTTTTAATGCAATTTATAAAAACGTTAATGATTTTCATGACATAAAAAACTAAATGCGTGCTCTCTATATTTTTTTTCCCCATCAGTAGCACATTAATTGCATCAGAAAATATTAACAGGAACTGAAAAGAGAAAAATTTCATTAAAAGCATAAATTATTTTCAAAACAATCAATCCTTTAAAAGATATTTTAATGCAGCAGCACATCAAAATCTGTCATCCTGTAAATCAATATTTTATTTTAGTAATTGACTCATGAGAAAAGAAAATATTCAAAGAAAATTTAATTGCATTACATGCGTATTTCAGTCTGTAAGAGTATATTATTATTATTATTATGATTGTATATCAATCTAATTATGATAAATAATAATCTCACTAAAATGTTTTTGTAGTATGTAGAAAAAAACATCAATCATCAAAAAATAATAATGTACCATGAAAGGCGAAGTGTAAAAGAATCGATTGCAATTTCGATAATAATATACGTTTTTCTTTCTCATTCTGATAACATGTGCACATGTATCCAAAAGTTCTTCGTTGTTTTTTAAGATCTGCACATATAAATTTAGGCTGTATTAAGTGTTTTGTATTTGGAAATACATATTATTACTATGGATTTATCCAAGTGTCTTTTGTACGACGCCTTTGTGTTTTAAAGTAAAAATTCAAAACACAGTGAAGAAGGACATTTCACCAGCCATGTTCCTGACTGAAGAAAAGGGGGGGGGGGATATTATAGAGCCAAAGACATGTTAACTCGCGACCGCTGACGTGAATTCACGTCACTTGAAAATTTTTAACTCCGCCAGTGGGCGGTTCTTTAGGTTACATAGGTTGCATTATTTCTGGGCAATATACCCAATATTCCCATTTGTGCAATCAATGCACTGTGGATGCAAATACTCTGATTAGAAAGAGTATAATTGTAACTAATGTTCATTTATATTATAAATTTGAACGCAGAAAATATTCATTTAAACTAATTTAATGTAAAAGAATAACGCCCCAAAACAGAGCTTACTGTCAAAAAGACAAAAACATGCAGTCGCGAAAGTGTTAATAAAATAGTTTATGTATATATATCTATATATATATAAGTGGATGATTAAATAAAGACATGTGCAAATAATACATACCAAAAACATGTGTAATTTATCTGAAAGTGAAACTGAATTGATAAAATGTGTACAGCAAAGAGAAATTATTATAGTAACCACCGTGATTTTTTATTTTAATCTTTTTAAATGAAAGCAAATTTTCAATCACTGGAAAAGTGTGGTAACTTAAAACAAATTTACAAACGTTGTGTTTTTTTGGGAGATATAATACGAAAAAAAAAAATAAATAAAATAAAGTATTTCTTCCTGTTGCTCAGTTGCAATTTTCAGCAGCATATTTCAGTGTGCACAGTAATTTCCTTTAAATTAAACAAATGACGCCGGAAATATATCGTGGAAAGTACTTATATTAATTTTAAGAACAAACATTAATTTTCGTTTAATGCGAAAGAATTTTCTCACTGTGCTATTGGTATTGCCAAAAATGGAATTTAACTTCCGTAACCGGCGATCTAAAGTGCATTTTTCTAAAAAGTTATCATCCGCAAGTGAAGTTCATCGAGATAATTCAGATTAGAGATGGGCATTCCCGATCTTTTTCAAGAACGAGAATGAACAGTTCTTTGAAAACTCGGAACGGTTCTGCAGAACTGTTCTGAACGGGTCTAATGGAGAAAACCAACCGGAAATTCAGAATGAACGGTTTCCGGTACCCTCCTTGAACTGTTCGCTGCGTTCTGCCGATAAAATGGGCATTGGCATTGCGATTGCCCCCATTTCCGGAAAAATTTTGTCAGCTGCTATATAGTATAAAATTTCACAAAACTTAATACTTGAAAGCGCTCTTATGAAAACTATGTATGTCAAAATAGGTATATATCGGCTGGCAGGTGAATCATTTAAACTGTAATTTCCTCCGTGTACGGAAAAGTTATATCTCAGCATCTAAAGCGTATAAGCATCAAATTTGATATCTGAGCTGTCTATTATTACTGTCAGAAAAAAAAAAAAGACTACTTAAAAGCGTTTTTTTTTTCTTTTTTACTTGGTAACACGAAAAAATATACAAAAATAAAAATAAATATTAAAATAAAATTGAGTGAAAACGTGCAAAAGAAATGGAAATATGAATTTTTCCCATTTCTTAACATTGAAAATTAATTATATTGTCAAAATAATTGGCAAGAAGTTAGAAAATATATTAAAACAACGGTTCAAAGTAAACTGAAAACAAAATTCAAAGAAATGAATATAGTAACCGTTGCTAGGGAACGCAACCCAGTTACCGTATGTTTTTATGTAGGTCAATAGGCATTAAAGAAAAAGAAAAAGTGTCCCTAAATTAAGTTTTAATTTATAAAGAATTATTTATTTATTTATATTCCAAAATTTAAAATCGGCATGATTTTTTTTACACTGTCGAAATTTAAAATGATAATGACCTTCATCACATCAAACGAAAACGGTGCCTTAAATTTATTTTCAACATATAAAAACTAAAACGATAGGTTAAACTTTTTCATCAAATAAAATTGAAATATGTTCCGATGCAATAAGATATGTACTCATTAAATAAGCATGAAATGAAATGCGTTTCAGAGTATTAAATCTATCTTCATCAGATAAGCAATACATAAAACCTATTATATAATTACAACGATATTTCGATAAATAAAATTATTACAATAGACTTAATCTATTATAATCTGATCGAGCTGAGACGCATTTTCATTATTATTATTACTTTTTTTTTTCCCCCTCTCTCTCTCTCTCGCCAGATAAAATTAAAGGGATGCATCTTGTATTTATCGTATAAACTGATTCAATGTATCATCACCGAACGAAATTGAAATACGTTTCAATATAATAAATCTGTCATCATCAGATAAAACAAAATTGAAACGCGTTTCGTTACTTAAAAACTGTCTTCATCAGATTAAAATAAAATGAAGAGTGTTCGATACATTAAATATAGCTTTTTCATTTAAAGTTAAACCGAACAACGTGTTTTGAAATATTTTCATCAAATCAAATTATATTGTAAACAATGAATTGAATATATTTTCACAAGATTAAACATGTTTGTTCGAATAACTTTTTGTTTATGACAATAATAATATTAATGTAATTTGTATAATAATTGATAAATTAAACTTCTTTAAATGTAGAAAATTCAAAAACCTCAAAATTAAATGTAGAAAAAAAAAATATTTATTTCGGTCCACTGCCCGACGCAAGAACGTGAAATATATATATATATATATAAAATTCACTAAATTCAAATCAAAATAGTATTTCAATTTTTATGCAAAAGAAAACAAATAACAAAATAATATTCCCCTCCACATCTATGCAGTTAAAAATTTATTTTTCCAGAAAAAGGCTGGATTAAATATCAATATATCGTGGAATATTGGTATTTCTTTAATAACAGGATAACGATATTTTAAATCTTATTTCATTGATATATCCCTTTTCTCACGTTATGTTTTTATTACACAAAATTTCAGAACAATTTCCTAAAACAAATAAATAATCCCTCGCATAACATACAGAAGAAAACCAGTACTTATTGAAAGCCATCTGCTTTG
This sequence comes from Salticus scenicus, assembly GCA_963930645.1. NCBI lineage: Eukaryota > Metazoa > Arthropoda > Arachnida > Araneae > Salticidae > Salticus > Salticus scenicus. The sequence goes on along the minus strand of OZ005660.1, from coordinate 175,038,211 downwards.
ATTATCGCGCGAAAGTGCAAAAATTTTCCGACGCAATGCTTAGCGCGTTTTCTATCCCTCAAAGAAGGAAATACTATCCTCCTTCACTGAACTGTTAGTAATATAGGCACCCTATGTTCACCTACTCGCAAGAACTCCACTGTTCCGAGGTTCCCACTGTTCTCCATTCATTCTCTTGCTCGGGATCATCTGAGCTGTTCATCTGTTCAGTTCAGTTCTCTTGTTCCGCAAACTCGACTGATTTCTGCCTCATTTTTAAATGAACAGATTTTCTATCGCCGTCTCGCCAATCAAGCGATATTCTATTTTTTCCTAGAACTCCATAGTTAACACTAATAAAGGCTGATTGCCTGGCAACCTTTCTTCCCCGATTAAAACCAGCATCCATGTGAAGCAATCATGCACAAGAGAGAGATAATTATTCAGTGTTGCATTGGCGAAAGTGAACAGGAAATGGCAAAGTGAACGGTTCTTCTTGGCGAAAGTGAACAGTTCTTTCGGTTTATCGTCCAGAACTGTTCAGATGAACCGTTCTTCATTCTTTTACCCATCCCTAATTCAGATTCAAATGATATTATTCAAGTAATAAGTATCTATTTATGGCTCCATGGCATTGGATTCACACATAAAAGAAATTTTAAAAGTTATTTTCAAATGTTAGTTTCCTTTTTTCTTTTAATTATTGTCGAAAGTAGTAGGATGTATTTCATTATATTCGCCTGTTTAGTACCAATTTTTTATGATAACGGAAAAAGTAAGAAAAATATTATTTTCTTTCTAATACTTATCTATAGTGGAGTGTATACTGAAAATGTTATTGCTTTTAAAAAGAAAAGCCATCTTGCTTGTAACCAAAAGAATAATTGATCTGTATTGGAGCTTAACAGAACAAAAATTGCACAAATTGAAAGTAGTGTTAATAATGGTGCTGATCGCAAATGATTTCTGCAGCTTTTTGCTGTACATTTTTCAATCTTACATACAATCAGGAAAATTGTTTGGAACACTTGGCAAGGAATTTTATTTCGGAAATTTTTCAACTTCAACCCATTCATCAATCTCTTACTTCATACTCTTTACTCTTTACTGGTCTTCAACGGCTTTATTTGTTCCAATTTATTTTTGTATCCTTTGTTATGTATTAAAAATTTCGCTTGAAGAATCGAAAGAAAAACTGCTGCGGCAAAAGAATATTTCATTCCAATATTTACTTCAAACCTTTGATGAAATATCTAAACTCATTTCCTATGTAAACCGAAATATTCATTCGCTTCTACTTTCAACATTCACTGTTATTTTAATAAACATCTTCTTTTGCGCATATGTTTCAGTTTTCACTGAATTTGAATCAATATCTATTCTATTGCATTCCTACCAATATGTTATTTCTTATTATCTCACGTTCGTGTTCATGTGTTTATATGCTTCAAATGTTACAAATGCTGCCGTTGATTTTCAAGATATGATATTTGATCGTTCAGTTAATGAATACGGAGATAGAAATATCCATTATTTACTGAAAATTAGAGGTTGTTTTGTAGGTTTCAAATTACTTGACAATGTTATTATAAACAAAGATCTTATCCTATCTACTACTGGCAGCCTTCTAACATATGGTATAATTTTTGCCACTTTTAACTATAATTCTAAATCTTAATTACTTGGAAAAGTACACTAAAGACTATGAAAAATGTTTTTGATTGTGTGGTGTATGTTGTTGAATTAATAAACATGAAAAAATTATGTATATATATATATATATATGCTTCAAGTCAGTGGCGAAGCGTCCATGGAAGCGAGGGCGCTTCCCTTATTGAAGATTTAAAAAAATTAATTCATTACTTTAAACAGAGAAAATGAAATAGTACTATTTTCGGCTTCTCGGCTAGCAGATCCGAACTTGCGTCAGCAAAAAAAGCTGAATTGATTCTCCATCTGTTCTTCAAAGCTTATCTCTTTAGCGCTTCCACGAGTTTTCTCAACCACGCCTCGCCCCGGCTTCAAGTATATAATAGATACATTTTTACTTACGCATACTTTTTACCTGCAACGCAATATCAACTCTGAAAAACAAGTTCTCTGACACATTTGAACGCAAAAACAAGTATTCTTTAATTTATATTCATAATTCCAGCAACTGATAGTCTTCTAAAACTGCGGTTCCAAAACTGTGGATCGCAAGCCGGTTTTCAGTGGGTTGAGTAAAATTTTTGATTATACAAATTACATTCCACAATTTACCTAAATATAATGCTAGTTAGCTTTAAAATTTTCGTCGTATAAAAATGAAGATCATCCCAAACAAGTGTGTGTTACTTCTAAAAAATTACTTGCGAGCGAAAATATAGTGGGGAACAAAATTATTCGAGCTCTAGCAATAATTTCTATATAAAAATAATACACTTAATAACGATTTGTAAAATAAATCCTTGTCGAATCATGTTCTTAGACTGACTACTGGAAAATCACCAAAAGCCAACGAAGAATTTGTAGACCTATCTAAAATACACGTAATTGAAATTGAGTTTTAATCGTAGTAATTTGACATACTTTTAGTTGTCTGTGTTGAGCAATTTCTCTCGAATTATTTCTACAGATACTTTAATGTTGTTAGTTTTTATTATTATTATTTCTTACCCTTGTAAAGTCAGATTTTCTATAATACTAGGAATTGGAACCAAGTATAGAAACAAACTGCAATTATCGAACTCTAAAGATTACTTTAATCGATCTGGCATTCATTACTGTTATAAATAATAACCATATGAACGCCACTGACGGATATATCCTGTCACTGAGCTGTTCTTTTTTTCCACAATATACTGAGAATTCAAAACTGTATAATTATGAATTTTTAACTTGTTTTTCAAGTTTAAAGGTCTGAAATAACAGTCATGATGATAACAATCATGTACATAAGTTACATTTTTAATCTCAAGTCTAAGCAAGCATTATTTTGGTACATTAAAAAATTGTGCAGTGAAAACAACATTACAATTTTGCCCTTTTTGAAAGACGGTCAGATGGTAATCGAAATCAATCATATTTTTCACCTGATTAGAATTTTGGAAAACTTGTTCTTAGTAAATATTCATCCTTCATATGAATACCTTTTTTATATAGAAAGAAAGAAAAAGAAATTCTTTTTCAGCAGAAACGTGCCTTTTATTATTTAAATAATGAATTATAGAGTATACGTTAAAAGAAATGCAGTGGGGCTTAGAGATGAAACAAATAAAAGTGGGGATTAAAACAATCCCCAAGCATGAATAAGGAAAACTTCTTTCACACTAGAAGAAGGAAATAAATGTAATAGCGGAATTCACGTAAGCAGAGGCATGTCTTTTAAATTTGTACAAAAGTAATCAGTTTTTTCTTGCACTTCCTAAGAGCATACGATAGCCGCTCTTTTCATAACGCTGCATTCGCAATTTCCTCTCCCATTTTAAACAGATCCGCCTTCTCAAATGACACCACATTGCAAATACTGATTCATTTGACTGCGGTGGGTTGCATACGATTTCGAATGTTAGCAAATATTTTAATCTCGTGAATTCCTTTTTGTTATTATTAAGGTGAATATTTGCTTTATTTTAATAAAAATGCGAATGTGAAATGAAAGCAGATCGTCAATCATATAGCAGTTTCCCAGCAGAACCATTTTAGAAAAAAGTAGGTTTGTACGATTGTTTACAATTGACAATATTCAACATACTCCTTTGGAAGTTCGTCGGATTTGCAATAGATAGTAAGTTTGATCTGACATATGTTTGATTTCTATAATTGAAATAGCGCCTTTAAACAGCGCCATTTTTATATTCTGTGTATAAGTCGACCCTCAATTTTTGAGTTTTAAAAAACGATTTACAGACCGAAAAATGCAGTATTCACTAAATTTTTGCATTTAGATTCGTATAAGATCTTAAAATATCCACTTGCCACATATAAAAAGAATAAAGTGGCAATTGGCAACTTAAAAGAATGAACAAACAGAGACATAGAAGGGAAAGGGATGTAAGGGGATACACCACTTGCAGGGGAGCTCAAAATAGTCCTCAATTTCATTTATATGTTTTACAGGGTGAGACGGAGGTGCTAAAACGTACCATGCTCCAGATGCCAGTCATGTTCACTGTTCTACTGTAAACAACTTGCCACCATTTTTTCTCTCTCGCGAGTTTCATAAACATTATTGACCACTTGAATTATTTTTATTTTGGCAATTAACTGTAAAATGTGTCATGCAGCACTAAAATGACTGCACATTTCAAGAGCTGGCTGCAAATATACATAAAATTTTATTATTAAAATCATTTACATTCTAGCATAATATATATCCATCATGGCATCCTTAGAACTAATAATGCGTAATATTTTTAATACTACAGCAATGTATGATATATATATATATATATATATATTCACTAAACTTCATGTTTCTATAAACTTTTTTTTTTTTGAGAATATAAGTTTCACATTGCAGCTTTTCTCTCTGTCTCTCTCTATATATATATACATATATATATATATATATATATATACAGTAGAGCGCCGATTATCCGGATCGGTCGGGACCGAGGCCGATCCGGTTAAGGAAAATCCGGATAATTGGACAACTTATAAAACGGCCAAGTCAATGTTTTTTAGGTAACTTCCCTTCACGCTTTTTCCAGGCTTAGGACTGATAATTGTAATAGTGTGCTAATTCAGTGAAGAAGCCAGTCAAAAGAAAATGAATCAGGAAGCGCATTCCTACCCTCTCTAATTCTCGGAAAAAGAAAAATCCTAATCCTTTCTTTCAGCATTTTCCACTCTCTTCCTCCCCCCCCCCCTCACTGAAATTCAGCAGAAGAAAGCGAGTGGAGGGTTGGAGGACAAAAAGAGCGATTTCGACCGTCTTCAGAGAATTTTAAGATAAAAGCTTATTTTCATGTTGTTGTTGTTTTTCGGGGGAGGGGGAGGAGAAGACCGGGAAAGAAAAAAGTGCTCCTTGATCTTCCGGATAATCAGATCTCTACTGTATATATATATATTTATACATGGATAAATCAGTAAAGTGTAATTAAATTGCTTCGAGCAATGTGGACTTTTGTAGCCATCTGGGAACACTGCCGATAGTTAAAAAGACATTACGCATCTGGCAACAAGAAACTTTTTGTGTTTCCTAGGTAGCGATAAGAATCGAGAACTTTGTGAGAACAATGTTTACTTTGTCGCTGAGCTAGAATATTTTTAATAATGCTTGCTTATATTTCTATACATTCTACTGCAATAATTAATTCATCCTGTGTATCATTTAGATTGCAAATAGTATGTAAATAATATTAGTTTTATAATTTGGAGTCTTATTTATGCAAACTACACGCACCTATAAAGTGGTGACCCAGACGTGATTTGAACACGCAACCTTCTGATCTGGAGTCCTTTATTCTGGTTGGATTTCTCGTTTCGGCGTTCCATCTTACATCGTCACTGACCAGGGAGCACAGTTTGAATCGCGCTTATTTCAAGAATTATCAAAAATTATGGGATTTCAAAGAAAACGTACAACCTCGTACCATCCTCAATCAAATGGTTTCATCGAGCGATGGCACAGGTCTTTAAAAGCTGCTTTGATGTGTCACAACAACATTGCATGGTCTCGTTCATTACCAACTGTTCTGTTAGGTTTGAGAACTGCCATCAGCGATTCTTTTGAAACAACACCTGCAGATATGCTCTACGGTGAACAATTCCGTCTACCTGGAGACTTTATACAACCCACTCCAGCTTCAATCAATCAATCCGAGTTTGCTACTCAGCTTAAAAGCCATTTTGCCACCGTCAAACCAGCACCAACATCTAATCATAGTAAGGAAGATATTTTCCTTTTCAAGGATCTTTCGACATGCTCACACGTATTCGTACGAAAGGATGCTGTACGCAAAAGTCTTCAGCCACCTTATGAAGGACCATATAAAGTAATACATCGCAGTGAGAAACATTTTACTGTACTTATCAGAGAGAAACAAATCAACATTTCCATCGATCGGCTTAAGCCTTGTTACTTATTAGCTGACGATCAAACTGTCAGTCAAAATGTCCAGGTTTTACCCGCCACTGCCAACCCTACGAAAAAAAAGATTATCAAGGATAGGGAAACTAAAAGTGTTCCGTTTTCATCTACCAAGCAAATTTTTACCAAAAGTGGAAGACGAGTCAATCGACCCACTAGATTTACCAAAAACTTTTTGAACTTCGTTTGAACTCTCATTTTACGTTCACCTGTTCGCTGGCGGGGGAGTCATGTAGCCATCTGGCAACACTGCCGATAGTTAAAAAGACTTTACGCATCTGGCAACAAGAAACTTTTTGTGTTTCCTAGGTAGCGATAAGAATCGAGAACTTTGTGAGAACAATGTTTACTTTGTCGCTGAGCTAGAATATTTGTAATAATGCTTGCTTATATTTCTATACATTCTACTGCAATAATGAATTCAACTTGTGTATCATTTAGATTGTAAATACGATGTAAATAATATTAGTTTTATAATTTGGAGTCTTATGTATGCAAACTACACGCACCTATACTTTTAATTATTTGCATGAGTTTAGTTGTAGCATTGTACGTACAAATTTTGCATTTTCTGATGTAGTTCTCCGTTTTGTGTGTATTATTATTTAAAAAAATTAAATAATTTCCCACAACGTTGTTATATTATAAAAATCTGGAGTTCATGTAAACAGAGATTTTGCATAACTTAATATATCTTTTTGGTATAGGAAGTTGTGCTGTACAGAGTACTGAGTACTCGGCCATTTACTACTTGATCAAATAGTTGTAAGAAAAAATAACTGATGCACATATAAAAAATTTCACCTGTCTTGAAATGAAAATAAAGAATTTTGAAAACAAAATGTGGTTAAATTGCAAGGAGTATGTGGGTATTTTTAATCTTGTACATTTCAAAGCACGTAATAATTTCATATCTAGATTTATGTTCCTAGAGTAGAGTGTCATTTTTAAACTTAAAATTGCGCAAATGTACCCTAATTTAATATGCCTTTCTTTCTTTCTTTCTTTTCTTTTCTCTTTTTTTTTTTTTTTTTTTTTTTTTTTTTTTTTCTTTTCGTTATAAGTAGGGGAGCGCGGGGCTAATTGTCACAGGGGTAAAAAGTAACACGCAATTTACGAAATAATTTGTAACATTTGTGATTAAATATTTTTATAAACATAATTCTTATGACGCGTTTTATAATGTAAGCACAATCGGTGCTCCACAAAAATGGTTAATGAGAGGTTCTGTAGACATGCATTATTTTAGCTAGTTAGTGAGGGGGAAAAATCGTAAATTTTGATTAAAGCTGTGTTATTTATTGAAATTTAATTTTTCCGACTGAGTGAAAATATTGCCTGGACCGGCACTCGAACCCCGGATCATTGACTTACAATCCGGGGTTCGAGTCCCGGTCCAGGCAATATTTTCACTCAGTCGGAAAAATTAAATTTCAATAAATATGATTTCCTTCCACAGTTGATTGTGTGATTCTATTAAAAATTGTAAAGCTGTGTTAATTTATACTTTAGAGAAATGTTTATAGCTGTTTATTTAGTCTGCCTGTTGAGTTATAAAATGCATGTTTAATTTTTTTTATTAATCGTTATATTTTTTTTTATAAATAAACAAAATGTCCAAAATCATATTATGGGACAAGTTGTGTTAGAGGAGTGGCTTGTAGAGATGCCTACAGTCAGAGCTTGAAGTCTCCGCCCATTTTCAGGAAACTATCAGAATGATAAATAGTTCGCTTCTTTGCCACTATTATATTTATACAGAAATATTTTCTATGTTTTTTTATTATAGTGCCGTGATTATTTAATCACGAATTAGAGGACATTGCATAAAAAATAGTGGTAGAAAAAAAAAGCAGAAATTTCTTATCAATGCAAGTGTCCTGAAAAAAGGGCGGAGAATTCGAGTTCTGCTAAACCCTTTGTGTGGCAGAAGATTTGGGTATAATGCTTAATTTGCAAAATGTGAGCACATATTAAATGCATGAGAGGGAACAAAATATTATTTGCTCGAATTAATTTCAACTCTGACTAAGATTGACTTTTATGTTGATCTATCTTTCATTTTATCTTTATTTTACTATAATCCATTTGATATAATTCATTGTTACTATACCAAGAAGATTATAATTTAATATTAGTTATTAATTGCTTTTTTAATTAAATTAATAAATGACTCTTAGCAAAAAACATTTCGAAATATTATCGTTTTAATTGTTAGCTGTTCCTTTGTATCCATTACAATTTGCCCCACGTGTGTTACAATTAGCCCCAAATACGGGGCAAATTGTAATAGGCAAATAACTATAAAAAAAAATTGTGCCAAAACTTGCAACATTAATGAAAGTTTTTTTTATGAATGCGATAGATGATTATATATGCTATGGAAAACAGCAATTGTAAACAGGAAAACGCAAATACATTCACATTATATTTAATTTTATAAAATCTGTTAAAACACGCGCCCCATGCTCCCCTACAAAAAATTGCTTTTTTTTTTTTTTTTTTTTTTTTTTTTAATGCGTAAGCTTGCTTTTTAAACATGATTTTCTTTAAAAAAATTATGATGCCGCTGAGTTTTGTAGCATTCATATTTATACTTCTTTATGAAGCATAGATTTCTTTTAAAATTGTGCATTCCACAAATTCATCGTATGTTAAGTCATGCAAAGGTGAAATAAATCAGCGTTTGAGAAATTAGACTTGGAAATTTTGAAATTACTCCACTTGACCTTTGCGAACATTTAGAGTCTCTTTACATCTTTTTGCACGAATTTAGTTTTAGCATACTATGTATAAAATTTAGATTGTTTTGTTTTCTCTTCCGTTTTATGTGCATTATTATTTTAAAAAGTTGCAATAATACCCCACAACACTGTTACCCAGCACAGAGCAATCGACCATTTCCACTCGACCGAATAGTAGTATGAAAAAAGTAATTGGTGCACATATAAAGAATTTAATTTATTGTGAAATAAAAATAAATATTTTTAGCCCAAAATGTGGTTAAAAGACAGACAGCATTTAAGTATTTTTAATAAAACTTTTTTATTCCAATGCACTTAATGATTTCATGTATGGATTTATTAATGTTTCTTAAAATATGAACATTATCTGTGTCGGAAATGTTCCGAAATTTCGTTGTTTCGGAGATATTTGAAAAGCCGAAAAGAGGGGGTCACCATCATTCCTTACATAAGTCAGTTGTAAACAAGTTGATTCATTGAAAAATGTAAGATTAATTAGCTATGGATATAAATAACATTTCTTTTTGTCACTGTAGAAAAAAGAAAAAAGAAAACTATAAGTCATACATTCATCAAAATCTATATAAATCATGCTATGGTAATAACCTCTAACATACTTACAAACTTTTAGTTCAATTGAATTAAGTGCTTAAACGTAATTGCATTTTACATTAGTATTATAGTCCATAAGTCGTAATGAGAAGGAATTTTTTTTTTTTGTGTGTGTGTGTCCCTCTAAAGGAACTTGCATTCATAAAAATCTATGCAGTTTGCGCAAAGGCAACCTATAACATACTTACCAACTGTTCTCCGTCGAATAAGGCTGGTTGGTTGATTAGTTGGATTTTACGTCGCACTAGTGCTGCGCAGATTTTCAATTTGCGGCGGTCTGGGACTCACCCCTAGAGGTGGTCCAGAGACATGCCATCGCAATTTTGATCCTCCACGGAAGGGATGGCTCTCCCGCTTCGGTGACCCCAGTAGTATAATTCTTGATGAGAACATGGAGGACATTGCGGCCAAGACAGATTTTACGTGCACCAGCCACCATTAGTGTACACGACGGTCTTTGGCCCGGCTCGAGTGCCGAACCCGCAATCTTCGAATTACTGGGCTACAGCGGCCCCCATCAAATAAGGAGTTCAAACATTTTCACGCTTTTAAATGAATTGAGTACATAATCTGCAATGATAAATAATTTATTTTGTGTCCCTATAAAAGAACTATGCTCTATACTTAAAAAATATGTGTGTCATTGCTTTGTTAAAGTCAGGTTCTCATCTCCAGCGACATCCTAGGTGGTCACACTTATTTTAAAGCAGTACTTTTTTACATAGATTATATTTTAGCATTTAAACATTCAAGAAAATTTGTTTTTCAGGACAATGTGATGAAACACCGGAAAATTTTTTAGGAACTCTGTGAGGCTTGTGACAGCAAAATAGAATTATTGTTTAACCGTTTGCACTCGAATCCTTGTACGCATGGCAGGGATGGAACACGGGCGCAGAATTCATACCACTATCAATGTAAGAACATTTTCTACTTCTTAAATCAACGATATTATAGGTAGAGAAATTTCTTCAACCGATTCCGGTGTGAATCCTGCGCCCGTGTTCCATCCCTGGCATGGGTATACCAGGAACTCGAAGCTATTTTCCAGATATTTGGTAATCCGCATTTAAACCTTCATAATTTTTCCGGTACTCCTGGAATAATATTACGTACTAGAAAATGCTTCTTAAAAGGGCGTGGCAAAAATATAGAAGTACAGCAGGGTTCGTAGTTTCTGCTTTTTAGCTAGTGTAGCTAAATCTAATCTAGCTTAATATAAGATCTGGCTGTCCATGTTATGCTGGCCGCGTAATAAAAGGCTAGCATAATGCGCTTTTTACGAAGACTGCGTCTTCTTTTTTGTCAGTGGCTTCTTTTATGTCGACCACTTTGTATTTTCCAAATGTGCGGGCCTGAAGTGAGATGGAAAAATAACCTTTTGCATTCGAATGTTCTTTTAGTAAGCGTTAATCCGACAATAGTTTTAATAAAAAATGCAAAATATGAAACATAAGAATTTTAAATATAAACATTTTATTTCTATATTTGATGTATATTTACATATTACAAACATTATATATGAATATTGTGATTTATAATTTTCCATCGTGTGATATTTTGCAAAGCATTCTTGGCCATTTACCAATGACCAAGGCAGGCAACGCCCAAAGGCACTTAATAAAAAGTGTGGTGGAGTCCCTTTCTTAACGAAGTATGCACCTGTTATAGCGCTTTTAGTTGTATAACATTATTGATGGATATAAGATATATAGTAGCTTAATTGGTCATGGCGCCTCTCGAGCGCCGTTCGAGTTGAAGTAACGAATCGGATGTCGCCTGAGAGGCCACGTTCGAGTGCAAACGGTTAAATAAAAGAAGCACCGCCTTTCAACGTTCTTCTTAAATAACACAATAAAGGAAAAGAAAAGGAAAGTGACTTTGCGTATTAACGTAGTAATTTACGTTTGAAAATCTTACGCCAATGGTTTGCTGATGATTACCGAATCGATTACTGATGAAAAAGTGATTTTGCGTATTCGTCTAACGTCGTAATTTAAGTCTGAAAATTTTACGTCAATGGTTTGCTGATGGTTACCGAATCGACGGCTGATGATAAATTTTTAATAATTTAAACACTAGTGCGTAAAATAAAGCAAATATTTACCGTTTATTGTTTAATATAGAAATAATATTTGAATGTAAATATTGTCAGTAAAAAAAAAAGAAAAAAAAAAAAAAAAAAAAAAACAATTTTTTATTGACAACCACTAGAATGCAAAGCAGACTTGTTAAGTCGCTTGCTGATGACAACCGTATTTAAAGGGATAAAAAACAAATTTATTTAACTAATGTTTCTGATCATTATTTTAAACGTACTTTAGTCTTTAAAAATTAATTTGTAAAAATATTTTAATTTAGAATTTCTATTTCCGTAGAAATCATAACCAAACCGTACAGTTTCATAAAGTTAAAGTAAATATGATTAAAAATGTTTAACCCTTTCCGGCGCAAAGTAATTCGGATCATTCAAATTATACTGCCACCGGAATTCACGAACAAAATTAAAATGAAAGAATTTGACGACATGTTATAAAAGTAAAATTTTGCTGAAAAATGTACGGGATGAGTTTTTGCAATTGAAAATTAAAATTAGGTAATGCTGTAGTGACATCACCGCTCCTGAAAGGGTTAAGGTATACATCATGTAAGAAGGAAGTATTAAAACGATATCTTACAATAACACAGGTCGACGATGAAATTTTTTTCTTCAGGGTGATATGTTTTTCTTCTAATGTATTTCTGGATGCTGATTAAGGAAAAACTATTCAAAAATTTCTATCACGCACAGTTTTGACAAAAAATGGGATTGTATGAGTTTAAAGCCCTTCTTTTACAACTCCCATCTAAGTTATTTCCCATAAAATCTGGGTGATGTGTGTGAAGAACAAGGGGTGTTATTTCATCAAGCCACCAAAGAAATGCAGAGAAGGAATCAACGACGGTGTGGTGTAAACATGTTAGTATATTATTGTTGGATGCTTCATAGAGAATTCACATATCCTCCCTCAAGGCTTTCAAGCCGTGCACAAGGTAAAATGCTCTAAAAGTAATTTCTATGTAAAGAAACACATTTAAAAGATAATGTGTAAATTATAACCGATTTCAATGTATTTTATACATGAAATGGTTCGAATTTATTATAGACTCTAGGTGAATTCTACCTATCTTCATCAATTATTTGGTAAAAATTCCTTACGTGATAGAAAAAAAAACAACTAGTTCTGAATTTAGCACATTAAAACACATTTAAAACACCAAACGCAATAATAATAATAATAATAATAATTTAAAAAAAAAATGAAAAGTACGTGTAATTTATGTGAAAATATATAGATTGTGCCATAGCCTCCTTAACTAGATGCCTGTCGCGTTGCTCGGAAACTTGGCAGCAGTTGAAGCGGTAAACAACGCCACCTGGTACAGATTGCGTGTCTTTTTTATTCAACAGTCACCAATAATTTTAAGAAGTGATATATTATATATATTATCGACGTTCCTTCGATTCTATTTGTCTTTTGCATATATTATATCCCACTTTTAAAAATTTTTGGTGGCTGTTGAATAAAAAAGACGCGCAATCTGAAACAGGTGGCGCTGTCTACCATTTCAACTGTTGCCAAACTTCCGAGCCACGCGGCAGGCATCTAGTTTAGGAGGCTATGATGGTGCATTGCTCTGTTTTTTTTAATTATATTGTTTGCTCAAAAAGATTTTATTCATCATCATGGAACACTAGTATTGTTCATGAGACCGTAAATAAGATATACAAAGTGAAAGTTGAATTATGTAATAAAAGAACCGTATTACTTCTATATTCAGAGTTGCCAACATAATGCGGCAAATTGTTAGTACCGCTCCTTTTTCTACACCACTTAATTTTTAGAGTATTTGTTTTCTTCATTCATCCAGTGAAGTTTTCGCTTTGGGTTTTTTATTCTATTACCCACCAGTGATTATGAATTGTACTTTTGGTTATATTTAATTGCTAAACTTTGCTAGAAAAATGCCAATAATGTCCCTAATAAAAAATTCTGGTATCAATTTCCGGGGAGGCAAACACCCTTGATTCATCGTAAATGTATTTGAAGAGAATTACTCTAAAAATTAAGAGGTGTAGGAAAAAGGGAGTTACAAACAATTTCCCGGATTTGGTTGACAGCTCTGTATATTATTTATTTGCTGTAATCTTTCCACAGACATCCTGTACCAGAAATTTTCTATAACAATTTACTATTTATTGATTCGTTGAAAACCAATACGATATACTTATGTTAAAGAATAGAAGTGATAAATCTGATTTAAAAATTAAAAATATAGAGTTGCCAAATTTTTTTTCCAAAGCATTGTTAGTACAGAGGTACGGCACCTGTCTCTTCTGCATACCATATATAAGAAACATAATTTTCTCCTATTTTTATCGTACTGACATGTTGAAGAAACCTATATGCTACAAAAATTGTGCTGTGAAAGAAAGGTGGAATAAATGCTACAGAAATGCTTTGGAGTAAATTATAAAAGTTGACAACTCTGAAAATGCAAACAGCATTTTCAGAGCAAATAGCAATGCATCAAATAGCAAATAGCAAATAGCAATGCATTTCTAGCAACGATTCGTTCGTTAGATTTACAGGAAAGTTCTGCACTTTTAAATTAATGAAGAGATACCATAAATTTATCCTGGATGACATTAAAGATATTTTTTAAGTATTTAATTAGGTGACAGTCAGTAAAGTACCATCTAAACATTGCGAAACAAAAATTTCGGATATTAGTTCATCAATTTAATCATACTTGCTAACCATCTTATTATGAACCATACAATTTTTAGTACCCACCATATTTTAAAACCAATAATTTTTTAGAGTAATTTTAGTCTTATTTCATCGTAACAACACTTGGAGAGAAATACTCTAAAAATATAGTGGTGTGAGAAAAAGGGCATTAACGATTGTACGGTTATTAATGAGATGGTTGGGAAGTATGATTTAATAGGTCACAACTCTCCGGTAGACCTAATACAGTAGATCGTTTTTCATGGGGTGCTTGAAAAAAAAAAAAAAAAAAAAAAAAAGTTGAATGCGGGTTAAAGTCAAAACACGAAGAAAGCAACGTTTATAATTTATTACACGCAATGTATGCAGTATACTACTAATAAAAACTAATTTGTTACCTTCCAAACTATCGAAGAAATAAATGAAAGTTTTAGAACATTCAGTGATATTTACTTTAAAAAGTCAGTAATTTTATGTTGGCTTTTATGTTCATTTTATAAACTGGAAGTTTTCCATATTTACATCATTTTTTCTTCTTTTTCTGTAATTTCATTTGCGCATGTAAAAGTGCATGCATTTTCAAACGATTTTTAATGACGTCAAATACACTTGGCACTGGCGTAAGCACAACCTCATAGACGTGACTAGTATTACCTTTTCTTTTTCCGCCATTGTTTTCATTTTTTGAAATTGCATATTTCTTCTATGCTTTAGAATACCGCATGTCGCAACCTCTTGAATGAAAAAATTATCACTAAACGTCGCATCAGACACATCATCTGCTACACGCAACCACTCTTCATGTGCATTATCAGCTTCATTATAATTTTCTTGCCCATCTGCTTGGTATTTTTCATTTTTTTCGCACATAACCGCATTTTCTGGATTACTAAAGAGTTTACTTCTTGCCATGCTGAAATTGCAAATGAATAGCCTGCAGATGGTCCGGAGACAAGACATCACAATTTTGATCCTCCATGGAAATGGGAAGAAGAGTTATTTTACGATGAAAGAAGTAATTCCAGTTTGTATGCCATATGGAAACGCTTGACCTTCAGGAAAATTTTACAACGATGAATGCGGGAAAACGACTTTTTGAAGAACGATACATGCGGTTTTTTTAACATCATTCAAATGCTTTTCGTGCAGGGACCATACAAATGAAACGATCAATGGACGACGATGAATGCGGGAACGATAGATCGGGGTTTCACTGTATTATTATTGCAGCAAATACTTCAAGAAAAAAAAGAATGTATAACATGAAAAAAATAAAATAAATAAAAAAAAAGGGAAAGGGGGAAAAAAAATAATAAGACGATAAAGAAAGATGATGATAATAAAATTATTAACCACTTGATATAAATAATCTTACAGACTTTCTGCCTTGTTTCAGATTTTTTTTTTTTTTTTTTTTTGTTGTTGTAATTGTTTTTTTTTTTTTTTTTTTTTTTTTTTTCCCATAATATGCTTAAGGTAAATAAAATAAACAGGTAATTTTTTCAATATATATTTTATAAATATACAATTTTAAAATTATATTAGCTTAATATCTATGTGTAATTATTTATTAATTAATTGTAATTCAAAATAAAATAAAATAAATAAATAAATAAAAAAAAAAGTTCTTTTTTTTTTTTTTTTTTTTTTTTTTTAAAGCATATTGCTTTACATGTCATTGTTACTTTCTTGATACCAAAGAAGCTTTGTAGGTTCAGCTGTATATTTGTCTATTTTGAACAAATTAGACAGAGATATATATAGGGGAGCGGGGGGTAGTTGTCACAGGGGTAAGAAGTAACACGCAATTTACGAAATAGTTTGTAACATTTGTGATTAAATATTTTTATAAACATAATCCTTATGATGAGCTTTATAATGTGAGCACAATCGGTGCTCCTCAAAAATGGTTAATGAGAGGTTGTGTACACGTGATTCATTTTAGCTAGTTAGTTGCGAATTTTTTTTTTTTTTTTTTTTTCTTAAATTTTGATTAAAGGTGTGTTAATTTATACTTTATAGAAATGTTTAATAAATGTTTATAGCTATTTATTTAGTCTGTGTGTTAAGTTATAAAATGCATGTTTAATTTTTTTTTATAAATCGTCATATATTTTTATGAATAAATAAAATATCCAAAATCATACGACGGGGCAAGTTGAAACAAAATTTTGGGGCCTATTGTAACATATTAGAGGAGTGGCTTGTGGAGATGCCTACAGCCAGATATCGAAGTCTCCGCCCATTTTCAAGAAATTTTCTGAAATGAAATATTTTTGGCTTCTTTACAGCTACTATGTTTATACATAAATATTTTTTGTGTTTTTATATTACAGTGCCGTGAATTTTTAATACCGAATTATAATCAGGAGTTAATCACCAATTAGAGAATATTGCATAAAAATAGTGGTAGAAAAAAAGCAGAAGTTTCTCATTAATGACAGTGTCCTGAAAAAAGGGCGGAGAATCCGAGCTCTGCTAAACACACTCTGTGGCAGAAGAATGGGTATAATGCTTAATTTGCAAAATGTGAGCCCACATTAAAGGTATGAGAGGGAACAAAATATCATTTGCTTGAATTAATTTCAATTCTGACTAAGATTGACTTCTATGTTGATTTTATCTTTAATTTTATCTTTATTTTACTATAATCCACTTGATATAATTCATTGTTACTATACCAAGAAGGTTATAATTTAATATTAGCTATTAATTGCATTTTTTAATAAATGATTGATGACAAAAAACATTTTGAAGTATTGACATTTTAATTGTTAGGGTTCCCTTTGTATCCGTTACAATTAGCTCCACTTGTGTTACATTTTGCCCCAAACCCGGGGCAAATTGTAACACGCAAATAATTTTGCAAAAATATTTTTTGTGCTAAAATTAGCAAAATTAACGGAAGTTTTTTTTTTTTTTAATGAATATGATAGATGAATATGTATGCTATAGAAAACAGCAATTAGAAACAGGGAAACGTAAATATGTTTCAAAATATACTTAATTTTCCAAAAACTGTTACAACCCGCCCCATGCTCCCCTATATATTTTTTTTTCCTATTTAAAATATAAATTATGAAAAAATCTAAAGACTACAATCTACGTTACTCCAATTTTTTCAATTGAAAGATTATTTGTATTAACCACTACTTCAAATTAAGAATTTCTTATATGCTCCCAAATTAACAAGCTTCAAAAAATTTTAATTTTTCTGTAATTTTAAATTTTTCTCTTCATATACTTACATATCTGCTACTTTTAAATTTTAGTAAAAGTAGCAGATATGTAAAATTTTCTGTAATTTTTGAGTGATCCTAAACTGCAAGCTTTCTTCGCACTTTGAAAGAGTGGAGGCTATTTTTACAACTATTCAAATTTTAAACACAGCATTGTGTTTTAATTCTATACATAAAATAAGAAACAGAGGTGTGGCGTCCTAAAAAAAGGAATTATGTCCTGAGTTTTCTGCTTATATCGATGGTTTCATATCACTTTATCAATATTACAGAATTGCCAACATTTTAATTTATTCTGGAGTATTTTTATCCCTGCCCTTATATTTCGCATCACTTTATTTTTAAGAGTAAATGTCTCTTGTTTTATCTTATTGTATATTGAATAATAATAATCTAAAAATAAAGTGGTGCGAAATAAAGGCGGGGCTAAAAATGCTCCGGAATAAATTAAAATGTTGGCAACTATGATATTAAAGCTTTATTAAACGGAGCTAATTAACTTTATTTAAACGGAGAAGAAGAAAGGACGAAAGAAATGATAATAATTATAATACATAAATTAAATAATTATACCAGAAATATTTTGAATGTTTCTTTCTATATAAAAAAAAAACAATTAGTCGTTCGATGTACGGCATAACACACATATGATTTTCCTCTCGTGAAACAGCATTGAATTCGTGCTGATAAGTTTAAGTAATTTCAACCAAAGAATTTGTTCTACGATACGAAGGCCAGCTGCTGCTGAAGCATAACTAATGCTCCCTAGCGGACTTTATAGTATGCCTGTACAAGAAGCTAACTTACAGGCTGAGCTAGCGAGGAGCATGCAAAGAATTCCAAAATCAGATTCGTGTGTATGTGCATGCGTTACAGTGTCATGTGATCACAGGACGGCGTATTTGTAATTGTAAACAAGTTGATTGTTATCTTCAGCGATCGTGCAGGATTTTGAATTTCCTTACGCTTTAATCATTAATTACATTTCATCATCAACTGTTCATCCCCCAATCGGTATTTATCATTAATCATTTTTAACCATTATTAATCATAGTTAATACTTTAATTATTTATTTATTTTTAAAATCACTATTTTTTCCGCTGCGTAGAATTTAGAGCAGCAACTGTTGATTTGTGTATTATATATTTAATTCCCGGAATCTTAAAAAATATCTGTAATTAATTGTAAGTAAGTGTAGGAAAAAATTAAAATATACATTTAAATATTGAAGCATTTCTTTTTTTTTTTTTTTTTTTTTTTTTTATAATAATTTATAATAAAAATGATGATTGTTTTATTAAATGTTATCAAATAGTAATAATTGTAATAATGCTATTCCTTTACCTGAAACATTTTTTAAAATATCTGTAATTTACATATTTTATTTATAAAAAAAACCTATGAATAATGGGGGGGGAGGTCTTGAATTTGCTACTTTCTAACGTCCCGCTCTTCAAAAAAAAAAAAAAAAAAAATTGTTTTTGTAAATGTCTTAAAGAAGGCACATGGTTTTTGTCAATATGTTTGTATCATTTTAATAGAGCTCTACTCAAAAATCCGGAAATTCTGAAATTCCCCCCCCCCTCTCTTCTGTAAGAATCAAGAATTCCAAAATCGTACATAATGTTTTATTTATACTCAAGTCTAGTTTCCTCATGTGCAATTTCTTCAGCGTGAAGTAATCTGGGGCTAAGTTATGCTTACATTTTTTTTTTTTTTTTCGTCTTCCCCCCCAGGGAGAAAGTGGGGAAAATTTCGATAAATTACGTTCCTTTAGGGGTTGGAAACATATAAACAATCTAAGCACCAAATTTTGTGACCGCAGCTCTTATAAATTTCCCAAGTCAAATTTAGCACTAAAAGGGGTGTCTCCTATTTGCCCTTTGTTACACATACCCCTCCCCCTCTCAAAAAAATAAGAAGAAGAAGAAGATAAATACATAAATAGGAAATCACAAAAAAATCAAAAGCCTGTTTTGAAAATGTCCTAAAGAAAACACATGGTGTGTCACTCACACGACTTTCTCTTTACCTGAAATTTAATACTATAAATACAGGTTGGAGTTTAAGAGGTAAGATAACGATGTTATGTAAACCTATGTTAAACAATTCAAATTAGGCTTCGGGAGAGTTTTATATGATAATTAGTTCTGTGTGAGGGGGGTTACCGCCCCCTCAATCCCCCGTTTCATTAATGCACCTACATTTATATAGAATTTAATTCGGTTATTAAAAAATAATTCTGTTTTTAAAAAATAATTTATTAAAATTATTATTTTAAAAAATTATCTTTTATGATAATGCAGATGATTTCCATGTTAGAGAAGTAGTATAACACCAAATATCCAAAAAAAGTCCATTTTATTCTCAATATTAAAAAAAAAAAAAAAAAAGTTTTTTTTCGTTAAAAGTAAAAAAAATCGATAACTTTGTTTTAAATTATCGAAGATCGATGATTCAACCATTCGTTTTAAAGGTATTGGCGAGCTCTATTGACAGATACCCATCATGAAAATTTACTCTTCTCGAGGGGGGACTTCCTCCCCAGGGGGGGAGGCGAGGCCCCTACATACACAATTTTTTTTTCCCAGTTGACTATCTCTATTACAAAAAATATATATTCGTTTCATTTGGTTTAGTGCAGTCTATAGACGTTAAACTCTACTTACCTGCAATTTCCCCCATAGACTTAATGTATTAGAATTCTCTTGATTGTCCCTGTACACGAATCATTTGCTTGATCTTAACGAAAAGCTTACTGTAGCATCCCTATATGATTCACATTTACAATACCAAGTTTGAAATGTCTGCTACTATTTGTTCTTGAGATATGCTGGTAAGAGACAGACATACACACAGACCAACCGCTAGAAACATGATTTTCGTATTCAGGAGACCTCAAAACGTGTAAATATAACAAAATCTCACTTTCGAAAATTTGACTCAAAAACAAAATTTTCTCTACCTTTTGGGTAAGAGAAAGTAAGAGAATTTTTTTTTTTTTTTTTTTTCCCCTACCTTATTTTCTTTTCCTTTTTGAAGATGTAATTGTTTTCGACTTATTTCATCTTTTTACTTTCTGAACATACATATATAAGGGAAGAATCGTAATCATGACAAAAATAAGACTTTGAGATTTTGGTGTATATGTATGTGTGTAACTGAACACGATAGCATCTAAATGCTTTATTCGAATGCGCTAAAAATAGATAGGTGTGTTATAGGTTAGGGTAGTAAAAATTCTATTGATTTTAGAGAAACCTCTTACAGTTTTTTACAGAGACATAAAGAAATTTCTTTATCTATATGATGTATGGGGCTCTAATTACTAAAAATTGAATAACGTTATATTAAACAACATACTATCTGGAGAAAACGCTCAAACAACCTATTATAATTTTCTCTTTTGTTTATTTGTCGTACTCTAATTGATTTATACAACCGTTAATTACTTAGCGTTCGGAAAGACGAGTGGAATCTTGTATCTATAACACACATCCCTTTATTTTAAATTAGATAAATATATCTAATAAGATGCGGGAAAAAACTAGCAGGCTTTGCCCGCTCCGGTGGACACTACACTTAAATGAGTAGTCAAAATCCCATATCATTATTTATAACCTAAGTTAAAGTTCTCGAAGTGTTTGGTAGAGGTTTTTTCTACTTGCAACGGGAGAAGTCTGGGTTCACACTGCCTTCGGCACAACTTACCCGCTTCTTACTTTCGCTTCCCTATCGGATAAGTTCGAAATTTTGTGAAATTCAACCAAAGTAAACAATGCGTACACTTAATCAACGTCCATATACCAAAATTCGCCAATCTAAGGTAATTTAAAGCGAATTCAAATGGAAATACGGGATTTTACACGTGTTTATTGCTCCCCTCCGGGTGGTGGGGTAAAGGGGAAATTTTGTAAAATCCCGTTGCAATAAGTGTCGGATACATATAAACAATTTAGGCACCAATTTTCACGACCACTAATCCCGTAGATTTCCCAAGACAAATTTAGCGCTAAAAAGGGGGGGGGGGGGTCTCGAATTTGCTACTTCGTAACGTCCCGTTCCACAAAAAAAAAAAAAAAAAAAAAAAAAAAAAAAAGTGTTTTTGAAAATGTCTTAAAGAAAACACATGGTTGTTGTCAATATGTTTGTATCATTTTAATAAAGCAATGCTCAAAAATCCGGAAATTCTGAAATTTCCCCCAAAATACGATTTCCCCCCTCCCTTCTGTAAGATTCAAGAATTCCAAAATCGTACTTAATGTTTTATTAATACTCAAGTCTAGTCTCCTCATGTGCAATTCCTTCAGCGTGAAGTAATTTGGGCTAAATTATGCTTACATTTTTTTATATTGTTTTTCGTCTTACCCCCAGGGAGAAAGTGGGGGAAATTTCGATAAATTACGCTGCTTTAAGGGTCGGATACATATAAGCAATTTAAGCTTCAAACTTTGTGACCGCAACTCTTATAAATTTCCCAAGTCAAATTTAGCACTAAAAGGGGTGTCTCTTATTTGTCCTTTGTAACATATACCCCCCCCCCTCTCAAAATAATAATAATAATAATAATAAATAAATAAATAAATAAATAGGAAATCACAAAAAATCAAAAGCGTCTTTTGAAAATATCCTAAAGAAGACACATGGCTGTTTTAAACTCTTTATTCCATTTTTGTCAGAATTTTACTGAAAATCCGGAATTTGCAAAATTTCCCGTCAAAAATTGATTTCCCTCTTCCTTCCCCTTAAAAATCGAAATTTAAATTTCCTAAATCGCAGATAATGTTTTATTTGCATTCATGTGTAATCTCCCTTTGTGCAATTTCTTTACTGAGAAGTATTTTGGAGCTGAGTATGCTTACAAATGTGTTTTTGCCTTCTGGAACGGAGGTAATTTCGATAAATCCCTTTCTTTAGATGTCGGATGCATATAAACAATCCAAGCACCGAAATTCGTAAACGTAGCTCCCATAGATTTCTCAGGACAAATTTAGCACTAAAAGGGTTGTCTCGATTTTAACCCTTTGAAACCCCTTCCCCACAAAAAATATCGCAAAAAAAAAAAAAAAAAAACCTTTTTTAAAATTTTCTAGGGAAGTCTCGTAGCTTTTTTTTAATATCTTTGTTCCATTTTTTGTAGAGGTTTTCAAAAAATCCGGAATTTGAGACATTTAACGCCAAAAATCGATTTTCCCCCTCTCTCCCCTTAAAAATCGAAAATTCTTAAATCGCAGTTAATGTTTTATTTATACTCATATCTAGTCGTCCCATGCGCCATTTCTTTACTGGGAAGTAATTTGGAGCGTGTTATGCTTACAAATGTGTTTTTGAATTTTGCCCCCCCCCGCCTGGGGAAAACGGGGGATGGAATTTCGAAAAATCTGACAGACATAATTTTAAGTTGGGTAAAGACCTAAATTCCTGCCAAGCACCGTTGAATTCCGTCCAGCCATTCTCACGTGATACCCGGACAAAAATATCTTTACAGAAATACAGACATGATGACTGAATTTTCTGAAGTCATTTTTGACTTTTATGGTGTGTGAAACGTGAATACGTAGTAAATTTTTTTGATTCTGACAATTTTACAGAGAAAAGCCTGGTTTTATGAATATCGACACACAGCTTTATATCCAGTTACTGTAATTCTAAAAGAACTAATAGAAACAGTATTCCTGTTCAGATACCATACTTAAAATTTCAGCTGCGCCTTTATGTTAGGCGCGAAAATAAAATCACAAAATCTTTGAAAATAATAATGTGATTTCTTCGTTTATGAACAATTTTATAAACATTTGACTCCCATTTCCTGCAAACATTAAATTGTTCTAGTCTCTTCAGTTATAAAATCAACTTGCTTATAACGTTAAAAATATTTGTTTCACTCAATCATTCATAGACTTCAATATTAATAAAACCTATTTTGCTCAGGAATGAAAATTAATTCTTTATACCCAAAGAGTAAATAAAATATTAAGTTTAATTTGAAGTCTTGCAATTTTTTTTTTTTAATATTTACGCATTTTTAGGTTCCCTGAATAATTAAATCAAATTTTTAACAGTTGTTCTCTGTGAGTCTGTTACCAGTGTAACTTTAAACTAAATACCGACAGGCAACTCAAGTGTTATATTTTAAAGTTCATATGATATTCATGCTTGGATAGTTTGATCAATATTGATAAGTTTCAACGAGTGATGCAGGTTAAAGTTATCAATAAATGTGCGTAAAAGTTATTGTTGGAACATAATTTTAAATTTAATACTACTCGTGAATTCTATAAAATGTAGATGTCAGTTTCAAATGAGGGTTAAGATGGGTGGTACTCCCCTCCGCCCTTTCCACAGAAAATTATTTTTAAATTAACGTGCTCATAAAGCTAAATTCTTATTACTATAGATTTTTATACCGTATTTGATGTTTTATTCCTCAATCTGCAATCTGTCTTTGTAAAATTTAAATGTAGGGTCAGAAAAAGTGGTGTGGGTGCCACACCCCATTGTATACATATTTATATACACCAGATTATATTTATATATTTAAAATAAAATTTGTTATTTTGATATCCATTTAATTTAGCAAAAGGTTTTATACAACTTGTTAAAAAAAAATGTTTATATATTGTTAATCGTGGCATTATCAGTAAAATATCAGATTTATGTACAAGTATTCATATTATAATAGTACTACCATACCTGCCAAGGTTTTTAATTTATTCCGGGGTGTGGTTAGCCCCACAGTTTTTCCCCACCGTAATTTTTTTAGAGTAATTTTCTTCATATTTAGACTCAGTAATATATTGCAGAAAAATTTTCTACAAATATTACGGTGGGAAAAAAGGGGGTGGGGCTAACAACACTCCGGAATAAATTAAAAAACTTGGCAGCTATGGTGTTACGCGCAATGAAAAACTATTTAAAATAAAATGTGATCATATATTTCCTATAAATAAGTCTGTGAACGATTGTCTTCTATATTGATATGTTACGCACATCCGTAATGCACGTGGAATCTATAATAATAAAAGAATAATAATTAAATAAAAAACCACAACACCTAGATATATCTTCATCGCAGAAATGTAAACATATGGTCATCGAAACCACGTATTAAGTTCGATACGTAAAACATCTGTCCGAGAGGCGTAGCCAAACAAAGGGTGTGTCAAAGAGGAAAATCGGCACATTTTTAGTCAAATTTTCCGAATTTCTTTACAAATTTAATTGATTATTATTATTTTTTATTTTTTTAATATAAGATTTTTTTGCGCATTTAATTAAACCCTTTGAAAATGACGCACAGTTTTAAATTCTGTTTTACAAAATTGAAAGAGTTTTTTATAAGCGATTTAACTCATCAACCCAAATATTGCGTATAAAATATTTAAAAAAAAAAAAAAAGTATTCTCCCATAAAATATAGAAAAGGGGCGTCAATTTGCTAAATGAAAGTAATCTAAAAAAATAAATAAATAAATAAAAACCCGCATCTCAATATAGTAAAGTGTCACTGTTTAAAGCCGAAAGAAAGTTTTCCATACAATAACACTGCCTTTTAGAAAAGCAAATGCATACTTGCTAACCATCTCATTAATAACCGTACAATTGTTAACGCCCCTTGAAAAAACGCCTTATTTTTCTCACCACTTTATTTTTCGAGTAATTCTCTCAAAATGTTGTTACGATTAAATGAATGCAATTACTCTAAAAAATGACTGGTGTGAAAAAAAAAAGACGGGTACTAAACATTGTATGGTTCATAGTTGGATAATTTGCGTGGAAAGTTGGCGCAAAAGTTATACTACTATTAAAGAAGCAAAATTTTCTTCTTTTTAAACCGACGATTTTGTAGATACGGAATATTTCAAATAAATACTTGCATAAGTCTTCACCAATTTTCCGTACATGTGATTTAATGTGTATTTTATTTTAATTGAACCCTGAAAGTTAATTAAAAATAAATAAATAAAAAAGTAAAATAGTGATGAACATGTTTCTTTTCTTTTTCCTTTTTCTTTCTTTCTTTTTTTTTTTTTTTTTTTTTTTTTTTTTTTTTTTTTAATATACATATTAGTACTAACTATAAGGATCGAAAACGAATTTAAATACACAAACACTTTTTTAAGCATTAAATACTTAAGGGGACAACCTACTTTTAAAAACGGAAAGAGGAAGAAGTTTTTGTTCAACTTTCAGAATTTTTAATAAAATAATAAACATTTCATTTTCTTTTCTTTTTTTCTTTTTTTTTTTTTTTTTTTTGTGTGTGTGTGTGTGTGTGTGCGTGCGGGTGCGGGTGTGGGTGAGGGTGTTAACTAGTGTGACATTATTGATTAAAAACAATTTTTTTGTATACTTTAAAATAGAAAATTTTTAAAATATTATTTTATTGTAGATTATATTCAAGGGTGCTTTCTCACTTTGCGCGCAGGATATCTCAATTACAATTTCCTTATAATTTTTACATTAAATGAAACAAAACATTCAAATTAAGAATCTTATTTAAAATATTTTAATTTTTTAATAATATGCAATTTGATTAATAATTAAATTTGAAATATGAAATTACCATTAAAACTTTTATACTTTCACAACCATATATATATATTATTCTTTTTTTCTATTGAACAGAACTTCTTATTTTCAATTCGCCTTATTCATTATATCGAAATGTATGGTTGAGAAAAATTATGGTTGATTAAACTTATATCTCAAGTACTTTTTGAAATATCATGCGCGCAGTGAGAAAGCACCCTTGAAAATAATCTGCAATAAAATATTTTAAACATTTTCTATTTTAAAGAACACCAAAACAATATTTTTAATCAATTGCGTAATGTTATATTATTTATCACACACAATATATATATACATACTTGCCAACATACTAATTAATATTCCGTAATCTTGTTAGACCCGCCCTTTTTCCAACACCAATAAATTTTTAGAGTAACATTCTCCAAATGCAATTCCGATTGAACAAGAGGAAAAATACTCTAAAAAGGTACCGGTGTGAAAAAGAAGGCGGAGCTAACAATACTACGGAATATTAATGTTGACAAGTATGTATATATATATTTGTAATTGCCTTTCTTCTTCTTCTTTTTTTTTTTTTTTTTAAGTTTGAAAGTTGATCTAAAATGCCTTCATTTTTTTTAATTTTGAAAGTTGATCAAAAATGTCTTCATTTTCCCATTCTTAATACTTTTGTGACGACATGTATGCTTCTTTTGATAGTAAGATCCGCGTATGGGCGTTATTCTCCCAAGTTACAATATGTCAGAACAAAATTTTTTTTATTCACATTTATATTACATATGAATATACATTATAGTTTTGTTCTTTGTAATCAAATTATTTGCATCCGTAGTATATTGATTGCACAAAAATGAATATTGGATATATTCTTAAGAAATAAATAACATTACATACAAGCTGCGAAAGAAACGCCCACTAGCGCAGTTACAGATTTTCAAATGACGTGAATCTATGTCAGCGGTCGGGAAAGTGTTAAATGTAGGCTGTCCCCTTAATACATATATAAAATATTTTCAGTTAACTGTATAATTTTATAACTAAATTTCAACTTATAGAGGAAAAAATAAAAACAAGGAATATGATTTAGCTAATTTCGCTAATGATTAAAGAAAATTAGTCCTTTTAATGTGTATTCTGCAGTAATCCCACCCACACACACACACACGCTTAAAAAAAAAAGAGGGTGGGGAGTGAGAGAAAGCATACACACAAGGAAATGAAACCAAGAGCAATGCTCTTTCTACGTGAAGATAAATATAAATTCAGAAGCAATATGGGACGGGTAATATTGATAAGCAATTCTTTTTCTGTGATAAATATCAGGTTGATAAACAGTACAATAAAACTGATAACAATTTAGCCAATCACATGTCTCTGAGCAACACGGGCAAAGAAGTCTATTAAAAACAGAAACATCGTTTGAACTATATACAGACATAGGTGTCAACTTAGTACCTTTTGAATACAGAAAAAATTATATATATATATATATATATTTAACTTAATCAATGAAAACCATTACAGTTCGTCGCTTAAACAAAATGTATATTTCTATTAACATTTTCCCGATGCCAAAAGGTGCTAAGTTGGCAACTATATAAACAGAAACACCATTTCCAACAGCCGATTGCAAAATATGATCATATCATAGCTGCTTGTATTTTAATTTATTCTGGAGCACTTTTAGCTCCGCCTTTACTCCATGCTACTTTTTAGAAGACTAATTTTTTTCTTATTTTATCATAATTATACATTGGAGAAAATAGTCTAAAAATAAAATGCTACGGAAATAAAGGCAGAGCTATAAATGCTCCAGAATGAATTAAAATATTGGCAGCTATATCATATAAGCGACAACAACTGCAGCGCAGAAATCTCCAATAGTCATAAACATTTCAAACATCTTATTATGAAGCTTAAAAATTTCAGTACCCGCCTTTTTTTTTCCACACCAGTCATTTTTTAGAGTAATTTTATTCTTATTTAATCTTAACCACAGATTATCATACAGATAGGACAGTGAAGCTAAATCGCGAACCGGAAATATAGTAGCACCACTAGTGACAACAGAGGGGAACTACATGTGTTAAGTCTACATGAATAGCATCTTTGATCGAAAATTGTTTATCTATTTCGCGAGTAGTTAGTAGCAGGTTAGTATGGGAAGTTTTCTTTTTCTTCACTTTCTATTGTTTTTGAATTCACAAAATTATCCTCAAAACATTCACAGCTATTCTTCTAAGAAATAAAAATTATTTTTTATAATGTTTAAAAATAGCAGTATGAAATCATTAAATATTTAACGTTGCTTGGTTTAAATAATACAAAATGCCTTAAAATGAAAAAAGAAAAAAAAAAAAATTATTTTATGTATATTTTCAAAGTTTATTTTCTTAATATTTAGCACTTGCTTCTTAAATTAAATTGCTTTTGACAATCAAGTTTGTAAACAATAATAAAGTTGCCAACAATATCGTATGTGCATTTTTTTTTTTTTTTTTCATTCACTTTTTCTGTTACTTTTAAATTTACAAAATCTTAACATTCACAGCTATTTTCCAAGAAACACTAAAACTAATTTTTATTATGTTTGAAAATAAATTTTTCCAAACACATTCGTGTTCAAGAGTACAAATTAATATAACAAACTGTAATGCTGAAATAACAGTATGGTATGAAATCTTAAATATTTAACATTGCTTGATGTAAATAATACAAAATGCTTTAAAATGTAAAAAATATTTCTGGTTTATGTATATTTTCGAAATTTATTTGCTTAATATTTAGTACTTGCTTCTTAAAATAAATTGCTTTCGACAATCAAATTCGTAAACAATTACAAAGTCCAAACGTAAACATCAATAAATGGTTAGTCGGTTGGATGTTGGGTTTAACGTTGCACTAATATTACGATATGAACACAGACACAATAAAATTAAGACGAGCGATTGCGTAAGCTGGAGAGCTCGAGAAACTTCCAGCCGTTAACAATAGGGTCGTTGCAGTCAAATTCCGGTTACCGAAGAATATACGGGAGTGTCCTATCTGTATAATAATCTGTGATCTTAACAACATTTAGAGAAAATCACTCTAACCATAAAATGGTGTGGAAAAGGGGGCGTCAACAATTTTATGCTTATTAACGAGGTGGTTTGCAGGTATGTGTAATATTTATTATTTATTTCAGAGGAACGTCAGTCTCGCCCTCTTTTCACCGCACACAAATTTTAGAGAATTTTTTTTACACTATGTAATTACGATTAAATAAGAAAAATACTTTTAAAATATACTGGTATGAAAAAGGGTGGAGTTAACAGTATTTTGGAAAAAATTATAAATATTACCAGGTATGGTCATGAGTTAAAGTGCCTTTCTAAACACGCTCCCGATCCCTCTCCTTTTTTAATCTACGGGACTATATTGATAAGTAAGACAGTCCAAAGTTGTCTTAAAAGAAAACTGAAAAATCATCATATGACTCATTCAACCAAATAATATTCTCATTTCAATCTGTTTATTTACCCACGGACACTTTTTTTTTTTTTTTTTTTTTTTAAGTTAGTGGTAAATTACAACATCGTGATTCACGGTTACAAGTTTCAGACTTCGGTTCCCCAACTGAGGGTTAAACGGCTGATTGATTCTACTTTTACATAGAGCAAAATCTTAAAACTTTTTTATTCAATAATTCACGCGAATTTTGAAAAGTGTTACTTGATGTATAATGACTGATCTTCGGAGTGATTAGGCAAACGCTACTGTTAAAAATTAGTGGCAGAAATTGAATAACAAATGTCCCGAAACTTGGCAATACTTCTTTTGCATACCTGCCAACCTTTTCATTAATAAGCGTAAATTGTTAACCCCCAAGAAAAAAATGCCCCAATTTCCCCACCACTTTATATTTAGAGTAATTCTCTCCAAATGTTCTTACGATTTAATAAGAATAAAACTACTTTAAAAAATGAGTGGTGGTAAAGGAAAGGTGGGTACTAAACTTTGTATGCTTCATAAAAAGATGCTTGGCAGGTATGCTTTTGCATAATAGGGTCAAGCTTCTAAAGTGATATTATATTTGTGTATTCATTTGTAAACAAATCAAATAAAATATAACAGTAACCACCAATAAATTTAGGTAGATATTTTTATTAGATAAAAGAGATTTACTTGGATGTTATTTTCAAATAAATATACTTCGCTTTCATATCCGAGTGAGCACCTGATTGGTTCACCTTGGTAAAAATCAAAAAGTATTTTAACCCTCTCTCTGGTTGCTGATCCCGCGATTTCCACGAGGAACTCAAATGTAGCAATATTTGCACATCCGCGATTCTCGTGGGCATGTGTTTTTCATTGTTTAACCAGTGAAATAAATTGCATACAGTATTAGACGTTTTAATCAACAGATATCGTTAGTCGTCCACTAAATTGCGGCATTTGAAGGTACTTTGTATTTACCGCTCTAACTTCACTATGTTTGCCGCATTTTTCTAATCAGAAATGGCTGCTAGAAAACGTTCAGCGATTGACAGAGTATATATTCCTGATGATTTATCAGATTCTGAAAGTGATTTTAGTTGTGATAGTGATATACAGAGCTGCCAACCTAATCCGGCAAATCGTTAGTACCGCCCCCTTTTCTACACCACTTAATTTTTAAAGTATTTGTTTTCTTAATTCATCGCAAATTTATTTGAAGAGAATTACTCTAAAAATTAAACGGTGTAGAAAAAGAGGCGGTACCAGCAAATTGCCGGATTAGGTTGGCAGCTCTGGATATAGATTTTCCGGACTACTCCTCAGATAACTCTGAATCTGATCATGATTCTATATTTTCATTACGTTTTCTTAAGTTTTATATGTTTTACTTTATATTATGTAATAAATAGAAATTAACTGTAGATCAATTAAATTTTATTTATTTATTTATTTTTTTTGTGATAACATTTGAAATTGATTTTTCTGACAGCATAGTTTCTCATGATAAAAATCTATATAAAAAATATTTTCTAGAAAGAAAAAAATGCATATTTCAATTCTTCAATATATATAGATTTAAAATAAGCAAGAAAAAAAAATACACAATTTTCGATGTGATTTCGGTCCACAAATTGAGCAGTCAGAGGGTTAACGCGAAGCATTTCTCTCCCAATCAATCTTCGAGCCTGCTCAATTTGAGTATCCTTAAGTGCTACAAACGGTCTCGAAAATTGTATAGTAGCCCCTCTATTAACGATTTATTTAAACAAGCATTTACAGCCTTTTTTTTTTTTTTTTCCCTCTCTCTCTCTTTTTGAAAACTTTTTTAAGATAATAAAAAGCTCAGAACTAGAATTATTTTATTTTAAAGTCAACTTACATCGATTAAAAAAAAAATAAAAAATAAAAAAATTAGTTTAGAAACAGATTTAAATAAATATTAAAAAGTGTAGGAGCCTCTTCAGCAAAAAAAATATCCGTGAATTATCATTTTTTTTTTTTCTGGAATTTTATTTAAACAATTTTTTTTTTAAGTTTAATTTGTACTAGTGTTTATTTTGTAGAAAAATTCATTACAGATTTTTTTTCATTATTTCAAGACACATATTTTAAATAACAGAAATGTATGAGAAATAATAATTCGAAATCAAGTTTATTAGCGTTTTGTGATTTTTTTATATTAATTTTTCGCTCCAAATACATTGTATGAACGCTTCAAATTGAGGGAAATTTAATAGAAAATTGGTTTTAAATTAAATTATGTACAATTTTCTGTTCTTCATGTTTCTTATGACTATTTTCAACTAATTTATAACTTAAAAATAAATAAATAAATAAGACATTAAAGTTTGAAATTGCATTAAATTATCATAATAAAATTTAAAGTAAGTAAATTTCGATTAATGAAAATTCTAGATATTGAACCATACATATTATACATCAAGACACAGAAGAATTAAATACAAATTTTTCTAACAAGTATTTGAAATATTATCTTTAAAAATGCAATAGAATTTTATTGAAAAAAAAAAAAAAAAAAAAAAGCTATTTAAAAGTAGACATTCTGAAAACTGAGCAAATGAGACAAAATGTATATCATTATTAAACTTTAAGAGGATTAAATATATATTGTTTTTCCTCTTTCTGCCTGTGAACATTTACTTATTTTATTATTAATACTTTCGCGACCACATGTTTTTGTCTTTTTGACAGTAAGCTGTGGGCGTTAATCTTTTATATTACATTATTTTAAATCGATGTTTTGTTTATTTATATTTATAATATAAATGAATATACATTACAATTATACTCTTTCTAATCAAAGTATTTGTATCCATAATGCATTTATTGCACAAATGTGAATATTGGGTATATTGTTGAGAAATAATGTAACCTATGTAACCTAAAGAAACGCCCACTTGCGGAGTTACTCACTTCCAAATAACGTGAATTCAGTCAGCGGTCGCGAAAGTGTTAACATGCAATTTGGAAGTAGCCAGCTGTATGGAAATTTAATTTTACATAAGTGCTTTATGAAAATATTGTACTTATGTATGTCGTAAAGTCATTTTAAGATTTATTTTATATCTTTCCTAGTTATATCCATGCTTTCCAATATCAAATAAATAAAATTAACAGAAACCATTAATTTGCTTCTAGGTATGTATTTGATACATTCTAATTATTATAGATTATAGTTTATGTCTGCAACAAAAAATTTTCTTTATTTGTATATGAAAACTAATAAGTAATATTATAACCAAATGATGAGAATTTGAAATTTATTCAAAACAGCAATAGCTACATACCTGCTAATATTTATAATTTATTCCTGTGCAGAGTTCCCAACTTTTATAATTTATTCACGAGCATCAGCCCCGCCTCTTTTTCATACCGGAAATTTTGAAAAATGATTTTCTTCTTATTCAATCGTTGTCACATATTAAATAGAAATAATCTACAAAATTTCGGGTGCAAAAAAGAAGGCGGGGCTAAAAATGCTCGGGAATAAATTATAAAAGTTGGAAACTCTGTTCCGGAGAACTGTTACTAGCTCAGTCTTTTAACAGCAGTCAGATTTCGGAGAATTTTTTTTTTTTTTTTTTTTTTTTTTTTGGCAATGTATAATTACGATTAAAT
Source organism: Salticus scenicus (assembly GCA_963930645.1). Taxonomy (NCBI): domain Eukaryota; kingdom Metazoa; phylum Arthropoda; class Arachnida; order Araneae; family Salticidae; genus Salticus; species Salticus scenicus. The sequence goes on along the minus strand of OZ005660.1, from coordinate 175,005,132 downwards.
GAGAAGAAAACACTTTTAAAATATACTGGTGTGGAAGAAAGGGCGGGGCTAACAGTAATACGAATAAATTATACATGATACCAGGTACGTAGCTATCAAGGAGGATCAAACTCGACACACTGTCCTACTTGACTAAAAAAATATCTATATTTCAAGTATTGAAAAGAAAAATTATTTACAATAATACACTTACGCAAAAGGATACTTGATATATATCATAGTTACGAACACTTTAATTTATTCTGCTGCAGTTTTAGCCTCGCCATTATTTTGCATCACTTTATTTATAGACTATTTTTCTCTAATATTAAACTACAATAAAATAAGAAAAAATATTCTTAAAATGAAAGTGGTATCGAATAAAAGCGAGGCTAAAGTTGCTCCGGAATGAATTAAAATGTTGGTAACTCGGACTTTAACTATTAAAATGTTTCAACATTTTAACAGTTTTTTAATTTTTTATAGAATTCTTATAAAAACTACAATAATTAGAATACACAAACCCACGTCTAGAAGTAAATTAATGCTTTCTGTTTATTTTACTTTTATTGATTTTTATTGATTTAACACTTTCCTTACCTCATGTTTTTTTTTTTTTTTTTTTTTTTTTTTTTTTTTACAGTTAGGTTTGCCTGTCGGCGTTATTCGTCCAAGTTGCAATATTTCAGAACAGAATTTTCTGTATTCACATTTATATTACAAATAGATATATATTATAATTATATTTCTTCCAATCAAAGTATTCGTATCCATAGTATATTTAACTGTACAAATATGAATATTGAGTATATTCTTAAAAAATATATAATATACAAACTGCGAAAAAAACGCCCACTGGAGAAGTTACAGATTTTCAAATGACGTGAATCTACGTCAGCGGTCGCGAAAGGGTTAATAGTGAGTGTGATGAATTATGAATATAACTAGATAAGTTATAATATAAAATATATATATATATATATATATATATATATATATATATATATATCTTTTTTTTTTTTCTAAACACGATTTAAACAAGTACAATATTTACATATATTACTGATATAAAAATACAACTGGCAACTTTTAAATTTGATGTTAATTATAAAATTGTAAATACTGGCAGGTAGGAACAAGAAGAGGAAAAACATCTTAATTAAACCTCTTTATGGTTATTAATTAAAAACGTTTTTTCACTTTTGTTTAGTTTTTAAGATGTCTACTTCAAAGAACTTTTTTTTTTTTTTAATCTAATAAAATTCTGATTTAATCTTAAAGGAAATATCTCAAATACTTCTTAGAATATATTGAGTGTGTCTAGACATAATATATAATGTATATAGTTGAATATGTAGAATTTTAATTAATCAAAATTTACTTTTCTAAAAATTTACTGACGACAATGTAATGCAATTTAAAACTGAAATATCTCACTTATTTTTTCTTAGTGTAGTAAATTACTTGGAAATAGTCATAAGAAATATTATATGAAGATACAAATTAAATTCAAACCAGTTTTTTATTTAATTTGTCCCAATTTGAAGTTTTCATACAAAGTAACTATAGCGAAAAAATAATATAAAAGAAATTACAAAACGCTAATGATTTTGAATTGTTATATCCCTTACATTTCTGTTATTTTAGAAATGTATCTTGAATAATAACAAAAATATCTATAGAGAAATTTTATACAAAATAAATACCAGTACAAATTGACCATTTAAAAATACAGGTGGTTATAATTTAAACTCCCCTATAAACAGCATCCTACAACGCAAACGGGTGAACGGAGTGCAACGAAATTTGGTATATTGACTATACACGAGATGCGCTCACAGAATATCGAAAAAAAAAATCCAAAATGTCCACCAGAGGGCGCCTTTTCTGAAGAAACATTAAATTTATCTCAATAGACGACCAAAACGTGTGACGAAATGATCAGAAACTAGTCAATAAATGCCAATATTATTTCTATATTCCGTTTTGGTCGTTTATTGTGCTAAATTTAATGTTTTTCCGAAAAAGGCTCCCCCTGGTGGACATTTTGGAAGTAATTATTATTTTATTTTTTCCGAAATTCCGTGTACGCATCTCGTGTATAGTCTATACATAGCCTCCTAACCTAAACTAGATGTCTAAACTAGAACGTGATCCGTTAAAGTGCGGAAAATTGTTTTATTTCTCAAATTAACTAGGTAATCTGCGAATTACCTATACCGACTAGGCACTCGTTAAAGTGAAAATAAAATCATTGTTGGAACAACCGCAATGTTTCTCTTCACTTAAATTAAATTTTGTTTATTTATTTTTTGATATCTAAATAATCCAGTTAATACAATCGAACAATCAACACTTTAGTTGATAGAATCAATCAGTTGAAAAACTACAATATAAAGAACCAAACAGTTTAAAATATTATTGCAATTAAGAAAATTGAGATAATATTATTAATTTATTTTCGATACCTAAAGAATCAAATTAATTACAAAGAATGCAACTGTTTAATATATTAGTACAATTAAGGAAATAAATTTGCGAACATATAATAAAATTCTGCTTACTTATTAGTGCAATCTAAAGCTTGGTGGCACTTTGAATTACATACCATTTCGTTTTTGCGACAAACACGCCTATTCGTTGTACATTTAGATTTGCAGTCACATTTTTTGAAACCCTGGCCAATACCAAGGGATTGTTTATTTGCCGTTTGATGCAAAGATATATCTACAGCAGAGACATCTTCTTTCGTTAAAAATCTCTCTTTCCAAACACTGAATTAAGATCTTGCATACAATTGTTTTAAAATACCCGTTTTAGTACCAAGTTTTGAAAACTGATAATCTGTTTTACTAGGAGGTTAGTGTTTGCTTGCATGCTTCAAGCTACTGTCTGGCTGCCATTAGAATGACTCTGGGTATAGTTGAAAGAAAGGAAGGGGCAACTAATCGGAGGGGGAACAAGTTTTACGTGTAGGAGAAATGTTGTCATATTTGGCGCAGATATCAAAGTTCTTTTCTCCCTTTTCCCGCATTTTTTTAAAAAATCTTGTATACCGGTTCAGGAAGCTTTTTAGCACTTATATACAAGATACACTAATAACAACATTTCCACACAGAAATATTAGTAAGTATATATATATATATATATATATATATATAGTAATATTTATTCAGTTAGCATCCTCTTAAAAATCCATAGATAATAGATATTGTTTATTTTTACTAAAATAAACAATATCAGTTACCTTAAAACTTCACACTTGTTTTTTAAATATTAATCAAAATGTTATTTAAAAATGGCATATTTTATTTATTTCATATTGCCATTTCACTTAATATATATAGCATATTTAGGTTTTACGAACTTAATTTTATTATGGTTATGTTGAAGTAAGATATTTATGTTAGTAATCAAAAGAAACAAAAAGCAAAAAATAAACAGATAACTAACATAAAACTCGAATAAACTACTATGTCAGAAACGCCAAAGAAAAATATTTGAGACACTTTTTGCACTGAAGACGGTACGCTTAAGGCTACCGAAACAGCTGTATGCATCTCAAATATTTTTCTTTGGCGTTTCTGACGTAGTAGTTTATTCGGGTTTTAATATTCCAACGCCAAGTCTCCTGTTATTATTATTAGATGATTAAATTGCTACGATAATATATAAAAGTCTAAATAGATTATTAAATAACTATAATTATTTATTTATTCTTAATATGAATGATTTGATCAGCGTAAGTTTAAAAGTATTTTGCAACATTGCCGGCAGCACTGAAATAGGTTTCATATAAAAGCTTATGTTTCTATTGAATATATATGAATTGAACTATATTAATTTTGTTCAATAAATATATATTCAGGCGACAGTTCTTACGGTTTTTGACGTATATTTTACAAATTTGAAATCTTAAAATTGTTTTTTCTCAATTTTCATTTTTATTCATGCATTCATGACCTTCAAAATGATTGAATATCTACAAATTATTAAAATGAACTTTATTTATTTATTTACAATCTGTCTCAACGATTTGACAATAGGAAAAGCGATGAGTCAATCACTGAACGAGAGAAATGTGGCGAGAAATTCCAGTGTTAGTGTTGGCTCGAAAAGAAAATACCAGACAACACTCAAATTAAGTCGACTGATTGGTTACCCTGGCAACTGGACAGTGCCTTCGTCAGATCTAGGGTCGAACAGTGCAATGGACCACTAAGAAAGGGGTACAATGGACCATAGTCCCTTTACCTCAGTTCTCTGTCAAGATAAACTGATTTACGAAATCTACATTTTTGAAGAGTTAGCTATAAATTATATATAAAAATTTCAGAGTTAACCTTAATTAGATCTATTGTGTCTTCAAAGATGAATAAGAAATAAATTTACTTTGAGGTTTGTTCTTATTTATTTTTTATAATCCTACAGTTACTTTTGTATTCTTATATTTTTACAAATATCATACAGCTATAACAAATTAAAATAAATAATGCAAGTAAAAAATAAGAGTACAAAAAAATTTGGCGAAAAAGACAGTGTTACATTTTGTTAGTTTAATCACAGAAATAAAAGCAAGATCTATACATTTTTTTTTTTTCTTCTAAGAGTGTTGCTATGCCTCTTGTAAATTTTCAAATTATTGTAATGATGAGTTTTCAAGACCCTACAACTTCACAAGAAAACAGCAGATTTTCAGTGACACAAAAATTGTTTATGTATCATTTTCTAATATTAATGTTCATTAATTTACATTATTTGTATGAATCGAAGACATAAATAAACACATATAATATATTCTACATTTTAAACTATTAAAAAACATACTACATTAGTATGCTTTTTAAATTTGACCTGTGGTCCATAGTATCCCATGTCATGGACCATTGTATCCCGCGGTCGGGGTACAATGGTCCATTTTGTCAGTTGTTATTGAAAAATTTATATTAAAAAAAGTAAACATAATTATTGCTTTTGGTTGAGTGCCACATAAGACCCAATATATAGCTAATATCACACATATTTTCAATAGCAAGAAATTATTACTTTGTGAGTAAACACCTGTATCAATCTGTATGTTGCACTATTTCTCACGGTTATATTGAATATTCATCTTTCTACAGTGAATGTGCTATGAATACAAACCCTTATGGTTATAATTATGGATGCAAGCACTTTGACTAAAGATACCAAAGTTGTAACGTATATTCATTTGTAATATAAACAAAAATAATGAAAACCCTGTTCTATAATTATATAACATGCAACAATAATGCCTAAAAACAGAGACTACGTTTAACGTTTGGCAAATAGTGATTATGGGATGTCTATGCACTGACATAATTGTACTGAGAATTTTTTCGTCTCACTTTATATTTATAGCAGTTTAACCAATCATATAATAAAATAAAATCTTAAAATTCCTTAGGGTCGAAAACCCCTCTTATAGACCATCATTTAGTAATAACGGGTCCATTCATCCCAACAGCTTTCGAACAAGCTTACAATAAGTGACAATGATTGACTAGTGTCCGAGAAATTTAGCAATTTGTAATACACAGACTTTGTACTCTCCGTCTTTTATTCAGGACACTCGCAGGATAACGAAATCGTTTTTTTTTTTTTTTGTTACCACTATTTTTATATAATACTATCTATCCTGTTTAATCACGACCACGGACTTAGAGAAGAAGGACAGTTTTCCCCAACGGCAGCCTTCCCTCAAAAATGGACCCGAAATGGTCGCTATTATTCGTTCGCCGCTAGGGGTCGTATTTGTTCTTTGACTGTCCACTGCCTCCGTAGAAAACCATTGCGCGCAGACGAAATTTTAGTTTTATTTTCAGTTTTCTTTTTAATTTCTTTTTAATATTGGATTTTTTTCATAATGTCGCATTGTTACGCACCGGGTTGCACCTCCGGATATCGAAGTGTTCGAAAAAAAAACAAAGAAATAGGTGAAAAGAACCCAAGTTTATTTCGTCCACCTAATGTAAGCTATTGATTTTAATGTTTTGTTGACTGATAAAATTATTATCTTATAAATATTCTATTACTATAAAAAAAAAAAAAAAAAAAAAAAAAAGGCTGATTTAATTGGTATGGTTCTTAGTAAAATTCTGTTTGATAGATTTTTTTTTTTTAAATTAATTAAAATGTAATTTTTAGGTCACTTTGCATTAAGATTTTAAAATTTGCGTGCTAGCAGTATTCCTTTTTTCATATTATTCGGCGAAAAAAAAAAAAAAAACATGCGAGCTTGCAATCTTACGAATTTAAATCATGTTAAATTATAAATTACGTTTTTTTTTTTTTTTTTTATAATTGCAGCTTAAAAAAAAAAAGTATTTTAAAAATCTTGAATTGTAAACCGATTTTGGCAAGAGTTAAAAATTGGTAAAAAATGATATGAGTTCACAGTCAGTCTTTTTTCAATTCATTTCAAAATTACTGAGTTTTAAGATATTTAAAAAATAATTTAAAATGTTTTTTTTTTTTTTTTTTTTTTTTTTTTTTCTATGCCACTTTGCAGTGACATTTTAAATTAATTTTACAAACTGCCAATCTTTTAACTTCCAATTCATGTTAGATGATGAATCACGTTATATTATTATCATTATTATTACCATATTATAGAAATGTACTGTTTTTAACAAAAAAGAAATTTTTAATTGGTTTTGTCAAAAATTAAAAATAATGATTATGATGTCACAGTAAAAAAACTCCTAAATTCAGTTGAAAATTGGAGATTTTAAAGAAAAATTATATTTAATTAAATTCATCACCAGTGCCACATTCACATTTCATAATTTATAAGCTAGTGTTCTTCCAGCTGAAAATTAGAGATTTTATGTAAAAATTAGAGTATTAAATTCAAGGTAAGTTGTTTTTATAAAGTTAGCTTTACACTTAATCTCCGTGTCATCTCGTCGGTGTATCGAGCTATTCCCTAAAATAATATATATGTGATATGTATATATATAAAATAAATAAATAAAAAAGTAAATCATGTATATTATAGCATGAGCATAGTTGTGAAAAAATAAATAGAGTCAAAGACATCCAACAAATGTCAGATAAAACTTCCTTCTTAATACGGTATACATTTCATTTGTAACCAAGTATATACATATTACATGTCTCTTGAACGTTCAAATTTTACTTACAATATTCTGATTTAAATATGCACTTAAGGTATAATTTTCTCATAATCATAAAACATCAATATAAAAAATTACGTTATTTAATCTTCATAATGTTAAATACTTCATGAACAAATGCATGACTTCCAGAAATCCGCATGTTGTAACCAATGTAACTATCAAACCGACAGTAAAATTTTAATATGAAAAGTTCAAGATAGCGCTGATATTAACCCCTTAACGCGCGCTGTCCGCGCTGCGAGGATGCAAAATTTAAGATCCAGCAGCGAAAATTCATCCCGCTAATTTTTTAGAAAAAAAATTACCTTTATAAAATAGCAGAAAAGGCCATTTTTTTAACCTTAAAATTTAAAATTTCTTTTAGTTTAATTTAGTTTATAAATTCCAGTGGCACTATAATTTAAATGATCGGAATTGTCTTGCGCCGCAAAGGGTTAACAGTGATTCATTAGAAACTGAATATCACGAAACACAGAAAATCAATTTTATGCAGATTACTTTCTGTTGATGATAAATTTTAAATGCATTGATGCTATAAACAAGAAATAATTGTTCATAAATAACAATAAATAAATAAAGTAAAAAACGATTTTTGCCTATATTTTAAAAAAAGTAATAAAAGGTAATATACTTGTAATATAAGCTTATATTGTATCATATGTTATGTAAAATTTTGTATCTTACTTTATTAGGTACATTTTAATTTTTTAATTCAAGATTGGTTGGATGGTTGGAGGATTAAGGCCGATTGACTCCTTATGTGTCCTAGGCCTATGGGGGGAATGCCCTCCGTGGGGGTCTTTCTAAGGGGTCCTAGTCCGTATTTACGCGAGTTTCGGAGGAAACCACGGAAAACTCCGAACGGATAGGTCGATGAGCGTGACCTGGGATCGAACCCGGCACCTCCCATCTACCAGCTGTGAGCGCAGAACCGCTCGGCCGCTGGTGGGCCTCCTTAATTCAAGAAAAATTAAACTTCATTATCATGCATATTTTTTACAGAGTTGCTTATTCTCTATTTAATTTTTTCTTTTCTTTTTTAATTATTTTCCAAGCATACTTATTTGTATTTTTCCTCATTTTTTATGCATTACAGTATCAAAATCTCGTTTCATAAATGCTAATTTTCACAAAATTCCAAAATACACATAATTTTTGTTCCAATTTGTGTAGATTTCTGGGAATCTCCTGCATACACATTAAATTTAAAATTAAAATTAAAAAAATAAAATCCATTTACGTATTAATGTAACTGAATTCGGCTTTTGGGATAGGTTTTACCAAATATTGTTACTATTCTTTCTAAATCTAATTTCTTTGAATCCCTAAAATCATCAAATTTTGCAACCTGCTTTCTGCACTGCAAGTTCTGAGGTAGTTTTTCACTATTCTAACATTTATAAATTGAACCGACGGATGTTTCAGTCGTTGGCTGAATTATTTCATAATTATTAATATATTTTATAGTTGTTTGGTTGGTTGGGTATTAACGTTTACTAGTGCTGCTCAATAGACAATTGGCGGACACACCCTATCCCTAAGGATGGCCCGGAAGCATGCCATCACAATTTTGATCTTCCACGGAGGGGATAATATTCTTTTATGTAAAAAAAAAAAAAAAAGGCTGAATGAAAAATTGCAATATGACTTTTGAAGATAATAAAATATAAACATTCATGAGAGGCTGAAATGAGAAAATAGAGCAAGAATATTTTTTACTGTTTCCGAAATTTTTGATTTTTATACAAACAAGCATTAAAAATCGGTAAAAGTTGTATTGTTCCTCGATTGCCTTTTTTTCCTTTTCTTTTGTTCCCTGAATCTCTAGCAAAAAGTAATTAAAAGTAAATTTTAAAAAGAGAAATACATTTTTAATTTGTTGGTGATGCAGAGTGTCGCGACGTAAAATAAATTTAACAATTTTAAATTCATATAATTATTAAAACGACTTTTAATTACACGGAAATATTTTAATGATTTGAATTTGACAGATATTAAACAAATTATCGTTATGAAATTTCACAAATAATTAAAAGAATTTTCTCTTTAGAAATAGAATGCAAAAAACAAATCTTATTTAAAGGTCTCAATTATTTTACTTATTTCATTTCTCATTGTTAAAGCTGTCTTTAAGTTCTAAAGCAAAAGCAACACATTTTCATCTTATTTTTTAGATATTTCCTTTCCAACGCCTTTGTAAAAAAATCATAAATTTTTAAATTTTGTCTTTTTTACATACTTCGCAATTTTTTTTTTTTTTTTTTTTTTTGTTTAATTGGAAATGCTGGAATAAATTCTGATTTTTAAAATACATTCATTGTTTTAAATTATGAAAATTCATATTTTCATATTTATTTTTTAAATATCATATATTTATGTTTTCATTATACTATTTCGTCTATTTTTTTTTTTTTTCTTTTTTTTTTCGGGGTGGGGGGAGGGAGCGAATTCTTTATATTTATAGATATATTTACATATAATGAATGTTTTCATTCTTGGATTTTGAAAAAAAAAAATATTAATAAATAAATAAATTTTTTCATAGCTATATTCTTTATTCCTGTGAAATATCTGAATAGGTTTTTCAATAATTTTACAAATTCGAAAATATCCGCAATTGATTTGTAAGTATCGAAAACCTCTATAAACCAATTTTGAACGATTTAACTCTATTTTTATTTTTTTGCCCCCCTCCCCCCTCTCCCCACCCCCTTCTCGCCCCTCCTAATAACTTTACACTTTCGAAAATATCCCCATTCGACTTGCAGGCCTCTAAAACCTATCTGTACCAATTCTGAACGGCCTAACGGTATTTCTATTTGTCTTTGCCCATAGCCCGCCCTTACCGCCCCACCCCCTACCCGTCCCTCCTAATAATTTTACAAATTCGAAAATGTCCCCAATCGATATGTAAATATCAAAAACATCTATATACCAATTTTGAACGATTTAACTCTATTTTTATTTTTTTGCACCCCCCCTCTCCCCTCCCCCTTCTAGCCCCTCCTAATAACTTTACATAATCGAAAATATCCCCATTCGACTTGCAAGCCTTTAAAACCTGTCTGTACCAATTTTGAACGGCCTAACTGTATTTCTATTTGTTTTTGCCCATAGCCCCCCTTTACGGCCCCACTACCCTTACCGCCCCTCATAATAATTTTACAAATTCGAAAATATCCGCAATTGATTTGTAAGTATCGAAAACCTGTATAAACCAATTTTAAACGATCTAACTCTTTTTTTATTTGTTTGCCCCCCCCCTCTCTCCACCCCCCCCTTCTCGCCCCTCCTAACAACTTTACACTTTCGAAAATATCCCCATTCGACTTGCAGGCCTCTTAAACCTATCTGTACCAATTTTGAACGGCCTAACTGTATTTCTATTTGCTTTTGCCCCATAGCCCCCCCTTACCACCCCACCCCCTTATCGCCCCTCCGAATAATTTTACAAATTCAAAAATATCCACAATCGATTTGTAAGTATCGAAAACCTCTATGTACCAATTTTGAACGATCTGACACTATTTTTATTTTTTGTCCCCCTCCCCCACCCCTCCCTCCTTCTTTCCCCACCTAATAACTTTACACTATCGAAAATATCCCCATTCGTCTTGCAGGCCTTTAAAACCTGTCTGTACCAATTTTGAACGGCCTAACTGTATTTCTATTTGTTTTTGCCCATAGCCCCCCCCTTACGGCCCCACCACCCTTACCGCCCCTCATAATAATTTTACAAATTCGAAAATATCTGCAATTGATTTGTAAGTATCGAAAACCTGCATAAACCAATTTTAAACGATCTAACTCTTTTTTTAATTGTTTACCCCCCCCCCCCCTCTCTCCACCCCCCTTCTCGCCCCTCCTAACAACATTACACTTTCGAAAATATCCCCATTCGACTTGCAGGCCTCTTAAACCTATCTGTACCAATTTTGAACGGCCTAACTGTATTTCTATTTGCTTTTGCCCCATAGCCCCCCCTTACCACCCCACCCCCTTATCGCCCCTCCTAATAATTTTACAAATTCAACAAAAATATCCACAATCGATTTGTAAGTATCGAAAACCTCTATGTACCAATTTTGAACGATCTGACACTATTTTTATTTTTTTGTCCCCCTCCCCCACCCCTCCCTCCTTCTTTCCCCACCTAATAACTTTACACTATCGAAAATATCCCCATTCGTCTTGCAGGCCTTTAAAACCTGTCTGTACCAATTTTGAACGGCCTAACTGTATTTCTATTTGTTTTTGCCCATAGCCCCTCCTTACGGCCCCACCACCCTTACCGCCCCTCATAATAATTTTACAAATTCGAAAATATCTGCAATTGATTTGTAAGTATCGAAAACCTGTATAAACCAATTTTAAACGATCTAACTCTTTTTTTATTTTTTTGCCCCCCCTCTCTCCACCCCCCTCTCTCCACCCCCCTTCTCGCCCCTCCTAACAACTTTACACTTTCGAAAATATCCACATTCGACTTGCAGGCCTCTTAAACCTATCTGTACCAATTTTGAACGGCCTAACTGTATTTCTATTTGTTTTTGCCCCATAGCCCCCCCTTACCACCCCACCCCCCTTATCGCCCCTCCTAATAATTTTACAAATTCAAAAATATCCACAATCGATTTGTAAGTATCGAAAACCCCTATGTACCAATTTTGAACGATCTGACATTATTTTTATTTTTTTGTCCCCCCCCCACCCCTCCCCCTTTCTTTCCCCACCTAATAACTTTACACAATCGAAAATATCCCCATTCGTCTTGCAGGCCTTTAAAACCTATCTGTACCAATTTTGAACGGCCTAACTGTATTTCTATTTGTTTTTGCTCCATAGCCCCCCCCCCCCGTTGCTGCCCCACCTGGGGGCTGAATTTCTAAAATTCCAGAAATTGGTTTTTAGATAGTTGCATTAGCTATATTTTAGAGCAAAAATTTCACGTATATCTATTTTTTTTTGTTTGAGATATATAGGATTATGCGAAATCACGTTTTGCCCCCCCCCCCGCCCCCCTTGGGGACCGAATTAAAAAAATTCCTTAAACCGATTTTTAGATATTTGTATTAGCTATATTTTAAAGTAAAAATTTCACGTATATCTGTTTTTTTGTTTGAGTTATATAGAATTATGTGAAATCACGTTTAACGCATGTGAAATCACGTTTCGCCCCCTCCCCCTCCCCCTTGGGGACCGAATTTCAAAAATTCCAGAAATCGATTTTTAGACATTTGTATTAGCTATATTTTAACGCAAAAATTTTACGGATATATGTTTTTTTGTTCGAGATATTTAACATTATTTCATTTAATTCTCGCGTTAAAGCGCTCTTTCAAGTCTGAAGTGGAAAGGCATTCGATGCGAGCGCCATCTTCTAAAAGCGACCAAAATGGGGCCATTCTGATAACACAGCGTGAGCGATCCATAGTGTACATCCATGATCACGACTCATTACTATAAAAACACTATAAAAATTTCTGCATTAAATTAGTGGTGGCAAAAATAATCGAAAAATTCTCATCCCTTAAAGTGTCTAGAAGAAAGGGCGGAGAGTACGACCCCTGGTGATACATCTTACGTTTTCACGTTTTTAAAAAGCGAGATTTCTCCAATAAAGTTTTGAAACTCCTCTGATGAATTCCATTAGTAACGTAAATAACTTTTCATCATAGTTATATGCGTAAATTTCTTATGCTTACATGCAACATACTAATTAATATTCCGTAGTATTGTTAGCCCCACCTACTTGTTCACACTAGTATCTTTCTAGAGTATTTTTCTGTTTATTTAATCACAATAGCATTTGGAGATTATTACTCTGAATATTTATTGGTGTGAAAAATGGGGCGGGGCTAACAATACTACGGAATATTAATTAGGATGTTGGAGAGTATGAATTGCAATCATATAATAAAATAGGAACTTCAAATTCCTCAGGTTAAAAAACCTTATGGACGTTCATCCTTCACTAAAAAATGGCCCATTCTAAAGGCTTTGGAGTAAACTTTCAAAATACCATATTGACTAGTGCCAGAGATACGTAGCAGTTTGTAATAACTTCATTCGTATTCATGTTTTTAAAAAAGCGAAACTCCTCCCATGATGTCTTGAAACTCCTCTTATGAAATACATTTGTAATCACAGGGATCGTACTCTCCACCCTATTCTCAGAACACCCTTAGCATGGCTCCCTGCGATTCAGTAAAATAGTTATTACATCGCAGGCAGCCGTGCCCTGCAAAAAATTTCAATCCTCATTGCAACAACAAATTTCATGCAAAAATATATTTGGCCTATTTATAGTGATGTGCCATGATTATACAGGATAGAGATTAATATATAAAAATAGTGGTAGCAATACATTTGAAAATTTCTCTTCCTTGAAAGTGTCCTGAAAAATGGGCGGAGAGTACGACCCCTGTAATTAACTTTTTATCATACTTATATGCATTAATTTACATTTTATTTATTCGACAGACAATTATTTTTGTTTATTTGTATCATAATATTATGATATGCATTCATTTGTGTTTTTATTAAAAAAAAAAATAATAATAATAATAATAATAATACAGAATTTATTTTAATTAAACATAAAAGGAGTTTATCCTTGAAAATACGTAAAACAACCGTCTCACTCCTCTTACAAACTCCATTAGTAATTAACTTTAAATCATACATCAGGGTGGTCACAGACCATATTTTTTTCCTGATTTTCCGACCAATATTTTTCTTTCGGAAATTTTAATAGTATATTTGCACCATTATATAAGTACAAATTATCATATAAATATTCTGATGGAAGAATCGCGGGGAAAAAGGCGGGTCTGTTCCCACCCTGTTATATGCATAAATTTCTTATACGTACATGCAATCATATAATAAAATAGGAACTACAAATTCTTTAGGGCCAAAAACCCCTCTTATAGACCCTCATCCTTCGCTGAAAATTGACCTATTCCAATAGCTTTTGAATAAACTTACAATGCACAGTAAGAAAAAAAAAAAAAAACTAATTTCGTCACAAATCGTTTAACAAATATGCATCTGGTGTCAATCGATTAGTAATAACGGCTAGTTTATAACGATATACTTAGATTTTGCTTAAGGGGACATCTACATATCAGTGGTCGTACTCTCCGCCCGTTTTCAGGACACTCTTATTCAGAAATTTTCAAGTTTATTGCAATCACTATTTTTATAAAATGATTTCTACCCTGTATAATCCTAGCACATTGCTATAACTATACAAAAGATATTTCTACATATGAAATTAGAGGTGGCATAACAGCCGGAAATATGTTATCTCTGAGTGTGTCCTGAAAAAAAGGTGGTGAGTACGACCCCTGACCTATTAAAACAGGCATCAACTTAATTTTTTTCAATGGCAACCTCTATTTTCGACCTCATATCCGAATTTCTGAGATCAAGGCGGTTCGGAAAAAGTGTTATGTATATACTTTAAATTAATTCTTGATAGAGTTACAAGCGAAAATATGTTAAGGGTCCGTCTATATATTTAGAAAAAATAAATTTTGTGGTATATAAATGGACATTATTCATTGAGAGTCATACCGCAAGAAAAGTACAAAAATATGTATTATAAAATGAAACTAAATTATTTTGTTAAAAGTATTGTGTTTGTTTTTACTCTTATTTGAATAATTGTAGTTGATTCTCGTACAACGCGCTGCTACGAATCACGATCAAAAAATTGAGACTAGTACTCATACAGCGCGATAAACAGACCCGTATAATGCGTAAGACAAATTTAACATTTTTCACACCGTTAATCAAAGTTTTGATTCCTTTAAGACGTAAATGACTTATATATTTTTTTTTTCCTTGTATATAATTTAGGAATTAAAATTTTTTTAATAAATATGATGCAGTAGTACCTCTGAATAAGGGACCGGACATTTTGTCCCTTAAATACAGCCGTCTCTTCTTCAGTTACGTAGTAAATAAGTCAAACCGTCCTCAAGAAATTTAATTTAATTTAAAATACTATTGTGGTAACACCAAACTTTAAAGCCTCAAACTACAGTGTAACATACTATTATTTTATATTCAGTTTTTTAATTTTTTTTATTCTTAATAGTAAATAAATTTTTCAATTAATGAAATAATTAAAATTATAAAAAAAAAAATGTGAAATTCCGTGCTTGCGAAAATTTATTTGAAGTAATTTGTAGCACGGGTTTATTTATAATGCTTTACAAGATTTTTTTCCAAATGGATATTAAACGCACTTATCATTTTCAGACCTTTAGAATCACCATTATTTACCATGATTTTTTTCAGTTGGCAAGTGTATTTTAAGACATCTTTATTGCATTTGACTTAACACCTTCCCTCATTTGTATCCTCTTCACTGCTCTCACGGTTATTCAAGCATTTTTCTTCAAAGCTTTTATGATCTACAGGCAACACAAAAGTTCTGACAGCTTCATGTGTCTCAGCTGTTCAAAAATTTTTATCAGTGGTCAGATATTTCTTAACATTTGAGGAACTTATTTCGGCAAGTTCAGACAATTATTTTTCTTCAATGGTCTTTCATCAAACATAATTAAAACCTGTGTTTCAAAACCTGCTTTTTTAAAACAGTTCACACAACTTTAATATACAAATTTTAACAGTTCTCATGATCCACCGGATTGCATTCAAAATATTGACAAGTTTATCACTGTTTTGATATGTAGTAGCTTGTGAAATTACATATCGTAGAAGAAATTTTCTGTATTAAAATTGAAGCTTCAGATAATTCCTTGAACTAAAAGTTACAATAATTAAGCTGTATTTGGTGAGAAAAATACTGATTTCACAGATTTAAGTTTTAAATCTGTTGGATGGGATGTGTTATCAAGAAAGAGCAAAATTTTCCTACTTTAATTTAAACATTCTCTCACCTAAAGAATCAGCCATGCTGACATAATGTCTCGGGTTTTCCATAATTTTTTATTGGAATACCAATATATTGATTAAACTTTTGGTTAAATTTGAAATATGAAATTACCATTAAAACTTTTACACGTCCACAAGCATATATATATAATATATATATATATATATATATATATATATTCTTTTTTCTTTTTTTCTATTGAACAGAACTTCTTATTTTCAATTCGTCTTATTTATTATATCGAAATGTATGGTTGAGAAAAAATTGAAACTTATATCTTAAATACTTTTCGAAATATCATGCGCGCGGTGAGAAAGCACCCTTGAAAATAATCTGCAATAAAATATTTTAAACATTTTCTATTTTAAAGAACACCAAAATAATATTTTTAATCAATTGCGTAATGTCATACTATTTATCACACACACACACAATATATATATACATATCTGTAATTGCCTTTCTTCTTCCTTTTTTTTTTAATTTTGAAAGTTGATCGAAAATGTCGTCATTTTTTTTATTCTTGAAAGTTGATCGAAAATGTCTTCATTTTCTCATCCTTAATACTTTTGCGACGACATGTATGCGTCTTTTTGGTAGTTAGGTCCGCTTATGGGCGTTATTCTCCAAAGTTACAATATGTCAGAACAACATTTTCTTTATTCACATTTATATTACATATGAATATACATTATAATTTTGTTCTTTGTAATCGAATTATTTGTATCCCTAGTATATTGAATGCACAAAAATGAATATTGGATATATTCTTCAGAAATAAATAACATACGTACTTGCCAATCATTTTATTATGAACCGTACAATTTTTAGTACCCGCCTTTTTTTTTTTCACGCCAATAATTTTTTAGAGTAATTTTAATCTTATTTAATCGTAACAACATTTGTAGAGAATAACTCTAAAAATATAGTGGTGTGGGAAAAGGAACGTTTTTTCAGGAGGCGTTAACAATTGTACGGTTGTTAATGAGATTTTTGGCAAGGATGAACATGCAAGTTGCGAAAGAAACGCCCACTGCCGAAGTTACAGATTTTCAAATGACTTGAATCTACTACGTCAGCGGTCGCGAAAGTGTTAAAAGTAGGCTGCCCCCTTAATAAATTTATAAAATATTTCCAGTTAACTGTGTAATTTTATAACTAAATTTCAACTTATAGAGGAAAAAATAAAAACGAGGAATAAGATTTAGCTAATTTCGCTGGCGATTAAAGAAAATTAGTCCTTTTAATATGCATTCTGCAGTAAATCCCCCCCCCCCACACACACACACTTAAAAAAAAGAGGGTGGGGAGTGAGAGAAAGCATACACAAAAGGAAATGAAACCAAGAACAATGCTCTTTCACGTGAAGATAAATATAAATTCAGAAGCAACACGGGATGAGTAATATTGAGAAGCAATTATTTTTCTGTGATAAATATCAGGTTGATAAACACTACAATAAAACTGATAACAATAAAGACATTCACATGTCTCTGAGCAACACGGGCAAAGACGTCTATTAAAAACAGAAACATCGTTTGAAGTTTAAACAGACATAGTTGCCAACTTAGCACATTTCGAATACCGGAAAATTTTTATAATTTTTTTTTATTTTATTTATTTAACTTAATCAATGAAAACCATTACAGTTCGTTGCTTAAACAAAATGTATATTTCTATTAAAATTTTTCGGTAGCCAAAGGTGCTAAGTTGGCAACTATATAAACAGAAACACTATTTCCAAAAGCCGATTGCAAAATATGATCATATCATAGCTGCTAGTATTTTAATTTATTCAGGAGCACTTTTAGCTCCGCCTTTACTCCATACCACTTTTTAGAAGACAAATTTTTTTCTTATTTTATCATAGTTATACATTGGAGAAAAATAGTCTAAATATAAAATGGTGCGAAATAAAGGCGGAGCTATAAATGTTCCAGAATGAATTAAAATATTGGCACTTGTATCATATAAAAGCGACAACTGCAGCACAGAAATCTCCAATACTCATGAGCTTAAACCTGTCAAACATCTTATTATGAAGCTTAAAAACTTTAGTACCCGCCTTTTTTTTCACACTAGTCATTTTTTAGAGTAATTTTGTTCTTATTTAATCTTAACAACATTTGGAGAAAATCACTCTAACAGTAAAATAGTGTGGAAAAGGGGGCGTCAACGATTTTATGCTTATTAACGAGATGTTTGGCAGGTATGTGTAATATTTATTATTTATTTCAGAGAAACGTCAGTCTCGCCCTCTTTTCACTGCACTCAAATTTTAGAGAATTTTTTTAACACTATGTAATTATGATTAAATAAGAAAAATACTTTTAAAATATACTGATATAAAAAGGGTGGGGTTAACAGTACTTCGGATAAAATTATAAATATTACCAGGTATGGTCATGAGTTAAAGTGCCTTTCTAAACACGCTCCCGATCCCTCACCTTTCTTACTCTCCGGGACTATATTGATAAGTAAGCCAGTCCAAAGTTGTCTTAAAAGAAAACTGAAAAATCGTATGACTGATTATTTTCATTTCCATCTGTTTATTTACCCACGGATACTTTTTTTTTTTTAAGTTAATGGTAAGTTAGGACATCGTGATTCACGGTTACAAGCTTCGGACTTCGGTTCCCCAACTGAGGGTTAAACGGCTGATTGATTCTACTTTTACATAGAGAAAATTCTTAAAACTTTTTTATTCAATAATTCACGGGAATTTTGAAAAGTGTTACTTGATGTATAATGAATAATCTTCGAAGTGATTAAGCAAACGTTACTATTAAAAATTAGTGGCAGAAATTGAATAAAAAAAAGCCCGAAACTTGACAATACTTCTTTTGCATACCTGCTAACCTTTTCATTAATAAGCGTAAATTGTTAACTCTCAAGAAAAAATGCCTCCATTTCCCCATCACTATACTTTTAGAGTAATTCTCTCCAAATGGTGTTACGATTAAATAAGAATAAAATTACTCTAAAAAATGAGTGGTGATAAAGGAAAGGTAGGTACTAAAATTTTTATGCTTCATAATAAGATGCTTGGCAGGTATGCTTTTGTATAATAGGGTCTAGCTTCTAATGTGATATTATATTTGTGTATTCATTTGTAAAGAAAACAGACAAAATATAACAGTAACCACCAATAAATTTAGGAAGCTATTTTTATTAAATAAAAGAGATGCACATCTTTTAGTTACATTTTCATTCGTTTCAATTTCATTTCAAAGCCGAGTGAGCGCCTGATTGGTTCTCCTTGGTAGTGTTGCCAGATAAGACCTTAGTTCGCGCCCCTCACAAATGCTCCAGCTCCAAGCTCCGACGGCTCCAGCTTGCTCCTTCTAATGTGCATACGCGCAGACTTCACGGCTGTGAGATAGCATGCATTTGCAATCTGCATTCTGAATTCATCATATCATTACGCTATCCGCAGCAATTAATTTCAATATACATTTCTATAAGCAAAGACCTTTTCTTTATTTTTCTTTCTTTCTTTTATTATTTTTTTATTTGAAAATTTTTATTCAAAGTTCATTTTTATAAAGTTAACTTTCATTAATTATAAAAAGGGGAAGGGGTTAAGAAATGATTTAAAGAGAAAAAAAAAATATTTAACATGAAAATATTTATAGGAAAATGTTTGCAGAAATTTTTATTGAATAATCTTATAAAAAAGATATTTTTATCTTTTATAAATTTTTTTCCTAGATCTGTTTAATATCTTTAAAGATATATTTTTAAAATAACAGAAATTGTTAAGACATGAAGATGAGCTTGAGCTTATAACTTAAAATCAGGTTTATTAATATTTGTGTTTTTCTTTATATTATTTTTGCACATGACATATAATTAAACAATTTTAAAATTGATATAAAATAATTAATGAAATAAATCTAAATTACACATGTATTTTTTATTTATTTATTTTATTTTATTTTTTTACTCTTTATTAATATTGTTTGTTATTGTTACCAGTTTATTTTTACATTAAAAAAAAAAAAAAAAAAAGAATAGTTAATTTTAAAATTATGCTACATTAACTTTGTAAATTTTAAAGAAAAATAAATTTAAATATTCAGCTATGCATAAATGCATTTTCCTTAGACACAGAAAAATTTAGTATTACCATAATTTTAATGTACTGGTATTTAATTTATGGAGAATTAATTCACATACTCATACCAATATTTATGAAAATTATATTAGATTTGTAAAGCACTTAAGGTTGTAGGGATTAAGGCCGATTGACTGCTCTGGGGTCTTAGGCCTATGAATGGAATGCCCTCCGTCGGGGGTCTTTCTAAATGGTTCTAACCTATACAAGTTTTAGAGAAAACTCTGAACGACTAGGACGATGAGCACGACCTGGGATCTAACCCGGTACCTCACGTATACCAGCTTCGAGCGCAGAACCACTCGGCCGCTGTAGGCTTGCAAAGTACTTAAGGAAATACTTCACATTATTTAACAGATAACCTAACCCAATGTTATTCTGTGGAGAAATTAGTCTTGTGAGCTACTCATTGACAAATATATTTTTTTACGTTTAAAAAATTCACAATTACAAAATACATAACCGCTCAAATGTTCTTATTTTTACAAAAGTTGATTTTTTAATAATTCATTTAGATGCTATGAAGTGCAAAAAAAGGCATTTAATTTATTTTTCGCATTTTACAGCTTACACAATCTCTAATATATATATATATATATATATATATATATTTAAATATAAACATTTTATCAGTTGTGAATTTTCTAAATGTGGAAAATAGAATTAAAAATTGTTACGATTTGTAAATATTAACTCTTTTTATGTAATTTCATTCATAGAGCTTTAGTCAGGTTATAAAATGTTAATTTTCTGCATTTTTCTAGCTTGTTTTCACATTAAAAGAGATTATTTTTGTGTAAAAACCCGTTTAAAAGCTTCACCAGGGCAGGTAATGCCCTTGGTGCTAAATTTGGTAACTTTATCAATCCTTGGTGACCTTCGCTAGAAAAATTCCTTATTATCGATATACCGAATTATCTAAGCTCTATCTCAATTAGTACAAAAGTTACAAGAAAATTCTCATGTTGTACGGATATATGAGGAAATTGCATCGAGGCCATTGTCAATTTTTCTCCAAGCAGTTTACTGGGATTAGAAAGGTCTGAAAGCAGACCCGTCACTAATTAAACAAAAAATGTAATCTTTAGGATAACACCCTGACTGGGTGGGAGCGCGATCTGCGCGCATGCGCATTAGAAGAAGCAAGTAGGAGCCGTCGGAGCTTGGAGCTGGAGCAATTGTGAGGGGCGCGAACTAAGGTGTTGCCAGACGTAGGGATTTCCCCCCATAGTAGGGATATTTGGCTCCTGTTTTTGGCGAAGGGGAGGACTTTTCAAAAATTTCGTTTTTGTAGGGTTATTTTAGGTAATCAAATATATATATATATATATATATTTTTTTTTTTCTGTAGTTGCAAAAATATTTAATTTGTTTCATTGGTACATTGTATTTTAGGTTCTAGCAACTGTATATGTGTAGTGTACAAAGTACTAGTTTATAGAATAAAAATTAAATATTTGGTGATTCATCCCTTGCACTTAGCTAATACAGAGCACTTATGTTTTACAAAATTAGCAAATCCGTATATAAGCTGACTTTCATACTTAAGCATTAGAAATAGTTCTAAAAATTCTAGGCTTATATTCGAAAATATAGGATACTTAAGGCCCTACATCCGTGAGCTTCAAGGTCATCCAAATCCCGTATTAATCTGTTGTAAAATAAACCCCATTATCACTCATTACGTAATACATATTTTTAAATTCTGTTTTCACATTCGGAAAATTCATGAACATTAAATAATGCCTCTTTTTTCAAAAATTGATTTTTAAAAATTTTTAAATTTGTTTTTCAGCTGTAAAAGACGAATTTTTACTTGATTTTCTTTATCGTTCTCAAATAATAAACAAATTGTAATATCAAAAATCTGAAAAAAAACTGCAATTTTCTAAATGATACTACTTATTACAATTAAATTTCCTAATATTTAGCTTTAAAAATAATATTAATAATTTTGGGGATTAGCAAGTTTTAGCTAAAATAACCGAATTTTCCCCCATTTCACTCTGCTGCCTTTTATCACAGCGATGGGCGGTGGAAAACGCATTAAGATGACAGGTCATTAGTTTTCATTCTTATTTTATAGCAATGTTTGAGAAAACACAATATAAATAATTATAAATAATAAAAGTTTTAGTTTTGATACAGACATTTTTATAAATGAGTTGTTATCTGAAAGTTGCGGACAATTTTTTTTTTTTTATCAATGCAGACAAAAACTGTCCATATGCCGTTTTTCTGTGTCCGCGACTATATCGCCGTGTTTCTGCCACTGGGTCAACGCACATATCTTTAAATCAGTTATTTTATTGTTTGATTCTAGATGCGAATTACTGATTGATTCTAATCAGTTTCAGCAATTAAGTTACCAGTGCTAAACATGTAAAATATTAACTCCTCAGAATTATGGAATCTTCTGATCTGTTCTGTAAATACAGCCACAGTATTCATTATTTTTTTTAGGTATTATTTAATTTTTGCTGGATGAGAGTGTATAGTTTTACTATAATTTAGCTCTATGTTTTAGTTAACTGTTAAACTACATGAAAATGACATTTTCTCAACTAACAACTTTTTAATGAGTTAAATCACTTACAAGAATTTTTAACAACATTTAAATAGATTTGTTAGAAATGGGGGGAGGGGAATACTTAAATAACCTAATGATTTTCCAGTGTTTATTCATCGACAAAACAAGGCTTGAATAAAACAATTTCTATTTTTATAAAATTCTCTTTTTTGCTATTATGTTGAATTTTTATATGTGAGGAGAAAATAACAAATATGTATAATTCACCTACAACTACAACATGATAAATTAATAATATAAACAAATGAGATATTTTTTTATTAACTGCATACCAGCAATTAATCACCATTACGATAAACTAATATTTATTTTGAACTTATATAAAACATTAAACTTACTATATAAACATTTGTATGCACTGTATTATTTCATTTCATATAACGGCATGCTATTAATACTAAAGGATAAGCTTTCAGTATGTGATTAATATGGTAGTACTAGAAATGGCTATTATACTACTAAAATTAAGGGATGTGTCATTTTTAAATCCTTGAAGCTGTTTGCACTGTAAAACATGTAAATGTTATGATGCGAAAAAAGACATTTTTTTAAATTGGATGCATTTTTAAACAAATATAACTTGCTCATTATAACACGCCTCCCTAAAGAAAAAAAAAATCATTTTTTATACAAAATTAAAAAATTTTAAAAATAAAAAAATGTCTCTTTCTAATCAATTATAATTAAATGAAAGTTATGCTTGCTCTTTGTAGAAAGCAAAATTCAAACTTATTTAAATTCTAAAAAAAAAAAAAAAAAAAAAAGCTTTGTAGTAATAACAATAAGTAGTATTTTAAAATTACAATGCAAAAAATTAAAAAAAGAAAAGAAAAGAAAAAAAAAATCTAAAACACATAATATAAGTGGGTAGTAAGTTTATAAGAATTTTAAAATAATTATAATCTATATTTATTACATGTATAACTTGTTAATGTTTTATCGATTATTATTGATTGTATAAATATTTGTACTTGTTTATGGTTTGAACTAATAAATTCAAAACAAATCTGTACTAGTAAATGTTAAATAATTTTTACATGTCCAGAAAGCATTTATATTTCTCGCCTTATGGTAATTATGAGAATTTAAGAAAAACAATGAAAGCTTGTTTAACAGTTACCACAAACACTTCTTCCGTCCAGTTCGTTTCATATCATTTTTCGAAGGTTAATTTCTGCTTGGAAACTCGTACAACATCTCCCGGTTGAAACACGCAGGGTTTTCTTTTTGCATTTTGCATGTCACCGTATAAAGTATCCCATACATCGCTTTCATTTTCAGCGGTTACTTCGACTGGAGCTCTCTTGATACTTGAATGGTAAGTATGATTATAACTGTGTAACAACTGATCCAACACGTCTAAATAGCGGTAGGTATGATTATGGGTAAAATATTTCCACATTTTCGTTTTCAAAGTTCGGTTAAATCGCTCCACGACCGATGCTTTCGTATTGTTATTCATCGTAAAAAACCGCACGCCTTCTTCTTTCAAAAATTTTTGAAAAAGTCTGTTTTGATACTCTTTTCCGTCATCTGATTGCAGGGACTTGGGTTTCCTCGTCACAAAAATAGACCGGAACGCCTTTATAATATCTTCACCCCGTTTTTGCTTCAAAGGTACCGCCCACGCAAATTTAGACAGAATGTCTATACAAGTCAGGATGTAGCGATACCCTTGATTGAACTTTTGCAAACTGCCGAGATCCACTAAGTCGGTCTGCCACTGTTGATCGATTGAATACACTATCACTCGATTGGTCGGGAACTTTCTTCGAACAGGTTTGTGCAGCGTGTATGCATCGACTCCGCTCAGCCATTCCTGAATCTTCTTCTTCGAGATTTTGCCTTTGGCAGCACGAAATAAGGCATTTACACCACCAAAACTTCCTGCGTGACTTGGGTTCTGATACACCTCCATCGTTACAACACAAAATTTTATTATGACTCACATTCACACGAAAGCGCATCATATCTTCCTCGTACGAAGATACGTTTTACAATGACTCACTAACGCAACGTCTCTCTTTATATACCTTATAAGTGTACTCACAAGCATAGCTTCATGGCTTGATAAATAAAACCCTTATCCACTTATCAATCTGTGAAACTATTTTACCTTCGGTTCGAATCTAACCCCCTGCAAAAATTCGAAAAAAATTTTGAAGTCCCCGAAATTGTGAAAAAAATACTAAGTCCCAAAATTTAGGAAAATAAATCTAACTCCTCAAAATTCCCCCTTCTCCCCGATAGATGGCACCACTCATCGCGGAAACCCTCGTAAAAGGTGATACCCAAAGTTTCTATTCTTCCGGTGGCAATGCTCTAAAAGTTTCTATTCTTCCGGTGGTAACACCCCCTCCTCCAAGATGATGACTAAGTAGTGTAAAAAGGAGAGTTCAGCGCCACGGTGGTGGGATGGTGGGATGATGTGGGTTAGGGTGGAGGCGCACCTCCACCCTAGACCCACCGTCCCACCACCCTGTCGCTCAACGTCTCCTTTTTACACTACTTAGTCATCATCTTGGAGGAGGGGGTGTTGCCACCGGAAGAATAGAAACTTTTAGAGCATTGCCACCGGAAGAATAGGAACTTTGGGTATCACCTTTTACGAGGGTTTCCGCGATGAGTGGTGCCATCTATCGGGGAGAAGGGGGAATTTTGAGGAGTTAGATTTATTTTCCTAAATTTCGGGACTTAGTATTTTTTTTTTCACAATTTTGGGGACTTCAAAATTTTTTCGAAGTTTTGCAGGAGGGTTAGATGTCGTCACGATCTTTTGGGACTTAGCCTGAAAAGAGATACATACACAATTTGAGAAATAAGTGAAAGGAAAATGTATAGAAAAAAGTTAGAAAGAGAATACAAATTTAAGAAAAAAGGTAGAAAGAATAAAGTTAGAAAAAAAGAGAAGAAAGAGAAAGAGAAAGAAAGAGTTCACCTTGAGCAAAGAGTTCACCTTGAGCGCCTGGGAGACTGCCCTCCCGAGGCCCTGCGGTGCCCCTTTTCACTCCGTAGAGCAAGGCGGGAGTTAGTTCCTTTAAAAAAAATAAAAATAAAAAATAAAATAAAAAATATCAACCTGGTGAACTCATCACATAGTTTTCCGAGGATGTCTTCAAAGCATGGGTTCTGACAATCTTCATAGGTGCAGAAACAATTGATATATACAGGATGCAGGAACAATCTTCATAGGTGCAGAAACAATTGATATATACAGGATGCAGGAACAATCTTCATAGTTGCGAAACAATTTAAAATATATACAGGGTGCAGGAACAATCTTCATAGTTGCGAAACAATTTAAAATATATACAGGGTGCAGGAACAATCTTCATGGATGCAGAAACAATTGATATATACAGGGTGCAGAAACAATCTTCATAGATGCGAAACATTTTAAAAATATATACAGGGTGCAGGAACAATCTTCATGGATGCAGAAACAATTGATATATACAGGATGCAGGAACAATCTTCATAGGTGCGAAACAATTTAAAATATATACAGGGTGCAGGAACAATCTTCATGGATGCAGAAACAATTGATATATACAGGGTGCAGAAACAATCTTCATAGATGCGAAACATTTTAAAAATATATACAGGGTGCAGGAACAATCTTCATGGATGCAGAAACAATTGATATATACAGGATGCAGGAACAATCTTCATGGGTGCAGAAACAATTTAAAATATATACAGGGTGCAGGAACAATCTTCATGGATGCAGAAACAATTGATATATACAGGGTGCAGGAACAATCTTCATAGGTGCGAAACAATTGATATATACAGGGTGCAGGAACAATCTTCATGGGTGCAGAAACAATTTAAAAATATATACAGGGTGCAGGAACAATCTTCATGGTTGCAGAAACAATTTAAAATATATACAGGGTGCAGGAACAATCTTCATAGGTGCGAAACAATTTAAAAATATATACAGGATGCAGGAACAATCTTCATGGTTGCAGAAACAATCTGTACAATTTACATAGATGCAGGAACAATTTAAAAATATATACAAGGTGCAGGAACAATATATACAAAAATTTTCACTATGGATGCTGCGGTATTCTGTAATGGCCATAAGCCAGACTGGTGATTCCATCATCTAGCAGATACCTCTTGTCATCAAAAGGAGATAAACACTTTTGTTTTGATTAACTGTATAGAGTTGATGACGTTCTTGTAGGATTCTGGTTTGTTGCTCATACGTGGCTATCTCCTTTTGCAGGCATTCTTGATAGTCTTGAACACTTAATTTTTTCCTTACGATGCATGTTGATATGCCTTTTGCTGTCTTCTTTTCACCACCAGCTGACTGTATGGCATACATTTTTGGCTTTAATCCAATGAATTTGTAGGCAGCTTGACTGTGGAGTTCGTCTTTAAACTTTCCAAGGACCTTTTTGTTAGTTGTAGAATATAGCGGATGATTTTCTGGATACTCTGAGAAGTCAAAATGGTGCTGATCTTCCTTCATATCTTGATACATGTCTGCTGTCTGGATACAGTACGTCAAGGAGTCTGTATCCGTGAACAACAAAGTTGCACGACTTTCATACTTTTTCATAACGAAATTGTAGTGAAAGTCGTACATGAGCAACTTTGCTAATTCAAGGATACAGAAACCCACGTATATCGGCCTATTCATCAGGATGGTGGGTTTTGTTCTCTCCACAGCTACGAGGTTATTGCAAAATTCTTTAAAAGTTGTGAAATTCGGTGATGCAACTAATTTTTGGGCTCTGACTTCATTGTTACACAGTTCTATGTTACGACGTTTTCTCAAATTTTCGATGGTCTTTCCATAGACGCTATTGTTCAACAGTTTAAAGAAATCTTTCTCAAAGCTGTTCTTTGCAGATTTTCGTTTATCTGTGTTGAAGTCGACATACTTTTTAAGCCAGGGTGCTTGGTGAAATTTCAAAACCTTGTTCACTTTTAATAGCTTCATTCCGAGTTTTAGGTATAACTGTAGATTTCTGTAATGTACAACATACTCTGATTTATTGTGAAGGTCTGAAATGAGTTTGGGTGTTCCTGAATACTTTTGGTTCTGCAACAAGGACTTGGCATAGGTGGAGAGCATTTCTTCTGTCACGGTCATTCTTTCAGGTGCAAGTGGGTAGCTATTGTGGAGGTCATGCAGATTTGTCGGGTACTCCAAATTCACTTCAAAAATGAAGCCTTCAGCTGCATCTTCGGGTATGTTCATGATGAAATCTTCAGTAATGTGAGAGGGGTCCATCCATTGAAACTTGCCATAAGGCATGTACTGGGACATAGCCCAACCGTAAAGGTTGTTCGCATCCCAGTACATGATATAACTAGAGGGCTTACTTGAGTCGTAGTGAGGAGTGTGCGGGTTGTTTGCAACAGCGAAACGGTGTGAAATCTGCGACACACCCCCGCGCACCCCTTTTTCAATAAACAGCAGCATGTTGATATCCGTGAGCAGCTCTAGCTTAACATCAGTCATCTTCAGACAGGCTTGCCAGGACAGTCCAGGAGAGGTGTATAAATGAGCAGCATCGATGTTATAAAAGTGTAAGCAAAGACTTCTGAAATTTTGGAAGACATCGGCAAGGAGTAAAACATCTGTCTTCACATACAAGTCATGATACTCGCCGAGGTTTCTTATCTGGAAGACTTCCCATATGTTTTTTGCATGTTGATAATCAGATTCTTCGACGGGTTCGTTCGTGAGAGAGTTGAAAAACGCTGATGGAGGCGGCAACACTGTTTCTTCAAATTTATCAAATCCAGTAATGTAGTCATAGGGGTATACTCCTTTTCTGGTGAGGAGACTTAGATCGGTACTTGAATTAAACTGGTCTTTTAGAATTTTAAACTGGCTAATATCCAAATTCTTCACCAACTTTTCTAACGAAGCAGGCAAAAATTGGAAGGAGTCAAGAAAGACGAGTTGTACAGGACTGTCTGGTTTCTTCAAAGTGAATGATATATATTTTTCTAATGTTGTTGCGATAACTTGTATCCGATGGTCTTGAAAATGACCTAATTCTGTCATAATATGGTGGGCATCATAATTCTTCAAGTTGTGGAAAACCACGGGAATCTTCATAGGTTGCTTAAAATTAAGATTGCAGCTAGCATGGGCGGCACCTCTAAAAACTCCAGTTTCGTGATTGTGATCCCGAACTTTAATGCATCCGGGTAACAGGGGTTGACGACATATGCTGCACCTTGTAGCATTTTGGAAGGCTTCCTCTTCTTGGGTAGAGAGCTTCATTGGCTTAATTTCTTGCAGTTTGTCTTCAAGGATATCTTTTTCCATGATGATATTTTCCAGAAAATGCTTGACTGCATTCTCTCCTCGATAGCTAAAGATGGGCTTGACAGCTTTGCCATCAGACCCTACGATTACATAAGCGTAACCGCAGGCTGTATGGCGGGCTGTATGTTGCAGGTAGGAGTTTGATGAGGATGGAGCAGCTGATGCAATAGGTTCCAACAAACTTTCAAAGTCTGCATAGATGATATAGCTGATGGGGTGTTGAAGATGGGTTCCCGTGAACTCTAGTATATTTTTCTCCTTGCTGGGCATCTCAATGGCTTGAGCAGTGTGTTTTTTGCAGTTTGTTTCATGATCTTTTAACAAAAGTTCTGTCGAAAAACCATGCAGGCACCTGTAACAATAATACTGTTTGCCATAGTGTTTTGTGCGGTCTCCCATCAATCTGGAAAAGTTTCGGATTAGACAATAGTGGTGAGCACCTTCCTCGTTCGCAAGGAGTAATAAGTTGATAGCTTCAACATCTTCTACTTCAGAAATTCTTAGAATTGTCACTTTAGAGTTTTCGTAGCCGAAGACGTTGATTCTAAGATTGTTCAGGTTTTCTATGAGGCCTATTTTTGAGATGGGAACAGGGTACTGAACATTACCCATCTTGATTTCATTTTCATGAGGTAAATAGTGGGAGACTCGATGAGGATGGCTTGTACGATCTAAATTCAGTTTGTGTGCTAGCAGACACCATAGGAAGCACTTGTTATCGCTGTTCTGTATATTTAAGATAGCTTTCTTGGCAAGCAATTTAGCTGGCAATTCTTGATAGCTACTCGCTCTCAAGGGGTTATATTTAGCAGACTTGAATTCTAGGTAGTAGATGTTTCTCAGCACCCAGCCGGAACCTCTCTCTAAGAACTCTTCGTAGTTTTGAATGATCTTCATGAATCCTACACTTATTTGATCATCAATTAAATCAGGAGTGTGTTGCTGGTAGCAGGGTGTTCTGAAGTAGGCATCCATAATTTCCAGTTCTCCTTCGGCTGTCTCTCTTTCAAAGCAGACTTTTATTACCAGGTACCATTTGATCGAATCTTTCTCATACAATTCCTGTAGGATGTTTTCATGTATCTCGGCACGAATAGACTCTAAAAATATTTTCACATCGTACCGAGTGGCTTCAGTAGGTTCAATGAGCACCGTCTTAAACGTGTTCAAAGCTTGTGTATAGGGGCGTCTTCGAGAGAGTGGTGGAGGAGTCGTTTTCGGTTTCTTCCGGCTCTCACTTAGGCTATTTGAATGCTGAACTCGCATATGGTTCATTAATGATGACTTAGACGAGAAGGTGGACTGGCATTCTTTGCAGGGGTAGTTATGTGTCTTTAGATGAGCGTTGTACTCATCCAGGCGACTAAACTTTCGTTGGCATATAGCACATTGATAGGAGGAAGTGTTAGCATCATGCAACTTCTTATGTCGGCTTAAGGCATCCTTTCTGGAGAACTCCTTCAAACACACAGAACAGGAGAAACCCTATAAAAGAATAAAAAACGATTTTTTAATTAAAGTGTCACAATTTTTAATCAAAGTGTTACAATTTTTTGAAATATCACAAAACAAAAACTTTAAGAAATAATACATACTTTAGAAGGACCGGGCTGAAGGTCTACAGATTCTTGTAATTCACTTGTGGAGTGATGCGATTTTCGGTGTCTATTTAAAGCATCCTTTCTGGAGAATTCCTTATGACAAATGAGACACACGAACATTTTTTCTGTGTTATGAGTTGACATATGCCGATTCAGTTTTGATCTATCCACAAAAGATTTCCCACAAGTAGGGCAAACAGGTCGAACCTATAATAAGAAAGACAATTTTTTAAACTTTTCTAAAAGGAACAATTTTTTAAACTTTTGTAAAAGGGACAATTTTTTAAACTTTTGTTAAAGGAAACACTCTCATTTTTAATGTAAAACAATACATACCTTAGAAGGTTCAGATTGGGCTTCAGGATGGACCTCAGGTTGGGGTTCAGGGTCGGCTTCAGGTTGGGCGACGTCGTCCCATTGGGGGTTTCGCCACTCCTCATCATTTATTTCCCCAACAGTACAAAGCATATGAAGTTCGTCATCGTGTATACCGAAGGAAATACCCAACTGAAAATAAACGAATAGGATACAACTTTAAAAATTTTTAGAAAAATAAATTCTTCTAGTTAAAGATTTGATATACAAAAGGTTATACAAATCTAACTTTTATACAACATAAATAAATAAATTTAATCTATTCGATGAGTCATTAAATAAACGAATCATTTTATAAACATAGGATGGAACTTTAAAAATTTTTAGAAAAATAAATTCTTCTAGTTAAAGATTTCATTAATCTAACTTTTATACATACACGCTACCATTTTAATAATCCAAATACACTATTTTATCTAAACATAGGATTAGGTATGCAACTTTCAAAAATTTTAGAAAAGTAAATTCTCCTAGTTAAAGATTTAATTAATCTAACTTTTATACATACACGCTACCATTTTAATAATCCAAATACACTATTTTATCTAAACATAGGATTAGGTATGCAACTTTCAAAAATTTTAGAAAAATAAATTCTCCTAGTTAAAGATTTAATAAATCTAACTTTTATACATACACGCTACTATTTTAATAAACCAATACACTATTTTAACTAAACATAGGATTAGGTATGCAAATTAAAAAAAAATTTTTAGAAAAATAAATTCTCCTAGTTAAAGATTTAATAAACAAAAGGTTATGCAATTCTAACTTTTATACAACATAAATAAATTGAATAAGTATAATCTAATTGATAGCTTATCAAACGATGAGTCATCCTAAACATGTCTGAACATGAATCTACTTGAACACTAACATTTTATTGTATAAGCTATGCGATGACTCATCAAACGAGGAGTCATTCTAATCATGACTGAACATGAATCTACTTGAACACTAACATTTTATTGTATAAGCGATAATTACTATATAAATCACAAAGTATAGGATGTTGGAAATTAAATAAACAACACTAGTTGATGAAAATTATAAGTAAACTGATTTTCTAGTTAATAATTAAATTTTTTTATTTTTAAATTTTTTTATTTAAGTAAACAATAATAATAAATTTTTGATTTGAATAATATAAAAAGCACCTTTAAACGAAGTATGAGTCATAAATTTTGTAAGGAAATAAATTATTAGAATAATAAATTTTTAGTTTAAACTTATGAGAATAAGTTTTAATTAAATCTTCTAATTAAAAAGTTTTTCACTTATAAAATAATTTCTATGTCATATGATTGTAAAAAAATAAATAAACTTATTTAAATTTCTATACAAAGTTTTTCACTTATAAAATAAATAATTTCTAAGCATAAACAGATTTTACACATACTTAAATTTCACTTTATATAGTTTATCAAAATAAAGATTCGAAATTCAATTTATTTTTAACACATATTATAAATAGATTTTCACTTATAGAATAAATAATTTCTAAGCATAAACAGATTTTACACATACTTAAATTTCACTTTATATAGTTTATTGAATGAAATAAAATAGATTTCTCATTTATCAAAATAAAGATTCGAAATCAAATTTATGTTTAACACATAATAAATAAAATAGATTTTCACTTATAGAATAATTTCTATGTCATATGATTGTAAAAAAAAAAAAAAAATAAATAAACTTATTAAAATTTCTATACAAAGTTTTTCACTTATAAAATAAATAATTTCTAAGCATAAACAAGTTTTACACATACTTAAATTTCACTTTATATAGTTTATTGAATGAAATAAAATAGATTTCGCATTTATCAAATTAAAGATTTGAAATTAAATTTATGTTTACCGCATTAAAAATAAAATAGATTTCCCATTTGTCAAAATAAAGATTTGAAATTAAATTTATTTTTAACACATATTATAAATAGATTTTCACTTATAGAATAAATAATTTCTAAGCATAAACAGATTTTACACATACTTAAATTTCACTTTATATAGTTTATTGAATGAAATAAAATAGATTTCTCATTTATCAAAATAAAGATTCGAAATTCAATTTATTTTAAACACATTATAAATAAAAATAGATTTTAGCATAGTGTAAATCAAATTTATTTTTAACACACATTATAAATAGATTTGAAACTCATTCTATTTTTGCATAGTGTAAATCAAATTTATTTTTTAACATATCGTAAAAAGTAATAATAAATTAAGTTAAAGAATTCTTATTACAATTTAATAACTCATATTTCACTAAAAAATGATTAAACACAGTTAGAAAAATTAAGTAAAATCAATGATTACTAGATAAATATACTTACTGCATTTTCAACATCCATAGCTTGATTGTCGTTGTTGAATCCTTCCATTATACAGGTACGGGAAAAGCACACTAAACGATGCGGTAAAAACACAGCAAATTTCCGGGAAGAAAACTTCGCGAGCGTCGGTAAAGGAGAGAGTAAAACACACGTCTTGCCTAGGCAGTAGATAATCTACGAATGAACCGAGAAATGACTTGCAGCGGCTTATCTAGATAAGGGGGTTTCCCCCATGAGTCAACCTGACTCAGCTCTGTAGATCTTACGAGAAACTTCTCGAATTCTGATTCATCATCGTAGAGGTTGATTCATTTGCATATTTCCCCTCGTGGATTTTCCAAGGTGAGTCACCCCTCCGTGTTCGTACAGGTATAATATCTTACGGGAGATATGAAACATACTCATTTGCATATTTCTAATGAAGAGATAATGTCTACACTTTTAATTAATGGAAAATAACAATTATTATTTCAATTTGATTATTAAAAAATATTTTTTCAAGTGGATTGTTTCATGAATAAATGGTTTTATTATATGTTTTACGAAATAAAATATATCTTTTCGAAACAATATTTTTCCCGAATATAAGTTATTAAATGCATAGGAAATGGTTTTATTATATGATTTAATAAATATATCTTTAAAATAAATTATTGAATCCCTAGAAAGTGAATCTCTTAAAAATATGTTGTTTTATGAAATAAAATAGTCATTTCAAACTTATAAATTCATTGAATCTTTTATGAAATAAAATATTTCTAATTAAATCTTTTAAGAAATAAAATCAATAAAATATTTCAAAGACAGACTGACACAGATATTCAGTTTCAATCTATTTATTGAAATTCCATAAAAATATATACACACATTACTTATTGGATACAATTGTTTAAAGAAGTCGTTTTCATAAACACACATTACTTTTTGGATAAAGAATCTTCAATATATTTTTCATACAAGGTCATATTTAATTGTTTAAAGAAACCGTCGTTGTAATGACAGGAACAATTAATTTTTTTAACAATAGCATGCATATTTAATTTTAAAAGTATTTCTTCACGATATAATTGATATTTTTCAAACATAGATTTCATTAAACACTCGTGTGAATTTTGATCGTCTGAATTAAAAACACATCCGTCACATTGAAATAAATTTTCAATTCCTAACTGACTTTCATACACGATAAAATCGAGTAAGATTTCCTTAGCACTTTGCTCATTTTCATGAGAAACACACACAAGGGGTTTATTTAGAATTAACATAGGAAGTTGAACGGTGAATATTGCATCAATAATAAAATGAGTTATTCTCATTTTGAGTTCTCTAAGCCTAAAAATTTGATCCTTGGACAATTTAATGACATTCATTTTTAAATAAAAGCCAGAAGGATTTAAAGAAAACATTTGCTGTAAAGTACAATAATCCTCATCTATGTAAGCCATTATTAATTGATTGTTAGAAATAAAACTATCATTTACTGATTCAAAATTAAAATTTTCAATCTTACTTTGAAAATAATACCATGTCTGAGCTGTCATTACAACGCCTTCTTTAGTAGGTATCCATTGACCTGTATGTAATTCTTTAAAATTTCGAATGTGGATTCTCACATTAAAATTCTTTTCTATTACAATTTGTAAAAAACTGTTAAAGTTTAAATTAAATTCACCTCGTATAGGATCCCAAGATTGTTCACGTACCCATTGGTTTAACCAATCATTCACATTCAATTCTTCACACATGTCTTGAGAACAGTTTTTAACAGAAGTATCCCAATGAGAGTTTTTCGAAGTATCACAATCAGAGTTTTTCAAAGTATCGCATGCACTGGACGAAGCATCACTTATATCAAGTCTTGGTTTCTTTAAAGGTGGCATGATAGGGTTGGGTATTAAGTGATGAAAAGTCAGGCTGATTCTCATATCTTTGATGATAGGATTCGGTGCAATGCCGTGGGTAAACAGTTCGTTCGTAGGCTTTAACATACTGTAGAGAGAACCATGTTCTAATGAAATCAAAGTAGAAGGTGTTTTAGGCTTCTTGAATTCAATTGTTCGTTCGGCACCAAAGCTGAGGACTGCGATGGGGAAAGTTGCATCTAATCCACTTTCGTTGTCTTTATGTTGAGGTATGTAGCTATATCCATTGCTGTAGAGGTTTAGCAGAACATAGTTGAAGGTAGAAGCCGTCCATTTTAACACTCGATCCCGCAGCTCCAATATCAGACGTGTCCAAGGGTTAGCAGGCACATGAGTTCCGCTGAAGGCATAACTCAAAGTTGAATCGCCGTATCCCAGAACTTGTCTTTTAGGCTTAAAACTTTTTCCATGAATTCTAAAGGTTGGCGTGTAGAAAGGTAAAGTTTTTAACTCGGCAAAATACCGATCTGCTTGTTCCTTTTCAATGAAGTTTGAAACATACTGGACATTCAGTCCGTTTTCCGTGAAACTCAGTGCAGACATGACGAGACAACCAACACACACGAAATCAAATGGTAGACTGAGCCGTGATCGCTGATAAGCAATCTCTGATAAGATAAGGCTCTCGTCACGTGACCAGAGGTAGCCAATCAGATAACTCGTGACGTCACTCACCACGTGACTGAGTATAGCCAATCACATCACTCGTGACGTCACCCTAATCACGTGACCTCGCGTCGGTGATAAGAACTCTCCTTATCATTCATTTCTCTCAAGACAGCCGTTGGAGTAGGACGTGTTTTCAGGTAAGTGTATTTTATTCTATAAATAATCACACGTATGGATAAATACAAATTCATTTTATTTAGTATGTTTCCCAGGTTACAGGGTTGAGTTTAACAACAGGTTTTTTTACAATAAGTTTCTTTTTCGGTTTGACAATGTTTTTTCTTGAAGACAAATATCGATTCTTAATAATACTTTGGGGTACTCCCATATCTTTCAAGGCTTGCAAAAATTCACTTTGTCCTGTAATAGGTGGTTTTTTATTCACAGAAAAGATAAAATGAAAGAGTTCCGCTAAATTAGAATGTTCCATGGTCCTTCCGTTATAAGTAATCTCTCCTTTCGGGTTCCACTTAAACTTGTTTGAATGAGACTTCAGAAAATTTAATAAGGCTTCGGCTTGTTTCTTCATGGGTTTAGCTACAGATGATAACACAAAAATTTCATAGTCTTCTTGGGGTTCTTGTTTTATAGACTCCACTTGTTTAGGTTCCACTTTTTCAGGTTCTTCTTCGAGTTGTTTAGACATCCATGGCAAATTATATTCTTGCAAATCCATTTTTCTTTTTAAGAGTTCGTAGTAGTGCTGAATTTTTTCGTGATCCGGTAGAGAACTATTTAATATTTTAGCCATAGCTAAATCAAATTCCGTCATTTGCTTTTTAGAAGGCGTATGCTTAGAAAATTCTTCTTCCGGTACCAACGCATACTTAGCTGCGAATTCCATTGATGATGCCGGTTAAAACAGACAATGCAGCCGGGATTAAAATATTTAAAAATCCGCCGTGTTGAACAATCAATTTTTTCTTGTTGAATAAACTTCCTTTCTTGGTACCAATTTTTCGAAGAGTCGTCTTATATTTCCTTAAAGACCTTTTCTGATGAGAGGAGAGAGGCACGTTTCCTTTTAATACGTTCAGGGTACATTCGCAAATAGCCTTCACAGATCGAGTCGGTAATTTTTTTAACAAATGCTTGCGTAAGGTTTGAGGACAAGACTTTATAAGCTCCAAGTCTCGAAGTTGTTTCCTCGTTAATGTCATGATCCCAAATGAATTAAAATCGGTAGGGCTTTCCTTTTAAACCTTTTTTGGGGTCGTACACAAATTGGGTTTCCCCCGGTAATATACGCGTTCTGAGTCGCATTCCTTCGGGGGTTTCATTCCTTAAATCCACCAACAAATAAGAGAAGGGCTGTTTGGTAGCATCCTCGAACACTTCTTGAAAAAACTGAGTTGATCTCGGGTATAATTGTCTACCCAAGTGCGTAATTTGACTCATGTCCCGACGATTTTTAAAAAGTACTAAGTATTGACTGTTTAAGGAAATACCTCTCATTTCTTTACCTTTATGAAAAAGGTTTTGAGTAATAAAAATAATACTTAAATTTAAATGGTGACTTCCTTTGGTAAAGAGGTGGGTTAATCGTTCATCACCCCCACATTCCACCATTAAATCATCTAAAATCATTAAAGAATGGGTACCTAAATATTCCCGATAATTGGAAGGAAACCCTTCCACGAATGTCACGTCGGGAATTTCCTCGTAAAGCTTTTGAGAGATGCCGTAAAACCAAACGACTTTATCGGGAGGAGGGTTAAACATACGCCGTCGTTCTGCCAGTAAATCCCGCAGAAACCAACTCTTACCGACCCCCGTGGGGCCTGCTAAGAGCATTGTAAAAGGGTGTTGAAAGCGTGGAAACTCCATTCTAAATAAACACAGACACATAGGTTTACATTATAAATAGTTTTTTATTGATAAAAAGGAGCACGTATGCGAAATCGTTTGGATACAAAATTATAGACTCTATGGTCGTTACAATTATTTTCAGTTACAAACTGCTTTAAAAAATCTTTCAAAGTTTTACCACGACATCGGCAATAAATATAATACACACAAAATTGACCACAAACAGCTGTCACATGACTTTGCAGCGGAAGTGGATTAAACACCACTCGTGAAAATTGAGATACATAGTTCGATATAGGTCCTTTAAAAAAGTTCGGCTTGTTTCCATAGGAATCAAAGAATTCCGCTTCTGTAGGGGAGGATAGGTAGAATGCCACCCAGTGGCTTCCGGCTTCTGTAGACTTGTCCACGTTGCATACAAAACATGCAGGATAACGCTCGATCTTCTTGGGTAATTGATCACTGGGGAAAACACCGAAAAAGTATTTCTTGGTCACTGGATCGTTGGATAAAATAGTCTCGATTTCTATAGAATTCATTTTCAGTTGGGGAAGTCACACAACACATGTCGTGTTTTACTAATTTCTATAATGTTTTCAAATTCCGCATACACCAATACAGTCGTGGTTCTTTCTAAGGAGTCTGCAAACTTGATTTCAATTCGTAAATTTCCTTGATGCTGTAGATTCAGATGGGGTCCGTCACACATGTCAGGGCTCAAGTCGAAAGCATACAAAGTATGCCCGTTCGCAAAGTCCTCTCGGGTTAGATAAATACCGGTATCCCGGTTAAATCCCGAAAACAAACGATGATACGCTCTTATATAGTTATTTTCTTCGAAATCCAATTCCAAGGGTTTGCTGGGTACGGGTTGTCCATCCACGTAAACACTTAAAAAGTTGACCTTGTGATGATAGAAATAAAAGGGATTTAAATCATATTGTCCAGTGTAGGCACTATTTTCTAAAAGTCCAATAATAATTCTTTTCGGCATGGCTCCTAAAAACACATTGTCTTGCATAAAGGATTTACTTCCGGTTGAGATTGAATAGGTCTTGCATAACACTCGATCGATGGGATACTTTGCTGTACTTTTCTCTAAGGCCTTGGCATGACCCAGTAATACACCTGGGCTCACTTTCACTTTACGTATGAAAATAGAAGCATGTTCCAAAATCACTTTGTAGTTGGGAATGGGTTTCGCCGCATCGATTTTACACATTAAGGAAAATTCGGGCTTGCTTCGGGTCATCTTAATTTTCAAGTCAACCATATTCAATAGCAATCGATTTTGTTGAAAAATATCACAATGCAAAGGTCCAATCATATCTAACGTTTTGCTTTTATTCGTGAGTGCGTAACGTATCTTCAATCCGGGGTTGTCTCCAGCAGGATCTGTAGCAGCTAAATTCTCATCTTTGTAAAAACATTCGCAGGTCAATAAACTTTTCTTGGCATCTTCTCCATAATTCAACAGCGTTTCAATATAGGCGCGGTAGGGGTAGGTGTTACTCGACGAGGAGATCACTCTTTCGTTCAGGCTAATATCCACTTGAGAAAACAAGGCGTGTAAAAATAAATTCACGGGGGCAACTGCATCCGTTTCCGCTAAGGGTGATCCATCAAACTTGGTAATTTTCACTTTCACATACAGGTAGGAAGCTGATAAATCAATATAGTCTTCACCATTTCCGGAAATATTAAATTCCACAGGTCCTCCGTCTCGAATATTCGCAAGAGGAAGGTATTCAACAAAGTATCCTTTTTCAATAGCCGTTTGCGTGGGTGGGATCAAAAGTAAATCCAATTCGGATTTCGCACAGGCAGCAGAATCTTTATGGATGAGTCCAGACATCTTTAAGCGAAAATATCTTGTACCTTCACTTTCTTGGCTTTACGTCGAATGACAGCTTTGGTAGAACGCTTCCTCTTTTTATACCGGCGGCCCGATCCAATCATCGTCTTCACTTTAGTAGCGGCTTTGTCGGTTAACGTCTGTCCAGCTTCTTTTAATCTTCGCTTGGCGGCCATTTTAATGTCTTCTCCGCGAGACAGGTCACTTAACACGTTCACGCCTGAATGAAATAACTGCTTGCCGACCGCTTTCGCACCCGATTTGAAGAGGGGTACTGCTGCACGAAAAAGGGATCGAAACAGTCCACCGAATCCATATCCCTTTTGTAAAGTAGTGCCTTGATAATAATTTAGACCACTACCCGACTGATGGGAATAGTAATCTTCAAAAGATTTCGCACAACACTGGTAAGGAACAAACATCACGAGAGGTATTTTTGACGAAAGTGAAGCTTCACGTACGAGCGCCCACGTTCAAATGGCGTGAGTTCGCCGAGGTGGTTCCTTATAACGATTTCCAAAGAGTCGAACGATTTTCGGCTGACAGGTAAATAGTGCGGTCGGTCGAATGTCTCACAAATCATTTCTCCATCTTTTCCTCTCACATTGACAATTCGTAAAAGGGGTGCTAACACATCTCCGATAATTTGGGGTTCGACAATATCCGAATAAACCAGCAACACTCTATAATGCGCACAGGGATCTGCGACATAGGTACTAAAAATAGTTTGCTCGATATTTATATCCGGCGAGGCGATTTCACCTGGTTCGAATCCTAACATCTGCGCTATCCCCTCATGCAATATCAGTTTTGTTTTATCTTTCACGTTAATACACACCTTTTTCGTGTGCGGATCATAAGTGAAAGAAATTTTATTTTTAATCTCTTCAATAGACATCGCTTTTAAAATGTCATCAACCGATTCGTAAAAGCCAGGGGGAATTCTTCTACCAAACGGAGATTTCTGGTCATTCAAATCGAAACCGAATAAATTATTATTTTGGTTCACATTATACCAGGTGTGAGGGTAAATAAATTCGACGAGGCCTACTTCCCATTCCCCTTTCAATTCAACAGGGGCGGGTAATCGCGTAATAAAATGAGAAATTTTATTCTCAGGAAAATAATTCCGGGAACTGTCCGAAGGTAACGTCACGTAGAACGACATGCTTTCAAATGATCTTTCAACATTTCAAACACTTGTTTTATAAGGCGAATAAATCAGAGGATGGAACCCATTGGTCAAATTTGCTGGGATAACCTTTAAATTTCACTTTGTATTCCACACGCTTTTTCCGTATCCGCTTATCTAAAATCTTTTCAATCGTATAATTCTCTTTTGGTTTCATTTTCTGAAGTTCTTGAGGGTAAAAGGTTCCTTTAATGGGTTCTTCTAACAGGTCCTTGATTCGGTAGACAGGAGGGTCTCTTCTCACACATTCAGTTACCACAAACACTTCTGCCGTCCAGTTCGTTTCATATCCTTTTTCGAAGGTTAATTTCTGCTTGGAAACTCGTACAACATCTCCCGGTTGAAACACGCAGGGTTTTCTTTTTGCATTTTGCATGTCACCGTATAAAGTATCCCATACATCGCTTTCATTTTCAGCGGTTACTTCGACTGGAGCTCTCTTGATACTTGAATGGTAAGTATGATTATAACTGTGTAACAACTGATCCAACACGTCTAAATAGCGGTAGGTATGATTATGGGTAAAATATTTCCACATTTTCGTTTTCGAAGTTCGGTTAAATCGCTCCACGACCGATGCTTTCGTATTGTTATTCGTCGTAAAAAACCGCACGCCTTCTTCTTTCAAAAATTTTTGAAAAAGTCTGTTTTGATACTCTTTTCCGTCATCTGATTGCAGGGACTTGGGTTTCCTCGTCACAAAAATAGACCGGAACGCCTTTACAATATCTTCACCCCGTTTTTGCTTCAAAGGTACCGCCCACGCAAATTTAGACAGAATGTCTATACAAGTCAGGATGTAGCGATACCCTTGATTGAACTTTTGCAAACTGCCGAGATCCACTAAGTCGGTCTGCCACTGTTGATCGATTGAATACACTATCACTCGATTGGTCGGGAACTTTCTTCGAACAGGTTTGTGCAGCGTGTATGCATCGACTCCGCTCAGCCATTCCTGAATCTTCTTCTTCGAGATTTTGCCTTTGGCAGCACGAAATAAGGCATTTACACCACCAAAACTTCCTGCGTGACTTGGGTTCTGATACACCTCCATCGTTACAACACAAAATTTTATTATGACTCACATTCACACGAAAGCGCATCATATCTTCCTCGTACGAAGATACGTTTTACAATGACTCACTAACGCAACGTCTCTCTTTATATACCTTATAAGTGTACTCACAAGCATAGCTTCATGGCTTGATAAATAAAACCCTTATCCACTTATCAAGCTGTGAAACTATTTTACCTTCGGTTCGAATCTAACCCCCTGCAAAAATTCGAAAAAATTTTGAAGTCCCCGAAATTGTGAAAAAAATACTAAGTCCCAAAATTTAGGAAAATAAATCTAACTCCTCAAAATTCCCCCTTCTCCCCGATAGATGGCACCACTCATCGCGGAAACCCTCGTAAAAGGTGATACCCAAAGTTTCTATTCTTCCGGTGGCAATGCTCTAAAAGTTTCTATTCTTCCGGTGGCAACACCCCCTCCTCCAAGATGATGACTAAGTAGTGTAAAAAGGAGACGTTGAGCGACAGGGTGGTGGGACGGTGGGTCTAGGGTGGAGGCGCGCCTCCACCCTGACCCACATCATCCCACCGTCCCACCACCGTGGCGCTGAACTCTCCTTTTTACACTACTCATGGTAATAGAATATTCTCTTCAATCTCCATGCACAGAACCATGTTGATACGTTTAGAGAGCAGCCCCCTGAACATTAAATAAATAAAATTCAAATTTGAGTCGAAAAACTTTATAGAAGATAAACTTTCTTAAATTTGTTGATTACCACACCATATCTACATAAAAAAATGGCGACCTTCAGGTGCAGTTTAGCTCGAGTATTTACGTAAACTGGATAAGTTCAATTTTCATTCAGTTTATGTGCCTAAATTGACGTCCGTATTTTGTACGTTTTTCGTAGATACGTCTATGTCCAGAATTTCACATATTCTGAACATATTTGAGCTTGAGGCCTATGTTCAAAATTCGTCTATAGATGTAACTCAGACGTGATGGATGAAATATGAATGTAAAATGAACGTATTTGTTATGTGGGTAGCTGCCATTTTTTTTTTTCCGGAATACTTTTAGCGCCGCCTTTATTCCGCACCTCTTTATTTATCGAAAACTTTTCTCCAATATATAACTTCGATAAAATAAGACAAAATTACTTTTAAAAAATAGTGGTATGGTAATAAAGGCGGGGCTAAAAATACTCCAAAATAAATAAAAATATTGGCAACTGTGATAATATATACTGCAGAAAAATTTGCAGTTTGCATGCATAAATGTATCATAAATTTTATATTATGGAAATAGAGATATGAAAATGAAAAAAAAAAAAAAAAAAAAAAAAAAAGTAGCTCATGGCAGTTTTGATACTATCATTTTCACCATGAGAAAAAAAAAAAAACATTTCGCTCATGTGTGTGTCAAATGTCTCTCGAAAAATATAGTTTTAATTTTTTTTTAGCAATTTACAGTTGATCGAAATTC
The DNA here is from genome assembly GCA_963930645.1 of Salticus scenicus. Classification (NCBI taxonomy): domain Eukaryota; kingdom Metazoa; phylum Arthropoda; class Arachnida; order Araneae; family Salticidae; genus Salticus; species Salticus scenicus. Next base: position 174,961,798 of record OZ005660.1, on the reverse strand, counting down.
ATTAAGAAAATTAGATGCCGATCCAAGGAGATTTAATATGCAGAAACCGAAGAGGAGTTATTTTCTGTCATATATTTTTTGCTCTATTAATGTAAAATTCGTTTTATTATATTCAAAGCTTGATAGTACCGCTTAAATAAATTAGCAGAGTAAAATTTTAATTTCTCTGTTATGCAAAAATTACATTTATATTCTGTGTCACTTACTATTACTTTTTAAAAATTGAGTTATAGATATCTATATATTTAAAGAGAAGTATATGTGTATCTTAGCTCTGGTACTCACGCTACTGATCGCAGAGCTACAGAACTGGGTAGAATGGTACCTGGGAACCTGCAGGTGTGTACCTCACAAAGATTTTTTCGAATTTGATTTTTTTTTAATTATTATTAGACTTTATTACTATTATTATTATTATTATTATTGCGATTTTAAATACTGGTTTCTATTGTTTCACTTTGTAAAATTTGTTCTTTCATTTCAATCGTCTGTGTATGTTAGCAACAGCAATGATACTATTTATTAGTTATTTATTTAATTCATTCATCTAAAGTAGAAATCTTTATATATACATTATAGGACCGAAAATCCGGAAGGACCCAAAATCGGAACGTTTTCAAATTCCAGTCATTTCCGCAGTGAACAATCTGGGAAGAAAAGGGGGGATGGGGGGAAAAAAATACGTTTCCAGCAAATTACGGTAACTTAATTCAGTTTTTTAAAATCTTAAATTCATTCCTTCGCAATTTTTTTCCAAATCTACGAATTAACGATCAGCCTATTTTTTTCTTTTTCTGTGTCAACTTCAAAGGTACAGATAAATGCGATATTTTCACTGTAAGGGGAAAGCTGTTCCTATTTTATTTATTTACTTATTTTATTTCTGTTATTAACCACCATAGTTTTATAATAATTAAAGTTTTTAATTATCGTTTACATAGTAAAAAAAATTTTTGAAATATGTCAGTAATCATATCTTTGGTGTTTAGTTATAAAGGTTGGACTAAAATTTAAAAAAATGTCAGATAAATCGTTTTTTTTTATCGGGAAAATTCCTATCTCCCGAATGGCTTCGGTCCCATACTGTATATATATATATATATATATATATATATATATATATATTGTGACTGAAGTACTGGATAATTTTGCAAAATTATCTTTTAGATGTCTCATAGTTCGCAGAATTAAGATATCATTAATTTGTGTTTCAAAAGCTTGGACGCTTCCTGTTCTATTTTAGTGTCATCTTAAATACTTCACAGAAAATATTAAGTTTCGATAAAACATATAAGTTCCAATATTTCATTAAACCTTTTAGTTTTTTAATAATTGAAACCAGAAAATCATCTGAATTTCTCTCTTATAAAATATAAAATATGCGTAACTTGGATGTTGTTAATCTTCTCAAGGAATAGGGACTCAATTAGTTCTAGTAAAAGCATCGTTATGATGCTGTTTTCACATGTTCAGTGACATGCAGCTCGAATCGTGATGTGAGCGTCTGTACCCGACAGAGGTGCCCGCTGATCGGAGTGCGCCGTACTCCTCTCTTTCGATGTCTGTGGCCCTAAAAGCCGACTGTTTCCAACCAGAAAGATAGTGACCCCGCTATTCTATAGGAAGAAAAAAATTCCAGTAAGGAGAATAATTAGATAGGCAGCGTGTCTCGTATGGCTGTGAAAACTCCGACCTTTGATTTATTCAGATAGAAGCCTGTCTAATAAACATTTCCTATTGCTAGCATGCTTCGGTTTACAGTTTCTTATTTATCTCTGTATGCACACTAATTGTCAGGAGTTATTGTTTTAAAATATCGAAAGAGGAAGAAAATTTTCCTGTGAATCAATAAAATTCACTCAATAATTCGATTTCTTTGAAGATTTTTAAATCTATAAAATTCTTAAAAGCATTGTTAATTGCGCTTTCGCTATACAACATTTGTGTGATTGTTGAAAATTTTACATTCAGACCACATTTTCTTCATTTCTGCATTTTTCGCATTTACAGTTTGTCATTTTTCTATTGGCCAATCTCTCCAAATATCTCGTAATTCTACTTGTTCATCAGAATTCGATTACATTCCTATATATATGAACACTCCTCTCTCATTTCTTTATGCACTTAAGGAGATATGCTAAAGATTATTAAAACAGCTGTCTGCTTTTCAAAATTTTTCCTTTGGCGTTCAAGAGAGTGGTGACAGACTTTGCGACTTTTTCATTCAGTAGTCACCAATAATTTTGAGAAGTGATATTTGACATATATAAAACACAAATCGATTCGAGGAATCGTGTATGTGTGTTAAACGTATGTCAAATATCACGTCTCAAAATTATTCGTAATTATTGAAAAAAAAAAGTCACAAAGTCTGGAAACACTGGTTCAAGACGTTATAGACTTCCTTGGTTTTAACACTTTCGTAATCGCGTGGTTACATTTCGACAGTAAGGTCCGCCTGTGGACGTTATTTTTCCCAGTTACAATATTTCAGAACAAAATTTTCGGTATTCACATTTATATTACAAATGGATATACATTATAATTATAATTTTTCTACTCAAAGTAATTGTATCCATAGTATATTGATTGTACGAATACAGAGGTAGTACTCCCCGCCCTTGTAACAATCTGTAAATCCCCTGTATAGTCATGGAACAAAACTATAAGCATATCCAGAAGTATTTCTGAATAAAATTAGTGGTGGTAAAGAAGGTGGAAATTTCATATCTTTGAGAGTGTCCTGAAAAGAAAGGGCGGAGTGTACGACCCCTGCAAATAGGAATAGTGAGTATATTCTTAAGAAATAAGTCATACGAATTGCGAAAGAAACACCTACCGGCAGAGTTACAAATTTTAAAGTGACGTGAATCAACATCAGCGGTCGCGAAAGTGTTAATAATTCAGCTCATAATCTGCTTTAAATAGTTTCTTTAAAACTTTCGCGAACACATGTTTTTGTCTTTTTCGCAGTAAAGTCTCGCCTGTGGGCGTTATTCTCCCCAGTTACAATATTTCAGAACATAATTTCCCGTATTCATGTTTATATTACAAATGAAGAAACATTATAGTTATAGTCTTTCTAATCAAAACATTTGTATCCATAGTATATTGATAGTACAAATGTGAGTATTGGGCATAATATATTTTTAAGAAATAAATAACAAACAAATTGCGAAAGAAACGCCCACTGTTGAAGTTAGAGATTTTCAAATGACGTGAATCTACGTCATTAGTCGCGAAAGTGCTAAATGTATGTTATGGTACTCCATTGCATGAACTGCTTAGATTTTTGTTTTTCTAGTACTTGTAGTTTTTTACAAGAAAACAAAAAAATTAATTCCTCATGATTATGGCCTGTAGACCAGTGTTGCTGGATTTTTCGACTTTTTTTTTATTCAATAGTAGCAAAATCGGGCGACATTACTATAGGCTCTAGTATTTTTAAAGTGCGATACCCTTTAAACACCTTATTCGATTAAGCAGAAAACTTAAAGATATACTGTGGCTTAAGGTCACACATTTTATATAAATTTTGATGACTGTCAGAAATACAACTTTTTTTACAGTGACGCATATCCTTATCCTTATGGTAAAAAATTCAAATTATTTAAAGGGCGAAAACATATAAACGCATTATCCAGCTGAGCAAAAAATTGGTAGAATGGTTATAGTTCACTATCCCAGGATTTCCATACATTTTTACACCTTAATGGTCGCATAATTTCCAAAGATACGCCCATAAAATCCACATTTTTGTATAATTAAAAAAAATCGATTCAAAATAAATGTATGAATAGTATATATATTTAATCTGTACATATTTTCAAATACATTCTACATAGTTTGGTATTGGCTGGTGCTTTCATGTACCCTCAAATATTAAAGGAAATATACACGTGGGGCGTGGTCACTGCCCGTGAATATCACAGGAGCGAGGAGGAAGGGGTTAATGAGACCGTACTTATAGTTCTTCGACATAAATCAAAGGAAAATTCATTACTATGACCAATAGAGTGAAATTTTTTGTAGTGCGATAGCGTAAAAACTCTACGTTTGTTTAACATGTAAATTGGTTCTCATGTTAAAGATTATTACTGCAAAAACTACGCAGATTTATATAAGTGTAGCACTTTTTTTTTTTTTTTTTTTTTTTTTTTTAACCAGTACAAAGTAGAATTTTTATATACTGTGGTCTATGGCCTAAAATTATTTAAAGTTTGCTTGAATAATGTTAAGTATTTTAAAACACAAACAAAAACAAATTATCCATGTTACGCTCTATTAACGGCCCTCTTCACTTACCGTCGCCGGAAGCCCGAACCAATGTTATTCTATGGGGAAATGTTCTTTATAAATAACTTATAAACTAATACATATTTTTAAATTCTGTTCTCACATTCAGAAAATTCCTATCTGTTAAACTGACGGAACTTTTTTAAAAATGTACATTTTTAATTTTTATTATTTTATTTTGAAATTGCAAAATGTAAAAAATTTCACATATTGGAAATTCGTATTTTGCAGCTTCAAAATAAAATATAAAAAATTAAAAAAATATGTTTTTTTTAAATGTTCGTCAATTTAACAGCTGGGAATTTTCAGAATGTGAAAACAGAATTTAAAAATATGTATTACATAATAAGTTATTTGTAAAGAAATAATTTCCCATAGAATAACACTAGATTCGGCTTTCGGTGGCGATGAGTGAAACGACATACATGTTGAGAAAAAAAAAGCTTAAACAATCTGTTATCATTTTGTATGTGTGTGTGTGTGTGTGTGTGTGTGTGTGTGTGTTTTGTTTAACGAATTTTCTTATTGTAACTTACTTAAACAAACATTATTTATTTAATGTTTGGAAAACCGAGTGGAGTCGCTTCAGATTTTTGTAATGTACTAGATCTTATCAAATAAAATAGAGAGATATTATTTTGACGGCCAGTACAAATTTTTCCTACTCTCCCCATTTCTTATAAAATCGATGCAAAATATCATTACATAACTGTCTTTTTCTTTTCTTTTTTGTGCTATTTTCTGTGAGTAAAAATATCAATCTTATTCAAGGGCCCGCTTCACTCACCGTTGCCGGAATCTGAAGCTATTGTTTTTCTATGGGAAATTTTCTTTACTTATAACTCGTTAACTAATACATAATTTTAAATTCTTCTTTCATATTCAGAATATTCCCAACTGTTAAACTGAGGGACCTTTTTTTTAAAAAAATTTATTATTATTTTTTTTATTTTTAATATTTTGTTTTGAAATTGCAAAATGAAAAATTAAACATATTGAAAATTCGTATTTTACAGCTTATAAAAAAAAAAAAAGCCATTTTTAAAAAAATTCCGTCAATTTAACAAATGGGAATTTCCTGAATGTACGAATATAATTTAAATATATGTATTAGTTAATGAGTTAGAGCAAAGAAAATTTCCCACAGAATAACATTGTCTCAGGTTTCCAGTGACGGTAAATGAAGAGGTTCGTTAATCATAAAAAAACAGTACAAAATATATAAATAATTCCTCGTATATAAATAATGGTTTCTGGTGTATAAAATGGTTTATAAATTTTTCTGGTAATAAAATTTCTGGTACTAAACAGCTGTACAAGTTAGCAGCTATTCGTAAATAATCGTCATTGCAATTAAGAAGCTGACATGCCGTTTACAGCACCTTTGACTATGGCAGACACATTGTTGTCAATATGCCTATAAAAATCCAAATTAAACTAGTAAACTTTTTGTGTTTAACTTTAACTAATTATATATCAGGTAGAAAAAGTATTGTTTTTGGGTCAAACTTTCAAAATAGAATTTTTGTTATCTTTACACTTTTTAAGGTTCCCTGAATCCAAAAACATGTTTCTAGTGGTTGGTCTGTGTGTATATTTGTGTGTATATCTGTGTGTCTGTTATCAACATATCTCACGAACAAATAACAATAGGAAGATCGGACTCGGTATCCAAAATCTGTATCATATAGGGATGCTACATTAAGTTTTGCGTTGAGATCAATTAAATAGTCCATGTACAGGGGCAACCAAAAAATTTAAATACATTGCATCTATATTCGAATTGCAGGTAAGTAGTGTTTCCTTTATTAGCTGTACTAAACCAAATGAAATGATTGTATATATTTTATATGTGTAAAAGTATATTTCATGTAATATATGATATGAAAATCATTCACTGTTCATTTATAGAGCTACATAAAAGATTAGAATATAGTGGGACAATTCTAGAAAATTAATGGAAGTGGAAATCAGGTTGTGCTGTGAGTTTTTAATATAGAAATATATCTTTGAGCATAATGCAGTATGTACATATATTTTTTTTTTTTAAATATACAGGCTTGCACATAATTAACCCCTTAACTGTTTCTTTTCTTTCTTCCTTTTTTTTTTTTTTTTTTTTTTCATTTTTTATTTCAACTCAGACCAATATTAATGATTGATAATATTTATGATACATAACATTTGAATATATTGCTGATTTGGAACGTCCCCCCTAAAACAAGTCAAATAAAAAAAAAATCTTCACCAAAAGGCCGCTATATCACAGTATAACATGGAAATAAAAAACAGCTACTGGGGAATCTCAAAAAGGCTTTAGTACATTGTAATTTCATTGCTACACCTGTGGTGATTTCCTGAAACTTTTTCCAAGCTCTGATAATATTCATAACGACATCACTGAGAAACTTTCATGATTGAAAGTAAAGTATTATCTAAAAAATGAAAAGAAAGAACACCCCCTCTCCCACAATTAAAATTGTCATCCGAAGACTCCCAGTTGAAACTACTCAGTTAGATATTGAGATTGCTCAAATTTGAATTATAACGTTATAAAAATTAATCAGTTAGTTAGTTTTAAAACTAAGAAATCCTTTTCCTCTTCCAAATCCAGTTAAATAACTCCGAGGATAGAAAATCAATTTTTCCATTAGATAAAATTTTGTAATACAAAATCCAAATTGAACATTATAAAAACCCAACTCGAACACTTTAATGTTATCGGTGTCAGATATATTTTGACACTACTAAAAATTGTCAAATGAAAGTAAGATGCATTCGATGCCCTGATCCCACTAAAGATTGCCCCCCTTGGAAAGGAAAAATTAATTAATCCTGTTTGCTGTTATTGCGGAGAGATCATTTAGCTAACTACAGAGGATGTCCCAAACTTCCGGAAATTAAAAATAAGTCTCGTACAACAAAATCCGCTCTCCCTGAAAAACGAAACTACCTCAACCAATCCGAATTTCCCTCACTCTTTCAGGCCACGCCCTCTGAACAAAAATATGATACATACTCCGATATACTCAAACCCAACCCCATCCAGGAGTTTTTAGATATCCTCAATGAAATCGTGGCTGGATTTAATGTCAAAAACTTTAATGAACTAACTGTTAAACTTGCAGTCGCACGTAATAAAAGGAAAAATACTGATAATAAATACCATTAATAAGCTAGCCTGGGAGGCCCTTGGAGATCAGGTTACTTACTGATCTTCCTTTTTTTTTTTTTTTTTTTTTTTTTTCAGGTACTCTGAAATTGCAATCTTATGTTTTTTTTTCATTAACATTCCGATTGGTGACCTCCCAGGTAAAAAAATCAGCAAAAAACCTTTAAAAAAATACATACTTTGCAGGTATTTTGAAGGTTTGCACAGGTATTTTGAAGGTAAATAAAAAATACAGGTTTCCTTCAGGAAATATTCAGATTTTTTAAAGGTTTCATGCAGGTTTTTTAAAGGTTTCATACAAAAATAAAAACTGCAGGTTTCCTTCAGGAAATATAAAGGTTTTTTAAAGGTTTCATACAGGCTTATTTTAGAAAGCTTATAACCTTCAAATTACCTTCAATGACTTAGACAATTTTAATTAGATTATATCAGGTATTTTGAAGGGAAATGAAAACTGCCTTACATGCAGGTAACTTAAAGGCTTTTGAAGACCTTTTTACAAAAAGTTGTTTTTTTCACAGGATCGGATCTTTTTACAGAAGTTAACTCTTTATTAAAGAGAGAAGAAGTGTGACATTGTAAAGAAAATTGGGTGGGGAGAAAATAATGCCTGGTGTATGTAAGAACCCAGTTAGAAATTGCACTTTTTTTGTAAAAAAGTGTATATTATGCATAATTTGTGCATTAAAACAGAATATTTGTAAATAAGTTGGGGAAAAAAAAGAAAAGAAAGAAATGCACTTTTTGTGCAAATTATTCGCATTTCTTATACATGCAAAAAAGTGTATATTCTATGTTGTAAAAACTGTGAACATATTTTGTATAAAATTTATTCTTATTTTCTGTTGGCAAAATTTGTGCATTTTTATTCACAAAATTGTTTGTACATTCTAATTTTGCCAAAAAAAAAAAAAAAAAATATTTTTTTACTTTTTACTATATTATATATTCAGTGTGTTTTAAAAATCTGAATACACCCCAAGTGGCCTCGGGACCCCACGTAACACAAATTCCTTTTTTTTTTTTTTTTTTTTTTTTTTTTCAAAGGAATTTTTTTTTTTTTTTTCACAAAATCATGTTAAGGGTGCTCAGGCTCACTCCCTTTTACGATTTCCCCGTCTCAAGTCACCAAATCCCATATGAGTCTATGGCAAAAGTTGTTTATAGAATTGCTCATTACATAATAGGTATTTTTAAATTCCGTTTACACATTCAGAAAATTCCCAATCGTTAAATGAGTACCCGCTTTCCAAAAACTGAATTACATTTTACAGCTTAAAAGTAAGAAATTTAAAAAAATTTAAAAATAAATTTTTGGAAAACTTATTTAACAGTTAAGTATTTTCAGAATATAAAAACGGAATTTGAAAGTAACAATTAGGTAATTGTAATTCTATAAGCAAATTTCACCATTAAATAACATGGTCTTTTGCTGACCTTGACGATCCGTAATGCACCCCCTTAAACCCCCCCCCCCCAAAAAAAAAAAAAAAAATCATGTATTACCTTTAACTATTTGTTTTAAGCTAGGAGGATCTAAAATATTATATGCATATTAATCATCTTTATTTTAAAATATAGTTCATTTTTTATGATTATTATTAATATTGGTTAAATGTTAAGTGTTTTACAAATATCTATCAAGCTATTGTTTTCTCATTTAAATCAAAGAATTTCTGTAGCATAGTTTGTAGCACTTGAAAAGCAGATGTGGCAACACAACGCTATTATTTACAAGATCCAACTTAGATTCAACATGGACGCCCGGCGTGATGGAAGGAAGAAACAGCGTGTCTACACGGATTTACTTTTAGCTTTCATTTATCAAGTTAAGTCAACATTTATTATTTTTTATTAGTCAAAACTACCTGGAAAGCAGGCATTTATTTATTTATTTATTTTTTTATTGCAAATTTGTAATTAAAGTATTTTTCTTCAGTGTGTTTCATCAGTATTGCAATTCCATTCAGAATATTAAAAGTTATGTTTATAATAACCGAACTTGTATGATCAAATATTAAAGCACAGTGTAATCTAATTAGAAATTAGTTATTATTTATACTACAACTTAATTTATTATTGTAGTAAATATCTAGGAATACTTAATGTCAAATTTTTGAATTAGGGTGAATTTATAAGAGTGATATGACGATATAAAATTGGTTAAATTTTGTTTAATAATAATAAAATAAATAAATAAATAATGTATAATTTTAAAGAAATCCCTTAAGGATGCTCATTAGTGGCACATATTTACGTAGAAGATAATAAAAATAATGACACTGTTGTTTTCATTAGATTCAAAGCTAGAAATGTTTAAAAAACTCTTTATATGCTATATTGTAATACCTTCATTTTAAAACAACTAAAGCTGTTCATATAATTATTTACTAAATATGTAATGTATTTTATTTATTTCTTCACTTTCAAATGAACAGAATGTATTATTATTTATTGAATGCCCAGATATTGCTAGGATTTGTTTTTCTTCTAGAAGTGAGAGTATTCCTTGACCATTTTTAAAAGAGTGAATTTAGCATTAGGAGGGAAAAATTAACTAAAAAAAGTAGAAAAAAATAAAATGATCTTTTGGGAACTTATACTAAATTTTACTTCTCAATATGTATATACAAGTATACAGTAAATGTGTGTGTAATAAACTCAGGTTATAAGTTTAAGTTATGAGTTCAAGTTGTATTTTATGGACGTGCATATTACCGATTGCTTTAAAATGAAATTTCATGCGGTTGAGGTATCCATTGATTTTTTTTTTTTTTTTTTCATGTACACGGAGCGTTACAGACATGCATATTACTGGTTGCTGTAAAACGAAATTTCATGTGTTAAAAATTCATGCGATTGAGGTATCCAGTGATTTTTTTTCTTTTGTTTTCATGTACACGGAGGTGGAGCGTTACAGACATGCATATTACTGATTGCTGTAAAACGAAATTTCATGTGTTTAAAAATTCATGCAGGTGAGGTATCCAGTTATGTTTTTTTTTTTTTTTTCGGTTTCATGTACGCGGAGTGTTACAGATGTGCATATTACTGATCGCTATAAAACGAAATTTCACGCGGATGAGGTATCCAGTGATGTTTTTTGTTTTTGTTTTCATGGTCCCGGAGCATGCAGACGTGCATATTCCTGATCGCTGTAATGCAAAATTTCATGCATTTTAAAGATTCATGCAGTATGCGAGTGAAGTATGCAGTTATGGTTTTCCTTGGTTTTCATGTACACGGAGCGTACAGACATGCATATTGCTGATCACTGCAACACAAAATTTTTTCCGTTTAAAAGATTCATGCAGTATGTGGGTGAGGTATCCATCCAGTGATTTTTTTGTTTGTTTGTTTGTTTCCATGTACACGGAGTGTACAGATGTACAGTCGGCAGTAAAAATATCCGAGCGCTTGCCAATGATTCAGGTGTCAAAAAAGTATAGTTAATATTATTTTGTTAAATAAATCGTTGTCAAATCCTGTTCTTAGGTTGACTAGCAGGGTTGGCAAGTTTCTTCCAAGGTGGAAAAAACCGCGGAAAAAACCATGGAAAAAACCGGCCGGAAGAAATAGGTTTCTTCCAAGTGGAAGAAATGGAAGAAACTGTTTTTCTTAAAAATTTATCCTATAAATTACAGATTTGTAAGATACAATGGATGCATTGATCTTATAAACAACTTTAAGTAACTTTAAATATAGCTATACAAATTTAATAACATATTTAGTTAATGAGTTTTTTCATCAAAATGAGCTAATGAGCCTCGGTATCTGATGATCACATTCGAAAATACTCAAAATCCAGTAAAAAAAAATAATTTCAATTTAAACAGTATAAAGTTTTATAATTTAGACATTTTTTTTTTCTTTAACTGGTAATAAATAATAATTTGGATCCCTTGCTTATACTTTCTGATAAAACAGCACATAATCCAGTTAATTAAATGAACCAGTATGCAATAATTACTATTTACTGTATTACAAAATGTCATAAAAACTTTATTTTCCTTATAGTCACATACAGTACAGTCAACTCCCTCTAATCTGCAGATTTATAATCTGCAAATCCTTCTAATCCGTAATTGATTTTTTAATCTAAAAGAAATTTACATCTCATATTTCAAAAAAATTCACATTTCTCACATTTTTACTTTTTATTACCATGTTTTTATTAACTTTTATTCTTGTTTGTTTGTTTCTCCGGTACAAATCTTGCAATCTATTTTTAAATTTCCCTACTAGCTAGACATTTGAAACTTTCACAGTAACTCAGAACCCCGGTGACAACACAATACTTCGAAGTCAGATTTTTGAATAGTTTTCTTTTAATTAATAAAAATATGAAAATAATAAGCTCTTAATAGCAATAAAATAGCCATTAAAAACTAGCTTTAATTTAATTGTTGCCAAAAAAAAATTTACGAGTTCATTTTCTTTCGACATAAAAATAATTACATTTAATTCAATGTGAATGTGAAAAAATTATGAAAAGTTAAATTATGCATTTCACAAAAATTGACGTCATTATCAATTTAAAAATTTTATACACATTGATAAGTGCTAATGTACGATGCTAATATACATTGTTCTAAAAGGAGTAATATTTTATTTTTAAAACCAACTTTTTTCTCACTATTATTATTTCACTGAAATGATTCTGCATGCTTAAATATTATTTTTTAGCCTCACGTATTTTATTAGTGACTCACCAGAAAATTTAAAAACATGGTATATATAAAAAAAAAAAAAAAAAAAAAAAATTTAATCTTATAATTATTTTTTATCAAACTTTTAGCATAATCCTTACTTTGAAACACAAATGGAGAAGGGGGGGGGGGTAACATTCTTATATTTATTATCCTGCAATTCATTAGACTGGTGCTGAAAATAAACCACTATTACATGAATGTTTAACAAAATTAATCAGCGTCCAGTGATGAATATTATTTCCAGACTTCCAAAAATATTTTGATTAGTATTTTTTAAATATGTTTACATTTTATAGGTACCTATTATTTGAATATGCTTAAATTATTTACCATCATACATGAATGTGTTAGTTTTATTAAAAAAGTTAGTTTTATTGAAGAAATATTTATTCTAAAATTTATTAAAAATCCTCTTTCCATTTTGATGTCTATCTTTTAATTAATAATAACTGACTTTGTATCTACAATAGAAAACTGTAAACAAAGGTAATGATCTCTAATTTGCAAATTCCTATTATCTGCACAACCTCTGGTCAAAACTTTTGAGAGTTAGAGGGAGTTGACTGTAAAACAAATGAAAAGTTTTTTCGTAGTTCAATACTGCACTTTATTTTTCAACTTAAAATAGATAAATACAAACTATGGATTTTTTTTTTTAAATCCTAGAGTGCTTGCAGGACAGTTTAAAAGTAGGTATCTTACTTATTGATACAGTTCATTGGGTACCAGCTTCGAGTTTATACAAAAAGTTGTATCTTTAAAAAAAAAAAAGTGCAATTATTATGGCTAAAAATTCCATAATTATTATCACTTGTACTGTTTGAACATATAATAATATTATGAGATAGTATCTATGCAAAAAATTCTAAAAATATTAGCATTGAAAAGTAAAAACCCATCACCCGTATATACTCAGTGTTTGTTATCAAATAACTTATTTTTCTAAAGATATTTTTTATATTAATTGAATTATAGTTTAGATTTGGCATTATATTTATACTTTGAGTTTATATAGTTCATAAATTTTAATTTTGAACATCTGTTTTGTCTTTTGGTTGGTTTCTTCCATTTCTTCCAGTTTCTTCCATTTCTTCCGGTTTTTTCCAGTTTCTTCCACTGTCCTGGAAGAAACCCAACCCTGTTGACTAGGAACATTACTTCACAAGGATTTATTTAACAAAGCTGTATTAAGTGTACTTTTTTATTTTTTGTGACGGGATTATTGCTAGTGCTTGCATACTTTTGCTGACGACTGTTCGTATCACTGATTGCTGCAAAACAAAATTTCAGATGGTCGCCAATTACCTGTAGCACAGTACTAGTGCAACGTTAAATCCAACCTACCTATGTACATTGCTACAGTAGCAGTTTATTTAATATATATCGTTTGGTTTTACTTTTTTAATTTTGGCAACAAAATTTCTGTGGGAGATATGTTTGTAATTGTTATGGTTGTTTTTTTTTATGTAAAATCATGATTTATTGGTTTAATATAATTCAGTATTTCTGTTGAATAATATATTAAAAAAAAAGCTTTGCAGTAGTGATTTGAAATGGTGTTAATTGGCTACTGTATATACTTATTTTGAAGTTTTCACAATGGGGCAAGGGGGGGGGGGGGCAGTCTAAAGGTAGAAATTAAGAAATTTGGTTGGTGGCCACTGGCAACTAGCCTTCATTTTTTTTAGTGGCCACTGGCCACTCGCTGATAAAAGTAAAATAAAAAAATTTTTCTTGAATTTTTTCAATGTTCAGTCTCGACAAATCATTAAGAAAATAATTAAGGTAGTCAACTTTTTGAAACTCATCCACAAAATGTTAATAAATGAAATAGGAATAGATTTACATAATTTATACTATGAATGTAAGAAAATTCTATTCAATACAAAATTCATATGTTTAAAATGCTCTTTGAATGTGAATTAATTGTGGACATTTGGAGACGGGGCTATTGAAGTGAAAGTGCATCGAATGATGTTTTTAATTTTTCTGCGAACGTAATACAATCGGAGTTTCAGCCGATTGATTATCTCACGAGCTTCCTTTTCGTCTCTTTCTCCCGAAAGTCGGCCGAAACTCTCATTTTGACATTTTTTTAAAATCAAAATCTAATACTTTTATAGAAAAATGGAAAAAAGCCATACTTTTTTTTAGTGTATGAATAAGACTACCTGCCAATTTCCAGTGTTTACTGTTAAAATTGACTTCCGAAAATGTCTGTAAGTGGCGATGTTAGATTTGAGAAAGCCTGAATTCGAACTTGGATCGCGTGGCGCGTTTACTGCGAAAACGCCGCCGCACGATCCAAGTTTGCATTGGAATGGGGTATTCTATAAAGAATGGGTAGAAGAATTTTAAGTGTTTACTATTAAAATTGGCTTCCGAGATATGTTTGGAAGTGGCGAGGTTAGATTTTAGAACAGCCTGAATTCTTTGCGCGGCGCGTTTACCGCAAAAAAGCCGCTGCACGATCCAAGTTTGCCTTGGAATGGGGTATATTTTATAAAGAATGGGTACAAGAGAAGTGGCCACTGCATTGCCGACCAAAGGCAATTTCTTTAGTCGCCACTTTTAAAAATCTAGTCGCCATGTGGCGAGTGGCGACCGCTAATTTCTAGCTTTAGGGCAGTTCCCCCCCCCCCCTGGTAACATGTAATAAGCATGTTTTTCTTAAAATTTAAAACTATGTTATCAGAATTTTAATTTTATTAAAAAGAATTTTTTTTTTAGGTTGTGCACCCCCTTGAATTTTTTTTTTGGCAACACCACTGGGTTCGCACTGGATTAATTCTTTCTTTTATCCTGTTTTGTACATACAAATTTTCGGAAACAGGTAAGTAAAAAAACCTTCTATTTTATTTATATATTATACTTTTTTTTATGTTTATTGAGCATTTATGTTATTTTTGTAATGTTTAATATTTCTTAGTTTTTTTTTATGAAAATTTGGCAACTTTTTATTTTCCTTTGTTGAAGTTTTTTAAAGGCATTTCCTTATTACTTCCGGTGTGAATTTTTTTTTTTTTTTTTTTTTTTTTTTAAACACACTTGACATTGTGAGTTTTTTTGCTTCTCTTCCCATGCTATGCCTATGGGGTTTTTAGCCTTTTTTCCCCTCTTTTTCTACATTCTTTTTATGCCATATTTTTAGACAGTTGCTTTAAAACATGCAAAATTGGCCATTTTAAAAAAATCAAGAAACTGTGCCAAATTGATAAGTTTGGAAAAAAATTACCAAACAATGTTGTAAAGCACATTTTTCTCGATTTGTGTTTTTTCTTATAAAGTGCTAAATATTTACAACTAAAATTGAACTCTTATAATCTATATCTATAAAATTGTTCTTCCTGACTGAGTGAGTGGGTGATTCATCATTGCCCACACCGAACCCCTGTACCTAGAAGCATGAAATTTTGTGAAAATATTCTTTCTATGACGTAGGCATCCACTAAGAAGCGATTTTACAAAATTCGCTCCCCAAAAGGGGGAGGTGGGCAAAACGTGATTTCACAAAATCCTTCATATCTCAAACAAAAAACAGATATCTGTGAAATTTTTGCTTTAAGATATAGCTAACTCAAATGTCTAAAAACCAATTTCTGGAATTTTAGAAATTCGGCCCCCAAGGGGGGGGGGCAAAACGTGATTTCACATAATCCTATATAGTTCAAACAAAAAAACAAATATATGTGAAATTTTTGTTCTAAAATATAGCTAATACAAATATGTAAAAACTAATTTCTGGAATTTTTTAAATTCAGCCCCCAGATGGGGCGGTAAGGGGGAGTGGGGCTATGGGGCAAAAACAGTTAGGTTGTTGAAAATTGGTACAGATAGGTTTTAAAGGCCTTCTAGTCGAATTGGGATGTTTTCGAAAGTGTAAAGTTATTGGGGGAGGGGCAAAAAAATAAAAATACAGTTACATCATTCAAAATTGGTACATGAGGTTTTTGATACCTACAAATCGATTGCGGATATTTTCGAATTTCTAAAATTATTAGGAGGGGCGGTAAGGGGGGAGGGGCAAAAAAATAAAATACAGTTAGATCGTTCAAAATTGGCAAATAGAGGTTTTCAATACCTACAAATTGATTGCGGATATTTTCGAATTTGTAAAATTATTAGGGGACGAGCTATGGGTAAAAATAAATTGAAATACAGTTAGGCTGTTCAAAATTGGTACAGATTGGTTTTAGAGGCCTGCAAGTGGAATGGGGATATTTTCGAAAGTGTAAAGTTATTAGGAGTGCTGGGAACGGGGGGAGGGGCAAAAAATAAAAATAGAGTTAGATCGTTCAAAACTCGTGCATAGAGGTTTTTGATACCTACAAATCGATTGTGGATATTTTTGAATTTGAAAAATTATTAGGATAGACGGGAGGGGGGGATGAAGACGGAAAAGAATAGAAATAAGAGTTTGAGTGTTCAAAATTAGTAATATTAAGTTTTAAGGTCCAATAAATCGATTGGGGATATTTTCGAAAGTATAGAACTATTAAAAGGGGAGGGAATTGTGGGTGCAGGAACAATCGCTGTGCGCGCAGGTATATGCTGGCACAGGCAGTGGGGGTCTGGACCGGACCAATTATCCTACCAATGAGAGAAGAATATTTTTATATTTTATATTTTTTCCCTTTCGATAATATAGTGAGTGTTGAACATAAATGCACACAGCGGCCTGCGCTGCCAAAGGCAGTGGAAATTCGGTGTGACATTTTTTCTGATCAGATTTTTTTTTCTCTTTTTTTTTTTTTTTTTTTTTTTTTTTCACATGATAAAAATTAATGCAATTTTAAGAGTTCATTAATTATAGTGATCCATTTAAAAAGATGGACCAGCGAAGTGAGTGTAGCCTGCTAGTTTATGTAAGATGAACTATTTTATTGCATAATTATATAATATCAATTTTCATGAAAATACGTTTCGGATCTTTCTCACAAAGTATTAAATATTCACAACTAAAATTGTACCCTTGTCATTGCTTATAAAGACTTTTGGTATTTTTATAAAATTTATTTGAAACAGGCATTTTAAAGAAAGTTATTTTTCAGTGTATAAATTAAAATGTGTGTAAAATGACTAACATGTGAAAACAAAACAAGAGAGTAGAAAAAAATTCATAAAAGACTTGCTTCTGAACCCATTTTATGTTTCACTATATAAAAAGTAACATGTCATTCATTTAACATACAGGAATTATGCCAATTTTACCAAAACGTAAAAGATAGTTCTCATGAAAAATCAATTTGGGTTTTTTTCTCATAAAGTATAAAATATTTATAACTAATATTGAATTCTTATAATTTTTATACAGCCTTCAATTATTTTTATCAAATTTAAGCTAAATCATTTTTTGGTATAAATTAAAATGGGCGAGGTATCTAATAAAATGCGTAAACAAAACAAGCGTGGAGGAAAATTTTTTAAACACCTGCCTGTATACATATACACACAATTTTAGTCTCACATATAAAAATAACAGGCCATTCTTTTAAAATGTATAAGATTTTTTTCTACTCTCTTATTTTGTTTTTGCATGTTAGTCGTTTTCACATACATTTTAATTTACACTGAAAAATATCTTTCTTTAAAATGCTGTTTTCATTAAATTTGATAAAAATACTAAAAATCTTTATAAGCAATGACAAGGGTTCAATTTTAGTTATGACTTATGAATATTTAATACTTCGTGAGAAAGATCCAAAACGCATTTTCATGAAAACTGCCGTTTATGCTACAGTTAAATTTCAATTTTGTTGATGTTTTCTTGTTCATAATGTTTGTTCAGTCTTGTTGATGGCCTGTTATTTTTATATGTGGAACTAAAAATGTGTATATAGAGGCATGTATATAAAAAATTTTCCTGTAGTCTTGTTTTGTTCATGCATTTTTTTTTTTTTTTTCTTGATTCCTCACTCGCTCATTTTAATTTATGTTAAAAAATGATTTTGCTTAAATTTGATAAAAATAATTGAAAGCTTTATAATAAATTACAAGATTTCAATTTTAGTTTCAAATATATTTTATCAGAAAAAACCCAAATCGCTTTTTCATGAAAACTACCTTTTACGTTTTGCAGACATGTTACTTTTCAGCCTTAAAGCTGAATTCAGCCTTTTTAAGCTTGAGAATTATTATTCTTGGGATCAATGCAAATCCACATTAAAACTTTTTGGACATGTGTAGGGACGGGGGGGTCAGCCTCAATTTGTGCAGTATATTATTAGCAATTTCTATGTGATTGGCTTCAAGAAATGTCAAATTCAAACTTGGAGAAAATGAAGAAATAACACTTCAACTGCATTTTCCTAATGAACTTGAACTACATTTTTTTGTTAATCAATTGCCCCAGCAAACAATGCTTCTATAGAATAAACTTATTTTCAAGTATACGTAATAAGTTGTCTGTTTTTTAAGTACTTACAACTATTTTAATTATAATTAATATGATATTCAATATAAGATTTATTGTTCCGATTTTGTTTATTGTGTGTACATGTATGCAATCAGATTTAACATTTTTATTATTGAAAAATTTATATTGTGTCAGTTGCCTGATACCACTTTTGAGAGGGGGGGGGGGGGATAAGTTCAGCCTTTTTTTTTCTGTAAGCTTGTTCCATTTCTGGTTTTGGTAAAATTTGAGTGTTATAGGTATTTTTATATAATTATAAAGGAAAAATTGGCATCATGCACATATATTAAATGCATGATACACTATTTTTTATATATTAAAACTTAAAATATGTTCAGAATCGATTATTTCACAAATTTTTATTCTACTCTCTAGTTTTCTTTTCGCATGTTAGTTATTTTTGCATACATTTTAATTTGCACTAAAAAATAACTTTCTTTAAAATGCTGTTTTAATCAAATTTAATAAAAATACTAAAAATCTTTAAGCAATGACAAGGGTTCAGTTTTAGTTGCAACTATTTAAGACTCCGTGAGAAAGATCCAAAACACATTTTCATGAAAACTGCCATTTATGCTTCATTTAAATTTCAGTTTTGTTACTGTTTAATTACATAATTATGCAATAAAATATTTCATGTTAAATATATAATAAAAGAATAGCCTGTTATTTTTATATGGTGAAACTAAAATTGTGTATAGAGGCTGGTATTTAAAAAAAAAAAGTTCCCCCACCCTCGTTTTGTGTGTACATTAGATTCCTTGCCCATTTTAACTTGCACCAAACAATTATTTTGTTTAAAGATTGTTTTGCTTAAATTTTATAAAAAATAATTAAAAGCTTTATAAAAACTATAAAAGTTCAACTTTAGTTGTAAGTATTAAGCACTTCATGAGAAAATCCAGATCATTTTTTCATGAAACTTTTCATTTGCGTTTTGGTAAATTTGAGTGTTATAGATACTTTTGCAATATTATACAGTAAAAATTGTCATCATGCTCACATGTAGAATGAAAGACACGTTACTTTAAAATAGTGAAACTTAAAATGGGTTCAGAAGCAAGTCTTTTATACATTTTTTATCTGCTTGCTCTCTTGTTTTGTTTCTGCATGTTAGTCATTTCCACACACATTATAATTTATGCTAACAGTTAATAATAATAATAATTATTATTTTTAAAATGCTGTTTTACTTAAATTTGATAAAATTATAGGAAGCTCATTAAGAAATAATAAGAGTTCAATTTTATTTGTAAATATTTAACACTGTTGAGGAAAAAAAAGAAAATGATGATTTATGAAATTTTTATGAAAGCTGCCTTTTATGTTACAGTAAAATTTGAAAGCTAAAAAAGCCTTTATGTACAGTATAAATTTTCATGATATTTTTCAAATGAATGTCTTTATTTTTATTTGTTAAAACCCGAAATTTGTTTAGAAGGCAGTCTTTTATACAATTAATTTTTGGTGGGAAAACACTTAATTTTTTTAGTGTATAGTGTTAAGAACTAAGCAAAATATCATTTTGTGCAGGCTTACTCTTATGTGTATAATCAAAGATTTTCAGTGTGTTTGTTTTCAACAGCAAAATCCTGCTAATAAAGATATTGCTTTTGTTTTTCAGATACTGTATGAGAAAAATAAAATGACGGAATTCTGAATGAGAGAATTTTAGTCTATGAAGAAGTGGAAGAAAAAAGATGATAAAAAGGATTAATTTAAATTAAATAAATAAAACTAAATAAAAATTTATTTTTCACTTTTCACCCTTTAAAAAATATATATACAAATATTTAAATAAATAAATCATATATATATATATGATTCATAGTTTTAAAATGTTTTTATATTTTAGTGGAATATATTTTTATGTTGTTTCAGTATTCTCCATTTCTTATGTCTTAATACACAATTTATTACTTTATTTTTGAAAAAACATATGTGTATAAATTGATTTATTTTTTTGGGATGGGGCGGGGGTGTGTAACTGCTCATATTTCCCACAAAAACAGAAAAGTTTTTCACAATTCCGTTTTACATTTCGAAACATTGCATTAAAAAGAAAATAACTTTCTAACTTAATTATTTTTTGTCATGGGAAATCAGCACTTACCTCTGTTAAACTTGTGTTTGATCATATAGTTAAAATAGTGAAATTAATAAAAAGTGCAAAGAAAATTATTTAATGAAATTGAAAGAAGTTTTAAAGTAAAAATTATGATCATTTTAACAACAGCAATAGATTTGGAATAAGATAAAAAAAAAAAAAATCATAGGATCCCATCCTTTGTGGGAAATATTCAGGATTTTAGAAGTTTCCAGAATTTTTTTTTTTTTTTCATAATTGATTTTCTTGAACTTGCTGAACTCACTAACAATAGTATATATATAAAGAATACTTACCTTTTTGCACATGTTAGCCAAAAAATCTAAATTTTCTGTTTTTTTTTTTTTAATAATAAAAAAATAAATGTGAATATTTTAGATGCATTATTTAATATCCATTTTAACACTATAATTATGCAAGAATAATTTGTATGATTTTTCATACATAAGATTTTTTTTTTTTTTAGTAGTAGTAGTATTTGTTTCTAAAACAGTTCCTGAATAATTCTGAAAAGTTCCAGAATCCAATATTTTTATTTCTTTTGAATCTGGAGCCGAAAATAAAAAAGATATAACTGCAATAATACACATATATTAACATGTACACATGCACATTTAATTGAAAATTGTCTATTGTATTGTCTAAATATTATTTACGAAAGAAAAATGTATTGAAAAATAAGTCGAATTGGGCCTTGAACAGTACTGGAAGCGGCGATTATCAAACAAAAATTTGCTTCTGCAGTCCTGCCTTCTCCTTTACCCCCCTCCCCTCCTATACGCAACCTGGCCATTTGTTTCACTTCAATCGCCCCCCTCTTAATATTGAAATGAAATTTCCACCCTTTCTCATCTTCAGAAGTTTGTAGCTTTTTTCCTCTTCTCTTGCATTATCTTCAGTTGCTGTATGTGCTTTCATGCAGATTTCACTTCAGAAACTGGCCTTGGCCGGCATGGCTTGTTTGCTCACCGCTTTCCCATCAGCGCCGTGGTTCATAGTTGCTGTGTTATTGGTACCACTAAATATAATGATGACTGGATCATAAGAGCAAATTGCTAAAAGAAAAGTTTTTATTTTTCTTTACTTTTAGAAAGTAAGACTGTCTTAACAAGAAATTAAAAAACCCTGAAATAGACCATCAAATAAAATTGGAGAATTTTTTATGTGGTTGGTTGCAATTGCAGAAGATTTTCCAGACCATAAACATTTTTAACTATTTCCAGCAAAAAATAAATTCTTCTTTATTTAAGTTTTGTTTTTAAATACTAAATGTTTTTAAAATCATGAAAGAAAAAGAAAAAAATTGAAATTATTCTGGATTTTGGAATTTCAGATAAATGGTACTATATAGTATTTTGCAATTTATTCAAAAGAGCACTTTTTCCCCCGTGAAATAACATTTGCTTATTTTGCAAATTCTGATTGATTCCGCTAACTAAATAAACAAACAAATCCCCTCCTCCCCCCAAAAAAAGGCATTTCATCTCCAGTCTATCACTTTATGCTGATGCTGGTTTTGGGTCATTTCGCATGTGCTCCGTCAGACAGAATGCACAAGGAATGGAAGAAAAGTGACGTCATTGTTTTCGACTGGATCAGACAGCAGATGCAGTCCACAGAGAAGGATATAGCCAGCGATTCGTTTGGTTTTGAAGGAGGTAAAAAGAATCTTTCTCCCATTTTTCTAAATTCAGAGCTAAATAGCCCAGGAAAATAAATTGCTTTGAACTGATGACACAGAATTAAATAAAAGAAAATTTATTGTTTTAGAATAAAGGATATTTTTTGGGAAAAAAAATACAGGTCCTCCTGACCCACAATAAAAAAAAATTCTGCATCTCTTTCATTAAAATTGAGATCAATGGTGCGCTATAGCTCACCAACGCTGACACTATAACATGCAAGAGCTTGCAACAGATGTTTTAAGCCAAGAAAAAAAGGTAATAAAGTAGACATGAGTGCTGCAAACAAAGCAGAATGAACCTCACCATTGTGCCCTTTTTGTTCCCTGATGAAAAGTCTTGTTTTCTTTCGATACAAAGCAATTGCTGTGAGTATTCTTCTGCTTTATGATGTTTATTCAAAGTTTTGTACATATTTCATGCTGGTGTTACCTTTTTATTAAGCTTTAGCTATCGTACACAAAATTATGTAACCTTTTCACAAAAAATTTCCATTTATTTTAGTACTATGATTATTTCATATGACTGCCTATACTTTATTTAAAGAAATATAATTGATATTATTAAACATAAAATTGTTGGTTAAAGGTTCTATAACTTTTTTTTTTTTTTACATAAAAGAAAATAAAATTTTGCAAATATTTTGTTCTTCATATATTATAATGGGTACTAAAAATCAAATCCAGATTAGGTACAAAAACTTTATACCTAAAGGAAAACTGCATAGATCTTTTTTATATGTAAGAAAATTTATTTCGGGAACAAATTTAAGGAAAACTGCAGATATATAGGGACAGGTTAAAGGGGAAAAATGATTTTTTTTTTTTTTTACTTTCAGAAACACTGCAGGTTTTTTACCTGCAGGAAAACTGCAGTTATTTCAGACAAATAAAAGAGAAAATGAAGGTTTTTTTTATTTTCAGGAAAACTGCAGGTTTTTTACCTTCAGGAAAACTGCAGTTATTTCGGACAAATAAAAGGGAAAGTGGAGGCTTTTTTACTTTCAGGAAAACTGCAGGTTTTTTACCTTCAGGAAAACTGCAGTTATTTCGGACAAATAAAAGGGAAAGTGAAGGCTTTTTACCTTCAGAAAAACTGCAGGTTTTTTACCTTCAGGAAAACTGCAGTTATTTCGGACAAATAAAAGGGAAAGTGAAGGTTTTTTACCTTCAGAAAAACTGCAGGTTTTTTACCTTCAGGAAAAGTGCAGGTTTTTTACCTGTAAAAAAGATGTAGGCTATAGTCCGAAATACCTGCAGTTTTCCTGAAGGTTTTTTTTAAAGGTTTTTTGCTGATTTTTTTACCTGGGCTTTTACAGTTTTTTTTTTTTTTTTTAATCCTTTCATCTGGTATTTCTATTTAATTCTTTTTCTATATTTCTCATCGCTGAGGATTGAGGTCATTAAAAAAACCCTGGTACTCGGCATGCATTCAGCTCTCGAAGTATCATTGATGATTTGTCGAAAATTAATCAAAAGAAATACTTTGAAAAAATATCGGTCTCAGATTGTACAAGCTGCTACGTAAATAATGCTCGTATGCTGTACGGGCAAAGCATTTAAGAGGTTAAGCGAAAACACTCTTTTTTATTGAATGCAATTAGTGAAATTGCTTTACCATAAGGTATTATGTCCAGGAAAACTGTTCAGGAATTAAAATTATTTCGTCGTGCATAGATGATAAATAAAGTATTTTTTGAGATAGATATTCGTCGTTTGTTTTTTGTATATTTGTACATTTTTAAGTTCCCGGTGTACTGTAGTCAAATTTTTAATGTTTGATTTTTGTTTCTACATCTCATCAGAGTAACTTAACCGTTTGCACTCGAACATCGCCTCTCAGGTGACCAGGGCCTGATTATGGGGGAAGCTCGCTCTTCACACATTATTTATACTTACACCGTTATTTTTTAACAAATACTTTCCTCCTATAATAAACAGAAATTTTTCATTAAAAATTATTTTAAAAGAATTCTGGTGTCTAATAACGGTGAGTAAATTGGATTGTTTTACACTGTTCATTTTTTATAAAAAATATTTCCTCGTCAAAGCGTGGAATTTCTATGACGTGAAGTAAAAAATAATTGTAAAAATATTCCGGTATGAGCGAGCTTCCCCCTTAATCAGGCCCTGCAGGTGACATCCGATTCATTACTTAAACACGAACGGAGCTCGAGAGGCGCTACGACCAATTAAGTTACTATATATCTTAAATCCACCAATAATGTTCTACAACTAAAAGTGCTATAACAGGTGCATACTTCGTTAAGAAAGAGACTCCACCCACACTTTTTATTAAGTACCTTTAGGCAGGGCCCTAAATTTCGACTCAGATTACACTCGTCGAAAAAATTTTCCACTCGCCACAAAATGGAGTTGTCCTAATGGAGTTGTCTTTTCCTAACAATTTCAAATGCTTTTACAAAGTGCTTAAAATTATATATATTGAAAGTGTGTCGTTTATCGTCATGTCTCATAATCATCTATAATTAAAAATCATTATAATGTATTGTATTTGAGATTTGAAAAAGATTAAAATGTCTAGTAACATAAATGTAAAGAGTCATTAAAGAAAAAAGGAAGAAGAAGAAAAAAAGAAAAAAAGCTCTTTGTTAAACAATATCCTGTGAAAATCTTTTTATTATGAAATATTAAGCTTGCTTATTTATCTATTTATTTAACTTTTAAGTCGGAAATGTCTTTTTCGTCTATTCTATTTTTGTAATCAGGCGGAATGTCGATGTGTATAACTTGTTCATTATTGTCATTTGAAATAGCCATTCCGGAATAACTTTTTCGATAAAATCGTTGCTTACATGCCTATAAATCATTATAAGCGCAAATCCTTGGAGTTTCAGTGAAAATGTGAGCTGTGTTTTGATCATTTTTTAACAAAATAAACGTAGGCAGTATCTTTAAAAGGGCTCGGGTTCATTTTCATGCGCCATTATCGCATAGGCAAACTTTCACATTTCTCTTTTCTGGTATAGTGGGCGACGGGTAGAGAGGTTCTCTGTTCGTCTATTCTCACTCTGCTTGGAGAAATCACTGTAGGAGAAACGAAACTGCCGGAGATATTAAAATTTTTATGCGTGCACTAAGCATTTTTCCTTTCTCAGGCTGGAATTAAATATGAGGTTATAAGATGACAAGATTTTGCCATATTTAAATCTATAAAAAGAAGGTTTTCTGTCACCGCATCGTGTAAGAATTCTATTTCTAACTAGACCCCACAGTAAAAATTCCACTCGCCAATGGCGAGCTGGCGAGTGGAAATTTCGCGCCCTGTTTTAGGTGTTGCTTGCCTTGGCCATTGGTAAATGGTCAAGAATGCTTTGCAAAATATCACACGATGGAAAATTATAAATCACTGAATTCATATATAATGCTTGTAATATGTAAATATATATCAAATACAGAAATAAAATGTTTATATTTAAAATTCTTATGTTTCATATCTTGCATTTTTTATTAAAACTATTGTCGGGTAACTCATTACGCTTACTAAGAGGAGATTCGATTGCAAAAGTTTAATTTTCCATCTCGCTTCAGGCCCGCACATTTCGAAAATACAAAGTGGTCGACATAAAAGAGGTCACTGATCAAAAAGAAGGCGCAGCCTTCGTAAAAGGTGCATTACGTTAGCCTTTTATTACGCGGCCAGCATAACATAAGGACAGCCAGATCTTATATTAAGCTAGATTAGATTTAGCTACACTAGCTAAAAAGCGCAAACTACGAACCCTGCTGTACGTCTACATTTTTGAATAGATCTCTTACACAATTCTAATTCTGTTCTCAAGCTACGCCCTTTTAAGAAGCATTTTCTAGTACAAAAAATTATTCCATGAGTACCTTAAAAATTATGAAGGTTTATATGCGGATCACCAAATATCTCGAAAATAGCTTCGAGTTGCTGGTATACCCATGCGAAAAAGGCTTCGAGTGCAAACTTAAAAAAAATAATAATAATAATTTCAGGCTATTCAAATGTTGTTTTTTGAAGTTAATATAAGTCTGTTTCTTGAAAAGTTTGATCAAGATGCATACGTTTCAAGGAGTGGTGCGGGCATACTTGCCAACATACTAATCAGTATTCCGTAGTATTGTTAGTCTCGCCTTCTTTTTTCAGACCAGTATCTTTTAGACGATTTTTCTTCTTATTTAATCGTATTTGCATTTGGAGAATATTACTCTAAAAGTTTTTTGGTGTATAAAATAGGGCGGGACTAACAACACTATGAAATATTAACCCTTTGCGCTAGGCATATTTTCTGTAAGACACGCCTTTTAGCGTTCCTTTAAAACGTCACACGTATAGTTTCCAACTTTCAACCTTTTGTCTACCGAAAAATTGTAATAATTTGTTTTATTTTAGTTCATCATTAAATAAAATAAATCTTTCTGTTAAAATTTTCCGGTAGCTGAAAGGTAGCCTATAGTACACGCAGGGACCGATTTACTCAGATGGAGGCCCAGGGCACTCATGTTCTATGGGCCCCTTTTTCTCATACTTTAATATTACAACAAACAAAACAAACCGCATATTTTTGATTCACGTGTCTAAAAATTTTCTCCACTTTTCATTTTATTGGTAAGATTTAACTACATCCGATGCTTGTCTATCGGATCAACGTACATCGCACCCGCGTATCTGCACTACGGTGCGTGCCTCGGATTTAGTTAGCCTTAGTAAGACTTTGGGATGCAGTATCGGTAGTATGCAGTTGTATTTGCGTTTAGCAAAAATATTGCAATTTTTCCAATGAACTGACAGTTTCCTTGAAAGATTATACCGCTGATTTATAAAACAGCGCATTAATACCTCTATCTATCGACGAAAAAACAAAAAGCAATGATCATTATAGCAAAATTTGGAAAATTTTCATTTTAACTATTTTTTTTAAATGTATGATTGAATTTCTTGGAGGCCCCCCTCAGTGAGAGGGCCCAGGGCACATGCCCCGAATGCCCTGCCTTAAATCAGGCACTGAGTACACGTTTTAGAAAAATAACATTTCATTTGCAGAGAAACACTTTAAGGCGTGGCTCGATTTTTTAATGTCCCCTCAGTAGGGATATACGAGCGATAAGGATTAAGTTCGATCAAGCTACATACGTTTCAAGGAGTGGTGCGGGCGAAAGATGTCTGAATAATTTTAAATAAACTTTTTAACTTAGTGACAGATTTGAATTTTTGTGAATGTAGGTACAATAATGAAGGAAGTGGGAGGTAACCCACTCATACAGAATTATTTGTCAAATAAAACTGTTCTGAAGTTTAATTTGAATCGTTTTTAACTTGAGTTTATAGAGCAATACTCGTTATCTTACACCTTAATCTCCAATCTGTTTTATAGCGTTGATATTAAGGGTAAGCTAAACTTATGTGAGTACTTACCAGATAATTATCTATATTAAACAAAGATATACTAGTTAAATTTTAAATTCATCGCTCATTAAAAACTTTTATTTATGAAACATGCATACTTGCCAACATTTCATTAATAACCATACAATTTTTAACCCTTTTAAAAAATGCCCCTTTTTTCCCACCACTTTACTTTTAGAGTAATTCCCTTCAAATATTGTCGGAATCATATGGTAATGCAGTGTAAAGAGCGAGGACCAAAATACATGGTTCATAACTAAAATATGTAATAAATGTAGAAATGCAGTCATTTTTAAAAACATAGTTCTAATAATATTAGCAGATAAATAATAGCAGATTCACCTGGCGTCATTAAATACCCAAATTGAAGTGCCCGGGAAAGATCTTTCTGCAGGGAGTGGGAACCTGAACCCAATGCAGTGCGGACGAAAAAATACCTTTCGTAAGAAGCGGGTATCCAAAGCAAGGTTTAGATTAGGTTATGATTTCAATGTAGGTAATATTCTTTTAGTTTCTATTTATAATGTGATGAAATAGATAATGATTCAATTCTTTTGAAAAATTATTTAAATATAGTGGCTGACGAAGCGGTCGTAGCCATGTAGTAAAAAGAATTAAAAATTAAAAATTGCTTTTATGTTTTAAAACATAGTCTCCTTAACTAGATGCCTCTCGCGTGACTCGAAAATTTGGCAACAGATCAAGCAGTAGACAGCACCACCTGGCATACACTGCGCGACTTTTTTATTCAATTGTCCCAATAATTTTAAATTGTGTAAAGTGATCGCTTTAAGAAGTGATATATGATATATAAAATCGACGTTTCTTCAATTGTATTTGCCTTTCATATCTATCAAATCCCACTTTTAATAATTTTTGGTGGACGTTGAATAAAAAGTGGCGCAATCTATACTAGGTGGCGCTGTCTACCGCTTGAACTAAGGGCTGAAAAATTACTCAGTCATTTTAAACTAGCAAAGTGTCCGTAAAGCTCCTTAATATTGCTCTAAACATGTGTTGCATTTTTAATTAATACAGGGAGTTTAAGTTAACAGTAATAAATTTGTTAAACATCAAACTTAACAAGACGACTATGAATAAGTCGTAAAAATTGACTGTAAAAGTCAAATGAAAACTGAAACAAAATAAGTTGAATTAAAAATAAATTTCATTTCTGCCAGCGATTTCCCTTTATATATATATATATACTGCCCAGAGGATCAAACTTATTAAAATTAAAAGTCATACTGAAGACAAAAATGTCATTTCCGAAATTACTTTATCGATGAGATTTAAATTACCGTCAAGATTAAATATTGCCGACATCTCAAATCGAAAAATTTTAAAATAGATAACTTCTAAAAAACTATGAAATTTAAACTATTAACTGAAAATAATGCGAACTCATAGCTTTGAGTTCAAACGAAAACAAATTATAATAAATCCTTTAATACGTTTCAACTAAACATATCGAAAACATGAAACGATAAAATAAACGATAAACGACTATCATCATCACGTCGCCTACCTCCACATGAGAAGGAGAAGAACAATGGAGCTAAAGTGCATAACCAAAACCAAATACATCGGAACAAAAGAGAGCGAAGAAATGAAACGACGTACCTTATTTATACTATTTCAGTAGGATTATTCAGTAGCCATTCAGCAGCGGCAATGAGACCACGCTCCCGATACGGCAACTCCCCCCACGTGGTTAATCACCGTAGCAACGCTACGACTCAAACGATACCACGCCATCCAGAGGCCAAAGGCAAAAACCACATTTAAACTTTTATCGCTAACGCGTCACGTACGGCAAACGTAAACACAATTTAAACTTAATATGAAGGATTTATTAAAAAGAAAATACACTTAATAAATGTTTTAGAATGAAAAGGTAAGTTGAATAAAAGAAATTACGCTTATTTCTTTATGCTATATCATTAAATTTATATATATTTATTTTAATACCATGTTTACTTCAAAACGAAGTATAATTGTATAACTTAACCCTTAAAACCAGCAGGGATGGAACACGGGCGCAGAATTCATACCACTATCAATGAAAGAAAATTTTCTACTTCTTAAATCAACGATAGTATAGGTATAGAAATTTCTTAAACAGATTCTGGTGTGAATTCTGCGCCCGTGTTCCATCCCTGAACCAGTATCTTGAACTTAATTAGTATAAAAATAACTTTACTACTAATGATCCTCATAAAACATGGCAGTTTAAAGAAAACTAAGTTTAATTAAGTTTAAAGAGAATCGCTCCGGAACCGAGCTTAACTTACATTTAAATTCATCATGAACTGTTGCCGAGTTTCCGAGCAACGCGACAGGCATCTATTTTAGGAGGCTATGTTTAAAATCAATAATATTAAGCACTGCAATTTTTATTGATAAAAAACTTGTTGCAATGATTAAACATATATGCAGTTGCTTTCTAACTTCATTTTATTTAACTGCAATATCTTAAATATAGTTTTTGTAACTGAAATACTGGTTAATTTTGCAAAATTATCTGTTAGATGCAGAGCATGATTAAGGGGGAAGCACACATTATCTCCGCTCTCACCGGAATATTTTTACAATTATTTTTTACTTCATGTCATAGAAATTCCACGCTTTGACGAGGAAATATTTTTTATAAAAAATGAACGGTGTAAAACAATCCAATTTACTCACCGTTATTAGACACGAGAATTCTTCTAAAATAATTTTTAATGAGAATTTTCTGTTTATTATAAGAGGAAAGTATTTGTTAAAAAATAACGGTGTAAGTATAAATAATGTGTGTTTCCCCCTTAATCAGGCTCTGGTTAGATGTCTTATAGTTCGCAGAATTAAGATATCACTTATTTGTGTTTCAAAAGCTTGGACGCTTCCTGTTCTATTTTTAGCGTCATCATAAATACTTTACAAAAAATATTAAGTGTCGATAGTTCCAATATTTAATTAAAACTTCAGTTTTTTTTAATAATTGAAACCAGAAAATTATTTAAATTCCTTCCTTATAAAAAATAAAAAATGCACATCATGAATGTCTACCTGTAAACACATCTTCGAATCAAGTAAAGCATCGTTATGATGCTGATTTCACATGTTCCGTGACATGCAGCTCGATGCGTGGGCTGAGCGTCTGAACCCTGCAGAGGCGATCGGAGTGCTAGGGTTGCCAACTTGGGGACTTAGCATCTAAATTTAGGGACTTTTTTAGTGCAAAATATTTTTAGGGGACTTTCAAAATTATGCTGGGGTCTTTTGGAGACTTTTCATAATTTTATTTTTTTCTGTGTTTTACTTTCCCTGAAATAACTAAATACCTACTTTGGATATTTGGAGTACTGAATTAATTATAAAATTAGATGGAGCGTGGGTAGGGTGATCCGTTTTCGTCTACTAGAAACAGAAACCTTATCACATCCTTTAAGTGAGATTTCTCGGGCAAGTCTCATTTTAAGAATTTCTAGATTTATTTTTTTGCCCATAACGACATATCGTACTATTTCATTAAGACAGTGTCGTTACTAGTTTTTATCTGTCACCTTGAATGAATGTAACAAACAGTTTTGTTTTCATCTAAATATATAAAGCTGATTCTTTTTCATTGTATCTGTCAGGATATTTAGTCCGGATTATTAGATTTTGTCAGAAATTGCTACACTTATTAATCAGGACAAAATCTAACTAACATATATTTTTTAGTTCAATCCGAAAATTGGTTTTAAAGATATTTAAAAAAAATAATAACTTTAAAAATATTAAAATGACAAAAAAAAAAAATTAAAAAGACAAAGAAAGAAAAAAGAAATGAATTAATATAGATATATTTCTCATTAAGTCAGAAAAAAAAAATGTGGAATTCTCCGGCATTCCGCGGCGGAATTTCAATTTCTCACCAAAGATTTCTCGCCAAGATTTTCACAAATGCAATAATGATAGCAATTTTAGTTCATCGCCAAAGTAATAACAAAAATTTAAGAGCCACCAAGAGGCTCCTATACTAAAGCTATAGCAAAGAAATTTTAAGAAATGAATATAATAACCGATGCTAGGGAATGAAGCACAGCTTTGCATGTGGAAGAATAGTTTAAAATAAGTCCTGTTGTACTATATTAAATTCTCTTTTGTGCAGAATTTTATATCTATCACTTAAACAAAAATAGGCTTAGGGTTTTAATGTTTTAGTTCCCCATCATACTATAGGTATGGGGAACTTAGGTAATCGTGAAAAATTTCGACCTCGGTTTTTTGACTTTTTCATACGTTTTCAGGTGTGAGGAATCCGAAAATGACAAAATTTGTATGGTGTCTGTCTGTAGGGTGTCTGTTAGTGGGTCAGTGGGTCAGTCCGTTAGTGTGTTAGTCTGTTAACACGATATCTCACGAACAAATGATCGCAGAAAGGTCAGATCAGTTTTAAAATATTACTTTCGATACTGGAAAGAACCCTATTCATTTGCAACATTCGAACTAAAAAACTTTGTAAGTTATGAGAAATTTACGATTTTCTTAACATGGGAGAATACGACAGAAATTCACTTAAACGCACATTAAATGGAAACTTTTTACTGTGAAAATGTCAAACCAGTTTTAAAATATCGGTTTTGATGCCGGAATGAACATCAGTAACTATAAATATGCTACTTTGTAAATTTCGCAAGTTATTGGAAATTTACGAATTTCTTAACATGGCAGTATAGGGCAAAATTTCACAGAAACGTCAATTTTGAGAGAGATTTTCATCGTAAAGATGTCAGACTACTTTTGAAATATTATTTAGGACACTGGCATGACTATTAATGACTATGAATTTTCGAATATTAAAATTTCGTAAGTTATTGGAAATTTACGAATTTCTTAACATGGCAGAATAGAGCAAAATCTCACATAAACGTAAATCTTGAGGGATATTTTCATCGTAAAGATGTCAAACCACTTTCGAAATATTATTTAGAATACTGGCATGAATATCATAGACTATGATTTTTTCAATTTAAAAAATTCGTAATTATTTGAAATGTACGCTTTACTTAACATGTCAGAATATGGCAAAATTGAGCATAAACTTCCATTTTGAGGATCATAAATACATTAGACAACTTCAAAATTACATTTATGATACTTGTTTGAGCATGATTGAATACAAATATTCTAATAGGAAATTTTCGTAAATTATTCGTAATTTACGATTTTACAAACATATCGAAATTGTAAATTTTTCATATAAATATGAATTTTGAGGATTGTTGAATTGGAAACAGTAGCATGAAAACTAAACAACGGAATCGACCCTCATAAAAAAAACTAGTAGATTAGAATGTCATAAATGTATCGAAGTGAACGGTGGATAGCCTATTAGGCTGGGATTTCATTCTGTCACTGTATCAAGCTTTGGTCATATTCATTTCTTTTAACATGATTATAATATGTCTCGCACTAGAAATTTATGAGAACATAAATATGATGGAAAACTGTGCAGAGTCCACCTATGCCAACTAGTTTATTTATTTATTTTTCAGTGCTCCAAAATAAATAATTAAATAAATAAAAGTATTTTGCAATTTATGTCGATGTGTTTTGATAAGGATAGGTCTCTGTTTTAACTTCTAGCTATAAAAAATTAAATCAACATAATTAATTTGATCGCCATGATTAAATGTATCCATATATAAGTATCATTTGTTCGGTATTTACTTTGATTCACTTCACTGCGTGTATTTTAGTTCCCCATCATACAATACTATAGGTATGGGGAAATTAGGTAATCGTGAAAAATTTCGACCTCGGTTTTTTGACTTTTTTATATGTTTTCAGGTGTGAGGAATCCGAAAATGACAAAATTTGTATGGTGTCTGTCTGTAGGGTGTCTGTTAGTGGGTCAGTCCGTTAGTGGGTCAGTCCGTTAGTGTGTTAGACCGTTAGTTTGTTAGACTGTTAACACGATATCTCACGAACAAATGATCGCAGAGAGGTCAGATCAGTTTTAAAATATTACTTTCGATACTGGTAAGAACCCTATTCATTTGCAACATTCGAGCTAAAGAACTTCGTAAGTTATGAGAAATTTACGATTTTCTTAACATGGGAGAATAGGACAGAAATTCACTTAAACGCGCATTAAATGGAAACTTTTTACTGTGAAAATGTCAAACCAGTTTTAAAATATCGGTTTTGATGCCGGAATGAACATCAGTAACTATAAATATGCTACTTTGTAAATTTCGCAAGTTATTGGAAATTTACGAATTTCTTAACATGGCAGTATAGGGCAAAATTTCACAGAAACGTCAATTTTGAGAGAGATTTTCATCGTAAAGATGTCAGACTACTTTTGAAATATTATTTAGGACACTGGCATGACTATTAATGACTATGAATTTTCGAATATTAAAATTTCGTAAGTTATTGGAAATTTACGAATTTCTTAACATGGCAGTATAGGGCAAAATCTCACATAAACGTAAATCTTGAGGGATATTTTCATCGTAAAGATGTCAAACCACTTTCGAAATATTATTTAGAATACTGGCATGAATATCATAGACTATGATTTTTTCAATTTAAAAAATTCGTAATTATTTGAAATGTACGCTTTACTTAACATGTCAGAATATGGCAAAATTGAGCATAAACTATCATTTTGAGGATCATAAATACATTAGACAACTTCAAAATTACATTTATGATACTTGTTTGAACATGATTGAATACAAATATTCTAATAGGAAATTTTCGTAAATTATTCGTAATTTACGATTTTACAAACATATCGAAATTGTAAATTTTTCATATAAATATGAATTTTGAGGATTGTTGAATTGGAAACAGTAGCATGAAAACTAAACAACGGAATCGACCCTGATAAAAAAAACTAGTAGATTAGAATGTCATAAATGTATCGAAGTGAACGGTGGATAGCCTATTAGACTGGGATTTCATTCTGTCACTGTATCAAGCTTTGGTCATATTCATTTCTTTTAACATGATTATAATATGTCTCGCACTAGAAATTTATGAGAACATAAATATGATGGAAAACTGAGCAGAGTCCACCTATGCCAACTAGTTTATTTATTTATTTTTCAGTGCTCCAAAATAAATAATTAAATAAATAAAAGTATTTTGCAATTTATGTCGATGTGTTTTGATAAGGATAGGTCTCTGTTTTAACTTCTAGCTGTAAAAAATTAAATCAGCATAATTAATTTGATCGCCATGATTAAATGTATCCATATATAAGTATCATTTGTTCGGTATTTACTTTGATTCACTTCACTGCGTGTATTTTAGTTCCCCATCATACAATAGTATAGGTATGGGGAAATTAGGTAATCGTGAAAAGTTTCGACCTCGGTTTTTTGACTTTTTTATATGTTTTCAGGTGTGAGGAATCCGAAAATGACAAAATTTGTATGGTGTCTGTCTGTAGGGTGTCTGTTAGTGGGTCAGTCCGTTAGTGGGTCAGTCCGTTAGTGTGTTAGACCGTTAGTTTGTTAGTCTGTTAACACGATATCTCACGAACAAATGATCGCAGAGAGGTCAGATCAGTTTTAAAATATTACTTTCGATACTGGTAAGAACCCTATTCATTTGCAACATTCGAGCTAAAGAACTTCGTAAGTTATGAGAAATTTACGATTTTCTTAACATGGGAGAATACGACAGAAATTCACTTAAACGTGCATTAAATGGAAACTTTTTACTGTGAAAATGTCAAACCAGTTTTAAAATATCGGTTTTGATGCCGGAATGAACATCAGTAACTATAAATATGCTACTTTGTAAATTTCGCAAGTTATTGGAAATTTACGAATTTCTTAACATGGCAGTATAGGGCAAAATTTCACAGAAACGTCAATTTTGAGAGAGATTTTCATCGTAAAGATGTCAGACTACTTTTGAAATATTATTTAGGACACTGGCATGACTATTAATGACTCTGAATTTTCGAATATTAAAATTTCGTAAGTTATTGGAAATTTACGAATTTCTTAACATAGCAGAATAGAGCAAAATCTCACATAAACATAAATCTTGAGGGATATTTTCATCGTAAAGATGTCAAACCACTTTCGAAATATTATTTAGGATACTGGCATGAATATCATAGACTATGATTTTTTCAATTTAAAAAATTCGTAAGTTATTTGAAATTTACGCTTTACTTAACATGTCAGCCCAGCAAAACTTATACTGATGGGTTCGTTCTGGCCTATAGCTGGCATCGTGCACTTGCCATCAGCTGCAGGTTGCCACATGTAGCTGAAGTAGTGGGCCGCTTACGGCTGCCAGCATTGAAGCCAGCCTACAGTGAAAAGGCCGGTGGCTCAGAAGCGGCATAATAACAGCTGGCCTTTTGCAGGGTACCAGCACACGGCCAACATTATATTTGCCATATTGCGGCCACAATTTATAAGGCCGGTACCGGACCATCACTTGCAATTCGAATGCATAGAGGGCGCTGCGATTCACCTGCTGTTGATTTGAAATCCCCTCTCTCATTTCGCTTCGCCATTTCGTGCCAAGTCTGATAAGATACAAGGTACAAGATACTAAAAGGTTAAATGATCTCATAAAAAGTGTAAGAGTAAGTGATTCATTTTTTAATTTGGTTTTGTGTTTTTTTTTTTTTTTTTTTTTTTTTTTTTATCATTTTTAGAAGCCTTTGATTTTAGAATTATTATTAAAATATTAGGATTTCTAGAAAAGTACAGCAAATATCTCGTTGGTCCGTTTAAAATGAGCTATGATAGTCATTAATTTTCTAATTATATTCTTATTATTTCTTCTTATTATTATTTTAATAGCGCTAATAAGTTTATGAATCCAACTTTATATTTGTATAATATAACTGTGGGAAAGTTATTAGGACAATTATAAATTTGTAACCTTTTTCTTTTTACTTTGTTCTGCATGTATGAGAAAGAAGTATTTGATACGTAAAAATTTTCGACTCCCGTTTTTCGGTTGTTTTACACGTTTTGATATGTTCTGAACACGATTTGACTTCATTAAAAAACTATCTGTCTATCTTTGTGTGTATCAGTAATTTTTTGAACGCTGTATTCTAAGAACAATTTAATACAATTTAACTTAACTAGATATTTAGTTGGACTTTGACTTAAATTGGTGCTAATTACATTTGAGGATCAATCCTTCAAAATATGCGGCTTTCATCCCATTTTTTCCCCAGTTTTTAACATGGCAGTATGAGAGGAAAATTTGCATAAATACACATAATGAGAATTAATTTTTAGATGTGAAATAAAATAAATAAATGTTTATGTTAATAACAGTCAGCCAAGATTTTTTTTTCTTTTTAATCCAGAGAGCATCGCTTGGAAAAAAAAAAAAAAAAAAAAAAAAAAAAACAAATAAATAAATCTTAAAAATTATCCCTTCTATATATATTTGACTAGATCCTTATATATATAAAGTATTTAAAAAAATGTACTTGTAAAATAGTAAACAGCATTTAAAAATTCCCATATGTTAGAAATATAAATAGAAAATGAAGTATTGCCATAAATTAATTAAAAGAGAAATAGCAAAAAGTATAATCAAAATAAGTATTAGACTTTCTATTATATCCCAAAGAAACGTCGCCCAAGCAAAGAAAGAGTTCTGCTTTTTCTGCCAAAAGTGTTTCAATACAGAAATTTGTATCATATTTCTTATATTATTTTTGTGATTTTATAGAGCAGAAATTTTTTATGGAAATTAGTGGTGGCAAAAAAGCGGAACTCTTTCATTCCTGACCACCAGTATGATTCAAAAAGTCAAGAATCGTGAAGATGGTCCTAAATCTGAATTAATTTATTCATATTTCATGAATAACAAGTGCTTTATTACCTTTTAAATTCCGAAATTATTATTATTAACACAGATAACACTCACAAACTAATAAAGTTTTCGCCACATAAAGATGTGAGACAAAATAAATAAAAAACAAATAAATAAAAATAAATTAAATTAAATAAATAAAGACAAGAAACTAAAATAAAAATAAAAAATGTTTAGATTAGAATAATTTTCTCTCAAATATTATATACTTATCACAGACGTTAATCTTTGAACTGCATTATTATTATCACTATACTGCATCATAAAATTATATATCCTGTTTATATTTGTAATTTAAATGATCACTTTTGACTGCTAAACTTTAAGTGAGTGAGACACACTGAGTAAACTTTAAATGAATATGACTATAAATTTTTTAAAATGTCTATCCAGTGTCTCTGTAATTCTACAATGGTTTTCAACTAAAAGTAAATAATCGAAATTCTTTACCTTCATCCCGTATTTTTTTTTTTTTTTTTTTCAAATTGTTTTATTTCTCAACAAATAATAATAATAATTAAAGAAAATTAAGGTTTCTTTAGAAGGAAATATAAATCACTGAAGTACACCCACTACTAAATAATTAAAATAATAGTCATTCTCATTAAATCTGTGTATAAAACAGATTTTTTAACATCCTGTTTCATTTTCGCTATGTAAGATTTGAAATAAGTAATTCCCTAAAGTTATAATGAAATCTTTCAGAGCAACTGGAAACATCTTACGTCTTTATTTAATAAATTCATTTTAAAGTAAACCAAACCAACGTATATCAAACAGTGCAGTACGAATGTGTTAGTTTTGAATTGGAATATTTTTCTTAGTCAGCAATTATGATAACCAGGTCCAGATGGCCCCAAATGCTTCCTGTCTAAGCATCTTTGAAGGTTAGCAACAGCGCTTATCAGTTCAAAAAATGTCGAACTGCATTAAGTAATTTTTACTTTCTTCTATATTCAATAGAAGAAAGTATTGGATTCGTAAAAATTTTCGACCTCGGGTTTTTGATGGATTTACACGTTTTGAGAGCTGTAGAACACGATTTGACCATTTTTAGAAAATGTCTGTCTGTCTGTCTGTGTGTGTGTGTGTGTGTGTGTGTGTGTGTGTGTGTGACAAAATTTTTGTGGCAACTGTATTTCCGGAACTACTGCACAGAATTTCATACAAACTGGTATGTAGTTGCACCTTGACATAAATTAGTGCCTATCAACTTTTGGTAAAAATCGTCTCACAGGTTGGGTTGCCATCCCGCTTTTTCTAAATTTTTAACATGGTGATATAGGGCAAAATTTTGTATAAATGTGCATAAGGAGAATTATTTTTTAGTAATCATTATGAAATTTACAAGAATTATTTATAATAGAGATAGTCAACTGGGAAATTTTTTTTGCATGTGTAGGAGCCTCGTGAACCCCCCTGAGGGGGGGGGGAGTCCCCCGTCGAAGGGAGTAAATTTTCAAGATGGGTATCTTTCGAAAGGTCTCGTCAATACCTTTAAAACGAATGGTTGAACTATAAATCTGTGATAATTTAAAACAAAGTTATCGATTTTTTTTACTTTTTACAAAAAAACTTACAAAAAAAATCTTAATACATATATATATATATATATTTAACGAAATTTAACCAAACTTGGTATTTAGTTGGCTCCTGACATAAACTGGTGCTGATTAGATTTGGCGATCAATCGCACAACAGGAGGCGCTGTGATCGTATTTCGTCTAAATTTTTAACATGGTAGAATAGGACAAAATTTCGTATAAATGTACATAATGAGAGTTATTCTTAACCTGTGATTGTAAAATTAATATGAATTATTTCTAATAGTAGTAGTTAATTAGGAAAAAAAGTTTGTGCATGTGGGGGCATCGCTTCCCCCCCCCCCTGGGGGGAAGAACCCCCCGGGGTGTTGTAAATTTTGAAGATGGGTATCTTTCGAAAGGTCTCGTCAATACCTTTAAAACGAATGGTTGAACTATAAATATGTGATAATTTAAAACAAAGACATCGAATTTTTTTTACTTTTAACGAAAAAAAAAGTTTATAGCATTAGCAATTCTTTCAATCATTCATCTTTACGAATACAGAAACCTGGATGATATTTATCATAAAAGCAAGAAAAACACAAATTTTGTCGACAACTTGCATAACAAATAAATGCAGCTTTTTTACAGGAGCACATAAATTCTTCATATTATTTTTGATATATTAAATTTTATTTAATTCCAACCACATGCGAATAATAAATTTCCATATGTTTAATGTTAAAAAGTTAGAAATCATTAAATTCGCGATTTAACAATGTATAAAAGTTGAAAAGAAATTGTTTATAACGATTTATTAAATTTTAATACAAATTAAAATTTTTTTTTTTCAAACTTCAGGAATTTTTTTTCTCGGCGATAGCTAAGTAGTGCGCTCTAGGGTTTGAAGTACATGAATACACTCACTGAGTGTATTTATGCGCGGAACCTCCGTTCGATTTGAGGACCCGACACCCTTGCCGTCTCCTTGTTAGAAAAAAAATCTTTTTTTTTTTTTTTTTTTTTTTTTTTTTTTAAATATTGTTATTGAGTGAATTTGTATAGGAAAATATAGAAGAAAGTCTTGTGGTGGCCACAACATACTAGTTTAAATGTGAATTTGAATCTCAAATTGTAATCTGCGCTTTAAATAATAAACTTGGCAGTTAGTTTGTTTTCTGATTAAAAAAAGTAATCAATAACTTTAGATGAATTAGTTATTTAAATAAATTAATAAGAAAAAAAAAAAAAGAAATGGTTTTCAGTTGGTTTCCAGGATCATGCATTCATGTTTAATTTAAATTTTTATGACAGGAAATATATGAAAAAAAAAAAATGAAAAAAATGCGTACTTATATAATTTAATTGTAAAAAAAATAAAAATAATTAAAATTAAAATTAAATTAAAAAACTAGTATGTTGTGGCCACCACAAGACTTTCTTCTATACTTCCTTATACAAATTCACGCAGTAACAATATTTAAAAAAATATATATATATGATTTTTTTCCAAAGTTTTTTTTCGTTAAAAGTAAAAAAAATCGATAACTTTGTTTTAAATTATCACATATTTATAGTTCAACCATTCGTTTTAAAGGTATTGACGAGACCTTTCGAAAGATACCGATCTTGAAAATTTACCCCCCCCCCCGGGGGGTACTTCCCCCTAGGGGGGAAGCGATGCCCCAAATTTTTTTCCTAATTAACTACTACTATTATCAATAATTCATATTAATTTCACAATCACAGGTTAAGAATAACTCTCATTATGTACATTTATACGAAATTTTGCACTACTTTTGTCCATGTTAAAAATTTAGAAAAATTACGATCACAGCGCCACCTGTTGAGCGATTGATCCCCAAATCTAATCAGCCACAGTTTATGTCAGGGGCCAACTAAATACCAAGTCTGGTTAAATTTCGTTTAAAAAAAAAAAAAAAAAAAAAAAAAAAAAAAAATTTTTTTTTTCGTTAAAAGTAAAAAAAATCGATAACTTTGTTTTAAATTATCACAGATTTATAGTTCAACCATTCGTTTTAAAGGTATTGACGAGACCTTTCGAAAGATACCCATCTTGAAAATTTACTCCCCTCGAGGGGTGACTTCCCCCCCAGGGGGAGTGCCGAGGCTCCTACGCATACAAAAATTTTTTCCCAGTTGACTATCTCTATTATAAATAATTCTTGTAAATTTCATAATGATTACTAAAATATAATTCTCTTTATGCACATTTATACAAAATTTTGTCCTATATCACCATGTTAAAAATTTAGAAAAAGCGGGATGGCAACGCAACCTGTAAGACAATTTTTACCAAAAGTTTATAGGCACTAATTTATGTCAAGGTGCAACTACACACCAATTTGTATGAAATTCTGTATAGTAGTTCCTGAGATACAGTTGCCACAAAATTTTGTCACACACACACACACACACAGACAGACAGACAGACAGACAGACATTTTCTAAAAATGGTCAAATCGTGTTCTACAGCTCTCAAAACGTGTAAATCCATCAAAAACCCGAGGTCGAAAATTTTTACGAATCCAATACTTTCTCTATATTACATATAGAAGAAAGTAATAAATAAATAAAAATAAATTTTAAAGCACATATTTATTACAGTAATAAATGCACCAAAGAACCGGTATTAATAATAAAAATCTTTGTAAAGAAACGCAATAATTGAATTAAAAAAAACTGGCAACATTTGTTTCTGGTGATACACGGCTCTTCATTTGGTGACCAAAGTAGGCACGAGTTTAGCA
This sequence comes from Salticus scenicus, assembly GCA_963930645.1. Taxonomy (NCBI): domain Eukaryota; kingdom Metazoa; phylum Arthropoda; class Arachnida; order Araneae; family Salticidae; genus Salticus; species Salticus scenicus. The sequence goes on along the minus strand of OZ005660.1, from coordinate 174,919,877 downwards.
AAGCACTTCTGTTACACACGTGACCACTTTTTTTCGCCTGACTAAGGATAATAGTGGTGACATCTGTTGCCTTTTTATTTTATTTTAATATCTTATTATTTATTTTTACAGTAAGAAACGCTTCAAAGAACCGTTATTAATAATAAAAATCTTTGTAAGGAAACCCAATAATTAAAAAAAAAAAAAAAAAAATACTCGCGACATTTGTTTCGAGTGGAAATAATGCCATGGCTATTCATTGGGTGAACAAAGTAGGCACGAGTGCGGCAAAGTACATTTGCTACATTCGTGTCCACTTTTGTTCGCTTGACTAAGGGTCACTGTTGCTTTTTTTTCCCGATATATGGTAACTTATTATTTTATTCTTCAGAGTCAGAACTCCGTACTTTGGTAGTTTTTAAATCCCTTTTAAGGGGATGACGAAATTGAAAATCGTACTTTGAAATTAGCGTCTTAGATTTCTTAAACTTTACATACATATGCTTTGAAATGTATCAATACTAAGCATATTAAAATTTCTGGAAAACTATTTAAATATGTTAAAAAAAAAAAAAAAAAAAAAAAAAAAAAAAAGAAAGAAAGAAAAATCAAATAAAAAAAATTTCAAAAGATTTTAAGTGTTTTATGCGATTAATATTTTTAATAAATTCTCCCCTTACCCTGATTTCATTGTATTGTAATGTATCAATATATTCGAAATAAATAAGGTTTTTACTTTGTGCATTGGTTGGTGAGGGTTTTTTTTTTTTTTTTTTTTTGCTAAAAATACTTTTATGTTTGACTCTAAAATTTAGCACACAAGTACAAAATACTTTTCAAAAAGTAACTTCTCAATCAATCCACAAAGTTATACCCAAATATGTTTAGAGATTTTGACAAATTTCAATGATGTAAAATCGAGTGTAAAATTTAAAAATTATGTTGCATGGAATATTTATTTATTTATTTTATTTCAATAGTTTATGAGAAATTTTAATGTACTTAATACTGATACATTTCAATACTTATGTATTAAATCACGACACTAAGGAAGAAATTTCAAAGAACGATTTTCAATATTTACCATCTCCTTAACTCTGATTTAAATATTTTTTTATTGAATGTTCTCTATATTGCATACTTAAATCAGAAACTTTTTATTTCAATATTTTATCTAGTCACTTGCAACGTTACATTTATTTATATAAAAAAAAACTTAACACAGTTAAATAAACGTTTTGAAATTTAACACTTTGAAACAAAATTTACAAAGAATATAATATTACATAGAACAAAATATATATTTATCTTATCAAAATCTTATATTTGCATAGAACAAAAGTAATAAAAAGCTTATCATAGATTTATTTTTAATGAAAACGGATCGGCTGAGTGTTTCTCACGCTGTACTGAAATCCTAAATTTATAAACATAGTCTAAGAATCAAATGCTTGTAAAAATTTAATTGAACTATAAATACAGTGGGTAATCAATTATTATTATTATTATTATTATTATTATTATTATTTTAAAACAAATACTGGATGAAATGGTCTTGATTTTCTAATATGCAAAGAACATTTAAAAACTCATATTTTCCACTATCGATTTAGTCAAGAGTGCAATTAAAGAAGCAACCACAAATTGGAGAAAAGCACAAATACTTTGGATCACCCTATATCATGAAAAGCTACCGATGACTTGTAACCTTAACACGCTGCATATATTATAAACAATATGTGTATTTTTTTTTTTTTTTTTTTTTTTTTTTGGCAATGGGGGGGGGGGGGGGGGCAAGTTTCTTTTCTTTCTTTCTTTCTCTTTTTTTTTTTTTTTTTTTTTTTTTTTCTTATAGCAAGAATGGAATTTAATAAAATTTTACAAAACTTACAGAAAAATTGACAAAACACTAGAAAAATATTATTCTAAAGCACATATTTATACGTGTAATATTCGGTGAGATATGACTATTTATAATAAATATTTTATTTACTGCTTTTGCGGGAAAGATAAAAATTTTCATCACATAAAAGCTAGATATATTGGGCAATTTATATCGAAAGTTCATTTCAATACAGGAAAAAATAAGCAAGTTGTTGCGAAAAAATGGGGCAGATTTTAGGTATATACAGGTTTGAAAATTCATAAGGGATTTTTCACATGCCAAGCATTTAATTGTAAGATTAAATTTTTTCAACCATGTTTCAAAATTTCTTCTTTGTGAAAAAATCCTTCTGGACTTGTAACTCTTACATACTTTTATTTATTTAGTACGATCTGTGAGCTCATAAGGGGATTTTCACAAAAATGACCTTTTGTAACATGGTTGAACATATCTAAAATCTGGCTCGTTCTTTTACAAATAATTTGCTTAATTTTTATTCCATTGAAATAAACTTTTGTATAAGTTACCCAAGATATCTGGTTTTCGACTTACGTAATAAAAAAATTTCTATCTTTCGCGCACGCTCAGAAAAAATAAATAAAATAAATAAATAAATAAATAAAAATGAATGTAAATGCTCAAATCTCCTCGAAAATTACACATATGAATTTTATGTTTCAGAATAATGTTTCTTTAATGTTTTATCAATTTTTCTGCAAGTTTTGTAAAATTTTGTGAAAATTCCTTCTTGTTATAAGCAAAAAAATTGCCAAAAATGTAATAATTAATATATATATATGCCTAAAATATTGTGTATTTCCCAAACAAAAAACTTACAAACATTGTATATAGTAAGAGCAATAATGCGTTCAAGTTACAAGTTATTTGTAGCTTTTTATGACACAGGGTGATCCAAAATATTTGTGCTTTTCTTTAATTTATAGTTGGTCCCTTAATTGAACTTTGGACTAAATCGATAGTAGAAAATGTGAGTTCTTAAACGTTTTTACATGTCTGCATTTCAAATTCATTTAGTCAAGCATTTTTTTTTTTTTTTAATCAAAATAAAAAAAGTGTAAAAAAAAATAAATAAATAATAGTTTGATCACCCTCTGTTGCTACAAAACCAAATTAAATATTGGATGCATAGAAATTAGCATTAATAAAATGTAAGGTATCACAATAAATAAATAAAATACAATAAAATAAAATAAAATAATAGTCATAACCAAATCACTATTGGCCCATTAAGGGCTCTCTTCACTCACCGCCGCTGGAAACCGAAGCTAATGTTATTCTATGGGAAATTTTTCTTTACAAATAACTTATTAACTAAGACATATTTTTTAATTCTGTTTTCACATTCTGAAAATTTCCAGCTGTTAAATTGACGGACCTTTTTTAAAAAATTATTTAATTTTTTATATTTTATTTTGAAGCTGCAAAATACGAATTTTCAATATGTGAAATTTTTTCATTTTGCAATTTCAAAATAAAATATTAAAAATTAAAAAATACATTTTTAAAAAAGGTCGGTCAATTTAACAGTTGGGAATTTTCTGAATGTGAAAATAGAATTTAAAAATATGTATTAGTTAATGAGTTATTTGTAAAGAAAATTTCCCCATAGAATAACATTTGCTCGGGCTTCCGGCGACGGTAAATGAAGAGGGCCGTTAATGGGAAAATATAAAGGGCCAACAAAAAAAAAACCCGGAGTATAATTATTTATGTTTGCCACAACTGGCCCACTGAAGGCTTCCAGCAACAATACGAAAAAATTATGTTTGCTATCAGGTGGCCCGACACTGGCCCACTAACGATTTTTAACCTATTGTTGGTTGCCATCAGTGGCCCACAACCTTTTTTTAACCGATAGCTCGCTGCCAGCAATGACCCATCAGTGGCCCACTGACTTATTCCGATCGTACTGCAGGCTGCCAGCAGTGGATCGGCCGAATGTGGCCATCTGATGGCCGGCGTAACATATTCCCTTCGGCACCTTAACTTTTGCCACCAACGGGCCAGCAGCTGTTACTGTTGGCAGCCAAAACTTGGCCTCGTGTTGGACATCATCCCAGGTTTTGCAGGGAGAATATGGCAAATTTGAGCATAAACATCCATTTTGAGGATCATAAATACATTAGACAACTTCAAAATTACATTTATGATACTTGTTTGAACATGATTGAATACAAATATTCTAATTGGAAAGTTTCGTAAATTATTCGTCATTTACGATTTTACCAACATATCGAAATTGTAAATTTTTCATATAAATAAGAATTTTGAGGATTATTGCATTGGCAATAGTAGCATGAAAACTAAACAACGGAATTGACCCTGATAAAATAAACTTGTAGATTAGAATGATTTAAATGTATCGAAGTGAACGGTGGATAGCCTATTAGGCGGGGATTTCATTCTGTCACTGTATCAAGCTTTGGTCATATTCATTTCTTTTAACATGATTATAATATGTCTCGCACTAGAAATTTATGAGAACATAAATATGATGGGGAACTGAGCAGAGTCCACCTATGCCAACTAGTTTAGTTCTGAGTTCGTGTGTTTTACTTCCCTTTCGCACCCACATTTTCGTTTTCATTTTCAGCTCGACTATATTATACGTAAAAGCATATAAATATATATATATATATATATACATTTGTTAAGATTATATGAATGCATCCAATATACATGCTTCAGTTACTTGAAATTAAGTATTTAAGATAAAATACGTTTACTGTTTCATATGCGTAACATGACTTCTTTCATTGGGGAAGGAACAAAAATTTTCAAACTATACGAAGTGATGCCCGATCGGTAATGTTTGAAATTATATGCTTAATGATTTTTAATGTAATGTCTAATGTGTGCAAATTTTTTCAATAATGATTTTAATCTATATTTCACTTAAAATTTAAATGTCAAATTACTTTTCTATATCTAACTAAAATGTCTTAATTTAAAATTTTCTACTATCTAACTAAAGCGAATAAGTTAATAAACTATTTCTGCATTTTTATTTTCACATGTTTTTTTAGAATTAAGTAGAGTTATTAGTATGTCTTTAGATTTTCCATACATATAGAGAGGTTTTTTACGCCTCTACAAGCGTATTTCGCATGTTTAAAACAAAAGCTCGCCATAAAATATTAATACAAATTCACATGTTTCATATCACCAGAGGTTTCCCAATAAAAGTTTGGATTATTTTAGGGGAAAAAAAAAAAAATCTTGCATTAGATTGTTGGAGGCAGATTCCCAAAAACAGAAAAGAAGTTTTCTTGAATTTTTGAGCTGAAAATTTGGGGACTTTTTCAAGGAATTTTCATAAAAGATTTAGAGACTTTTAGGGGATTTTCAACTTGAATTGAGGGGCTTCGGTTTTTTGGAGTTGGCAACCCTGCGGAGTGCGCCGTGCCCCGTCGCAAGTTCACAATACCTACATAGTTCGTCCATAATGATGAAATAATCCCTTCTGATTGGTCGTGGGGAAGCAAAGCAGTAGCAAATAAAGATTGGCCATCAGAATAGTTTTTTTTTTTTTTTTTTTTTTTTTTCGACATTTCATGTTAAGCATTAGTGAAAACATTTACAGATATTTTCAAAACTACATTTTTAGTACTATTATAGATCATTTACATAAATTATTTACAGTTTATTTATTTATTTTTACTGTCTATTTGTTTATATTTAAGATAATATATTCATCATTTTAATTATTATTACTATTATTCTACACATACAAATTACTGGTGTTTTTGAAACAAAATTTACAGAAGTGAATATTTTTAAGATTAAAATATATAAGATTAACAGTTTTTTCTTTTTTTTTTAGTTTTATTTTATCTGTAAAAAAGTAGGATTCTTTCAGTATAAAAGGGGGTTGAAATTCGTAGATAAATTAATATGTGTGCTTCAAATATGAGTATGTACATTCACTATTTGTTTTACTTACAGAAGATATATATATATATATATTTCTTTCTATTAAATTTCAGATGGGATAGAGAAACATATTTATAACTTTAAAAGTTAACATTTGTGCATAAAACATTTTAGCTTTGAATGTGAAAATCTTTAACATGCATTGTCATCTTCATCAGTGAAATTGCATTTTAAAAATGAACCTAATTTTATTTTTATTAAATCCTTACAATATCACTCCTTTAAATAATATTTATTTGCACTTAAGATTTTTCTAAAGCACAAAATAAAAAATAAATATGTAAACTAAACTAAAAATAAATAATTATCCCCCCCCCCCTCTCTCAAAAAAAAAAAAAAAAAAAAAAAAGATGAAAGTAAACTGATAACGCACTTGCTACATATTTTAATTTGAAAAATGTTTTCTCTTTTCTTTTCTTCTTGGATCTCTTTTCATTAATAGAAACAATCAGTTGAATTAATGTATTTTTAGTAATTTAAAAACAAATTTTAGTAGAGCTTTATACAATCCATGTTTATAGTTAAATATTATTTAATAATTTTATTTAGTTAAATCGAAGTAACATTTTACAATATGGTAAACAGATAGAGTATCACACTTGATTTACCAAATTTTTCTTTAACAATAAAAATATTTCATTATATTATTAATATTATTGTTTTTTTTTTTTTTTTTATGCAATTTCATTTATAGTGATGACAATGTCAGATATTTTCTTATTAAAAATTATCAGTGTGTTATACACAAATGTTATCTTTTAAAGTTATATCATTGTTTCTCTGCTCCATTTGGATGGATTTTATAAGAAATAAAATAAAATAGGAAGAAAGGCAGATAGAAATACTGTTTTGTTCTGTAAACTAATAATTATTGTACTGTAATAATTTCTGTAACTAATAATTAATGTACACTCATATTTAGAGCTTTCAAACACCATCTCCAATCAATTTCATTCGACTTACCGAAAAATGTGACCCCCCCCTCCCTCTTTTTATGACTTTAATGTGTAAAATTCCCTCTGAATTTAAGCAGACTAAATTCTTTCTTTTGACTTTTGAATTAATTTCAAAAGATGATTTATTTTCCCTTGTGCAATTCTTAAAAAAAAAAAAAAAAAGAAACTATTGATGTTATCATTATTAGTAGTAGTATTAAATTACTTTTCAATTTATTTTCTTTCTTCCTTTCTTCATCTTGTTTCATTATCTGATCTGATAGTTTCTCACATATTTAATTAAAAAAATATTGCTCTCACGTTTATTATTTAGAGTCGCCACTAGACGGCGACACCGAATATCTTCTGCTATTTAGATAACATGATATTACTCTGAAATTAGAATAAATTCTACAATTTTACTGATAAAAGAAATCTGAAAAAAATCTGACAACCTTATATATTTTAATCTTTAAAATATTTACTCTTACAAAAAAAAAAGAAGAAAAAAACCCCACCAATTTATAAGTGTGGTATAAAAAAAAATTGAATACATGTCTTCTCAAGTCTTAAATATGAACAAATAGCCAGTAAAAGATTTCGTTCATTAATCTTTTCATGTAGATATGATCTATAATATTAAAAATGTATATCGAAAAATATTTGTTAATGTTTTCGTAAAATTTAGTTTAAAATATTGACCAATAAATAAATAAATAAATAAATAGTCTGATGTTTAGTCGCTGATTTACCGCTACTACGTGTTCTTGTATCCAATCAGAAAGGATTATTCCATCATATTGGACGAACTATGTAGGTATTGTGAACTTGCATGCACGTCACTTTCGTTGTTTATGGCCCTAAAAGCCGACTGTTTCCGACCAGAAAGATAGTGACCCCATTATTCTGACGAAAGAGGAAGAAAAAAATTCCAGTAAGGAGAATAATTAGATAGGCAGCATTTCTCGTATGACTGTGAAAGCTCTGCCCTTTGATTTATTCAAATAGAAGCCTGTCTAATAAACATTTTATCTGTCTAATAAATATTTCCTACTGCAAGCTTGCTTCGGATGTATACAGTTTCTTATTTAACTCGGTATGCACACTAATTGACAGGAGTACTTATTTAAAAATATTGAAAGAGGAAGAAAATCTTCCTGTGAATGAATAAAATCCACTCAATATTTCGATTTCTTTGAAGATTTTTAAATCTATAAAATTCATAAAAGTATTGTTAATTGCGCTTTCTCTGTACAATATTTGTCTGATTGTTGAAAATTTTACATTAAGACCACATTTTCTTAATTTCTGCATTTTTCCCATTTACAGTTTGTCATTTTTCTATTGGCCAATCTCTCCATATTCCTCGTAATTCTACTTCTTCATCCGAATTCGATTACATTCCTATATATATATATATGAACACCCCGCTCTCATTTCTTTATGGACTGAAGGAGATATGCTAAATATTATTAGGATAGCTGTATGCTTTTCAAAATTTTTCCTTTGGCATTCATGACAGTGTTGCCAGACTTTGCGACTTTTTCATTCAGTAGTCACCAATAATTTTGAGAAGTGGTATTTAACATATATAAAACATACATCGAATCGAGGAATCCGCGATTGTAATGAAATGCTCTCCCTCTGGTGGGCTAAGGTGAAATTAACGATACCACAGAAAGGATATCTTTCATGCTTTCGTCGAGACGCCATTGCTTGCTGCTGCTGTATATTCGATAGGATGAATAAATCCGGCAAAAAAGCTAACACATGCTGCTGTGTGCCATATCAACTCCAATGGATCAAGAAATCCGGAATTAAGTTTCCATTTGTTCAGAGCCTGATTAAGGGGGAAGCACACATTATCTCTGCTCTCACCGGAATATTTTTACAATTATTTTTTTATTTTATGTCACAGAAATTCCACGCTTTGACGAGGAAATATTTTTTATAAAAATTGAACGGTGTAAAACAATCCAATTTACTTTATTAGTTATTAGACACCAGAATTTTTTTTAAATAATTTTTAATGAGAATTTTCCGTTTATTATAGGAGAAAAGTATTTGTTAAAAAATAACGGTGTAAGTATAAATAATGTGTGCTTCCCCCTTAATCAGGCTCTACGTTTATTTCCAAATGACAAATTTAAAACTGCAGTTGCCTTCGCTAATGGAAATAAAGCTTTAGTTAGTAGAAAGTCTGAATGGATTAGATGTTTACGAATTGGGAAAGAAGTATCGTCAAGAATGACTGTTTGTTCGAAACATTTCGCGCCTGAGGATTTTACAAGTAATAATACTTTTAATTTTGTTTTAATTATAAAATACTTTAAATAAAGCTGTTCGTTTCCTTCGCTAACGAGCAAAAGCAAAACGATCACATTTCATGGATGTCACGGAACAACTATAGTATTGGTCCACAAGTGCATTTCGTGATTTTTCTTTGGTGATTATGGCAAAATGCCATTTTTTAAAATGGTTGCGATGGATTCCAAGCGTAAACAAAAGCGTATTGCATTGCAAAGAATCCAGAAAGGCAACGTTATGGTTCGGAACGATGCCAAAGAAAAATCGCCAAATCCAGTTATGGACAAACTCTATAGTTGTACCTTTATTTTTATTTATTTTTCTTCTTCTTAATTTTTTTTTTAATGAACCTTAGTTGTAAGATAACATATAGATGCAGTTCAAATACAGTGGAATTATTAAACAATGAAACGCAATAATTTTCATTGCATCCTATTATGCAATAGATTTTCCATGATGTAATGGCGGAGAAAGAACAATAACAAATACACGTGGCTATTATATTTACTAACAACTTCAGTTGAGAAAGCGCCATCTATCGATCATTACAAACGTGTAGGTATTTTAAATGTATATTAAACGTATGTCAAATATCACGTCTCAAAATTATTCGTAATTATTGAATAAAAAAGTCACAAAGTCTGGCAACACTGGTTCAAAACGTTATAGACTTCCTTTGTTTTAACACTTTCGCAACCGTGTCATTATCTTTTCCAGAGTAAGGTCCGCCTGTGGAAGTTATTCTTCCCAGTTACAATATTTCAGAACAAAATTTTCTGTATTCACATTTATATTACAAATGGATATACCTTATAATCAGAGCCTGATTAAGGGGGAAGCACACATTATCTCCGCTCTCACCGGAATATTTTTACAATTATTTTTTACTTCATGTCATAGAAATTCCATGCTTTGACGAGGAAATATTTTTTATAAAAAATGAACGGTGTGAAACAATCCAATTTACTTACCGTTATTAGACACCAGAATTCTTTTAAAATAATTTTTAATGAGAATTTTGTGTTTATTATAGAAGGAAAGTATTTGTTAAAAAATAACGGTGTAAGTATAAATAATGTGTGCATCCCCCTTAATAAGGCTCTGCTTATAATTATAATTTTTCTAGTCAAAGGATTTGTATCTCTAGTATATTGATTGTACAAATACAGCGGTCGTACTCTCCGCCCTTGCAACAATCTCTACCCTGTATAGTCATGGTGCAAAACTATAAATATAACCAGAAGTATTTCTGAATAAAATTAGTGGTGGCAAAGAAGGTGGAAATTTCATATCTTTGAGAGTGTCCTGAAAAAAAAGGGCGAAGTGTACGACCCCTGCAAATATGAATAGTGAGCATATTCTTAAGAAATAAGTAACACACGAATTGCGAAAGAAACGCCTACTGGCAGAGTTACAGATTTTGAAGTGACGTGAATCAACATCAGCAGTCGCGAAAGTGTTAATATTTCAGCTCATAGTCTGCTTTAAACAGTTTCTTTAACACTTTCGCGACCGTATGTTTTTGTCTTTTTCACAGTAAAGTCCGCCTGTGGGCGTTATTCTCCCCAGTTACAATATTTCAGAACAAAATTTTCCGTATTCACGTTTATGTTACAATTGAATATACATTATAGTTATAGTCTTTCTAATCAAAACATTTATATCCATAGTATATTGATAGTACAAATATGAGTATTGGGTATATTTTTAAGAAATAAATAACATTCAAATTGCGAAAGAAATGCCTACTGATAAAGTTAGAGATTCTCAAATGACGTGAATCTACGTCAGTGATCGCGAAAGTGTTAAATGTATATGTTATGGCACTCCGTTGCATGAACTGCTTAGATTTTAGTTTTTTTACAAGAACACACACACACACACAAAAAAAAAAAAAAAAAAAAAAAAAATTTCTCATGATTATGGCCCGTAAACCAGTGTTGCTAGATTTTGCGACTTTTTTTTATTCAATGGTAGCAAACTCGGGCGACATTACCAGGTCTCGCAGCATTCCTAAAAGTTTAGGAATTTTAGGAATCATTTTGCTACATTGTCATCACTATTTTAAATGAACACTTATTTACCTAATACTTTAACATTAAAACCTGGAAGAAAATTTTTTTTAACAATGGTGGTGGCAGTATAATCAAACGCGCGTAAATTTTTAGGAACGCTGCGAGGCCTGCATTACTGTAGACTGCAGTTTTTTTTTAAGTGCGATAGCCTTTAATGATTTCGTGTTGAAGACCAATAACACCTGAAACTTTCTTCTACCCAGTTTGCTCATGATATTCAGTTACAGGGTTATAGTTTCCATCTATTTCATTTTTCTTTTTAATCCATATTGAGTTATTCAAGCCAAAGTGATGATTTAAAATAACCTCAATACTCTCTTTTCTTGTATGGGTCTTGGTACCCTCATTAGTTTCTATGCTAACAATATTTGTCTGTTTCTTAATTTTACCTGTAATAACGTTATAAGAACTGTTATGCATGGTCATTTTGGTAATTGGATTAATATATTCTTTAAATCCATTTTCCTTAGCCTGAATAATCATCTTTTTATAGATAGCTTGAGGTTTTTTAAATTCAATTAATTTTTATCTCTTTCCTCCTCACCTCTTCCTTTGTTTTCGTAAAACGGCTTCGCTAATAACTCACGTTCAGCTAAAGACATCGTCATCATTACAGCCAGAGATATCGGCATAAAACATGGCAACGTCTGAAAACGTTTTATACTTTAACCTGTTTTGCATAACTCTTCCTCTTCCTGCAAGTCTCGAAATTTTTTTCCTAGAACTGAGAGCTTTTCCCAGCTTTACATTTTATTACTCGTAATTGTTGTTCTGGATTATTAATATTGTTTCTGTATTCCGTTTTGGCCGTTTATTGTGTTAAATTTAATGTTTTTCCGGAAAACGTGCCCTCTGGTGGACATTTTAGAACTAAAATTTTTTCTTCGAAATTCCGTGAGCGCATCTCGTGTATAGTCTATATACCAAATTTCGTTGTATTCAGTTCACCCGTTCGCGCTGTAGGATGCTGTTTATAGGGGAAGTTTAATTATATCCACCCTGTATTTATGCATTTTTAAAAGATTTATCAAGTCACTTAACTCTCTTTTTTATATTTTTTGCATAGGTACCAAGTTCCCGTTTTTTTCAACGGAGACTTCAAACCGGAAAGTTTTTATAAATGTTTTCAGTTTATCTAATTTTACGTATTCGTCGAAAATATATGTGACAAATTCATTTTTAAAAATATTGGTGGATAACTCTGATTTAAAAGTTAGTAATGTTGGCAGCTACGTTTTTGTCAATTATTTCTGGTAAAGTTTAAATTAAGTGAACTAATGAATAACCCATTGAAAATAAAAAAAATAAATTCTCTAAGGAATTTCAATAATAATTTGTTTCAAAATTTTTTTATTTATTTATTCAGGAAATATTCATGTACTATTGTTAATTTTTCGTTTTTCACCATTAATCATATTGTTCAAATTTTAACACATATATTTTCTTAATATACTTATAAGATCAAAATAATAATAATAATAATTCTCCGGTTGGTAACAGCTTAAATATGCAATAAATGAATGCTCTGTTAATTAGGAATTTGCACACATGGGGGATTAGAACAAAATCCTATTTTCCTGGTCGTTTTAGGACCATAAATTTCAAAAAGTTTATAAAAAATGCAATAAAAGGTCTCGTTAATTTAAAAAATAACTTTAGAATTAACCAAAAATTACGTGACTTCAAAACGCTGCCTGACGTCACACTTTATGATGCTTCAATGTTGACATTTTGTTAGCCTGGTTAGCATGCAGCAATTCGTTTTAACTTTCGTAATTATAATTATCAATCGTTTATGTGATTTCTGAGCATTTCTCTTTCATCTTATAATCATTTAATATCATTATCACCATCTTCCATTATCATTATCTTCAGTTGTTTTCTTTTCCTGGCGGTTGTTCTATGTTTTCGTTTAATAGGATCCTGTGGAACGCTAAAGAATAGCTTTTGAGAAGTATTAGCCGCTGTATTAGTGCAGAGTGGTACAATACAATATTTATACTGCGGTTTTTTAATATCCGTCATTATTATAAAATACAAAACCTATTTCACTAATTCAAGAAGCAAAACAAAGCACGAAATCTAATGCAAACAACGATTACTCCCGTTTGTTGTCATAAAGAGTGGCATCACGGTATATTATACTGCGTCTTCTCCATACAGTAAATAGTGCGATGTTAAAATTGTTATAAATCAGTAATTAAATTTCAAATAAAGAAAATGTATGTATTTATTTTCTTACCTTTTCATTTTCTATTATCTCCTTATATTATAAGAATAAAATCAGAAAATGTGCAAATTCCTTATTATTTCAGTTTGATAAATTGGATAAAAGGATCATTTCTCTAAATATATGCATATTTTCTTTCACGTGATTTTTTTTTTTTTTTAATTTAAAGGTGAAACAAAAAATGATTAAAAAGAAATTAAATATTAATAACCATTTGTAGAGTACTATTTAGAAATACAAAAATGTTTAAAGCGTTAATTCATCCTGCAATTTTCAGTATTTTATAAAGACATGTACACTATTCAATTATTATAATTAAATTTTGAATTATTACGACAAAAATAATGAACATTATATTACACATCATACATAAATTTTCCCCCTAGATTTAAAATATCAAAGAATATTTGCTATATAATGTTTTAAGAAATGTTTAAAAATATAAATATATAGCTTAGTTAAGTCAGAACGCTATCATTTTTCTTTTCTTTTGGATATTTAATACTTCATTAAAAAGTTCAAATTTCAGAATTAGTTTTGGAACATTGAAATTAAAATACAATTTACACTTCTTTCAAGCAATACAAGTATGATTTTGTGTTCCGCTAAACAAAGCATTTACTTTTGTTCATTTTCGGAATTAGTATCGTTTAAATTTTTTAAATGGTAAAGAATTAGAATAACTTATTAAAAATTTAAATACTGTAACGTGTAGCAAAACAAATCATAAAATTAATATATTTTCTTTTTTGATCAGTTACAAATGTATTGTAATACATAAAAAGAAGGGAGGGGGGGTATTTTAACTATTTTATCAGTCTACTGTGACACTAAATAAGTGAGTGATTAAGCTGCAGAAAATGAAAAGGATATTTAAAAAAATTAATATTGCACAAAAGCATATATCCTTATGTTTATTGTCATGAATCATGTTGATGAAAAAACACATCATAATATTTTAATATATTTAACCAATAACAAATACACAAAAACAACCGGAAAAAGTAATCTTATATTAAGATAAATGATAGGTGTTAAACTTCTTATAAAGCTATTCTATTAACCCGTTTGCATCATAGCGCATATATGCGCTAAAATTTCATGGCCGTTATCGTCGGAGAGCATATATGCGCGGTAGTTTAAAGTGATGATTGCAAAGGCACTTTTCTTGCAAAAATCAATTCTGAAACTGATAAAGGTGGGAGGTTTTGATTCGAATAGTAAAGAAGAAATAAACAAATCCAAAAAACGTATATGTGCTATTGTGATATCTTCTGACAGAGATGATAATTATCACAGTGCAAATAATTTTGAATGAACAAAAAAATATGATCCACTTAAGCTGCGTAAGTTTAATTCTGTTAGTGGTGTAAATGATATTACAAATTTTACTAGAAAGAACGTTTGCGGATTATTTTCAACGCAGGAAATTATTGGACATATCGTAAAGGAAACTAATCAACTTGACAAAACCGATCCGAGTTTCAAAGAGATTTTCGTATAGAAATTAAAAATTTATTTTGCTCATGATACTGATATCTCTGGTCGAAAAACTTACATTACAAAATTATTGGATCACGAACGAGAGTACTGAAATATTGGTCATCTGAACAGTTTGGTGATTTGGGCCAATTTCCAACACTTTGGAATGATGCAAATGGGTTAAGTTAAGTCTAAACGTACGTAAAATTTTGTAACTTCATTATTATTAAAATAAACTAAATATTTATGAAGCAATTGATACAAATTTTTAAAAATACAGAAAAATATTAAGATTAGAATTATCATGATAAAACATTTACCTTAATAGGTGTGTAATCCTTCTTCTCCCACTAAAAATTTGTTGAAAAACTAAGCAAAACTGTAATAAAACTAAAAATCAATCATTCAAATGTACTTTGAAATTAATGAATACATAGCACATTTACTTATAAAGTTAACGATAATCTTCTACATTTATAAAAGTATTTCATCTACATCATCGCGTCTTCGTCCTTCTCCAATCCTATAGCTGAAGCATTTAGTTAGTATGCAGTGATCGTTCCAATTTAGTTTAGAACGTTTTGCGGAAAATTGCAGTTATGTGTGGCAACAATTATTTATACGTTGCAATCCTGTACGTATTTAAATTAGAGTTTATCTTTTCAGTTTTCATTCTTTTTCTATGGGATTTTTTGACAACATTCAACATGCTGAAATCTCTTTCTACATCATCATTATACCATGGTAACACCAGCAGCATCTTGACAAAATCTGATAGCTCATTGAATGGATTTTGAAAACTTGCAATTCTATATAACCTCTGCACAATGTTGAAAACTCAAATTTTGCCCTGTCCGTATGGACAGTTTGAAATGTCCATACAAGGATGATAAAAGTCCCTACATTGATGATAACAGTCCCTGCTTTAGTGCTGAGGCTGTCCATACGATGTATTTTTCATCCTCAGTTTATCACAAACATGTCCTGGGGAGAAAGAATACTTTCAAAAAATCCCTACTCTGTTTCTACGTTTTGAATATAACTGCTAAAAGTCCCTGCGCATGAGGACAAATCCTTAAAGTTGGCAACATTGTCTCTATTTAAAAACAGCCGCTAAACAATCCGCTATCTTTACAAGCACCCACTAAACTTCCCGCTATCGGGTAAACCTTTATTTTTTCCCGTTGATCGAGATCGTGCTAAATACCCACTAAAATTAGCGGAAATTCCTCTAAATTGGCAACACTGGTTGTCTATGATGAAGAGTGACTCGACAAGTCACCGTTAAAAGAAATTAAATTTAAAATTCAGGAATTTAAAATTTTCCACTGAAAACATATATATATATATATATATATATATATATATATATATATATATATATCATAGGTGCCAAGTCTCCCGTTTTTCAAGGGAGACTTCAAACCGGAAAATTTTTACAGCTGTTTTCGGTAATATTAATCGTCGAAAATATATATAACATATTCCATTTAAAAATATTGGTGTCAATTCTGATTCGAAAGTTGATAATGTTGGCAGCTCTGATATATATATATATATATAATTTTTTATCTTTAATTTATCAGGCGATTCTAAAATGTGAATTTTTTCTGCACTTCAAAACTGCTGAGGCCATTTATACAATTCTTAAAAATTTAAACACCGTACTCTTTTAATTCTGTACATAAAATAATAAACAAAGTTATGGAGTCGTAAAAAATTTTCTCAGTATTTCTATAAATGTTTTATCCATACATCAAAGAATGGCGATTTGTGCTCTGTGATTAAGGTATTCATGAATGTATTTTTTACAAAAAATATAAAAATTAATCAAGAAAATATTTTCTTTATTTAGCTTTTTGCGTGTCCTGTTTAATTTCACACCTCTGAGTCAAAAGAGTTGCATTTTTTATCAAACAAGAAGTTTCACCTTTCTTTAGCAGAAACTGAATTATTTACATCGAAATAAAACTTCGCGATTAAGTGCATTTACATCAACATACATACCTGAATAGCCTCCTAAAGTAGATGCTTTCCGCGTGGCTCAGAAACTTGGCAACAGTTCAAGCAGTAGACAGCACCACTTGGTACAGAATGCGCACTTTTTCATTCAACTGCCACGAGTAATTTTGAGAAATGATATATATATAATCGACGTTCAGGGAAATTGATACACGTTCTATAAAGATACGTCAATTTTAAGACTCACGAATACTTTCTTTTAAAAACAGCTTTATAAATTTTCTTCAAACTCGCTATATTAATTCCTTTCTAGATATTATTTCGTAAGTAATTGTTATCTTACGGTGAACAGATGACTTAACTTTTGCTGAAAATTGTCAGTGGGGCCGACAGAAGATATCTCATAAACGGCTTTAACTTTCTTCAAATTTGCTACATAAATCCCTTTTTACTCGCTCTTTAGCACGTAATACTTGCTAGCTACAGGAAAATTGATAAAAGTCCTTATTATGTGGAAGCAATTACAAATATTGAAAATGAATGTTTCAAAAAACTGCTTTTTTTTTTCTTTTGTTAATTCTGTATGTGAAGTTGTGAAGTCTCTTTTTTATACCTTTACGACGTGTGTATCACGTCGTAAAGGTTAACAGGAAAATTTATTAAGGCTTTAACAGGAAAATTATTAGTTGTGTAAATTGACAAATCAATGTTTACTGACAATTTTGCAATTGTTAAATCAATGTTTACTGACCACTTTATTTAAAATAATAATAATAATAGTAATAAAAAGGAGTAAAATAAAATATATATAGTAATAACTGATAAAAGTCGTGCAGATTATTATTATTATTATTATTTTAAATTTGGTCGATTTGTCTGAACATATTTTACTGTTGTCGGAATTATTAAAATTTTATTTTCTAATAATTTTCTTAATAATTGCGAAATCCCGCAATTGGGAAGAAATTTTGTAGCCTGAAACATTCTTATACATCCATTTATTCTACTTTTTATACATTAAAAAATAGATATGAAAATAGGAATTTTGATATTAATAAAATGACAGAAAAAACGAAATTTTTTTTTAATTGAAATTTTTGAATTTCAAATAAACTTCTATCTCTAATCTTCGCTGTATGGCAAACATAAGTTTTAACTCAGTTGTCGACTTCCAAGATTTTGCAGACATGCTGTTTTCACGCTAATACATTTCGTCGATGATATTATGCTGAACTCGTAGTCAACATATCTTTTTCCGATGATGGGTCGTGCTTAATTATTTTGAGTGGAAACGACTGGTGTGTTTTTCATAATTATATATAAAGTTTACTTACTTTCTTCATCCTTCAACACTATTATTCCTGTCATTTTACTAAATGTTCTTTGAAACCTTTCTAGCATAATTTATTATTTTAATAGAAATTGAAGATAAACTTATCTAAAACAAGATAGAGAGATTGATTTTAAAACATATATTTACGACAGCAAAAAATTTAATGAAGAACTGATATTGAAAAAAAATAAATAAAGAACTTTGTAAATTTATAAAGTTGTAAAAAACATTAATAATAATAATAATAATAATAATAAAAGTTTCAGGTCTAAATGATTCCACGACTATTCATTAAATGAATAAAGTAGGCACGGGTGAAGTAGTTATATATAGGGAGGTATTGCTCTTTCATACATTTGGAAATATGACTAACTATTTATTATTAAAATAAACAAATCAAAATAAAATTTTTAAATTTGGAAGTGGTATTTAAACTCTACAATAACATAATTGCCCTCATAGGATTGAAATAACGCTAATAGCATATCTTAATATTATATTTGGCGCGAAATTGCTAACAGAATTTTTGTGATATGAGTACATAAATGTGGAATAATTATATTATATTAATATTTTTATATACTTTAATTATATTAATCGTATTATAAATTTATAATATAATAAATTTATTTTTAATATAAATTTAGCATAACAGAGCGAAGTTTAGGAAAACGATTTCGTTTAATTAAATTCCCTGATACATGGTACCAAAACTAAAATGTCTAATAGATACTGAGATATAGTAAAACTGTAGTTTTTGAATAATGGTAGCGCAATTTGTCTGCCGATAAACACATCAACTGAACCTCTCGAATAAGGCGTTGTCGAAGGCAATGGGAACCCGGGTCGAACATTGCGCAATCGACGGAGACGCTGTCAAATGCAGCGAAGAATCGGAACTTCTTTACTTTAGCTGTTAATTTTAAAGTAATATAAATATATATATATATTTATTTATTTATTCATTTTCTTTTCATTCTTTCTCTTTTTTTTTAAATCTTTTAATTCGTTTAACTGTAGGGACAGCAAACCGGACAAAGCCTGATATCAGTTTTTTCAGGCTAAAATAATACCTCATCCTTTAGTCAATTTAAGAATAAGCACGAATGTATCAAATCATTTTTGCGGCACTTATGCCCATTTTGTTTCGCCTGATGAAGGGTCTTTGTGCTATTTTGACCGGAAACAATTGCTGCTACATTTTGTCTTTTCTTTTTTAGTTAATGGTGCTTTTTACAATGTTCTCTTTATTACATACTTGAATATAACAATTTTTTTTCAATATTTTGTAATTTTCACGTGTAAAGTTACCATTATTTATATCAAATAACTTAACAAAGTTAAACATATTGAAATTTGAACACGTTAAAAGAAAAGATAAACCCCTTCATCCCCCCAAAAAATGTAATGTAAAGAAATATTTGCACTGAAAACAAAATAATTAAACCTATCATAGAACTGCATTTAAGGAAAATGGATCAACTGAATATTTCCTATTTCCTATATGCTGTACTAGAAATCCTGTATGTATAAGTATAGTTTTTGAATCAAATACTTGTAAATAGTATTTAAAAATGAATGTACAAAATCAAATTAAATATTGGATACATGGAAAAAACTGGCTGCTGCCTCATCAGAAAAAAGAAAGGGAAAAAAAAAGCACTAATAAAATTAAAGGTATCACCAATAAAACAAATATACTAGCTATAACCAAATCACTGCTGGCCCATTGATGGGAGAATATAAATAGCCAATGAAGATTGCCGGCAGTAATATAATTTTTTATGTTTGCCACAGCTGGCCCACTGCAGTCTGCCAGCAACAACATAGAAAATTTATGTTTGCCACCAGGTAGCCCAACATTGGCCCACTAACAATTTCCAACCTAATGTCGGTTACCATCAGTGGCCCATTACCTATTTTCATCATACTGCTAGCTGCCAGCAGCGATCCATTCACTGGCCCACTAACTTATTTTTAACTTACTGCAGGCTGCCAACAGTGGATCGATTGAATATGGCCTACTGACGGCCGGCGTAACATATTCCCTGCGGCACCGTAACTTTTGCCACCGACGGGCCAGCTGCAGCTACTGTTGGCAACCAGCACTTGGCCTCGTGTTGGCCATCATCTGTGGTTTTGCTGGGTAGTGTTGAAATTTGAAAAAAAAAAAAAAGAATAACAGTGGGCTAAAAATACGCCGGAATAAATTAAAATGTTGTTTATTCTGGTTTTAGTCAGGTGATATCACTCGTGCTAAATAGCTGGATCCGCCCTCTCATAAGCTCAGGTTCAGCTCATCATAAAAATATTGTTTTTAATATCTGGCGCACCAAAATGTTCAAAACACAAATGCCAATTTTCATATATTTTGAAATCTTCCCGTTTCAACTTTAAAAGCATTTAGATTAATTTATTTTATTTTGAATTTTTAAATTTAGACGTTTAAATTTTTTAAATGAAATTTCAGGATTATGTAAGATCAATATCTATATATTTGAAAGTAATCGGATATATTCTTCTCTTGTACCGTAAGCCACGCCTTTTCACAAATTTTCTAAAACTTTATAATATAAAGCAAAATAATTTTGCATATTTGTAATTAAATCATTTAAGTTTTGTTTTCAATAATCAATGTAGTAAATACCATTGTGATTTATGCATACCAGCGTCACGTATAGAGTCAAATAGGAATATGCAAATTTGTCTTTTTTTTTAAATAGTGTTTCAGCGAATCAGAATTCTTTTGAAATTCTTTCACAATCCCTCGCCTACATTGTGATAACTTTACCAAAATATGCCAATTTTTATAATAAATATCGAAATATTGCTTAGGAAACAATAAAAATAACATAAAGGTAAATTAAAATAGTTTTAGGTCAAATTATATACAAACATTTACTTATAGAGGATACAGATTATAACAAGTGACGGCCCCCTAACAGGAATAAAAAGTGAAATATCACTGTAACTCAAAAAATAATGTTAGGAACGAGCTGTAAATTTGGAAACCCGTGTTTTTGATGATGCCCGTTCTATTCGTGCAAAAATTAACATAGGTCATAATTCATAATTTTTTCAAATATGAATTTATTAATAATTTTCATAATTCAAAAAATGTTTTTTTTAGCAAAAATTTGCATGGAATATGTTTGGGTCACTTCATTCTAACGAATAAAAAAAACAGAATTTAAATATCATAATTATTTCGGAAGATATGATTTAATGTTTGTCACATTCATTTAACATTAGCACCCCCAAACTTTGACAGCTTATAACTCTATGAAAAATTGAGCGAAATATATAAACTATACCATTTTCCGTGATGATTTGATCCAAAGAATTCAAATAAATTATAAAAAATGGGGGTTACCATTGAAAAAAATGAAGTTGATGTCAGTTTTAATATGTAGACGACCCCCTAAGTAAAATCTAACTATAACATTATAAACTAGACGTTATTACAAACTGATTGGTACAAGTCGCATGTTTCTACGATAATTTACGGCAAAATTAGGCAGGGGGGTGGCGTTTTTTTTTGGGTGACTGTACAATTATTCTGCTAAATAAAATAAAATTAAAAAAAAAAAAAAATACGTATACTTTATTTTCTCTACGTGTGGAATATTTTGCCAGGGAGAAGATGATACAAAGAGTGCAAAAACATAAAAATTTTGTAAAAATACTTATACCTCATAGATTTTGTTTAATGTTCAGTGGAGAAAAAAAATCGCAACAACAGCTGTAATTTCGTTATTAATTGACGTAGAAAAATCTAATAAACGCCATTCAACAGGAAATTAAACGCACTTTTTGAAAATAATATCAAATTTTGAATTAGGGGACATCTACATATTGAAATGAGCGTCAACATTTGATTTTGTCACTAGCAACACCCAATTTTGATGTCATATTTGAAATTCTGAGAGTCTGGCAGTGCGAAAAAGAATACAGCTTGTATACTTTACCTCCAATATTCATAGATTTATAACCAAAAGTGTGTTGGGGGATATCTGTAAATTTAGAAAAAATAAATGTAAGATCGTACAAGAAACATAAAAAACAATTCACTATATTAAACTGGAAATTTTTCAAGAAAAAAAGAATTTTAAAAATAAATGATAATTTATCTCTATCATCTTTACAGCAACTTGGCTATCATTGATTTCGGACTTTTAGATACGTATATACTAAGGGACAAAAATACAGCCCCACTTGGATATTTTCCTTTTCTCTTTCTGTAATCGAAAATTTTGTCGTTTAAAAAGCAAATTTTTGAACAAATTTTATAACGTTATGAAATAATATTAGATAACCTTAATTATAGCGTTATTTAATAATATTAGATTCTCTGCGTATATTTTATGATCGAGCCCAGTGTTAAAAACAAAATATAATTCTGAGGAAAAGTGTAATTTTAGAAAGTATTTCAAAAATGGCAACCACAAAAAGGATTAATTTTAGAATGAAAATCAAAACATATTTTAATACGTGAGATCAGTGTTGCCAGATTGCGTGACTTTTTTAGTCACCAATAATTTTGAGAAATGATATTTAATGTAGTACATTATCGACGATTTATGTATATCACACATCACTTCTCAAAATTATTTGTGAATATTAAATAAAAAATTCGCGCAATCTGGCAACACTGCGTGAGATGGCAAAATAATTGAAGGTTAACAAAATATTGATAAGATGGTTTTTAGCGAAATATAAAATTTTTTAGCTGTTTGAACTGGAAATTTGGCATTAGGTAGCTGCGTTGCTCATCCAAACGAGATGACCGCAAGATAAAAAGTAACTAACTGAAAAATCGATTAGTATCATGTCCAAAACTTGAAAAATATTTTTAAAAAAAATGTATTTAGCAAAATAATTTCTTCAAAAACAGTGCAGCAACAATCAAAGCACGTTATAAAACAGAAGGTCTGCAGAAAAATCCGTTATTAAGGAGAAGATTTAAAATAAACGAGTCTTCAGATGAACAAAAAATTAAAAAAAAAATTATTAGGCAATTATTGACCTGAACTGGTTTTGTCTAATGAGTCAAGTTTAATTTATTTCGGGCTGATGAAAAATTCTAGAAGGACGGCGAAAATTGGACCGACTTAAGGAAAATTGCTCTCTTAAGAAAATGACATATTCTCCGTAAATTATGTTACGGATGTGCATAGGTTTTTAAGGAGTCGGTAGAATTATCATGCTCAAGGAGTCAGTTATCTCGAAATAAAGCACTGTCATTTTAAAAGTGGAGCCTAACCACCTATTTTGAAAGTATTTCAGACTTTTCTGCAAACAGCATTTCATGATGTTAATGCACTTTGCTACAAGGCGTCTGTGGTACGTTTATTTGATTCAAATTGCTAAAATTACTTATCTATTCCCATGAGCCCCTATAATTCTGTAAGTAATTGTACCTTTTTTCACTATAAGTTAACTCATATCGTACCAAGCATTGGAAAAATATTCTTTTTCTTTATAAAATCCTAAATATATGTTTCTTTAAGCCTATGTACACACACCACATCAAAAAAACTAACCAACCTTTCATTAGATTAATCGGTACAGGCTGTCCTAAAAAATAGATCAAAGGTTTAGGACAGTCAGAATATAAGAAAAACAGACCATCTAGATGTATATTTTTATATAATTGCTTTACTGGTACAAAAGTGTAGAATATTACCTCAATAAATTTATATGTCCGTTATTCTTGAATGAAAAACCTTTTTAAGTAATAATGTGTTGAAAGTGTAATGAATAAATCTTCAAGAATCGTCATTTTAAAAATTAAATATATATATATTAAACGTTAATTTAAACTAACGATAAAGACACATATGTATTTATTGGATGTTTAAATAATATATCGCCTTTAATTTGAATTAAAATATTAAAAAAAATTTATATGCATACCACTTATGCACGGTGTCCTATTTTTAGGACGATGGTGAAATATGCGTTAAATCTCACAAAGAATATCGTAGGATTTTTTGTTTACCAGACCTGGAAATAGCCCCAATCTCAATGTTCAGTCTATAAAAAGGCGGAGGGAGAAGGGGGTGGAATCGAAATTTGCAGCCTTCAACTCTGCAAGAACTAGAAAAAAAACATTTATGATATTTGGTTCACTGAAATTTCTGAGATTTATATTAAAACACAGAATAATCCTATGTCATTGTGCATTAAAGCAGTAATTGCATATAAAAGTTGAATTAACCCAATGTATAATACATGTTTTTATTAAGTAATTGTTTAGATCTAACAAATAAGTAGTTTTATTTCACATATTAAAATATAAATTGTTTATTTTATATAATAAATCACAATCGAATACAAAGTATATATTTATTATATCACGCTTAAAAAGAAAGTTTTATGTAGATTTTTATTAAGTACTACTTCACAGAGTGTAATGAAGTGAATTACTAAGTCGAAAATGTACATAGGTATCATTTTATCCCTTTGGTATTATGCAAACATGACACTTTTATTTATTGCAATCATTAGTTTTGAAATTATTACAAAATAATAATAATAATAATAATAATAATAATAATAATAATAATAATAATAGGCCTAAATCAATTTTTTTGCAGTGCTTTTATTTTTTTTTTCTTTGTCCCTTACATGTAAGATTGGTCACACAATTCTCTTTGAAAAAACTGCGATATTTTTCAATAAAGAAATAACTATCATGGCTATACTGATCACTAATAAAACTTATATTTTTTTCACTTTATTTTGTAGATGGGACATAAAGTATATGAACAGAAATAATATAGCTATATATATATGCACAATAACGCATAAATTAAACATTTTAAAATAAATTATTGTAAGGTATCATGAAGTAAACATTACACAATTTTAATCGTACTTACCAGTGTTAGGTCAGTTTAACTGTTTAAAACTGTACAATTTGTTTTATAATTACTATGAAAATATAGTTTCTTGATTATAATGTATTTAAAAAAGTAATTTTTAATGACTGAAGTATCATACTTGCCAATTTAAACCAGAAGATTGTTAGTCCCGCCCCTTTCCGCCTATTTTTCTCGCCAGTACTTTCCTTCTTATTTAATTGTAAATATATTTGAAGCGAATCTCTCTACAAATTATGTGGTGTACAAAAAGGGCGGGGATTAACAATCTTCCGGGTTAGGATCAGGGTTGCCAAATTTGGCCTTTTTTTTATTCAATAGTCACCAATAATTTTTATTTGTATCGTTTGACTAATCACTTCGAAGATTAATAATGTATTATGTCTATCAAATGTCCCTTCTTAAAATTATTGGTAACTATTGAATAAAAAAAGGGCCAAATTTGGCAACCCTGGTTAGTATGGCAAGTATGAAGTACAGGGTCGTACTCTTCGCTCTTTTTTCTGGACACTCTCAGAGATAAGAAATTTCCGCCTTTTTTACCACCACTAATTTCATGTCGAAATACATGTAGTATATTTATAGTAACGTGTCATGATTATGCAGCGTAGAGATTATTTTATAAAAATAGTGGTAGCAATAAATTTTAAATTTCCATACTTATGAGAGTGTCCTGAAAAAAGAGCAAAGAGTGCGATCCCCGGATGTATCTTTAACCTTTAAGAACATGAATGGGCTGGAGTAACATAAGAACACGGGTGGCGTACTGTGTACGCCAGCGCATTTTAATGCCTCGATATAATATTTTAGTGATATTTATGTTTCATACAATGTCGGTTCATTTTATATAACTAAAATAAAAATGAAATAAAATAAAATAAAGCATTGGAAGAAAAATAAATCATCTGAGTAAACGATATTTCTTTTCCTTGCGGCTCTAAAACAAAAAAAGCTCTAACGAGAAACTAACTAATGAAAAATGTTATTTTTTGATAAATAAAGATTTTATAGCAGAAAGAAAGTGCTGAAACTCAAAGAAACAAAATAGGACATATTACTGAAAGAACTTAATAAGAACACGGATGGCGTATTCTATTCCATAGATGAGATTTTTGAGTAAAAAGTAGCGAAAATGAACGAAGCAAAATGTGATCTTCGACTTGGAACACTAATTCCTCATTGAATGGACTTCGAAAAGAGGGTAAATAAAATTCAGGTGTTAATCACGTAAATATTGTTGAATTCGCAGTTGTCTTTTCACTGACTGGCGTACGCAGTACGCCGCCCGTGTTCTGACAGGTTAAAATAATAATCCCCCCCCACATAAAAAATAAAGCAATATATGAACTAAATGATTACCCATTTTACTATGACGGTATTTCTTTCGATGTCAGGTTTTTCCTTCCTGCCTCGGTAAGGAGAAGACGCATTTCTAGTTAGCTCCAGCGCACGCAATGTCGTGGCAGCTATTGGCACTCTCTCTACGTCACTTAGAAACCCTTTTCAGGGCTATTGTTCGAGGTAGCCGGAAGTTTGCTGATTTCACCTTGCTTTCATCATGCCTTTCACGGAAAAAGAGCTGTCTGCTGAGGGTTATAAAGACCCAGCACTCATGAACGACTCATCAAGGAGCGGCTATGTTAAAGGTGTTTTTAACGCTATCAACTCAGGCTTTAGTCACAAAACCCATCCTAACTGGATCAAAGCTATGAATGACGAGGAGTATACTCAACTACTCGAGATTAGAACAATCGTTAAAAACTATACAAAACAAGCCTACTAAAAGGGCAAATCAAAGACTTTACCATTGAACAACTCAGAACCACCATACCTGGCTTTCCAGACTTTCGTAGTGATTTTCCTGCGTCTGTCAGGCCGACAGCAACATGGAGGACGGTGAACCTCTGAAGTGGAAAATCAGGTAACTGCAGGCCCCTCTAATGCAAAAAACTTTAATTTTGACTTAAACTTTAAGAGTGTTTCTCCTAGGAAAACCCCCAAACGTAAAACTGATCTTGAGCCCCCGGCTCAAAAGCAAAAAATTCCAAATTCTAAAATTGCGCTTCCAATTTCGACCAAGAACTAATTTGAAGTCTTAAATGAAATGATCCTTATGGACAACTCAGTCCCCGAGCCACCCAAAGAGACCTCAGAGTAAAAAGAGATTTATTCATAAAACTAACCACATCACGGATAAATGCGGAAATGCGACCCAAGTAGTCAAAAAATTAGCAAAATTCAAAGACCAATGTCATTTCTCGGCCAAACTTACGGGTAATTTTCTTAAAATCTATCCAGACATGCCTGAAGATTAAGAGTTCATTTCTCAAAAACTCGACGAAATGAAAGTTAATTACTATGTTATGCCTCAAAAATCTTTCGCTCCATTAAAAGCCGTCATAAGAAGGCTACCGGTTGATACCCCACCCCCTTTTAGAGATTGAGGACGCTCTTGCTGAGCTAAATTTTGAAGTAATTAAAATCAATCAACTCATAAGTTTTAAAACTGAATTATCGCTCCTCCTCTACCAAATTCAGTTAGCTCTCAACGATAAATCGAAAAAAATCTTTAAATTAGATCGTTTCATGCATTTTTGTATTAACGTCGAAAATTACAGAAACCGTATGCGTACAATGCAATGTTTCAACTGTCAATATTATCATCACTCTGCTCAAAATTGTAGGATGAAATCCAGGTGTGTGAAATGTTCCAGCCCTCATGAATCCAAAAATTATACTTTCGGTGCAGGTAAAATTGAACGTGAAAATCCTAAATGCTGCAATTGTGGATTTGAACATCCGCTAATTTTCGAGGCTGCTCCTTCTTTCCTGAAAATCATCAGCATCGTATACAGACCCCCAGGCTCATTCAATCAGGTATCACTTACTCCCAAGTCACTCAGCCAACTCAAAATTCAAACTAACTCTTCTGTTAACGAACTTTCGGAATTTTCTCAAATTCTAACCGAAACTGCTAAAGAATTTTAAGTTAATAGCTTTTCTGAACTCCTAAACACACTTAGAAATACTCTTGAAAAAATAAAAAATTGCAGCGATATGCAAGAAAATTTTCAAATACTATCGAAAGCCTTCGGCGGCCAGTCCATTCTTTTGCTTTAAGTCTCGTTTATTCATTCTTTCCGAAGTTCACTTTATGGTGTCTCTTCAATTAATTCTAATTTTATTATTAATTAATTACTGTATTTAATTTTTTTAACTTAAATTCTAAGTTTTTTATCCAAATTTTTCACTCTAAATGTTAAATTCTAACTTATGCTTGTGAGAATTATCTCCTGGTCATATCGACCAATGTGAGAGCTAGATTTCATCCAATCAGCATCCTCCAGTCGTATCTCGTTTATTTCTCTTCCATCATAAAAATTTTGCTTAGCTAACTTATTAATTTTCACTCTACTTCCATACCCCCCCCCCCCCTGCAATTTCTGATCTCCACTCTGTTTAGTTACCAATCAACTTCCAGGGATGGGTGTGTGCTCAGTTGCACAGGCACTACCCAGCAAGAATGTTCAATCGTATGACGGTAGTTAAGAAGCGATTTAAAGTCTGCCTTGTATTCTAATTCTATTCAATTTTTTTTTTTTTTTTTTTTTTTAATTGATGGTTTTTACGTTTCACCTATTTTTCTATTTTAAACAGTAAGCCCCGCTTATTTATTTATTTATTTTTCCTTCTAGTATCCGTTTAAAGGATTTGAAATTCGTCATCAGTAATCGATGAGGTAAATACAAGCGTATCTACATGCACATATTTTTGCAAACGTAATTTAAGGGGACGAATACGCAAAATCCCCTTTTCTTTTCTTTTTCTGTATTGTTTTGTTTTAAAAGAACGATGAAAAATGATGCTTGTTTTCTTTATAAATTGCATCGCTAATGTCTAAAAACCATCTTTCTTATTTCATTTCTTCGTATTTGACTTCGTTGTTGTATCTTGTTGACATATAAATGAAAATTAAAAGTAATTTGTTAAATTTTCTCTGTTATTTTTAAAGATTTTCTGCGTTATCTCATGCGAAACTTTATAGAAGATGGCCCCCTAAGCCTCACAAAAGAAATTTTTTTTGTATATATCTTGAAAACTAGTAACTTTAATGAACTGCAAATTTGTACGCCCATATTTTTCAGCATTTGCATTCATTTTATGTAAATATTAATATGGGTCATAATTCATATTTTTGTAATATGAATTTATTAATCTTTTTCATATTTATTTATTTGTTTATTTATTTTATTTTATTTTATTTTAGAATTAAAAGTGATTATGGATTTTGTTTGGGTTTCTTCACTGTATCTTGTAAAAAAGAAATTATATCGATCAAATTATTTTTTTGTGAAAATAGTAATAAAAGTTTGAAAGATGAATTTAACATTAGCGACTTCACACTTTGAACACTTAGAGCTCTATATATAAATAAATAAATAATAATAATAATTATAAAGTAAAATATACAACCAATATACTTTTTTGCATTACCGAGACTCCAGGAATTAAAATATAAAATAAAAATTAGATATTGCCTTTGAAAAAAAAATCAAAGTTGGTGTGCGTTTTAATATGTAGACGATTTCCAATTCAAAATTTCACTCTAAAAATACTGACAATTCCCTGTCGAATGATACTTATTTCATATTTTTGCATGGATTACCAACAAAATTACGTCATGTTGGCGTTTTTTTTTTTTTTTTTTTTTTTTTTTGCTGTTTTGTTTTTGTTTTCCGCCGACTGTACATTTAGGCAAGGTTGTCACATGATTACTACATTTTATTTTTTTGCATCACTAAAACGGATGTAATTGAATCAATATTCATTAAAAATTTTTGTGATGTTAAAAAATAAAATTGTAGTATTTATCTGACAACGTTTCGTGTACGTAAAGCATAAAGCATGCACTCTTTTCAGAAAAAAAATCACAAATACATTATTATATAGAGACCCATAATACTTTCTTTTTTTTTTTCTCTGTTAAAATTACTTTGTTAAAACTTTCTGGTATTTATCTATTAATAGGTTTACCAAGACAGCAACAGTAGCGTTTTAAACCGTTTAGGCCAGCAGGGGACATTTGCATTTTCAGCACTTTACAGTGTAAAGGCCAAAGATTTAAATAGAGAAAAAGAGAGAAAGAAAATTAAAGGAGAAAAAATAATGTTGATAAAAACATTAAATAAAATTTAAAAAAGTAATCTACACCAAAAATATTTAAAACATTTCTTTAAATTGAAGTAAACAATTACACGGGTGAGTTGTTAGTTGCCGTTATCTTCATCTCACGAAGCAACATCAGCATGATGCTGAATTGTATACGAATTTCAGGTGCTAATCTAATCTCCACAGTGAAATATAGTTGATGGCTAAGACTCAACGATTTCTTGTGTGTATCGGTTTCTTCAGCTGAGAGTTTTCAAATTGTCTCGGTATTTAAATTGAGAAACTGAGGGAATAAAATGCATTTAATGTTTAATTTAGTTCCTTAACCCCTTCCGTTCCAGACTAGCTGTAGTGTAAATATGTGAAATACCAGATTATAATTTTGAAATAATGCAATGCTTTCTTTGGACGTATGCACGTACGTCCATGGTATTAATGGCCATTAACACTAGGACGTACGCACGTACGTCCCTGGAGTGGAAGGGGTTAACGGGGCTTTCTGTTAAATTTTGTCTTAATTATAAGGATGAGATTTAGCAAATAATTTAGCCCTTTCCTGGTCGCTTATTAATTTTC
Organism: Salticus scenicus; assembly: GCA_963930645.1. Lineage (NCBI taxonomy): Eukaryota > Metazoa > Arthropoda > Arachnida > Araneae > Salticidae > Salticus > Salticus scenicus. Next base: position 174,889,106 of record OZ005660.1, on the reverse strand, counting down.
CTTACACAATTTAGGTCATGAAAAAACTTCGACACTCCTGATTCACTGTTTTCATTCTGACATCAAGCTAGATACAGAAAAAAAAAATGTCGCAATGATTTATATATATGTATGCCTTTCTGTACTTTTAAAAAATGAGTGTGTAGTCTCATTTTCCAACAAAATTAAATCTACAGTGATATCATTACTATGCCTCTACTATCACCGTAATTTCTGGTAGATACCCCGCAAGTTGTATAATCCAGTTTTGCACCAGAAATTTCAATTTATAAATAAATTTACATATGTGTGAGCTCTTCCTTCGAAAAAGTATAGATTTCTCTATTAAATAAAATTTCTGGTGGAGAAATGACGTATCTTACCTGCGGGTTATCTACCAGAAATTACGGTACTATACGTAGCAATTAAAAATTTAGAAAACTGCCACAGATGGGTTAAACGTAAAAGAAATAAGTAAAATGAATTTATGTAAATAAAATTTTTCATACCAGCATTTTTTAAAATTATTATTATTGCTAAATAAATATAAACCATATTAATCGATCTTAAATATCCAAGTAATTTTATATTTAATCTATTTTAAGGGTTACATACAAACGGAACGCTTGCAATTTCGATGACGTAAATTTTGCAAGTTTTTTGCAAATACAGTCGGCATCAAAAGTAACAGAGCACTAGCGAAAATTCCTATGTAAAAAAAAGTACACTTAATGCAGATTTGTTAAATAAATCCTTGTCGAATACTGTTCTTAGTCAGTCTAAGAACATGATTCGACAAGGATTTATTTAACAAAACAGCGTTAAGTGTGCTTTTTACATATAGGAATTTTTGCTAGTCATCGGATACTTTTGCTGCCGACTGCAGTCATACATTTGGAACGCTTGCAAACGGCTTTGCCACTGGAAGTGTTTCATTTGTATCTACCCCTTTATCATGAGCAATTTTGTGCTAGACATTACTTAACCCTCGCTTTCCTGAGATAGAATCGATCCCACTTGGAAATTGAAAATTAGTTAAGTGCGCCTCATTCATTTGGCGAGTAACTGGATTCTGAAAGTGTGCTAATTTGCCAAAGCATAGCCTCCTAAACTAGATGCCTTTCGCGGATCTCGGAAACTTGGCAACAGTTCAACTGTAGACAGCGCCACCTGGTACACATTGCACGACTTTTTTATTCAACTGTCACCGATAATTTTAAGAAATGATATATGATATATATAATCGACTTTTCTTCGATTCTATTCGTCTTTTAGGTATATAAAATCGCACTTTTAAAAATATTTGCTGGCTGTTAAATAAAAAAGTCACGCAATCTGTACCAGGTGGCGCTGTCTATGTTTGAACTGTTGCCAAGTTCCGAGTCACGCGGAAAGCATCTAGTTTAAGAGGCTATGACCAGAGATCACAAACTCTGAATGAAGTGCTTTCTACATCGTTTTTTCTCAAAGTAAAGGTATTTAAGACATGTGCGTTGGGAAATGTCATGGGTTATTTCATGGAAGATTGGAAGAAGGTAACATCAATCACAAAGAAAATTAAAATTTCCTCTTTTTTTTTTCCACCACTATCAAAGTACAGAAATATTAATGACATACAAGGCCTGTCCCAAAAGTAATACGCCCCATTTTCTTTTGCCGCGACTATCCGTCGTACAGGGTTGCCGCTTGCACGGAAGGGTGGGTGGAGTCTTGGGAACATAGCGCGACCAGCGTCAGTCGGTTCCGAGCTCCTACAGAGTCACAGAGCCTGTTTCAGTGAACCCTTGTGTGAGAGCTCGGTTGAAATCAAGATAGAATCCGACTTTTTTGGACAATGTGGAAAGTGGTGACGAATCTTGGATCTTCTGGTACGACCCAGAAACAAAAAGACAGAGCGCAAAGGGGCACACGACGTCGTCACCACGCCCAAAAAAAAAGGCAAGAATAAGCAAATCGGAGATCAAAGCATGACCAATTCCGTATTCTCAACGCTCTCGCAGCCGCCTTACAGATCTGATTTGTCCCCGCTAGTTTTCTTTTTGTTCCCGAAGATTAAAAAATCCCGCAAAGGACAGCATTTGGGGACCCTGGAGAACATCAAGGCGGCTACGACGAGGTTACTAAAGGGCATCCCTGTGACGGACTTCCAAGACTCATATAAAGCATGGAAATCGCATTGGAACAAGCGTGTTGAAGCAGGAGGGATGTATTTCGAAGAATATTGAGTAATCGTACGAATCGGATTAATAAATTTCTTAAAATAAAAATGGGCGCATTACTTTTGGGACAGACCTTGTATTTACTGCGGTTTTAGTGATCATATAGCATAAACATTGTTGTTAGAGAATATTGGTAGAAGCAGAAATATCTGTATGAGTGACTGACGTTACATTTTTCGTGGAATTCACCTCTTATATTTTCAAATAAATGTATGTCGCATGAAGTTTTGAAGAAAAATTAGCATATTATTTCGTTCACGAATGTGTTTTTTTATCAATCGGTGTAATTTAGTAATATAAAGTTATTGAAGCGTCACCAAGGACACGATTAACTCCAAACGTTTAATAAAGAAGTCTACAACATCATGAGATACTGGCACAGTTTAAATTCCTACATATTAGAGTGTTTATTTACAGCAAAAAATACAACTTGCTTACACAGACGCTGACAAAAAATAAATAAATAAATAAATATCTCAGAATAATTTGTACAATATGTAAAACGCATCAGGAATGTAAAACGCATCAGTAAAATCAGGAGTGAAAGTTTTCCGTCTTCTGACGGAACTCTTCCACCGGAATTATCCTATTTAATCAAATGACATTAAAGTAAAAATACATTCATTTTTTCTAAATAAAAATAGTGGTGCCGATGACGATAAACACTTTCACCCCTGAATAAAATGCAAAATATATTATGTGAGATATTTGTGTGAAGTCCCATTACACGCAGGACGGTGTTTCACTGACTATATATATGTTGTTGTTGGATATTTTTCAGATTTTTCTCAGCTTTAATATTTAGAGGAGGGCTTTTTCTGTCTAGAAAATGGACTAGTAAGTCCTGGTGTTATGGACTGCCTTTCATCAGCTTTTATAATTAACCACGCCTAAATACCTGTACCAGGAAGTAAAATTACGAAACAAAATGAAATCAGAAGTAAAAAAATACGATATATACTTCCCTAATACGAGTACTAGAAAGATTTGTTCACTAAAATATGTTTCAAACTGAACAATAACTATAGATGTCAACATTTTAATTTATTCCGGAGTACTTTTAGCCCAGCTTTTATTTCGCACTGCTTTATTTATAGAAAAGTTTTCTCCAATATGTAATTTCGATAAAATAAGAAAAATACTTTAAAAAAATAAATGGTACGAAATAAAGACGGGGTTAAAAATACTCTGAAATAAATTAAATTAAAATGTTGGCATCTATGAATAACACTTTAATAACTTACAATTTCTGTAAGAAATCAAATTATACTACGCACTAAGCAATCAAATCATACGTACTAACTCCTCATAAGAATTTAACATATAAGCTTTAAACAGAGTTGTCCACTTTGTACAATTTAGCAGGCAGGAGATTTTGATCAAAATCAAAAGTAAAATCGATTTTATTTTAGCCTTTATTTTAGGTATTTTTTTCAAAACAGCGTTTTATCTACAAATGTATTTACGTATTTGTTTTAACTAATTAAATTTCTTAGGTTTATGTGTATGTTAGTGTAATTTACCCTATCAACTGCTGTGAAATAAATTTAAGTGATTTTAACATGAATACGTAAAAATATTTTCTGAAATACAGTACGTTTTTGGGAAAGGCCAAAAGGCGGAGCTTACTGTTTAAAGTAAAAAAAATCTGTCGACAGCAAAAGACCCGTTGCTGTGTTATTGATTTTTACGTTAATTTCGCGTTTCAAGAACAGGGTTAATTTTGGATATCCAGCGACGTTCTTATAGGATTTGAAGAGCGAAGCTCACAGTATGTTACTTTATTGTCGATTTTGAATTGCTGTTTTTTTTCATTACTGTATTTTGATTTTGTATTGTCGAATTTTGATTGCTGTATTGTCGATTTTCATACAATTGTGCGATTGGTTTTGCACTAAAATTAGTGTTCTGAGTTATTTTCTTTGTTTGATTTTCGTTTCACTTAGTGCATTTTCAAGAATAATATTTTGAATACTATTTTTTTTTTTTTTTTTAAATATTATTTTGCACTTTTAACACTTTGCGGCGCAGGGTAATTCGGATCATTTAAATAATACTGCCACCGGAATTTACGAACAAAATTAAAATTAAAGGTATTTTAAATTTTCAGGTTTAAAAAAAGGGGTCTTTTCTGCTATGTTATAAATGTCAGAGCTGCCAACATTTTTAACTTTTAAATCAGAATTAACACCGGTATTTTTAAATGGAATATGTTATATATATTTTCAACGATTAATATTACGGAAAACAGCTATAAAAAATTTCCGGTTTGAAGTCTCCCTTGAAAAATGGGAGACTTGGCACCTATGAAATGTAAATTTTTGCTAAAACTTTCTGGCATGAGTTTTTACACTTCAGAATTAAAATTAGGTGTTCTATTAGCGGGAACACTGTGACTGAAAAGGTTAAACAATTTGATTTCAAATATATTTAGAGTTTTGTTTTATTCGCCGAAAATCTCGCTTTGTTACTTAACCACTGGAGTGTTGCAACTTCTGAACGATACAAAAAGGCACCATGTTGGAGATTTTTGTCATACGCGCCAAGTGGCAAGTGGCACATTAAAACGTTGGCATATATTTTATTTTCATACACAAATCTTTATATCAGTATTTTTATAGTAATATGTCGTGATTAAAGACGATAGAGATTAGTGTATAAAAATTAAGGCAACAAAAATTAGGGAAATTTCTCATTCCTAAAAGTGTCTTGAAAAAAAGGTGAGATATAAGATCCCTGATAACAATTAAATAGAATATATATATATATATATATATATATATATTAGGGTGGTTCGAAAAAAACTTTTTTAAAATTTCAGATCGCTATAGTGCACAAAAGTTGTCATTGGTATAGACATGAAAAAAGCACTAATTATTATATTTTTATTAATTTGTCTTCCGGTCGCGCAATGCCATCGAAGTTAGCAAAAAAATGTGAAAAACCTTAATTTTCCATAATTTTTTTAAGCACGCCAGATAATTTTAATTGCGTTCCTATCCCATGAATTAACTACTAAAAGTATCTAAAATCAATAAATATGCACTTATTACACATTTGTTTCATATCTTCCGGTCGCGCAACATAGTACAAATTGAGTAAAATGAGTAGTTTTTGCAAAATTTCGAAGTTTAACTGTTTAGTACATTTTAATCATACGACTTTTAGAGATGTTATAGTTTAATTCTATTACAATAATATATTTAAAATCCAAGCATATAAGATAAACGCGGCTATAAGATAGACGTGGCGTACGTGACGAATGCCAGCGATGCGCGCGCAGCGCAGCCCGTCGCAGCCATTATCGTTTCCCGCTATTTCCTTCAGTCTGCTCATGCCGCTAGCTCGAATCAGTACTAGATTGTGTTGTACTTAAGTCCTTATTTTTCTGTCTACTTTTGCGTTCAGTGTTTGTACTTGAATACGGCAGTTATTGATACAATGGACGTGCCAAAGAAAGTTGGTACAGGTACAATAACTATAAAAGATTTTAAGTGCCCTATTTTTGGTCACCCACGAGACTTGTTACACAACAAGCTTCCTACTCATGAAGGTGTCCTTCGCTGCTGCTTTCAACAGAGGTTCAACCTAGCTGTGACAATAAACAACAAGTGTGTATCTTTTCAAGAGAAGCCTCAATAGTGGCAAAGAAAATTATCGTTTTATATGACAAAGCCTCGATCCCAACAGTTACGGAGTACAGAGTCATCCAGCTAATTAGTTCTTACTACGAATCATACAGTAAACTCAGAAAGTCGTTTCATCGTGACAAAGATAAACCAGCATTCAAACTTAAACTTGACAATTTCAAGAAGAAAGGATGCTCTCTTTTTGATATCGCGGCGTGTAAATTTTTAATTGTTGCTTATGACTGTTCATGTAAGAAATCTCCAGATACATGAGTATGTCCTCTAAGTGTGAACTACATTTGTGAAAGAAGAAAAAAAATTCCACCTTTGGAATTAAGGTCTATGTACTTTATGTACGCGACATCAAAAAGAGAGCATCCTTTCTCCTTGAAATTGTCTAGTTTAAGTTTGAATGCTGGTTTATCTTTGTCACGATGAAACGACTTTTTGAGTTTACTGTATGATTCGTTGTAAGAACTAATTAGCTAGATGACTCTGCACTCCGTAACAGTTGGGATCGAGGCTTTGTCATATAAACCTATAATTTTCTTTGCTACTGTTGAGGCCACTCTTGAAAAAGATACACTCTTGTTCTGTATTGTCACAGTTAGGTTGAATCTTTGTTGAAAGCAGCAGCGAAGAACATTTTCATGAGTTGGAAGCTTGTTGTGCAACAAGTCTCATGGCCGATCAAAAATAGGGCACTCAAAATCTTTTCAAGTTATTGTACCTATACCAACTTTCATTGGTACATCCATTGTAACAATAACTGTCGTAATCAAGTACAAACACTGAACTCAAAAGTAGAATACGAACTTAAGCACAACACAATCTAGTACTGACTAGAGCTAGATGAAGCAGACTGAAGAAAATAGTGGGAAACGATAATGGCTGCGACTGCCTGCGCTGCGCGCGCATCGCTGGCATTCGTCACGTACGCCACGCCTATCTTATAGCCACGTTTATCTTATATACTTGGATTTTAGATATATTATTGTAATAGAATTAAACTATAGCATCTCTAAAAGTCGTATGATTAAAATGTACTAAATAGTCAAACTTTAAAATTTTGCAAAAACTACTAATTTTACTCATTTTGTAGTATGTTGCGCGACCGGAAGATATGAAACAGATGTATAAAAAGTGCATATATATTGATTTTACATACCTTTAGTAGTTAATTAATGGTATATGAACGCAATTAAAACTATCTGGCGTGCTTAAAAAAATTATGAAAAATTAAGGTTTTTCACATTTTTTTGCTAACTTTGATGGCATTGCGCGACCGGAAGACAAATTTATTAAAAAATAATAATTAGTGCTTTTTTCATGTATGCAGGGATGGAACACGGGCGCAGAATTCATACCGGAATCCGTTTAAGAAATTTCTCTACATATAATATCGTTGATTTAAGAAGTAGAAGATTTTCATACATTGAGAGTGGTATGAATTCTGCGCCCGTGTTCCATCCCTGTGTATGGCAACCAATGGCAACTTTTGTGCACTATAGCGATCTGAAATTTAAAAAAAAGTTTTTTTCGAACCACCCTAATATATATATATATATATACTAATTGTTACTTTTTAATAACAAATGTTAATAGAGCATTTTTATAATTGCTTACATTGTTTATTTATTAATATTAAGTAGTTTTTAAAAATAAATATTATATCATTGGTATTATTATTCATAAGTAATTATTATTTTTTTTTTCAGTACGTACCCGCAATTTGACACTTCTGTAATTTGTATATGTAATAGCTAACTAATAAACAAAAAGCATTCTTTTTTTTGGGGGGTGGGAGGGGGGATAAGTGTTCTACCGTTTAAAATCGAGTGAAAATTCTGAAAACAATATATATTATGTACTTCATAAACATTTATAAATAGTTTCAACCTCGATAAGATAGCTTAAATAGTTACAAAAAAAAAAAAAAAAAAAAAAAAAAAAATGACGTTTTAGGTTGCCACTCTCATTACTCCCTAATCCTTGAGGGTTGAAGTAAAAAATTATGTGTAAAGATGTTTCAGATAAAGAACAATAAAGGGAAGGCAAGAACTCTTCATTCAACTCTAGTGCAGTTTTCATATGCTTAACACTTTGAGAAATTATGTTAGACTTAAAAATAATTTAATTTTATAGTAAAATAAATAACATTTACGAATTGTTGCAAAAATTTCAAACTTAAAATTTATTTTTCTTAGGTTTCAAATTTCGTGAATGATCAGCTAATAAAAATGTTCTTTGCGCAATCTTTTCATTCAACTATTTCGAAAGATTTCATGAGTATCAATATATATATATGAGTAACAAAACTGGGTAATCGACTCTAAAACAAGAGAATTATTACATTTATTGTGAACTTCATGACAAAAAACTTTAAAAATGTGCCTAGTTTGTGTGTATATTTTTTAAACCAGTGTTGCATTTCGGATAAACAAAATTAAATGCACAGATGCACTGGTGTACAAAATTAAAGCAATAACTTGTTTTCTCGTTTTTTTCCTTTTTTGCGTAATTTTTAAACAAATGAACGTACTAACATAAAATTTGGATGGCATGTCCGTTATCATATCATCAATCGAATTTTATATAACTTTAGCATAAGTAATAATTTTTAAGCTTATAATTATTCTTTTTTTTTCTGAAAAGTTAACTTTGGAAAAAAATGGAAATTTTCAGCAATTTTAGAAAAGAAAATTTAATGTGGAAAATTATCAAAAGCATGCATTACAAACAGGTAAAAATGCACATACATGTGTAAAAATTAAACCGAATTTTTTTTCCTATATTCACTTTTCTATTTCTTTATTTTTTCCTTCTTTTTTTCGCATTTGAAAAACTTTTTAAAAAATATACATACAAATATGAAAATTGGATAAAACTTTCATTATAAAAATATTTATCGACATTTTTATTATCATGGTGAAGCTCATAATTTACAAATTCGTAATTATATATATATATATATATATATATATATATATATATATATATGTTTCAAAAAGTCTGTTATTTAAAAAAAAAAAAAAAAAAAAAAAAAAAAACGAGAGATAGAGAAAATACAGAAAGAAAAATCGGGATTTAGTTTGACATTTGAAGTCATTTGCGTCTTCACCTATCTGTAATGCATCCATACCACCATTTTTCCTTAAGTTTTCTTTTCTAAAATTGTTGAATTTTTTTTTTTTTTTTTCGAAGCTTGCTTTTGAGAAAATTTAAATTATTATTAGTTTAAAAATTATTAGTTATGCTAAAGTTTTATAAAATTCGATTAATGATATGATAACAAACATGCCATCCAAAATTTATGTTCTTATGTTTATTTGTTTAAAAGTTATGCGCAAAAGAAGAAAATGGGAAAAGAGGCTGTTCTTTTAATTTTGAACACCAGTGTATATTTAGTAATATACATTAAACACACGGTATAATTGAAGCTTTAAAATAACTGAGAATTCTCATGTCATGAACCATTTTTAAAATGGGCATTATTTCGCAATTTATCCCCTTAAAAATATTTCAAGCCTAAAATTACTTTTTTCCCCCTTTCAAAATTGCTTAAAAATTATATCTTTGACTTTTTTGTTGGTAGCAACGAGTAAAATCCGACAGTGGGCAGGACCAATGTCCAAAATTTTATTTCCCTGGTTAAATGAATTTAAACTTTTTTGTTTCGATTTTTATTAATTTATTTTTATTATTAGTATTTTATTATTTAACTAATAAGAATTTACAGCAAATTAAGAAACACTACTTATCATGCCTAAAAGATGGTACGTTTTTGTCTAAAAATTTATTTTTTGAGCATGTGAAATGATTTCGCTGTTGTTGTAGCAAAAAGAAAAAAAAAATATTTTATCGAAACACACTTGAAATTATAAAGCAATTTATAAAAACGTTAATGATTTTTATCACATAAAAACTAAATGCGTGCTCTATATTTTTTCCCTCAGACACACATTAATTGCATCAGAAAATATTAACAGGAACTGAAAAGAGAAAAATTTCATTAAAAGCATAAATTATTTTCAAAAGAATCAATCCTTTAAAAGATATTTTAATGCAACAACACATCAAAATCTATCATCCTGTAAATCAATATTTTATTTTAGTAATTGACTCGTGAGAAAAGAAAGTATTCAAAGAAAATTTAAATGCATTGAAAGAGTACTTCAATCTGTAAGAGTATATTATTATTATTGTTGTTATTGTATATCAATCTAATTATGATAAATAGTAATCTCGTTAAAATGTTTTTGTAGTATGTAACAAAACGTCAATCGTTAAAAAATATTAATGTATCATGAAAGGAAGGTCTCTTTAAAGTGTAAAAGAATCAACTGCAATTTCGATAATAATATACGTTTTCCTTTCTCATTCTGATAACATGTGTACATGTATCCAAAAGTTCTTCGTTGTTTTTTAAGATCTGCACATATGAATTTAGGCTGTATTAAGTGTCTTGTATTTAGGAAATACATATTATTACTATGGATTTATCAAAGTGTCATCACATGCAGTCGCGAAAGTGTTAATAAAATAGTTTATATATATATATATATATATATATATATATATATATAAGTGGATGATTAAATAAAGACATGTGAAAATAATACATACGAAAAACATGTGTAATTTATCTGAAAAAGAAACTGAATTTATGAAATGAGTACAGCAAAGAGAAATTATTATAGTAACCAGCGTGATTTTTTTATTTTAATCTTTTTAAATGAAAACAAATTTTCAATCACTGGAAAAGTGTGGTAACTTAAATTTACAAACTGTGTTTTTTGGGAGATTTAATACGAAATAAAAAAAAAAAAAGTATTTCTTCCTGCTGCTCAGTTGCAATTTCCAGCAGCATATTTCAGTTGGCAGTATAATTTCCTTTAAATTAAACAAATGACGTCGGAAATTTATCGTGGACAGTATTTATATTAATTTTAAGAACGGAGATTGATTTTTGTTTAATGCAAAAAAAATTTTCACTGTGCTATTGGTATTTAAAAAATGGAATTCAATTTCCGTAACCGGCGATCTAAAGTGCATTTCTCTAGACAATTATCATCCACAAACGAAGTTTATCAAGATAATTCAGATTCAAACGATATTATTCAAGTAATAAGTATTTATTTATGGCTCCATGGCACTGGATTCACAGTCAGCTATAAAAGAAATTTTAAAAGTTATTTTCAGATGTTAGTTTCCTTTTTTCTTTTAATTATTGTCGAAACTAGTAGGATGTATTACATTATATTCGCCTGTTTAGTACCAATTTTTTATGATAACGGAAAAAGTAAGAAAAATATTATTTTCTTTCTAATACTATCTATAGTGGAGTGTATACTGAAAATGTTATTGCTTTTAAAGAGAAAAGCCATCTTGCTTGTAACCAAAAGAATAATTGATATGTATTGGAGCTTAACAGAACAAAAACTGCACAAATTGAAAGTAGTGTTAATAATGGTGTTGATCGCAAATGATTTCTGCACCTTTTCACTGTACATTTTTCAATCTTACATACAATCAGGAAAATTGTTTGGATCACTCGGCAAGAAATTTTATTTCGGAAATTTTTTAACTCCAATCCATTCATCAATCTCTTACTTCATACTCTTTAATTTTTACTGGTCTTCAATGGTTTTATTTGTTCCAATTTATTTTTGTATCCTTTGTTATGTATTAAAAACTACGCTTCAAGAATCGAAAGAAAAACTGCTGCGGCAAAAAAATATTTCATTTCAATATTTACTTCAAACCTTTGATGAAATATCTGAACTCATTTCCTATGTAAACCGAAATATTCATTCACTTCTACTTTCAACATTCACTGTTATTTTAATAAACATCTTCTTTTGTGCATATGTTGTAGTTTTCACTGAATTTGAATCAATATCTAAGCTATTGCATTCCTACCAATATGTTATTTCTTATTATCTCACGTTCGTGTTCATGTGCTTATCTGCTTCAAATGTTACAAATGCTGCCGTTGATTTTCAAGATATGATATTTGATCGTTCAGTTAACCAATACGGAGATAGAAATATCCATTATTTACTGAAAATTAGAGGCCGTTTTGTAGGTTTCAAATTACTTGACAATTTAATTTTAAACAAAGATCTTATCCTATCTACTACTGGCAGCCTTCTAACATATGGCATAATTTTTGCCACTTTTAACTATAATTCTAAATCTTAATTACTTGGAAAAGTACACTAAAGACTATGAAAAATGTTTTTGATTGTGTGGTGTATGTTGTTGAATTAATAAACATGAAATATATATATATATATATATACTTCAAGTCAGTGGCGAAGCGTCCATGGAAGCGAGGGCGTTTCCCTTATTGAAGATTTAAAAAAATAAATTCATTACTTTAAACAGAGAAAATGAAATAGTATTTTCGGCTTCTCGTCTAGCAGATCCGAACTTGCGTCAGAAAAAAAAGCTGAATTGATTCTCCATCTGTTCTTCAAAGCTTATCTCTTTAGCGCTTCCACGAGCTTTCTCAACCACGCCTCGCCCCGGCTTCAAGTATATAATAGATACATTTTTGCTACGCGTACGGTTTACCTGCAACGCAATATCAACTCTGATAAACAAGTTCTCTGACACATTTGAACGCAAAAACAAGTATTCTTTAATTTATATTCAAATTCCAGCAACTGATAGTCTTCTAAAACTGCGGTTCCAAAACTGTGGATCGCAAGCCGATTTTCAGTGGGTTGCGTAAAATTTTTGAATATAGAAATAACATTCCACAATTTTCCTAAATATAATGCTAGTTAGCTTTAAGGTTTTCAAGGTATGAAAATGAAGATCATTCCAAACAAGTGTGTGTTATTTCCAAAAAATTACTTGCGAACGAAAATGTACAGTCGGCAACAAAATTATTCGAGCGCTAGCAATAATTTCTATATAAAAAAAAAATACACTTAATACCGATTTGTAAAATAAATCCTTCCCGAATCATGTTCTTAGACTGACTACAGGAAAATCATCGAAAGCCAACGAAGAATTTATAGACCGATCTAAAATAAACGTAATTGAAATTGAGTTTTAATCGTAGTAATTTGACATATTTTTAGTTGTCTGTGTTGAGCAATTTCTTTTCCAACTTTTTCTACAGATGCTTTAATGGTATTACATTTTTTTCCCCTTACCCTTGTGAAGTCAGATTTTTGATAATAGTAGGAATTGGAACCAAGTATAGAAACAAACTGCAATTACCGAACTCTAAAGATTACTGTAATCGATCTGGCATTCATTACTATTATAAATATTAACCATATGAACGCCACTGATGGATATATCCTGTCGCTGAGCTGTTCTTTTTTCCACAATATACTGAGAATTCAAAACTATATAATTATGAAGTTTTAACTTGTTCTTCAAGTTTGATGGTCTTAAATAATAGTCATGATGAAAATAATCATGTACATAAGTTACATTTTTAATCTCAAGTTTAAGAAAGCATTATTTTGGTGCATTGAAAAATTGTGCAGTGAAAACAAAATGGAAATTTTACCCTTTTCAAAGACGGTCAGATGGTAATCGAAATCAATCATATTTTTCACCTGATTAGAATTTTGGAAAACTTGTTCTTAATAAATATTCATCCTTCATATAAATTCCTTTTTTATATAGAAAGAAAGAAAAAGAAATTCTTTTTCAGCAGAAACGTGCCGTTTGTTGTTATGATATTTATTAGTTAAATAATGAATATATATAGTAATATACGTTATAGAGTATACGTTAAAAGAAATGCAGTGAGACTTAGAGATGAAACAAATAAAAGTGGGGATTGTTTTGTTTTAAGCATGAATAAGGAAAACTTCTTTCACACTAGAAGAAGGAAATACATGTAATAGCGGAATTCACGTAAGCAGAGGCATGTCTTTTAAATTTGTATAAAAGTAATCAGTTTTTTCTTTCACTTGCTAAGAGCATACGATAGCCGCTCTTTTCATCTTGCCGTTATTCGAGTAGGTTGCCTAAATAATATGGACATACACAAATATATATATAGTGCGACCACGTTTCCTACGACTAGCAGTGAGGCCGAGTCCAAAAGTTTCGAGGGATGCAAAATTGGCCGAGAGATAGTTATTTGGCAAACATCCAGTTATTCGGTGTTCCGTTATCGCTTGTTTTCTCTCAGTCACCCCTATTTTATCACTGGCCTCGTTCAATGCGCACTGGCGCAGAGGCTTCCATGGTCGCAAGAAATGTCGTTAAAGAATACGTGCAATGTGTGCGCTTTGTCTGACCCGATTTTAATAGTAACAGAAAAAATAAAGAAGAATATATTTTAAAGAAAATATTGGTGCCAAATTCATTAAAATGCGTAAAAAGTCATTTGTTTTTTTCATACATAAGAAAAAATATTAGCTACATTTTTCACTAACAGATGACGCTGCATTCGCAATTTCCTCTCCCATTTTAAACAGATCCGCCTTCTCAAATGACACCACATTGCAAATACTGATTCATTTGACTGCGGTGGGTTGCATACGATTTCGGATGTTAGCAAATATTTTAATCTCAAGAATTCCTTTTTGTTATTATTATGGTGAATATTTGCTTTATTTTAATAAAAATGCGAATGTGAAATGAAAGCAGATCGTCAATCATATAGCAGTTTCCCAGCAGAACCATTTTAGAAAAATGTAGGTTTGTACGATTGTTTACAATTGACAATATTCAACACACTCCCTTGGAAGTTCGTCGGCTTTGCAATAGGTAGTAAGTTTGATCTAACATATGTTTGATTTCTATAATTGAAATAGCGCCTTTAAACAGCGCCATTTTTATATTCTGTGTATAAGTCGACCCTCAATGTTTGAGTTTTAAAAGTCGATTTACAGACCGAAAAATGCAGTATTCACTAAATTTTTGCATTTAGATTCGTATAAGATCTAAAAATATCCACTTGCTACATCTAAAAAGAATAAAGTGGCAATTGGCAACTTAAAAGTATAAACAAACAGAGACATACAAGGGAAGGGGATGTAAGGGGATCTATCACGACCCAGGCACCCCTTGCAGAGGAGCGCAAAATAATCCTCAATTTAATTTATATGTTTTACAGGGTGAGAGGAGGGGGGTGCTAAAAACGTACCATGCTCCGGATGCCAGTCGTGTTCACTGTTCTACTGTAAACAACTTGCCACCATTTTTTCTCTCTCGCGAGTTTCATAAACATTGATTGACCACTTGAATTATTTTTATTTTGGCAATTAACTGTAAAATGTGTCATGCAGCACTAAAATGACTGCACATTTCAAGAGCTGGCTGCAAATATACATAAAATTTTATTATTAAAATCATTTACATTCTAGCATAATATATCCATCATGGCATCCTTAGAACTAATAATGCGTAATATTTTTAATACTACAGCAATGTATGATATATATATATATATAGACCTGCTAACTATGCTAGTTTATCTGTAATGGTTTTAAGCCCCGCCTTTTTTTCACACCAGAATAGTTATAGAGCAATTGTCTTCTTATTTAATCATGAGAAAATATTGCTGAATATTAATCTACAACGATTCTGGTGTGAAAAGAAGGCGGGGCCTAATACCATTACGGATAAACGAGCATAGTTAGCAGGTCTATATATATATATATATATTCACTAAACTTCATGTTTCTATAAACTTTTTTTTTTTTAGAATACAAGTTTCACATTGCAGCTTCTCTCTCTCTCTCTCTATATATATATATATATACAGTAGAGCGCCGATTATCCGGATCGATCGGGACCGAGGCCGATCCGGTTAAGGAAAATCCGGATAATTGGACAACTTATAAAACGGTCAAGTCAATGTTTTTTAGGTAACTTTCCTTCACGATTTTTCCAGGCTTAGGACTGATAATTGTAATAGTGTGCTAATTCAGTGAAAAAGCCAGTCAAAAGAAAATGAATCAGGAAACGCATTCCTACCCTCTCTAATTCTCGGAAAAAGAAAAATCCTAATCCTTTCATTCAGCATTTTCCACTCTCTTCCTCCCCCCCCCCTCACTGAAATTCAGAAGAAGAAAGCGAGTGGAGGGGTGGAGGACAAAAAGAGCGATTTCGACCGTCTTTAGAGAATTTTAAGATAAAAGCTTATTTTCATGTTGTTGTTGTTTTTCGGGGGAGGGGGAGAGAAGCCCGGGAAAGAAAAAAGTGCTCCTTGATCGATCCGGTTAATTGGACATTCCGGATAATCGGATCTCTACTGTATATATATATATATTTGTTTTTGGCCAAAACAAATATATTTATTATATATATATATATCTCCATTTTTGGCCATCTAGAGCCGGAGATATATTAAATTATGAAATCTTTTAGTAAAAATTAATATTTACAAACTTGAAAAAAAAAAATGTTCTAATGGCTTCGAAAATTGAAAAACTAAAAGCAAAAAGAACTATTATTCGGTCGTCAGTGACTAAATTTGAAAACAAAGCGACAAAAGCTTTGGAAGCGGATCCTTTAGACATTCAAGAAATAAAAATTTTGAAAGGTCATTTGCATGAAAGGCAAACTCAATTAGAACAAATTAATAATGAAGTTGAGGAAGTTATTTCTGATTTAGATGAATTAAAAAAGGAAATTGAAGATAATGAAAAATGGACAGAGAAACTTATTCGTATAAAATATCAGATAGAGTCAAGATTAGAACTTTCTTGTTTTCAGAACACTAAAGTTGTAACACAGGTTAATGAAAATTCTTGTTCTGTTTCGAAGCAATCTATTCACCTTCCAAAATTTGATTTGCCACATTTCTCTGGCAATTTGGAAGACTGGTTAAGCTTCAAGCAAATATTCGTAACCACTGATTCATGAGAACACTCAGCTTTCCGATTTGCAAAAATTACAATATTTAAAAGCGTCTGTTATTGGATCGGCCAATAAGTTAATAAAAGGCTTTCCAATAACTGAAGCAAGTTATAAGGAAGCTTGGGCAACACTAATTTCTAGATTCGATAATAAAAAAAATCTAGCTTATGCCCAGTTAAACAAATTCTTTAATTCGAAATCTTTGAAACCAAATTGTCGGAAATCTATGCTAGATTTATTAGATAGCTGTAATGAAGCAATGCGTAACTTGAAATGTTTAGGATTTGAATTTAATTTATTTGTGGATTTAATTCTTGTTTATAATTTGCAAACAAAATTGGATGATAATTTAAAGAAGCAATGGGAATTATCTTTAGATAGTGATTCTTTTCCCACCTATGATGAATTTATTTTGTTTCTTGAAAAACAAGCGAGAAGCTTGCAAGATATTGTTGATAGTACTTATTCTAAATCTGAAAGTAAACAAAAAGTAGTATTTAAAAAATCTGTTTCTAATGCTGTAATATCTAATTCAAATATAAAATCCAATAATTCTATCTGTTCAGAATGCTCGGAATCGCATGCACTTTTCAAGTGCCCACACTTTCTTAAAAAAATCTGTTGAAGATAGATGGAATATTGTGAAGGGTAAAAAACTATGCATAAATTGTTTACGTGGTAATCATTTCGTTAATAAATGTTTGATTTCGACAAAATGTCGACAGTGTAATGCTAAGCACCATACACTTCTCCATTTCGAGAAAAATAAAGTTAATTCTCCACCTGTTATTGAAAATACTAATCTCAACATTGAAAGTCCATCCTTTGTCAACTCTAGTTGTTTAACCAGTACCCAAGAGAGTTGTCAAACTTTGTTATCGACAGCTATGGTTCTTGTAAAATCAAATACTGGAAGGTTTGTGCCATGTAGAGTCATGGTGGATTCAGGAAGTCAAAAATCATTAATTTCCAGCTCGTGTGCTAAAAAATTAGGGTTACCTATGAAAACCACAAATCATAGAATCTCGGGTGTAAATAATATTGTTGCAGAAACTGCTCTTTTTGAAGTTAATATTATTTTAAAGTCTTATTATAGTAATGAAATCTTTGATGTGAATGCTTTAATAGTAAATAATGTTACGGTAAATCTTCCTAATTTTGTTGTTCGAAAATCTTCATGGCCTCATTTGGAAGGTCTATCTTTAGCAGATCCTAAATTTTATGTTTCGAATCCAGTTGAAATTTTGCTTGGTGCAGATTTATTTCCCTTAATAATTTTAGGGCAATCTATTCTGGGTCCTAAAGGTACTCCATGTGCTTTAAATTCCAAATTGGGATGGTTACTCTCGGGTGTCATACATGTAAACAATTTTCAGCATTCTAAAACTGTCCTTAGTTGCCATGCTACAGCTCAGTTAACTTATGATCTTCAGAAATTTTGGGAAATTGAGTCCCTTCCTGATGCAACACCAATTCACAGTTCTGAAGAAAAATACACTAAAACTGTTAGACGAATTCAGTCTGGAAGGTACATGGTGGATCTTCCCTTTAAAGAAGCTCCAAATTTAGGTGACTCACAATCAAATGCTTTAAAACGGTTTTATTTGTTAGAATCCAAACTTAATAAAAATCATGAGCTTAAGGAGCAATACCATGCCTTTATGCAAGAATATATTGACTTACATCATATGGAACCAGTCCCAAATTCTGAAATTGATTCTAAAGATTATTTTTACATGCCTCATCATGGGATTTTGAAAGAAGATAGTACAACTACTAAATTGAGGGTGGTATTTGATGCCTCGGCTAAAGGAACATCAGGCCACTCTTTAAACGACTTTCTTGAAATAGGTCCAAAGTTGCAACCAGATTTGTTTAAACTTCTTCTTAAGTTTAGAACATATTCCATAGCCTTAACCGGAGACATCGCCAAAATGTGCAGACAGATATTGGTAAACCCCAAACATGTTGACTTTCAGCGAATCTTTTGGCGATTCCAGCCACATGAATCTATTGCGAGTTTCAGATTATTGACTGTAACATATGGCACAGCCTGTGCCCCATTCCTGGCTATAAGGACATTGCACGAACTAGCCAAAGATTATAGTTCAGAATTTCCTATTGCTGCGCAGTCAATTTTCGAGAACTTTTATGTGGATGATTATCTTGGTGGGTCGCATTCAATTGATGCAGCAAAACAATTGGTCAAAGACCTAAATCACGTTGTAAATCAAGGAGGCTTTACACTTAGAAAATGGGCTTCCAATGTACCCGCAGTCATTGAAAATCTACCAGAAGATCTTAAATCCACTAGGCAAAATGTAAAATTTTCCGAAGATTCCTCCCAAAAAATCTTAGGCTTAGTTTGGAATTCGTCAGAAGACTTATTGAAAATTCATTTGAATGGCGTCAAATCGGTGCATACCAAGCGAGAATTGCTATCAATGATAGCTCAAATCTTTGATCCTTTTGGGATTTTAGCTCCAACCACGATCATGTTAAAAATCATGATGCAAGAGCTTTGGAAGGATAAGTGTGCTTGCGATGATCAAATCCCAGATTCAATTTTGAAAACTTGGCAAGAATTTAATTCTCAAATTGAACTCTTAAAGTCCATTGGCATACAAAGATATCTGAACTGTGAAACATCTCCAGAGAACCACATAGAGATCCATGGGTTTTGTGATGGATCTGGCAAGGCCTACGCTGCAGTGGTATACCTTCGGACACTATCTTCTCTAGGTGAGATTTCAGTTAACTTTGTCGCTGCAAAAACTAGAGTTAATCCTTTAAAACATGTCACGCTTCCCAGAATTGAGTTATGTGCTGCACTCTTGCTTGCACAATTAAGTTCCATAATATTAGAATCTTTAACCTTTAATGTAAATAAACTTTATTTGTGGTCCGATTCACAAATTGCTTTAAATTGGATTGAATCTCCTCCAACCAAAGGAAATCAGTTCGTAACAAATCGAGCAAACAAAATCAAATCACTTATCCCACAAGCAGTGTGGACTTATGTTGAGAGTTCATCGAATCCGGCAGACTGTGCCTCAAGAGACATTCTACCGAAGAGTCTTTTGCATCACAAATTGTGGTGGCTTGGGCCTGAATGGCTTAGTGCTATAGTGTCAAGTTACCATTATTCCTAGTCAAATCTTCAAAGGTTAAGTCAAAAAATTCTGAAGAAAATTTAAGTCATGTTGCAACATCTAGTCATAAAACCTTTCCTGATTTTCTACTCAAATTCTCTTCTTTTTCAAAACTTTGCAGAATCCTTGCATTGTGTTTGAGATTCATTTATAACATTCGTAGTTGTAATCGTAATTCTAGACGTATTGGACTTGTCAGTACGCCTGAAGTTTCAAGTGCTATTACACATATTCTTAAATTGATTCAGGAACAAGAGTTTTCGGTGGAGCTGAATTTGCTCAGGAAAAATCAACCTTTACCAACCAACAACAAATATTTATCCTTAAATATATTTCTAGATGATCAAGGTTTAATCAGAGTTGGCGGATGGTTGTCCAGACACCAGTCACTTAATCAAGATCAGAAATATCCAGTGCTTTTATCGAGAAATCATTTCATTACAAAATTAATTGTTGAGCAATATCATAAAAAACATTTTCATGCTGGTGCACAACTGATTCTTTCCCTAATTAGACAAAAGTATTGGATACTAAATGGTCGCTCTTACATTCGTCGAATTCTAAATGAATGTATTTTGTGCAAACGTTTGAAGAAACAAACTTGCCAACAAATTATGGGTGAGTTGCCAGTCGAACGTATAACTCCAACTCAACCTTTTTCAAAGGTGGGACTAGATTTTGCTGGCCCACTCATCACTAAACCAAATGTGCCTAGATCTAAAGTTAAATTGAAGTCATATATTTGTGCTTTTGTCTGCATGTGCACAAAAGCGGTGCACCTAGAAGCTGTTTCAGATTTATCTTCATCAGCTTTCTTAGCATCCCTAAAACGATTTGTTTCTAGAAGAGGATTGCCATCAGACATATTCAGTGACAACGGAAAAAATTTCAGGGGAGTTGCTAACTATCTTAAGCAACTATTTCGAATCATTCGTTCTGAAAATGTTCAAAATTTTGCTACCAGCAACTTCATCAATTGGCATTTTATCCCACCATATTCCCCCCATTTCGGTGGACTGTGGGAAGCTGCTGTTAAATTGACGAAAAGTCATCTAATTAAAGCTTGTAAGGCTACCATTCTAAATTTTGAAGAGCTTACTACTCTTTTATGTCAAATAGAAGCCTGCTTAAATTCCAGACCATTAACGCCACTTTCTTCAGATCCATCCGATGTTAGAGCCCTCACTCCCGGACATTTCCTGATAGGAGTTCCACTCCTTGAGATTCCTGAAAGTGGAAATTCACCAAATCTGACCTTATCTTCTCGTTGGACTCTAATCCAGCGAATGAAGCAAGACTTCTGGAAGCGATGGTCTAGAGACTATCTACATCACCTGCAGAATCGACCTAAATGGTTCACTCCACGAACTGATCTTCAAATTGGGGACTTGGTTGTTATTCATGATCCACAATCTATTCCTCTCCAGTGGAAGCTGGGTAGAATTATTCGTACCTATCCAGGACCTGATAATAGAGTTCGTGTAGTCAGCATTTGGACTCAGAGTGGTGAAATTCAACGCCCTATTAATAAAGTGACACTCCTTCTCCCGGTGGGGGAGAATGTTCAGAATTCTAATAACTCTGAATTTTGACAATAGATGGCAGCACTATGCAATTCTGAAAGAACTTTAGTAAAAAAACTTTGATTTAAATTCATTCTTTTTATTGATATTTTAATGTGTTTTAAACGCAAAATTAATTCTTTTTTCTTTTATTATTATTTCTTTTATTCATGTTTTCAATTAATTGTTAGTTATACTTTAAATAATTTCTTTTCAATTTGCTGTGAACCGTTTTTACTTTTCTGCGGTTCTATGCTAGTTTGTTCTTTTTGTTGTGTTCTAGCGGTATGCTGGAAAAATTCTATTCTAACGTATGAGCTGAAATAAAGTCAATAATTCACGTTTATATTCTATTTTGTGTATGTATTCAAGCTTTTATTCATTGTTCCAAAAATATGATGTTATTAATTCAATTGAAAGGAAGGTGAGTCCTTCAAATTCATTTTAAACTGATAAATGATTTAATATAATTTAAACCAGCGATTTTTAAAACCATACAGTCCACAATTCTATTCAAAAACCCTCCAATATTTATACATGGATAAATCAGTAAAGTGTAATTAAATTGCTTCGAGCAATCTGGACTTTTGTAGCCATCTGGGAACACTGCCGATAGTTAAAAAGACTTTACGCATCTGGCAACAAGAAACTTTTTGTGTTTCCTAGGTAGCGATAAGAATCGAGAACTTTGTGAAAACAATGTTTACTTTGTCGCTGAGCTAGAATATATTTAATAATGCTTGCTTATATTTCTATACATTCTACTGCAATAATTAATTCATCCTGTGTCTCATTTAGATTGTAAATAGTATGTAAATAATATTAGTTTTATAATTTGGAGTCTTATTTATGCAAACTACACGCACCTATAAAGTGGTGACCCGGACGTGATTTGAACACGCAACCTTCTGATCTGGAGTCCTTTATTCTGGTTGGATTTCTCGTTTCGGCGTTCCATCTTACATCGTCACTGACCAGGGAGCGCAGTTTGAATCGCGCTTATTTCAAGAATTATCAAACATTATGGGATTTCAAAGAAAACGTACAACCTCGTACCATCCTCAATCAAATGGTTTCATCGAGCGATGGCACGGGTCTTTAAAAGCTGCTTTGATGTGTCTCAACAACATTGCATGGTCTCGTTCACTACCAACTGTTCTGTTAGGTTTGAGAACTGCCATCAGCGATTCTTTTGAAACAACACCTGCAGAGATGCTCTACGGTGAACAACTCCGTCTACCTGGAGACTTTATACAACTCCAGCTTCAATCAATCAATCCGAGTTTGCTACTCAGCTTAAAAGCCATTTTGCCACCGTCAAACCAGTACCAACATCTAATCATAGTAAAGAAGATATTTTCATTTTCAAGGATCTTTCGACATGCTCACACGTATTCGTACGAAAGGATGCTGTACGCAAAAGTCTTCAGCCACCCTATGAAGGGCCATTTAAAGTAATACATCGCAGTGAGAAACATTTTACTGTACTTATCAGAGAGAAACAAATCAACATTTCCATCGATCGGCTTAAGCCTTGTTACTTATTAGCTGACGATCAAATTGTCAGTCAAAATGTCCAGGTTTTACCCGCCACTGCCAACCCTACGAAAAAAAAGATTATCAAGGATAGGGAAACTAAAACTGTTCCGTTTTCATCTACCAAGCAAATTTTTACCAAAAGTGGAAGACGAGTCAATCGACCCACTAGATTTACCAAAAACTTTTTGAACTTCGTTTGAACTCTCATTTTACGTTCACCTGTTCGCTGGCGGGGGAGTCATGTAGCCATCTGGCAACACTGCCGATAGTTAAAAAGACTTTACGCATCTGGCAACAAGAAACTTTTTGTCTTTCCTAGGTAGCGATAAGAATCGAGAACTTTGAGAGAACAATGTTTACTTTGTCGCTGAGCTAGAATATTTGTAATAATGCTTGCTTATATTTCTATACATTCTACTGCAATAATTAATTCATCCTGTGTATCATTTAGATTGTAAATAGGATGTAAATAATATTAGTTTTATAATTTGGAGTCTTATGTATGCAAACTACACGCACCTATACTTTAAATTATTTGCATGAGTTTAGTTGTAGCATTGTACGTACAAATTTTGCATTTTCTGATGTAGTTCTCCGCTTTGTGTGTATTATTATTTTAAAAAATTAAATAATTTCCCACAACGTTGTTATATTATAAAAATCTGGAGTTCATGTAAACAGAGGTTTTGCATAACTTAATATATCTTTTTGGTATAGGAAGTCGTGCTGTACAGAGTACTGAGTACTCGGCCATTTACTACTTGATCAAATAGTTGTAAGAAAAAATAACTGATACACATATAAAAAATTTCACCTATGTTGAAATGAAAAGAAAGAATTTCGAAAACAAAATGTGGTTAAATTGCAAGGAGTATGTGTGTATTTTTAATCTTCTACATTTCAAAGCACGTAATAATTTCATATCTAGATTTAATTATGTTCCTAGAGTAGAGTGTCATTTTTAAACTTAAAATTGCGCAAATGTACCCTAATTTAATATGCCTTTCTTTCTTTCTTTCTTTTCTTTCTTTTTTTTTTTTCGTTATAAGTAGGGGAGCGCGGGGCTAGTTGTCACAGGGGTAAAAAGTAACACGCAATTTACGAAATAATTTGTAACATTTGTGATTAAATATTTTTATAAACATAATTCTTATGACGTGTTTTATAATGTAAGCACAATCGATGCTCCCCAAAAATGGTTAATTAGAGGTTCTGTACACATGCATTATTTTAGCTAGTTAGTGGGGGGAAAAAATCGTAAATTTTGATTAAAGCTGTGTTAATTTATAATTTAGAGAAATGTTTATAGCTGTTTATTTAGTCTGTCTGTTCAGTTATAAAATGCATGTTTAATTTTTTGTATTAATCGTTATATTTTTTATAAATAAACAAAATGTCCAAAATCATAGGATGGGGCAAGTTGTGTTAGAGGAGTGGCTTGTAGAGATGCCTACAGTCAGAGCTTGAAGTCTCCGCCCATTTTCAGGAAACTATCAGAACGATAAATAGTTCGCTTCTTTGCCACTATTATATTTATACAAAAATATTTTCTATGTTTTTATATTATAGTGCCGTGATTATTTAATCACGAATTAGAGGACATTGCATAAAAAATAGTGGTAGAAAAAGAATGCAGAAATTTCTCATCAATGCGAGTGTCCTGAAAAAAGGGCGGAGAATTCGAGTTCTGCTAAACCCTTTGTGTGGCAGAAGATTTGGGTATAATGCTTAATTTGCAAAATGTGAGCACATATTAAATGCATCAGAGGGAACAAAATATCATTTGCTCGAATTAATTTCAACTGTGACTAAGATTGACTTTTATATTGATTTATCTTTAATTTTATCTTTATTTTACTATAATTCATTGTTACTATATCAAGAAGATTATAATTTAATATTAGTTATTAATTGCCTTTTTAATTAAATTAATAAATGACTGATAACAAAAAAACATTTCGAAATATTATCGTTTTAATTGTTAGGGGTTTCTATGTATCCATTACAATTTGCCCCACGTGTGTTACAATTAGCCCCAAATACGGGGCAAATTGTAACAGGCAAATAACTAAAAAAAAAAAAAAATTGTGCCAAAACTTGCAACATTAATGAAAGTTTTTTTTATGAATACGATAGATGATTATGTATGCTATGGAAAACAGCAATTGTAAACAGGAAAACGCAAATACATTTCACAATATATTTAATTTTCTAAACACTGTTACAACACGCCCCATGCTCCCCTACAAAAAATTCTTTTTTTTTTTTATGCGTAAGCTTGCTTTATAAACATGATTTTCTTTAAAAAAATTTATGATACCGCTGAGTTTTGAAGCATTCATTTTATACTTCTTTATGAAGCATAGATTTCTTTTAAAATTGTGCATTCCACAAATTCATCGTATGTTAAGTCATGCAAAGGTGAAATGAATCACCGTTTGAGAAATTTGACTTGGAAATTTTGAAATTACTCCACTCGACCTTTACGAACATTTAGAGTCTGTTTACATCTTTTTGCACGAATTTAGTTTAGCATAATATGTATAAAATTTAGATTGTTTTATTTTCTCTTCCGTTTTGTGTGCATTATTATTTTGAAAGTTGCAATAATACCCCACAACACTGTTACCCAGCACTGAGCACGCGACCATTTCCACTCGACCGAATAATAGTATGAAAAAAGTAATTGATGCACATATGAAGAATTTAATTTATTGTGAAATAAAAATAAAATATTTTTAGCCCAAAATGTGGTTAAAAGACAGACAGCATGTAAGTATTTTTAATAAAACTTTTTTATTCCAATGCACTTAATGATTTCATGTATGGATTTATTAATGTTTCTTAAAATATGAACATTATCTGTGTCGGAAATGTTCCGAAATTTCGTTGTTTCGGAGATATTTGAAAAGCCGGAAAGAGGGGGTCACCATCATTCCTTACATAAGTCAGTTGTAAACAAGTCGATTCATTGAAAAATCTAACATAAATTAGCTATGGATATAAATAACATTTCTTCGTGTCACTGTAGAAAAAAGAAAAAAGGAAACTATAAGTCATACATTCATCAAAATCTATATAAATCATGCTATGGTAATAACCTGTAACACACTTACAAACTTTTAGTTCAATTGAATTAAGTGCTTAAACGTCATTGCATTTTAAATTAGTATTATAGTCCATAAGTCGTAATGAGAAGGAATTTTTTTTATGTGCGTGTGTCCCTGTAAAAGAACTTGCATTCATAAAAATCTATGCAGTTTGACCAACGGCAACCTATAACATACTTACCAACTGTTCTCCGTCGAATAAGGCTGGTTGGTTGATTGGTTGGATTTTACGTCGCACTAGTGCTGCGCAGATTTTAGAATTTCGGAGGTCTGGGACTCATCCCTAGAGGTGGTCCAGAGACATGCCATCGCAATTTTGATCCTCCACGGAAGGGATGGCTCTCCCGCTTCGGTGACCCCAGCAGTATAATTCTTGATGAGAACATGGAGGACATTGCGGCCACGACAGATTTTACGTGCACCAGCCACCATTAGTGTATACGACGGTGTTTGGCCGGCTCGAGTGCCGAACCCGCAATCTTCCAATTACTGGGCTACAGCGGCCTCCGTCAAATAAGGAGTTCAAACATTTTCACGCTTTTAAATGAATTGAGCACATAATCTGCAATGATAAATAATTTTCTTTGTGTCACTATAAAAGAACTATGCTCTATACTTAAAAAAATATGTGTGTCATTGCTTTGTTAAAGTCAGGTTCTCATCTCCAGCGACATCCTAGGTGGTCACACTTATTTTAAAGCAGTACTTTTTTACATTGATTATATTTTAGCATTTAAACATTCAAGAAAAAATTATTTTTCAGGACAATGGCGACAATGTAATGAAACACCGTAAAATTTTTTAGGAACTCTGTGAGGCCTGTGATAGCAAAACAGAGTTATTGTTTAACCGTTTGCACTCGAAGCCTTTTTCGCAAGGGTATACCAGGAACTCGAAGCTATTTTCCAGATATTTGGTGATCCGCATATAAACCTTCATAATTTTTCCAGAACTCACGGAATAATGATTCGTACTAGAAAATGCTTCTTAAAAGGGCGTGGCTTGCGAACAGAATTAGAATTGTGTAAGAGATCTATTCAAAAAATATAGAAGTACAGCAGGATTCGTAGTTTCCGCTGTTTAGCTAGTCTAGCTAAATATATTGTATTGTTTTTCAACGAATCAATAAATAGTAAATTGTTATAGAAAATTTCTGGTATAGGATGTCTGTGGAAAGGTTACAGAGAACAAATAATATACAGAGCTACCAACCAAATCCGGCAAATTGTTAGTACCGCCCATTTTCCTACACCACTTAATTTTTAGAGTAATTCTCTTCAAATATATTTACGATGAATGAAGAAAACAATAGAAGTGATAAATCTGATATGAAAATTAAAAATATAGAGTTGCCAAATTTTATTCCAAAGCATTGTTAGTAGAGAGGTACGGCACCACTCTCTTTTGCATACCATATATAATAAACATAATTTTCTCCTATTTTTTATCGTACTGACATATTGAAGAAGCCTATACGCTACAAAAATTGTGTTGTGAAAGAAAGGTGGAATAAATGCTACAGCAATGCTTTGGAGTAAATTATAAAAGTTAACAACTCTGAAAATGTTGCCAGCAAATAGCAATGCATTTCTAGCAACGATTTGTTCGTTAGATTTACAGGAAAGTTCTGAACTATTAAATTAATGAAGAGAGACCACAAATTTATCCTGGATGATATTAAAGATATTTTTTAAGTATTTATTTAGGTGACAGTCAGTAAAGTACCATACAAATATTGCGAAACAAAAATTTCCGATATTAGTTTATCAATTTAATCCTACTTGCCAACCATCTCATTATAAACCGTACAATTTTTAGTACCCACCTTTTTTTTCTCACCAATAATTTTTTAGAGTAATTTTAGTCTTATTTCATCGTAACAACACTTGGAAAGAAATACTCTAAATATATAGTGGTGTGAGAAAAGGGGCGTTTTTTCAGGGGGCGTTAAGAGTTGTACGGTTATTAATGAGATGGTTGGCAAGTACGATTTAAGAAGTCACAACTTTCCGGTAGACCTAATACAGTAGAACCTCGATCCATCGTTTTTCATGGGGTGCGTGAAAAAAAAAAAAAAAAAAAAAAAAAAAAAACGGTGAATGCGGGTTAAAGTCAAAACACGAAGAAAGCAACGTTTATAATTTATTACACACAAGTTTTGCAGTATACTACTAATAAAAACTAATTTGTTACTTTCCAAAGGAAGTTTTAGAACATTCAGTGATATTTATTTTAAAAAATCAGTAATTTTATGTAGGGTTTTATGTTCATTTGATAAACTGGAAGTTTTCCATATTTCCATATTTTTTTTTTCTTTTTCTGTAATTTCATTTGCGCATGTAAAAGTTCGTGCATTTTCAAACGATTTTTAATTGCGTCAAATACACTTGGCACTGGCGTAAGCACAACCTTATCGGCATGACTAGTATTACCTTTTTTTTTCTCCGCCATTGTTTTAATTTTTTGAAATTGCATATTTCTTCTATGCTTTAGAATACTGCATGTCGCAACCTCTTGAATGAAAAAATTATCACTAAACGTCGCACCAGACACATCATCTGCTACACGCAACCACTCTTCGTGTGCATTATCAGCTTCATTATCATTTTCTTGCCCTTCTGCTTGGTATTTTTCATTTTTTTCGCACATAACCGCATTTCCTGGATTACTAAAGAGTTTACTTCTTGCCATGCTGAAATTGCAAATGAATAGCCTGCAGATGGTCCAGAGACATGACATCACAATTTTGATCGTCCATGGAAATGGGAAAAAGAGTTATTTTACGATGAAAGAAGTAATTCCAGTTTGTATGCCATATGAAAACGCTTGGTCTTCAGGAAAAAATTTTTACAAAGTTAGAAGAAAAATTTTACAACGATGAACGCAGGAAAACGACTTTTTGAAGAACGATACACACCCGGGGATTTTTCAACATTATTTAAATGCAATTCTTGCAGAGACCATAGAAATGAAACGATGAATGCGGGAACGATAGATAGGGGTTTCACTGTATTATTATTGCAGCAAATACTTCAAGGGGAAAAAAAAGTGTATAACATAAAAAAAGAAGGAAGAAAAAAAAAAATAAAACGATAAAAGAGGATGATGATAATAAAATTATTAATCACTTGAAATAAATAATCTTAGACTTTTTGCCTTATTTCAGCTTTTTTTTTTTTTTTTTTTTTTCCATAATTTGCTTAAGGTAAATAAAATAAACAGGTAATTTTTTCAACATATATTTTATAAATATACAATTTTAAAATTATATTAGCGTAATATCTATGTGTAATTATTTATTAATTAATTGTAATTCAAAATAAAATAAAAATAAAAAAGTTTTTTTTTTTTTTTTAAGCTTATTGCTTGACATGTCATTGTTACTTTCTTAATACCAAAGAAGTTTTGTAGGTTCAGCTGTATATTTGTCTCTTTTGAACAAATTAGACAGAGATATGTATATAGGGGAGCGGGGGGCTAGTTGTCACAGGGGTAAGAAGTAACACGCAATTTACGAAATAGTTTGTAACATTTGTGATTAAATATTTTTATAAACATAATCCTTATGATGAGCTTTATAATGTAAGCACAATCGGTACTTCTCAAAAATGGTTAATGAAAGGTTGTGTACACGTGACTCATTTTAGCTAGTTAGTTGCGAAAATTTTTTTTCGTAAATTTTGATTAAAGGTGTGTTAATTTATACTTTATAGAAATGTTTAATAAATGTTTATAGCTATTTATTTAGTCTGTGTGTTAAGTTATAAAGTGCATGTTTAATTTTTTTTACAAATCGTCATATATTTTTATGAATAAATAAAATATCCAAAATCATACGACGGGGCAAGTTGAAACAAAATTATGGGGCCTATTGTAACATATTAGAGGAGTGGCTTGTGGAGATGCCTACAGCCAGACATCGAAGTCTCCGCCCATTTTCAAGAAATTTTCTGAAATGAAATATTTTTGGCTTCTTTACAGCTACTATGTTTATATAGAAATATTTTCTGTGTTTTTATATTACAGTGCCGTGAATTTTTAATACCGAATTATAATCACGAGTTAATCACCAATTAGAGAATATTGCATAAAAATAGTGGTAGAAAAAAAGCAGAAGTTTCTCATTAATGACAGTGTCCTAAAAAAAGGGCGGAGAATCCGAGCTCTACTAAACACACTCTGTGGCAGAAGAATGGGTATAATGCTTAATTTGCAAAATGTGAGCACACATTAACGGCATGAGAGGGAACAAAATATCATTTGCTTGAATTAATTTCAATTCTGACTAAGATTGACTTCTATGTTGATTTTATCTTTAATTTTATCTTTATTTTACTATAATCCACTTGATATAATTCATTGTTACTATACCAAGAAGGTTATAATTTAATATTAGCTATTAATTGCATTTTTTAATAAATGATTGATGACAAAAAACATTTTGAAGTATTGACATTTTAATTGTTAGGGTTCCCTTTGTATCCGTTACAATTAGCTCCACTTGTGTTACATTTTGCCCCAAACCCGGGGCAAATTGTAACACGCAAACAATTTTGCAAAAATATTTTTTGTGCTAAAATTAGCAAAATTAACGAAAGTTTTTTTTTTTTTTTTTTTTTATGAATATGATAGATGAATATGTATCCTATAGAAAACAGCAATTAGAAACAGGGAAACGTAAATATGTTTCAAAATATACTTAATTTTCCAAAAACTGTTACAACCCGCCCCATGCTCCCCTATATATTTTTTTTCCTATTTAAAATATGAATTATGAAAAAATCTAAAGACTACAATCTACCTTGCTCCATTTTTTTCATTTGAAAGATTATTCATGTTAACCACTACTTCCAATTCAGAATTACTTATATGATCCAAAATTAACTAGCTACAAAAACTTTTAATTTTTCTGTTCATATACTTACATATCTGCTACTTTAAATTTTTACTTTTGAGTGATCCTAAACTGGAAGCTTTCTTCGCACTTTGAAAGATTGGAGGCTATTTTTACAACTATTCAAATTTTAAACACAGCATTGCGTTTTAATTCTGTACATAAAATAAGAAACAAAGGTGTGGCGTCGTAAAAAAAGGAATTATGTTCTGAGTTTTCTACTTATATCGATAATTTCATATCACTTTATCAATATATCAATATTACAGAATTGCCAACATTTTAATTTATTCTGAAGTATTTTTATCCCTGCCCTTATATTTCGCATCACTTTATTATTAAGAGTAAATGTCTCTTATTTTATCTTATTATATATTGAATAATAATAATCTAAAAATAAAGTGGTGCGAAATAAAGGCGGGGCTAAAAATGCTCCGGAATAAATTAAAATGTTGGCAACTATGATATTAAAGCTTTATTAGACGGAGCTAATTAACTTTATTTAAACGGAGAAGAAGAAAGGACGAAAGAAATGATAATAATTATAATACATAAATTAAATAATTATACCAGAAATATTTTGAATGTTTCTTTCTATATAAAAAAAACAATTGATCATCCGATGTGTGGTAAAGTGACATAATATTTTCCTCTCGTGAAACAGCATTGAATTCGTGCTGTTTAGTTTAAGTAATTTCAACCAAAGAATTTGTACTACGATAAGAAGGCCAGCTGCTGCTGAAGCATAACTAATGCTCCCTAGTGGACTTTATAGTATGCCTGTACAAGAAGCTAAACATGAAGATAGAGGGGAGGAGGGAAAACGAGATAGGGGATTCGTCAGAAAAACGGACCAGAAAATTTAGTTAATCAACAGGTCACTAGATGGCGCAAAGATTAGCCGTTATAGCAGATTAGCATTGAAAGCTTATGGAAATAATTGCTTTTTAATAAAATTTAAGTAATTTTAGGTACTTATTTTTAAAAAATTGGCTAGAAATTGTTATGCCATTAATGTGAGAATATAGAGAAATAAAGTGATCAAAATCAGATTAAAAAAAATCAGATTCGTGTGTATGTGCATGCGTTACAGTGTCATGTGATCACAGGACGGCGTATTTGTAATTGTAAACAAGTTCGTTGTTATCTTCAGCGATCGTGCAGGATTTTGAATTTCCTTACGCTTTAGGGTTACATACAAACGGAACACTTGCAACTTCGATGACGTAAATTTTGCAAGTTTCTTGCAAATACAGTCGGCAGCAAAAGTATCCGAGCACTAGCAAAAATTCCTATGTAAAAAAAGTACACTTAATGCAGTTTTGTTAAATAAATCCTTGTCGAATCCTGTTTTTAGTCAGTGTAAGAACAAGATTCGACAAGGATTTATTTAACAAAACAGTGTTAAGTGTGCTTTTTTTATACAGGAGTTTTTGCTAGTGCTCGGATACTTTTGCTGCCGACTGAAGTCATACATTTGGAACGCTTGCAAACGGCTTTGCAACCGGAAGTGTTTCACTTGTATGTACCCATAGATCATTAATTACATTTCATCATCAACTGTTCATCCCCCAATCGGTATTTATCATTAATCATTTTTAACCATTATTAATCATAGTTAATATTTTAATTATTTATTTATTTTTAAAATCACTATTTTTTCCGTTGCGTAGAATTTAGAGCAGCAACTGTTGATTTGTGTATTATATATTTAATTCCCGGAATCTTAAAAAATATCTGTAATTAATTGTAAGCAAGTGTAGGAAAAAAATTAAAATATACATTTAAATATTGAAGCATTTCTTTTTCCTTTTTTTTTTTTTTTTTTTTTTTTTTAATAATAATTTATAATAAAAATGATAATTGTTTTATTAAATGTTATCAAATAGTAATAATTGTAATAATGCTATTCCTTTACCTGAAACATTTTTTAAAATATCTGTAATTTACATATTTTATTTATAAAAAAAAAAAAAAAAAAAAAAAAAAAAAACTATGAATAATGGGGGGGGGGGGCTTGAATTTGCTACTTCGTAACGTCTCGCTCCTCAAAAAAAAAAAAAAAAAAAAAAAAAAAAAAAAAAATGTTTTTGTAAATGTCTTAAAGAAGGCACATGGTTTTTGTCAATATGTTTATAAAATTTTAATAGAGCTCAACTCAAAAATCCGGAAATTCTGAAATTTCCCCCCTCCCTTCTGTAAGAATCAAGAATTCCAAAATCGTACATAATGTTTTATTTATACTCAAGTCTAGTTTCCTCATGTGCAATTTCTTCAGCGTGAAGTAATCTGGGGCTAAGTTATGCTTACATTTTTTTTTTTTTTTCGTCTTACCCCCAGGGAGAAAGTGGGGAAAATTTCGATAAATTACGTTCCTTTAGGGGTTGGAAACATATAAACAATCTAAGCACCAAATTTTGTGACCGCAGCTCTTATAAACTTCCCAAGTCAAATTTAGCATTAAAAGAGTGTCTCGTATTTGCCCTTTGTTACACATACCCCTGCTCCTCTCAAAAAAATAATAATAATAATAAGATAAATACATAAATAGGAAATCACAAAAAAATCAAAAGCGTGTTTTGAAAATATCCTAAAGAAGACACATGGTGCGTCACTCACACGACCTTCTCTTTACCTGAAATTTAATACTATAAATACAGGTTGGAGTTTAAGAGGTAAGATAACGAAGTTATGTAAACCTATGTTAAACAATTCAAATTAGGCTTCGGGAGAGTTTTATATGATAATTAGTTCTGTTCGAGGGGGGCTACCGCCCCCTCAATCCCCCCGTTTCATTAATGCACCTACATTTATATAGAATTTAATTCGGTTATTAAAAAATAATTCTTTTTTTTTTTAAATAATTTATTAAAATTATTATTTTAAAAAAATATCTTTTATGATAATGCAGACGATTTCCATATTAGAGAAGTAGTATAACACCAAATATCCAAAAAAAAGTCCATTTTTTTCTCAATATTAAAAAAAAAAAAAAAGAAGAAAAAAAAAATTCTAAGTTTTTTTTCGTTAAAAGTAAAAAAAATCGATAACTTTGTTTTAAATTATCGAAGATCGATGATTCAACCATTCGTTTTAAAGGTATTGGCGAGCTCTATTGGCAGATACCCATTATGAAAATTTACTCTTCTCGAGGGGGGACTTCCTCCCCAGGGGGGGAGGCGAGGCCCCTACATACACAATTTTTTTTTCCCAGTTGAGTATCTCTATTACAAAAAATATATATTCGTTTCATTTGGTTTAGTGCAGTCTATAGACGTTAAACTCTACTTACCTGCAATTTCCCCCATAGACTTAATATATTAGAATTATCTTGATTGTCCCTGTACACGAATCATTTGCTTGATCTTAACGAAAAGCTTACTGTAGTATCCCTATATGATGCACATTTACAATACCAAGTTTGAAATGTCTGCTACTATTTGTTCTTGAGATATGCTGGTAGACAGACACACACACAGACCAACCGCTAAAAACATGATTTTCGTATTCAGGAGACCTCAAAACGTGTAAATA
Organism: Salticus scenicus; assembly: GCA_963930645.1. NCBI lineage: Eukaryota > Metazoa > Arthropoda > Arachnida > Araneae > Salticidae > Salticus > Salticus scenicus. The sequence continues at coordinate 174,854,643 of OZ005660.1, read as the reverse complement.
TAACGAAATCTCACTTTCGAAAATTTTACTCAAAAACAAAATTTTCTCTACCTTTTGGGTAAGAGAAAGTAAGAGAATTTTTTTTTCCCCCTACCTTATTTTCTTTTCCTTTTTGAAGATGTAATTATTTTCGACTTATTTCATCTTTTTACTTTCTGAATATACATATATAAGGGAAGAATCGTAATCATGACAAAAATAAGACTTTGAGATTTTGGTGTGTATGTATGTGTGTAACTGAACACGATAGCATCTAAATGCTTTATTCGAATGCGCTAAAAATAGATAGGTGTGTTATAGGTCATGGTAGTGAAAATCCTATTGATTTTAGAGAACCCTCTTACAGTTTTTTACAGAGACATAAAGAAATTTCTTTATCTATATGATGTATGGGGCTCTAATTATTTAAAATTGAATAACGTTATATTAAACAACATACTATCTGGAGAAAACGCTCAAACAACCTATTATAATTTTCTCTTTTGTTTATTTGTCGTACTCTAATTGATTTATACAACCGTTAATTACTTAACGTTCGGAAAGACGAGTGGAATCTTGTATCTATAACACACATCCCTTTATTTTAAATTAGATAAATATATCTAATAAAATGCGGGAAAACTCTATTATTATTATTATTTATTTGTTTATTTATTTATGTTTTTTTGTGTATGTGTTATTATACAACTTTAAAATAAGTTTTTACTCCATTATTATAAACTAGCAGGCTTTGCGCGCTCCGGTGGACACTACACTTAAATGAGTAGTCAAAATCCCATATCATTATTTATAACCTAAGTTAAAGTTCTCGAAGTGTTTGGTAGAGGTTTTTTCCGCTTGCAACGGGAGAAGTCTGGGTTCACACTGCCTTCGGCACAACTTACCCGCTTCTTACTTTCGCTTCCCCATCGGATAAGTTCGAAATTTTGTGAAATCCAACCAAAGTAAACAATGCGTACACTTAATCAACGTCCATACACCAAAATTCGCCAATCTAAGGTAATTTAAAGCGAATTCAAATGGAAATACGGGATTTTACACGTGTTTATTGCTCCCCTCCGGGTGGTGGGGTAAAGGGGAAATTTTGAAAAATCCCGTTACAATAAGTGTCGGATACATATAAACAATTTAGGCACCAATTTTCACGACCACTAATCCCGTAGATTTCCCAAGACAAATTTAGCGCTAAAAAAAAAAGGGGGGGGGGGGTCTCGAATTTGCTACTTCGTAACGTCCCATTCTACAAAAAAAAAAAAAAAAAAAGTGTTTTTGAAAGTGTCTTAAAGAAGACACATGGTTCTTGTCAATATGTTTGTATCATTTTAATAAAGCAATGCTCAAAAATCCGGAAATTCTGAAATTTCCCCCAAAATACGATTTCCCCCTTCCCTTCTGTAAGATTCAAGAATTCCAAAATCGTACTTAATGTTTTATTAATACTCAAGTCTAGTCTCTTCATGTGCAATTCCTTCAGCGTGAAGTAATTTGGGCTAAGTTATGCTTACATTTTTTTATATTTTTTTTTCATCTTACCCCCAGGGAGAAAGTGGGGGAAATTTCGATAAATTACGCTGCTTTAAGGGTCGGATACATATAAGCAATTTAAGCTTCAAACTTTGTGACCGCAACTCTTATAAATTTCCCAAGTCAAATTTAGCACTAAAAGGGATGTCTCTTATTTGTCCTTTGTAACATATACCCCCCCCCCCTCTCAAAATAATAATAATAATAAATAAATAAATAAATAAATAAATAAATAAATAGGAAATCACAAAAAATCAAAAGCGTCTTTTGAAAATATCCTAAAGAAGACGCATGGCTGTTTTAAACTCTTTATTCCATTTTTGTCAGAATTTTACTGAAAATCCGGAATTTGCAAAATTTCCCGTCAAAAATTGATTTCCTTCTTCCTTCCCCTTAAAAATCGAAATTTAAATTTCCTAAATCGCAGATAATGTTTTATTTGCATTCATGTGTAATCTCCCTTTGTGCAATTTCTTTACTGGGAAGTATTTTGGAGCTGAGTATGCTTACAAATGTGTTTTTGCCTTCTGGAACGGAGGTAATTTCGATAAATCCCTTTCTTTAGATGTCGGATGCATATAAACAATCCAAGCACCGAAATTCGTAAACGTAGCTCCCATAGATTTCTCAGGACAAATTTAGCACTAAAAGGGTTGTCTCGATTTTGACCCTTTGAAACCCCTTATCGCAAAAAAAAAAAAAAAAAAAAAAAATCGCAAATAAAAAAAAAAAAAAATTAAAAAAAAAAAAAAAAAAAAGCGTTTTTGGAAATTTTCTAGGGAAGTCTCGTAGCTTTTTTTTAATATCTTTGTTCCATTTTTTGTAGAGGTTTTTAAAAAATCCGGAATTTGAGACATTTAACGCCAAAAATCGATTTTCCCCCTCTCTCCCCTTAAAAATCGAAAATTCTTAAATCGCAGATAATGTTTTATTTATACTCATATCTAGTCGTCCCATGCGCCATTTCTTTACTGGGAAGTAATTTGGAGCGTGTTATGCTTACAAATGTGTTTTTGAATTTTGTCCCCCCGCCCTGGGGAAAACGGGGGATGGAATTTCGAAAAATCTGACAGATATAATTTTAAGTTGGGTAAAGACCTAAATTCCTGCCAAGCGCCGTTGAATTCCGTCCAGCCATTCTCACGTGATACCCGGACAAAAATATCTTTACAGAAATACAGACATGATGACACACACAGACAGAATTTTCTGAAGTCATTTTTGACTTTTATGGTGTGTGAAACGTGAATACGTAGTAAATTTTTTTGATTCTGACAATTTTACAGAGAAAAGCCTGGTTTTATGAATATCGACACACAGCTTTATATCCAATTACTGTAATTCTAAAAGAACACATAGAAACAGTATTCCTGTTCAGGTACCATACTTAAAATTTCAGCTGCGTCTTTATGTTAGGTGCGAAAATAAAATCACAAAATCTTTGAAAATAGTAATGTGATTTCGTCGTTTATGAACAATTTTATAAACATTTGACTCCCATTTCCTGCAAACATTAAATTGTTCTAGTCTCCTCAGTTATAAAATCAACTTACTTATAACGTTAAAAATATTTGTTTCACTCAATCATTCATAGACTTCAATATTAATAAAACCTATTTTGCTCAGGAATGAAAATTAATTCTTTATACCCAAAGAGTAAATAAAATATTAAATTTAATTTGAAGTCTTGCATTTTTTTTTTTTTTTTTTTTTTAATATTTACGCATTTTTAGGTTACCTGAATAATTAAATCAAATTTTTAACAGTTGTTCTCTGTGAGTCTGTTACCAGTGTAACTTTAAACTAAATAACCGACAGGCAACTCAAGTGTTATATTTTAAAGTTCATATGAAATTCATGCTTGGATAGTTTGATCAATATTGATAAGTTTCAACGAGTGATGCGGGTTAAAGTTATCAATAAATGTGGGTAAAAGTTATTGTTGGAACATAATTTTAAATTTAATACTACTCCTGAATTCTATAGAAATGTAGATATTAGTTTCAAATGAGGGTTAAAATGGATGGTACTCCCCTTCGTCCTTTCCACAGAAAATTATTTGTTAAATTAACGTGCTCATAAAGCTAAATTCCTTTTACTATAGATTTTTATACAGTATTTGATGTTTTATTCCTCAATCTGCAATCTGTCTTTGTAAAATTTAAATATAGGGTGAGAAAAAGTGGTGTGGGTGCCACACCCCATTGTATACATATTTATATACACCAGATTATATTTATATATTTAAAATAAAATTTGTTATTTTGATATCCATTTAATTTAGCAAAAGGTTTTATACAACTTGTTAAAAAATTTTTTTTTATATATTGTTAATCGTGGCATTATCAGTAAAATATCAGATTTATGTACAAGTATTCATATAATAATAGTACTACCATACCTGCCAAGGTTTTTAATTTATTCTGGAGTGTGGTTAGCCCCACCCTTTTTTCCCCACCGTAATTTTTTTAGAGTAATTTTCTTCATATTTAGACGCAGTTATATATTGCAGAAAAATTTTCTACAAATATTACAGTGGGGAAAAAAAAGGGTGGGACTAACAACACTCCGGAATAAATTAAAAAACTTGGCAGCTATGGTGTTACGGTGAAAAACTATTTAAAATAAAATGTGATCATATATTTCCTATAAATAAGTCTGTGAACGATTGTCTTCTATATTGATATGTTACGCACATCCGTAATGCACGTGGAATCTATAATAATAAAAGAATAATAATTAAATAAAAAACCACAACGCCTAGATATATCTTCATCGCAGGAATGTAAGCATATGTTCATCGAAACCACGTATTAAGATCGATACGTAAAACATCTGTCCGAGAGGCGTAGCCAAACAAAGGGTGTGTCAAAGAGGAAAATCGGCACATTTTTAGTCAAATTTTCCGAATTTCTTTACAAATTTAATTGATTATTATTATTTTTTATTTTTTTTAATATAAGATTTTTTTGCACATTTAATTAAACCCTTTGAAAATGACGCATCATTTTAAATTCTGTTTTACAAAATTGAAAGAGTTTTTTATAAGCGATTTAATTCATCAACCCAAATACTGCGTATAAAATATTTAAAAAAAAAAAAAAAAAGTAATCCCCCATAAAATATAGAAAAGGAGCGTCAATTTGCTAAATGAAAGTAATCTAATAAAATAAATAAATAAATAAAAACTCGCATCTCAATATAATAAAGTGTCACTGTTTAAAGCCGAAAGAAAGTTTTCCATTCAATAACATTGCCTTTTAAAAAAGCAAATGCATACTTGCCAACCATCTCATTAATAACCTTACAATTGTAACGCCCTTTTTTTCACACCGCTTTATTTTTGGAGTAATTCTCTCAAAATGTTGTTACGATTAAATGAATAAAATTACTCTAAAAAATGACTGGTGTGAAAAAAAAAGACGGGTACTAAACATTGTACGGTGCATAGTTGGATAATTTGCGTGGAAAGTTGGCGCAAAAGTTATACTACTATTAATGAAGCAAAATTTTCTTCTTTTTAAACCGACGATTTTGTAGATACGGACTATTTCAAATAAATACTTGCATAAGTCTTCGCCAATTTTCCGTACATGTAATTTAATGTGTATTTTATTTTAATTGAACCCTGAAAGTTAATTAAAAATAAATAAATAAAAAAGTAAAATACTGATGAACATGTTTCTTTTTTTTCTTTTTTTTTTTTTTTTTTTTAATATACATATTAGTAATAACTATAAGGATCGAAAACGAATTTAAATACACAAACACTTTTTTAAGCATTAAATACTTAAGGGGACAACCTACTTTTAAAAACGGAAAAATGAAGAAGTTTTTGTTCAACTTTCAGAATTTTTAATAAAATAATAAACATTTCATTTCATTTTCTTTTCTTTTCTTTTTTTTTTTTTTTTGTGTGTGTGTGTGTGTGTGTGTGTGTGTGTGTGTGCGGGTGTGTGTGTGGGTGTTAACTAGTGTGACATTATTGATTAAAAATATTTTTTTTGTATACTTTAAAATAGAAAATTTTTAAAATATTATTTTATTGTAGATTATATTCAAGGGTGCTTTCTCACTGCGCGCAGGATATCTCAATTACAATTTCCTTATAATTTTTACATTAAATGAAACAAAACATTCAAATTAAGAATCTTATTTAAAATATTTTAATTTTTTAATAATATGCAATTTGATTAATAATTAAATTTGAAATATGAAATTACCATTAAAACTTTTATACTTCCACAACCATATATATATATTTATATAAATATATATATATATATATATTTTTTTCTATTGAACAGAACTTCTTATTTTCAATTCGTCTTATTCATTATATCGAAATGTATGGTTGAGAAAAATTTTAAACTTATATCTCAAATACTTTTTGAAATATCATGCGCGCAATGAGAAAGCACCCTCTAAAATAATCTGCAATAAAATATTTTAAACATTTTCAATTTTAAAGAACACCAAAATAATATTTTTAATCAATTGCGTAGTGTCATATTATTTATCACACACACACACACACACACAATATATATATATACATACTTGCCAACATACTAATTAATATTCCGTAATCTTGTTAGACCTGCCCTTTTTCCAACACCAATAAATTTTTAGAGTAACATTCTCCAAATGCAATTGCGATTGAATAAGAGGAAAAATACACTAAAAAGATACCGGTGTGAAAAAGAAGGCGGAGCTAACAATACTACGGAATATTAATGTTGGCAAGTATGTATATATATATTTGTAATTGCTTTTATTCTTCTTTTCTTTTTTTTTAAGTTTGAAAGTTGATTGAAAATGCCTTCATTTTTTTTTTTTTTTTTTTAATTTTGAAAGTTGATTAAAAATGTCTTCATTTTCCCATTCTTAATACTTTTGCGACGACATGTATGCGATTTTTGATAGTAACAGCCGCGTATGGGCGTTATTCTCCCAAGTTACAATATGTCAGAATTTTTTTTTTTTTATTCACATTTATATTACATATGAATATACATTGTAATTTTGTTCTTTGTAATCAAATTATTTGCATCCGTAGTATATTGATTGCACAAAAATGAATATTGGATATATTCTCAAGAAATAAATAACATTACATAGAAGTTGCGAAAGAAACGCCCACTGGCGGAGTTACAGATTTTCAAATGACGTGAATCTATGTCAGCGGTCGGGAAAGTGTTAAAAGTAGGCTGTCCCCTTAATATATATATAAAATATTTTCAGTTAACTGTATAATTTTATAACTAAATTTCAACTTATAGAGAAAAAACTAAAAGCAAGGATTATGATTTAGCTAATTTCGCTTGTGATTAAAGAAAATTAGTCCTTTTAATGTGTATTCTGCAGTAATTCCCCCCCCCCAATACACACACACACTTAAAAAAAAAAAAAGAGGGTGGGGAGTGAGAGAAAGCATACACACAAGGAAATGAAACCAAGAGCAATGCTTTTTCTACGTGAAGATAAATATAAATTCAGAAGCAATATGGGACGGGTAATATTGACAAGCAATTCTTTTTCTGTGATAAATATCAGGTTGATAAGCAGTACAATAAAACTGATAACAATTTAGCCAATCACATGTCTCTGAGCAACACGGGCAAAGAAGTCTATTAAAAACAGAAACATCGTTTGAACTATATACAGACATAGGTGTACACTTAGTACCTTTTGAATACCGGAAAAATTTTATATATATATATATATATATATATTAATTATTTAACTTAATCAATGAAAACCATTACAGTTCGTCGCTTAAACAAAATGTGTTTCTATTAAAATTTTCCGGTAGCCAAAAGGTGCTAAGTTGGCAACTATATAAACAGAAACACCATTTCCAACAGCCGATTGCAAAGTATGATCATCTCATAGCTGCTAGTATTTTAATTTATTCTGGAGCACTTTTAGCTCCATACTACTTTTTAGAAGACAAATTTTTTTCTTATTTTATCATAATTATACATTCGAAAAAAATAGTCTAAAAATAAAATGCTGCGGAAATAAAGGCAGAGCTATAAATGCTCCAGAATGAATTAAAATATTGGCAACTATATTATATAAGCGACAACAACTGCAGCGCAGAAATCTCCAATAGTCATAAACATGTCAAACATCTTATTATGAAGCTTAAAAATTTTAGTACCCGCCTTTTTTTCCACACCAGTCATTTTTTAGAGTAATTTTATTCATATTTAATCTTAACAACATTTAGAGAAAATCACTCTAACCATAAAATGGTGTGGAAAAGTGGGCGTGAACAATTTTATGCTTATTAACGAGGTGGTTTGCAGGTATGTGTAATATTTATTATTTATTTCAGAGAAACGTCAGTCTCGCCCTCTTTTCACCGCACTCAAATTTTAGAGAATTTTTTTTTACACTATGTAATTACGATTAAATAAGAAAATACTTTGAAATATACTGGTATGAAAAAGGGCGGGGTTAACAGTATTTTGGAAAAAATTATAAATATTACCAGGTATGGTCATGAGTTAAAGTGCCTTTCTAAACACGCTCCCGATCCCTCTCCTTTTTTAATCTACGGGACTATATTGATAAGTAAGACAGTCCAAAGTTGTCTTAAAAGAAAACTGAAAAATCATCATATGACTCATTCAACCAAATAATATTCTCATTTCAATCTGTTTATTTACTCACCGACACTTTTTTTTTTTTTTTTTTAAGTTGACGGTAAATTACAACATCGTGATTCAGGTTACAAGTTTCAGACTTTGGTTCCCCAACTGAGGGTTAAACGGCTGATTGATTCTACTTTTACATAGAGCAAAATTTTAAAACTTTTTTATTCAATAATTCACGCGAATTTTCAAAAGTGTTACTTGATGTATAATGACTAATCTTCGAAGTGATTAGACAAACGCTACTGTTAAAAATTAGTGGCAGAAATTGAATAACAAATGTCCCAAAACGTGGCAATACTTCTTTTGCATACCTGCCAACCTTTTCATTAATAAGCGTAAATTGTTAACCCCCAAGAGAAAATGCCCCCATTTCCCCACCACTTTATATTTAGAGTAATTCTCTCCAAATGTTCTTACGATTTAATAAGAATAAAATTACTTTAAAAAGTGAGTGGTGGTAAAGGAAAGGTGGGTACTAAAATTTTTATGCTTCATAAAAAGATGCTTGGCAGGTATGCTTTTGCATAATAGGGTCAAGTTTGCTTCTAAAGTGATATTATATTTGTGTATTCATTTGTAAACAAATCAATTAAAATATAACAATAACCACCAATAAATTTAGGTAGGTATTTTTATTAGATAAAAGAGATTTACTTAAATGTCATGTTCAAATTTCAAATAAACACACTTCGTTTCCATATCCGAGTGAGCGCCTGATTGGTTCTTCTTGGTAAAAATGAAAAAGTATTTTAACCCTCTCACTGGCTGCTGATACCGCGATTTCCACGAGGAACTCGAATGTAGCAATATTTGCTCATCCGCGATTCTCGTGGCATGTGTTTTTCATTGTTTTTCCAGTGAAATAAATTGCATACAGTATTAGACGTTTTAATCAACAGATATCGTTAGTCGTCCACTAAATTGTGGCATTTGAAGGTACTTTGTATTTACCGCTTTAACTTCACTATGTTTGCCGCATTTTTCTAATCAGAAATGGCTGCATGAAAACGTTCAGCGATTGACAGAGTATATATTCCTGATGATTTATCAGATTCTGAAAGTGATTTTAGTTTTGATAGTGATAGTAGTGATATAGATTTTCCGGACTACTCCTCAGATAACTCTGAATCTGATCATGATTCTATATTTTCATTACGGTTTCTTAAGTTTTATATGTTTTACTTTTTATATTATGTAATAAATAGAAATTAACTGTGGATCAATTAAATTTTATTTATTTATTTTTTTGTGATAACATTTGAAATTGATTTTTCTGACAGCATAGTTTCTCATGATAAAAATCTATATAAAAAATATTTTCTAGAAAGAAGAAAATGCATATTTCAATTCTTCAATATATATAGATTTAAAATAAGCAAGAAAAAAAAATACACAATTTTCGAAGTGATTTCGGTCCACAAATTGAGCAGTCAGAGGGTTAACGCGAAGCATTTCTCTCCCAATCAATCTTCGAGCTTGCTCAATTTGAGTATCCTTAAGTGCTACAAACGGTCTCGAAAATTGTGTAGTAGCCCCTGACTCCCTCTATTAACGATTTATTTAAACAAGCATTTACAGCCTTTTTTTTTTTTTTTTTTTTTTTTTCCCTCTCTCTCTCTTTTTGAAAACTTTTTTAAGATAATAAAAAGCTCAGAACTAGAATTATTTTATTTTAAAGTCAACTTACATCGATTAAAAAAAAAAAAAAAAAAAAAAAAAAAAATTAGTTTAGAAACAGATTTAAATAAATATTAAAAAGTGTAGGAGGCTCTTCAGCAAAAAAAAATATTCGTGAATTATCATTTTTTTTTTTTTTTTTTTTTTCCCTGGAATTTTATTTAAACAATTTTTTAAAAAGTTTAATTTGTACTAGTGTTTATTTTGTAGAAAAATTCATTACAGATTTTTTTTCATTATTTCAAGACACATATTTTAAATAACAGAAATGTATGAGAAATAATAATTCGAAATCAAGTTTATTAGCGTTTTGTGATTTTTTTATATTAATTTTTCGCTTCAAATACATTGTATGAACGCTTCAAATTGAGAGAAATTTAATAGAAAATTGGTTTTAAATTAAATTATGTACAATTTTCTGTTCTTTATGTTTCTTATGACTATTTTCAACTAATTTATAACTTAAAAATAAATAAATAAATAAGACATTAAAGTTTGAAATTGCATTAAATTATCATAGTAAAATTTAAAGTAAGTAAATTTCGATTAATGAAAATTCTAGATATTCAACCATACATATTATACATCAAGACACGGAAGAATTAAATACAAATTTTTCTAAAAAGTATTTGAAATATTCTCTTTAAAAATGCAATAGAATTTTATTGAAAAAAAAAAAAAAAAACTATTTAAAAGTAGACATTCTAAAAACTGAGTAAATGAGACAAAATGTATATCATTAATAAACTTTAAGAGGATTAAATACATATTGTTTTTCCTCTTTCTCCCTGTCAATATTTACTTATTTTATTATTAATACTTTCGCGACCACATGTTTTTGTCTTTTTGACAGTAGGCTGTGGGCGTTAATCTTTTATATTACATTATTTTAAATCGATGTTTTGTTTATTCATATTTATAATATAAATGAATATACATTACAATTATACTCTTTCTAATCAAAGTATTTGTATCCATAATGCATTGATTGCACAAATGTGAATATTGGGTATATTGTTGAGAAATAATGTAACCTATGTAACCTAAAGAAACACCCACTTGCGGAGTTACTGACTTCCAAATGACGTGAATTCACGTCAGCGGTCGCGAAAGTGTTAACATACAATTTAGAAGTAGCCAGCTGTATGGAAATTTAATTTTACATAAGTGTTTTATGAAAATATTATACTTATGTATGTCGTAAAGTCATTTTAAGATTTATTTTATACCTTTCCTAGTTATATTCATGCTTTCCACTATTAAATAAATAAAATTAACAGAAAGCATTAATTTGCTTCTAGGTATGTGTTCGATACATTCTTATTATTATAGATTATAGTTTATGTCTGCAACAAAAAATGTTCTTTATTTTTATATGAAAACTAATAAGTAATATTATAACCAAATGATAAGAATTTGAAATTTATTCAAAACAGCAATAGCTACATACCTGCTAATATTTATAATTTATTCCGGAGCAAAGTTCCCAACTTTTATAATTATAATATTATAAACTTTTTAATAAACTTATAATATTAACTTATAATATTATTAACTTTTATATTATAACCAAATGATAAGAATTTGAAATTTATTCAAAACAGCAATAGCTACATACCTGCTAATATTTATAATTTATTCCGGAGCAAAGTTCCCAACTTTTATAATTTATTCACGAGCATTTTCAGCCCCGCATCTTTTTCATACCGGAAATTTTGAAAAATGATTTTCTTCTTATTCAATCGTTGTCACATATTAAAGAGAAATAATCTACAAAATTTCTGGTGCGAAAAGAAAGCGGGGCTACAAATGCTCGTGAATAAATTATAAAAGTTGGGAACTCTGTTCCGAAGAACTGTTACTAGCTCTGTCTTTTAACAGCAGTCAGATTTCGGAGATTTTTTTTTTTTTTTTTTTTTTTTTTAATGTATAATTACGACTAAATAAGAAGAAAACACTTTTAAAATATACTGGTGTAGAAAAAAAGGCGGGACTAACAGCAATACGAATAAATTATACATGTCGTAGCTATAAAAGAGGATCAAACTCGACTACTATGCATTAAGTTTGCACTGAATACAGAATTAAAATTGATGTCCAAAATCTTTTTACACTGTCCTACTTGACTAAAATAAATATCTATATTTTAAGTATTGAAAAAAAAAATTTTTTTAATTAAAATAATACACTTACGCAAAAGGATACTTGATATATATCATAGTTACGAACACTTTAATTTATTCTGCAGCAGTTTTAGCCTCGCCATTATTTTGCATCACTTTATTTATAGACTATTTTTCTCTAATATTAAACTACAATAAAATAAGAAAAAATATTCTTAAAATGAAAGTGGTATCGAATAAAGGCGATGCTAAAATTGCTCCGGAATGAATTAAAATGTTGATAACTCTGATAAATGTATAATGTTTCAATATTTTAATAGTTTTTTTTAATTTTTTATAGAGTTCTTATAAAAACTATAATAATTAGAATTCAAAAACCCATGTCTAGAAGTTAATTAATACTTCCTGTTTATTTTACTTTTATTGATTTAATACTGTCCTTACCGCATGATTTTTTTTTTTTTTTTTTTTTTTTTTTTGACAGTTAGGTCTGCCTGTCGGCGTAATTCATCCAAATTGCAATATTTCAGAACAGAATTTTCTGTATTCACATTTATATTACAAATAGATATATATTATAATTATATTTCTTCTAATCAAAGTATTCGTATCCATAGTATATTTAACTGTACAAATACGAATATTGAGTATATTCTTAAAAATTAAATAATATACAAACTGTGAAAGAAACGCGCACTGGAAGAGTTACAGATTTTCAAATGACGTGAATCTACGTCAGCAGTCGCTAGAGGGTTAAGAGTGAGTGTGATGAATTATGAATATAACTAGATAAGTTATAATATAATATATATATATATATATATAAACACGATTTAAACAAGTACAATATTTACATATATTACAGATATAAAAATACAACTGGCAACTTTTTAATTTGATGTTAATTATAAAATTGTAAATACTGAAAGGTAGGAACAGGAAGAGGAAAAACATCTTAATTAAACTTCTTTATGTTTATTAATTAAAAACATTTCTTCTCATTTGTTTAGTTTATAAGATGTCTACTTCAAACAACTTTCTTTTAAACCGAATAAAATTCTGATTTAATCTAACAGGAAATATCTCAAATACTTGTTAGAAAAATTTGTGTATATATATTGTGTGTGTCTAGACATAACATATAATGTATATAGCTAAATATGTAGAATTTTAATTATTCAAAATTTAATTTTCTAAAAATTTACTGATGACAATGTAATGCAATTTAAAACTGAAATATCTTACTTATTTTTTCTTAATATAGTAAATTACTTGGAAATAGTCATAAGGAACTTTATATAAAGATAAGGAAAATGTACAAATTAAATTCAAACCAGTTTTTTATTTAATTTGTCCCAATTTGAAGTTTTCATACAAAGTAACTAGAGCGAAAAAATAATATAAAAGAAATTACAAAACGCTAATGATTTTGAATTGTTATATCTCTTACATTTCTGTTATTTTAGAAATGTATCTTGAATAATAACAAAAATATCTGTAGAGAAATTTTATACAAAATAAAACCAATACAAATTGACCATGAAAAAATACAGGTGGTTATAATTTAAACTCCCCTATAAACAGCATCCTACAACGCAAACGGGTGAACGGAGTGCAAAGAAATTTGGTATATTGACTATACACGAGATGCGCTCACGGAATATCGAAAAAAAAAGTTCCAAAATGTCCACAAGAGGGCGACCTTTTTCGGAAAACATTAAATTTAACACAATAGACGACCAAAACGTGTGACGAGATGATCAGAAACTATTTAATAAATGCTAATATTATTTCTATATTCCGGTTTGGTCGTTTATTGTGTTAAATTTAATGTTTTTCCAGAAAAGGCTCCCTCGGTGGACATTTTGGAACTAATTTTTTTACTTTTTATTTTATTTTTTTCGGAAATTCTGTGGACGCATCTCGTGCATAGTCTATACATAGCCGTCTAAACTAGAACGTGATCCGTTAAAGTGCGGAAAATTGTTTCATTTCTCAAACTAACTAGGTAATCTGCGAATTACCTAGATAATCCGCACAGTACCGACTAGACACTCGTTAATCTGCACATTACCGACTAGACACTCATTAATCTGCACATTACCGACTAGGCACTCGTTAAAATGAAAATAAAATCTTTGGTGGAATAACAGCAATGTTTCTGTTTACTTAAATTAAATTTTGTTTATTTATTTTTTGATATCTAAATAATCCAGTTAATACAATCGAACAATAAACACTTTAGTTGATAGAATCAATCATCAATCAGTTGAAAAGCTACAATATAAAGAATCAAACAGTTTAAAATATTATTGCAATTAAGGAATTGGAGATAATATTAATAATTTATTTTCGATACCTCAAGAATCAAATTAGACTCAATCATTAGTCAATTGAAAAACTGTAATACAAAGAATCCAACTGTTTAATATATTAGTACATTAAAGGAAATAAATTTGCGAAACATTTTCTATTTTAAAGAACACCAAAATAATATTTTTAATCAATTGCGTAATGTCATACTATTTATCACACACACACACAATATATATATATATATACATTTGTAATTGCCTTTCTTCTTTTTTTTTTTTAATTTTGAAAGTTGATCGAAAATGCCTTCATTTTTTTAATTTTGAAAGTTGATCAAAAATGTCTTCATTTTCCCATTCTTAATATTAGGTGTACCGGAAAGTTCTGTCTGTTTGAATTAAAATACTGACATCGGAAATTTATCCTGGATAAAATTTAAGATATTCGTAGGTAACTTGTAAGATGGTTATTTGTAAAGTACCATGTAAACACTGTTAAACAAAAATTTCCGGTTTCATTTTATTAATTCAAAACGACATAACTTTCCGGTACACCTAAATTTTTGCGACGACATGTATGCGTCTTTTGATAGTAAGGTCCGCGTATGGGCGTTATTCTCCCAAGTTACAATGTGTCAGAACAAAATTTTCTTTATTCACATTTATATTATATATGAATATACATTATAATTTTGTTCTTTGTAATCAAATTATTTGTATCCGTAGTATATTAATTGCACAAAAATGAATATTGGATATATTCTTAAGAAATAAATAACATACATACTTGCCAACCATCTCATTATGAACTGTACAATTTTTTGTACCGCCTTTTTTCTTTTACACCAATGATTTTTTAGAGTAATTTTAATCGTATTTAATCGAAACAACATTTGTAGAGAATAACTCTAAAAATACAGTGGTGTGAGAAAAGAGGCGTTTTTTTCAGGGGGTGTTAACACTTGTACGGTTATTAATGAGATGGTTGGCAAGTATGAACATACAAGTTGCGAAAGAAACGCCCACTGGCAGGGTTACAGATTTTCAAATGACGTGAATCTACGTCAGCGGTCGGGAAAGTGTTAAAAGTAGGCTGTCCCCTTAATACATTTATAAAATATTTCCAGTTAACTCTATAATTTACAACTAAATTTCAACTTATAGTGGAAAAAATAAAAACAAGTAATATGATTTAGCTAATTTCGCTTGTGATTAAAGAAAATTAGTCCTTTCAATGTGTATTCTACAGTAATCCCCCCTCCCCTTCACACACACACACACACTTAAAAAGAAAGAGGGTGGGGAGTGAGAGAAAGCATACACACAAGGAAATGAAACCAAGTGAAGATAAATATAAATTCAGAAGCAACATGGGACGGGTAATATTGACAAGCAATTCTTTTTCTGTGATAAATATCAGGTTGATAAACAGTACAATAAAACTGATAACAATAGAGTCAATCACATGTCTCTGAGATACACGGGCAAGGAAGTCTATTAAAAACAGAAATATCGTTTGAACTATAAACAGACATATTTGCCAACTTAGCACCTTTTAAATATCGGAAAATTTTATAATTTTTTTTATTATTATTATTATTATTATTTAACTTAATCAATGAAAACAATTACAGTTCGTCGCTTAAACAAAATGTATATTTCTATTAAAAATTTCCGGTAGCCAAAAGGTGCTAAGTTGGCAACTATATAAACAGAAACACCATTTCCAACAGCCGAATGCAAAATATGATCATATCAAAGCTGCTAGTATTTTAATTTAATCTGGAGCACTTTTAGCTCCGCCTTTACTCCAATACCAATTTTTAGAACACTAATTTTTTTCTTATTTTATCATAATTATACATTTGACAAAAATAGTCTAAAAATAAAATGGTGCGAAATACAGGCGGAGCTATAAATGCTCCAGAACGAAATGAAATATTGGCAGCTATATCATATAAGCGACAACAACTGCAGCGCAGAAATCTCCGATAGTCATAAACTTTTCAAGCATCTTATTATGAAGCTTAAAAATTTTAGTACCCGCCTTTTTTTCCACACCAGTCATTTATTAGAATAATTTTATTCTTATTTAATCTTAACAACACTTAGAGAAAATCACTCTAACCATAAAAAGGTGTGGAAAAGGGGGCGTCAACAATTTTATTCTTATTAACGAGGTGGTTGGCAGGTATGTGTAATATTTATTATTTATTTCAGAGAAACGTCAGTCTCGCCCTCTTTTCACCGCACTCAAATTTTAGAGAATATTTTTTTTTTTTTTTTTTTTGTTTTTTGTTTTTTTACACTATGTAATTACGATTAAATAAGAAAAATACTTTTAAAATATACTTGTATGAAAAAGGGCGGGGTTAACAGTATTTTGGAAAAAATATAAATATTACCAGATATGTTCATGAGTTAAAGTGTTTTTCTAAACACGTTCCCGATCCCTCTCCTTTCTTAATCTACGGGACTATATTGATAAGTAAGACTGTCCTAAGTTGTCTTAAAAGAAAACTGAAAAATCATATGACGCATTCAACCAAATAATATTCTCATTGCAATCTGTTTTATTTACCCACAGACACTTTTTTTTTTTTTTTTTTTTTTTTAAGGTAGTGGTAAATTACAACATCTAGATTTACGGTTACAAGTTTCGGACTTCAGTTCCCCAACTGAGGGTTAAACGGCTGATTGATTCTACTTTTACATAGAGCAAAATCTTAAATCTTTTTTATTCAATAATTCATGCGAATTTTTAAAAGTGTTACTTGATGTATAATGACTAATCTTCGAAGTGATTAGGCAAACGTTACTGTTAAAAATTAGTGGCAGAAATTGAATAACAAATGTCCCGAAACTTGGCAATACTTCTTTTGCATACCTGCCAACCTTTTCATTAATAAGCGTAAATTGTTAACCCCAAGAAAAAATGGCCCCATTTCCCCACCACTTTATTTTTAGAGTAATTCTATCTAAATGTTCTTACGATTAAATAAGAATAAAATTAATATAAAAAACGAGTGGTGATAAAGGAAAGGTTGATACTAAAATTTTTGTGCTTGATAAAAAGATGCTTGACAGGTATGCTTTTCCATAATAGGGTCAAGCGTCTAAAGTGATATTATATTTGTAGACTTATTTGTAAATATATCACACAAAATATAACAGTAAACACCAATAAATTTAGGTTTATATTTCTATTAGATAAAAGAGATGCACTTAAACATTATTCTCAAAGAGGAATATTTAGTTTTCATAACCGAGTGAGCGCCTGATAGGTTCTCCTTGGTAAAAAACCCCTGGCTGCTAGTCCTGCGATTTCCACGTGAAACTGAAATGTAACAAAATTTGTTCACCTGTGATTCTCTTGGGCATGTGTTTTTCACCGTTTAACCCTTAAATGCATGGATTTTTTTCCCAAAAAAGCTGTATTTAACTGCAAGAAACTTTTATTACGCAGAAAACGCAACGATAGAAAAAAGAAACAGATTTATTTTTTATGTAATGGGCTAATTTATATGTCGTATATAGATTAAATAATGGAAACTTTCCTAAACACTACCAAAAATCCTTTATTTTCATGTTGCAGAAATGATACACTATGCATTTAAGGGTTAACCAGTGAAATAAATTACATACAGTATTAGACGTTTTATTTAGGTTTTAATCAACAGGTATCGTTAGTCGTCCACTAAATTGCGGCTTTTGAAGGTACTTTGTATTTACCGCTCTAACTTTACTATGTTTGCCACCTTTTTCTAATCAGAAATGGCTGCTAGAAAACGTTCAACGATTGACAGATTGACTGATGATTTATCAGATTCTGAAAGTGATTTTAGTTTGTATAGTGATAGTGTTATAGATTTTTCGGACTACTCCTCAGATAACGATGAATCTGATCATGATTCATTATATTTTCATTACGTTTTCTTAAGTTTTATATGTTTTACTTTTTATATTATGTAATAAATAGAAATTAACTGTAGATCAATTAAAATTTATTTATTTATTTTTTGCTATAACATTTGAAATAGGTTTTTCTGACAGCATAGTTTCTCATGATAAAAATCTATATAAAAAATCTTTTCTAGAATGAAAAAAAAACGCATATTTCAATTCTTCAATATATATAGATTTAAAATATGCAAGAAAAAAAAAAAAAAAAAAAAAAACGCAATTATCAAAGAGATGTCGTTCGAAATTGAGCAGTCAGAGGGTTAACGCGAGGCATTTCTCTCCCAATCAATCTTGCAGCTTGCTCCGTTCGAGTATCCTGTATCCTTTAGTGCTACAAACGGTCTCGGAAATTGTATAATAGCCCCTGCCTCCCTCTATTAACGAATTATTTAAACAAGCATTTACAGCCTCTTTTCTCGCTCTCTCTCTCTCTCGCTCTTTGAAAACTTTTTTAAGATAATAAAAAGCTCAAAACTAGAATTATTTTATTTTAAAGTCAACTTACATCGATAAAAAAAAAAAAAAAAAAAAAAAAAAAAAACTTAGTTTAGAACAGATTTAAATAAATATTAAAATATGTAGGAGGTTCTTCAGTAAAAAAAAAATATTCGTGAATTATCATTATTATTTTTTTTTCTGGAATTTTATTTAAACAATATTTTAAAAAGTTTCATTTGCACTAGTGTTTATTTTGTATAAGAATTCATTATAGATTTTGCGCTCACGGAATATCGAAAAAAAAAAGTTCCAAAATGTCCACCAGAGGGCGCCTTTTCCGGAAAAACATTAAATTTAACACAATAGACGACCAAAACGTGTGACGAGATAATCCGAAACTAGTCAATAAAAGCTAATATTATTTCTATATTCCGTTTTGGTCGTTTATTGTGTTAAATTTAATGTTTTTCCGGAAAAGGCTCCCCCTGGTGGACATTTTGGAAGTAGATTTTTTGTTTATTTTTTCCGAAATTCCGTGGACGCATCTCGTGTATAGTCTATACATAGCCTCCTAAACTAGATGTCAAAACTAGAACATAATTCGTTAAAGTGCGGAAGATTGTTTCATTTCTCAAATTAACTAGGTAATCTGCGAATTACATAGATAATCTCCATATTACCGACTAGACACTCGTTAAAGTGAAAATAAAATATTTGGTGGAAACACAGCAATGTTTCTGTTCAGTTAAATTAAATTTTGTTTATTTATTTTTTGATATCTAAATAATCCAGTTAATACAATCGAACAATCAACACTTTAGTTAAATGAATCAATCATCAATCGGTTGAAAAACTACAATATAAAGAACTAAACAGTTTAAAATATTATTGCAATTTAGGAAATTGAGATAATATTATTAATTTATTTCCGATACCTAAAGAATCAAATTAATACAAACAACAAATTATTGATTGACTCAACCATTAGTCAATTGAAAAACTATAATACAAAGAATGCAACTGTTTAATATATTAGTACAATTAAGGAAATAAATTTGCGAACATATAATAAAATTCTGCTTACTTGTTAGTGCAATCTAAAGCTTGGTGTCACTTTAAATTACATACCACTTCGTTTTTGCGACAAACACGCCTATTCGTTGTACAGTCGGGGGGATAAAAACGCAACACTTGATGGTATTTCGTTATTAATTGACGCAGGAACATCTAATAGACATAATTCAACTGGAAATTAAAAGCACTTTCTGAATATGTTGTCAAATTTTGAATTAGGGGTCATCTACATATTGAAATGAGCGCCAACTTTGATTTTTTCAATAGCAACACCCAATTTTGACTTCATATTCGAATTTCTGAGAGTCTGGCAGTGCGGAAAAGTATACTGTTTGTGTACTTTATCTTTATTATTCATAGAGTTATGATCAAAAATGTGTTAGGGGGCTATCTCTAAATATAGAAAAATAAAATTAAGATCCTACAAGAACTAGAGAAAATTATACTGTTTCACACCGGAAATATTTTAAGAAAAAAAGAATTATAAAAAGAAATAAAATTATTAACACCTTTATAGTATCTTAATTATCATGAATTTAGTGGATATGTATATACTTTAGTACTTTTTTAGATAATTTTAGGTATATTTAAATACATTACACTTACAATTGGTCAGACAATACTTTTTATAAAAGTGCAATATTTTTCAATCAAAAAGTATCTATCATGGATATACTGATCACCAATATAGCTTAAATTTTCTTTCGTACGTGTAACATAATATACAAACTCAAATAATATAGCTATATATATATATACAACAACGCATAAACTAAATCTTTTTCGGATAAATTATTGTAAGGTTTCATAAAGTAAATATTAAACAATTTTAATAGCACTTACCAGTTTTGGGTCAGTGGAACTCTTTGGAACTGTACGATTTGTTTTATAATTTGTATGAAAATATAATTTCTTAATTAACGCTTTCGCGACTGCTGACGTAGATTTACATCATTTGAAAATCTGTAACAATGCCAGTGGGCGTTTCTTTCGTAATTTGTGTGTTACTTATTTCTTAAGCATGTACCCAGTGTTCATATTTTTGCAATAAAATATACTATGGATAGAAATATATTAATTAGAAAGAATATAGTTATAATGTTCATCCATCTGTAATATAATTGCAGGGATGGAACACGGGCGCAGAATTCATACCGGAATCCGTTTAAGAAATTTTTCTACCTACAATATCGTTGATTTAAGAAGTAGAAAATTTTCTTACATTCATAGTGGTATGAATTCTGCGCCCGTGTTCCATCCCTGTAATTGTGTTACAGAAAATTTGTTTTGAAATATTTTATTTTGAGAGTATTTCAAACAGTAAACCCCGCCTATTTAGTTTATTTTTTTCTTCTAGCGTTCGTTTAAAGGATTCTAAATTTATCACCAGTAATCGATGAAGTAAATACCACTTGTGTATATTTTTGTCAATGTAAAATAAGGAGTTTAACACGAATACTCAAAGTCACATTCACTTTTCGTTTCTGTATCGTTTTGTTTTGAAGAACGATAAAAGGCGGGGCTTTAGAAAACAGGAAATCTTGATACTAACACAAATGTCTAAAAATCAACATTTTTGTTTCATTTCTTTGCATTTGACGTTGTTGTTACATAATTTGACCCTTAAATAAAAAATAAAAATATTTTGTTCAATTTTATCCGTTATTTTTTAAGATTTGCTTCATTATCTCATTCAAAATTTTTTAAGAGACGGCCTCCTAAACCACTCCAAAAGAAAGATTTATTTATATCTCGAAAACTAATAACTGGAATGAGCTGCAAATTTGCACACCCATATTTTTCAGCATTAGGATTCATTTTATGTAAAAATTACTATAGGTCATAATTCATAATTTTTATGAATATGAATTTATTAATATTTTTCAGAATTAAAAATATTTTTCAGATTCAAAATTAATGATGGATTATGTTTGGGTTTCTTCACTGTATCTCGAAAAAAAGAATTATATCGATCAAGTTATTTTTTGTGAAGATATTAATAAAAGTTTGAAATATGAATTTAACATTACCACCTTCAAACTTTGAACGCTTATAACTCTGTGAAAAAATAAGCAAAATATACAACCAATATACTTTTTCGCATTGTCGCGATCCCAAGAATTCAAATATAAACTAAAAATGGGGCATTACCATTGAAAAAATCAAAGTTCGTGCGCGTTTTAATATGTAGACGACCCCCAATTCAAAATTTCCGTTCATTTTCTGAATCTACTCTCAATTCCCCGTCGAATGATACCTATTACAATTTTGTGCATTGATCAGCAACGGAGTTACATCGAGTGCTGCGTTTTTTTTTTTTTTTTTTTTTTTTTTTCCCGACTGTACATTTAGATTTGCAGTCTCATTTTTTGAAACCCTGGCTAATACCAAGGGATTGTTTATTTTCTGTTTGATGCAAAGATTTTTCTACAGCAGAGACATCTTCTTTCGTTAAAAATCTCTCTTTCCAAACACTGAATTAAGATCTTGCATACAATTGTTTTAAAATACCCGTTTTAGTACCAAGTTTTCAAAACTGATAATCTGTTTTACTAAGAGGTTAGTGTTTGCTTGCATGCTTGAAGCTACTGTTTGGCTCCCATTAGAACGACTCTGGGTATGGTTATAACAAAAGAAGGGGCAACTTATCGGAGGGAGAACAAGTTTTACGTGTAGGGAAAATTGCAATATTTGGCGCAGATATCAAAATTCTTTTCTACCTTTACCCGTATATTTTTAAATCTTGTATACCGGTTCAGGAAGCTTTTTAGCAGTTATACACAAGATACACTAATAACACCATTTCCACACAGAAATATTAGGAAAAAAATTAAAAATTAGTAATATTTATTCAGTTAGCATCCTCTTGAAAATCCATAGATAATAGAAAATAATATTTATTTTTATTAAAATAAACAATATCAGTTATCTTAAAACTTCACACTTGTTTTTTAAATATTAATCAAGATGTTATTTAAAAATGGCTTAATTTATTTCTTTCATATTGCCATTTCACTTAATATGTTATAGCATATTTAGATTTTACGAACTTAATTTAATTATGGTTATGTTTAAGATATTTGTATTAGCAACAAAAAGAAACAAAAAGCAAAAAAACAACAGATGATTAAATTGCTACGATAATATATAAAAGTCTAAATAGATTATTAAAGAACTATAATTATTTATTTTTAATATAAAAAATTTGATCAGCGTAAGTTTAAAGGTATTTGGCTACATTGCCGGCAGCACTGAAATAGGTTTCATATAAAAGCTTATGTTTCTGTCGGATATATATAAATTGAACTATATTAATTTTGTTCAATAAAATACATATTCAGGCAACAGTTCTTACGGATTTTGACGTATATTTTACAAATTTGAAATCTTAAAATTGTTTTTTCTCTATTTTAATTTTTATTCATGCATTCATGAACTTCAAAATGATTGAACATCTACAAATTATTAAAATGAACTTTATTTATTTATTTACAATCTGTCTGAACGATTTGACAATAGGAAATGCTATGAGTCAATCACTGAACGAGAAAAATGTGGCGAGAAATTCCAGTGTTGGCTCGAAAAGAAAATACCAGACAACACTCAAATTAAGTCGATTGATCGGTTACCCTGGCAACTGGACAGTGCCTTCGTCAGATCCAGGGTCGTTCTTATCTCGGTAGAACAGTTCAATGGGCAACTAAGAAAAGGGGTACAATGGACCATGGTCCATTTACCTCAGATCTCTGTCATTTTAAACTAATTTACGAAATCTACATTTTTGAAGTGTTAGCTATAAATTATATATAAAAATTTCAGAGTTAACCTTAATTAGATCTATTGTGTCTTCAAAGATGAATAAGAAATAAATTTACTTTGAGGTTTCTTCTTATTTATTTTTTATAACCATTCAGTTACTTTTGTATTCTTATATTTTTGCAAATATCATTCAGCTACAATAAATTAAATTAAATAATGCAATTAAAAAATAATAGTACAAATAAATTTGACGAAAGAGACAGTTTTACATTTTGTTCTTTTAATCTTAGAAATAAAAGCAACAAAAACGTCCATCTGTAGTTATTTAGTAATTAACACGAGTTTTTTTTTTTATAATAAATGTAACACATATTTCAAAAATAAATTTAAAATTTAAAAGAAAATGTAATCTTAGAGCGTATGGTTGGTTGGTTGGTTGGAGGATTAAGGCCGATTCACTCCTTATGTGTCCTAGGCCTATAGGGGGAAAGCCCTCCGTGGGGGTCTTTCTAAGGGGTCCTAGCCCGTATTTACGCGAGTTTCGGAGGAAACCACGGAAAACTCCGAACGGCTAGGTCGATGAGCGCGACCAGGGATCGAACCCGGCACCTCCCATCTACCAGCTTTGAGCGCAGAACCGCTCGGCCGCTGGTGGGCTCTTAGAGCGTATCTTCCAGATTATTGTTTTACATCTTTGTTATTTCGTGATACGAAAGTAGCTTTTAAATTCAAATGTATATTTGTCTTTTTTAAACAAATTAAACTTTGATATTTATTTTCATAGACATTTTTATTAGACATTGATATTTATTTATTTATTTATTTTTCATTTTATAGCCGCCTCAAAATGAAATATTAAAAAATTAAAAAATATTTTTTTGTAAAACGTTGAACATTTTACCGGTTGTGGATTTTCTACATATGAAAAAATAATTTAAAAATATGCATTAGGTAATGAGTAATTTTTAAAACAAATATCTCAATAAAATAGCACGGGGTTAGACTGACATCTAAATTAGATGAAGTAACTACTTCTTACTGGTCGGAAAATACAGGGGTCACATTCTCCGCCTTTTTTTTTTTTTTTTTTTTTTTTTCCTTTCTTTTTTCAAGGCATATTCAGGGGAAAAAAATTCTGACATTTTTCTATCACTTTATATACAGGGAAATTTTCAAGGTATTTTCGTAAGTAATGTGGCGTGATTAACCAGTATAGAGATCGTTCTTTAAAGATGGCGGTTCTAAAACAAGGAGTAATTTCTCATCCGCGAAAGTGCCCAAAATAGAGTGGTGATTGTGACCTCTGAAAGTAGTGAAACTGATGAAATGAAATCTATCTACTCAAATTATATTTAAATTTCAATCTTTTTCCACTTTATGTTCTTTAAAGAATATTTAAGTCTGTTTTTATCTGTACTCTTTATGTCTGAACAATATTAACACGTTCAATGCGGAGGATAAAATTTAGCTACATTGAAAAACTGTAACTCCGCCTACAACCTTTTATTTATTTATACTGTATGTTGCCTATTTCTCACGGTTATATTGAATATTCATCTTTCTACAGTGAATGTACTATGATTACAAACACTTATGGTTATAATTATGGATGCAAACGCTTTGACTAAAGATACCAAAGTTGTAATGAACATTCATTTGTAATATAAACAAAAATAATGAAACCCTGTTCTGTTTTTATATACATGCAATAATAATGCCTAAAAGCGAAGACTACGTTTAACATTAGGCCAATAGTGATTATGAGAGGTCTATGCACTGACGTAATTATACTGAGACTGAGAATTTTTTGAATTAAATCGTCTCACTTTATACTTATATCGGTTTAACCATTCACATAATAAAATAAAATCTTAAAATTCCTCAATGCCGAAAACCCCTATTATAAACTCATTCTCATAATTAAAAGGACACTTTATGTTTTGAAATAACTAATGTAAAAATAATTGTGAACAAGATTATACTAAGTGCGCTTAATATATCTAGCATTCTAAAAACCAAAACTGCTATAATTTTTTTAACATGAAACAAAATTAATAAATATAATGCAAAATATTTTTTTCTCCACGTTTTTAGATGTTCATAACTATAGGGACAATCAAGATTTTTTTCGTTTTATTTAACTTACTAGCGGATAAATTACAACTGACATGCGAATTTGTTAACTACTGGGCTAGATTAATTCATAAATAAGCCTTCAATTTTTCTTGGGCGGAGATTACTGATAATTCATCTAAAAAAAGGAACGTTCATGTAGTGAAGTATGATAAATGTGTTTTTTAAGTGGAAGGATAATTTCAATTCGCCAAATTTCTAATGAAATTCGAAGATCTAAAATTGCTGAAGGAATGTGATCAAACGTTGAACTGCTGGTTCGATAGGACAGAGATCAGATGCAAAATCAGAATTGTTTTACAAAAATCGAAGACTCATAATTCCTTTTACTGTTCTACTCATAATGACTGCTGCTGAATTTGCTCGTAATTTTTAACGAAAGGTTGGGGTCCACATTTATGCATGTTTAAAATAATTAATAATATGTTAAAATGAATAAAAAACCTGCAATAATCAATAAGCATTTAATGGGGGAAAGAACGTCTGTGTTAAAGTTGAATAGAGACAATATTAAATGATAAAATGTTGCATTTTCGGATGAAAAACATTTTATTCTTGATTAACCAAATGATTTTAACAGTTACTGGCACGATCTGAAGATAGCGAAAGACAGAGCAGATTTTTTAAAGGCAGCTATGAATCGGGCATTTTAAAGGTGGATCTATGGTGCTCTGGGAAGCTGTTTCTACTGAAGGCAGAATGAATTTAGTAATTTTTTCAATTATTATGAACATCAAGAGAATATCCGCAAATTTTAAACGTGGAATTCTCACATTTTTGTTAGATTTTGGGGGGTAATATATTTTTTTCAACAAGACTTACATTTCTGCTCTACTTCTAGAGCAATAGGAAATAGTTTGAAGAAAGAAACTTCTGTATTATTGCCTTTCCTGTGCCTTAAAGTTCAAAAAACCTTAACTTATCATATTAGAAAAGTGCATGCAAGTGGAGAGCAATTTTAAATAGTTTAAATGTATTCAGAATATCATCTATGCTGTATGAAATGGTATTGAGACTGAATATTTAAAAAAAATGAATATATATATATATATATATATATACCAGAGAGAATGTCTGACTGTTTCACCCTAAAAAGATACAACATGAAAAACTAATTTAAAGAATAACTGAAAAAAAAAAAATATTACTAAGATTCTAGTTGTCCTTATAATTGTGAACACCTAAAGAAAAGTCATCTTTTTGGCCGTATTTAAAGTTTTTTAAGATAGAAAAACGATAAAACTTTTTAAATATAGTCTATTAATGAAATTCAAATTGATAAAAAATATATTTGTTTAAATAATAGTGTTCAGTGTTTAGTTAATATGGAAAAACGGGTGTCCTTATAATTATGAGAACCAGTGTAGACCATCCTTTAGTAATAACGAGTCCAGTCATTCTAACAGCTTTCAAACAAGCTTACAATAAGTGCAATGATTGACTAGTGCCTGAGAAATTTAGCAGTCTGTTTATAATACACAGACATTGTGCTCTCCGTCTTTTATTCAGGACACTCTCAGGAATACGAAATTTTCTCTATTTTTGTTACCACTATTTTTATCTATCCTATTTAATTACGACTCATCACTATAAAAATACTATAAAAAATTTCTGCATTAAATTAGTGGTGGCATAATAGGCGAAAAGTTCTCATCCCTTAAAGTGTCTAGAAGAAAGGGCGGAGAGTACGACCCCTGGTAATACATCTTACGTTTTCACACTTTTAAAAAGCGAGATTCCTCCCATAATGTTTTGAAACTCCTCTTATGAATTCCATTAGTAACGTAAATAACTTTTCATTATAGTTATATGCGTAAATTTCTTATGCTTGCATGCAACATACTCTCCAACATACTAATTAACATTCCGTAGTATTGTTAGCCCCAACTTCTTTTTCACACCAGTATCTTTCTAGAGTATTTTTCTATTTATTTAATCACAATAGCATTTGGAGATTATTACTCTAAAAATTTATCGTGTGAAAAATAGGGCGGGGCTAACAATACTACGAAATACTAATTAGGATGTTGGAGAGTATGAATTGCAGTCATATAATAAAATAGGATCCTTAAATTCCTCAGGGCAAAAAACCTTTTTATGGACCTTCATCCATCACTAAAAAATGGCCCATTCTAATGGCTTTGTAGTAAACATTCAAAATACCATATTTATTGACTAGTGCCAGAGATATTTAGCAGTTTGTGATAACCTCATTCGTTTTCATGTTTCTAAAAAGCGAAACTCCCCCCCCCCCCCCATGATGTTTTGAAACTCCCCTTATGACAGGGTTCGTACAGGCCTTATTTTTTCCCTGAGTCTCACACCAGTATTCTGAAACAATAAAATTCCTCTTAATCAGAAAAACTTATTTTATAACGAAAATCGTTTTAAAAATTTACTGGTATAAGGGAAAAAATAAGGCCCATACCCTGTATGAAATACATTTGTAATTACAGGGATCGTACTCTCCGCCCTGTTTTCAGGACACTCTTAGAAGTAAAAAATTTCAGTTCTCATTGCAAACACTAATTTCATGAAAAAATATATTTGTTATATTTATAGTGATGTGTCATGATTATACAGGATAGGGATTAATATACAAAAATAGTGGTAGCAATATATTTGAAGATTTCTCTTCCCTGAAAGTGTCCTGAAAAATGGGCGGAGAGTACGACCCCTGTAATTAACTTTTTATCATACTTATATGCATTAATTTACAATTTATTTATTCGACAGACAATTATTTTTGTTTATTTGTATCATAATATTATGATATGCATTCATTTGTATTTTTATTAAAAAAAAAAAAAAAAAAAAAAGAATTAATACAGAATTTATTTTAATTAAACATAGAAGGAGTTTATCCTTGAAAATACGTACAACAAACGTCTCACTCCTCTTACAAACTCCATTAGTAATTAACTTTAAATCATACATCAGGGTGGTCACAGACCATATTTTTTTCCTGATTTTCCGACCAACAGTTTTCTTTTGGAATTTTTAATAGCATATTTGCACTATTAATTAAGTACAAATTATCATATAAATATTCTGATGGAAGAATCGCGGGGGAAAAGGCGGGTCTGTTCCCACCCTGTTATATGCCTAAATTTCTTATACGTACATGAATCATATAATAAAATAGGAACTACAAATTCTATAGGGCCAAAAAACCCTCTTATAGACCCTCATCCTTCGCTAAAAATTGACCTATTCCAATAGCTTTTGAATAAACTTACAATGCACAGTCAGCAAAAAAAAAACTAATTTCGTCGCAAATCGTTTAACAAATATGTATCTGGTGTCAATCGATTAGTAATAACGTCTAGTTTATAAAGATATAGTTAGATTTTGCTTAAGGGGACATCTACATATTGTCGTACTCTCCGCCCTTTTTTCAGGACACTCTTATGAATCAGAAATTTTCAAGTTTATTGCAATCACTATTTTTATAAGATGATTTCTACCCTGTATAATCCTAGCACATTGCTATAACTATACAAAAGATATTTCAACATGAAATTAGAGGGGGAATAACAGCCGGAAATATGTTATCTCTGAGTGTGTCCTGAAAAAAAAGTGGAGAGTACGACCCCTGACCTATTAAAACAGGCATCAACTTCATTTTTTTCAATGGCAACCTCTATTTTCGACCTCATATCCGAACTTCTGAGATCAAGGCGGTTCGGAAAAAGTCTTATGTATATACTTTAAATTAATTCTTGATAGAGTTACAAGCGAAAATATGTTAGGGGTCCGTCTATATATTTAGAAAAAATAAATTTTGTGGTAGATAAATGGACATTATTCATTAAGAGTCATGCCGGAAGAAAAGTACAAAAATATGTATTACAAAATGAAACTAAATTATTTTGTTAAAAGTATTGTGTTTGTTTTTACTCTTATTTGAATAATTGTAGTTGATTATCGTACAACGCGCTGCTACGAATCAAGATAAAAAAATTGAGACAGTACTCATACAGCGCGATAAACAGACCCGTATAACGCGTAAGACAAATTTAACATTTTTCACACCGTCAATCAAATTTTTGATTCCTTTAAGACGTAAATGACTTATATTTTTTTTCCTTGTATATAATTTATGAATTGAAATTTTTTAAATAAATGTGATGCAGTAGTACCTCTGAATAAGGGACCGGACATTTTGTCCCTTAAATACAGCCGTCTCTTCTTCAGGGATATGAATTAATTTTACATAGTAAATAAGTCAAACCGTCCTCAAGAAATTTACCTTAATTTAAAATACTGTTGTGGTAACACCAAACTTTAAAGCCTCAAACTACAGTGTAACATACTATTATTTTATATTCAGTTTTTTAATTTTTTTTATTCTTAATAGTAAAAAAAATTTTCAATTAATGAAATAATTAAAATTATGAAAGAAAATGTGAAAATTTTTCATACTTACAAAATTTATTTAAAATAATTTGTAACACGGGTTTATTTATAAGCATATGCTTTACAAGCATTTTTTCCAAATGAATATTAAACCCACTTATCATTTTCAGACCTTTAGTTAAACCCACTTATCATTTTCAGACCTTTAGAATCACGATTATTTACCATGATTTATTTTAGTTGTCAAGTGTATTTTAAGACATCTTGACTTTACGCCTTCCCTCATCTGTATCCTCTTCACTGCTCTCAGGATTATTTAAGCATTTTTTTCAAAGCTTTTATGATCTACAGGCAACACAAAAGTTCTGACAGCTTCTCTCAGACAGTCTCAAGAGTTCAAAAATTTTTATCAGTGGTCAGATATTTCTTAACATTTGGGGAACTTATTTCGGTAAGTTCAGACAATTATTTTTCTTCAATGGTCTTTCATCAAACATAATTAAAACCCGTATTTCAAATCCTGATATTTTAAAACAGTTCTTCACACAACTTTAATATGCAAATTTTAACAGCTCTTATGATCCACCGGATTGCATTCAAAATATTAACAAGTTTATCACTGTTTTGATATGTAGTAGCTTGTGAAATAACTAAAGGTTGTAATAATTAAGCTGTATTTGGTGAGAAAAATACTGATTTCACGGATGGGGATGTGTTATCAAGAAAGAGCAAAATTTTCCTACTTTAGTTTAAACATTCTCTCACATAAAGAACCAGCCATGCTGACATAATGTCTTGGGTTTTCCATAATATTTTATCGGAATAGCAATATACTGATTAAACTTTTGGTTAATGTTTTTGAAGCATCTAGGTTTCTTGGTCTTTCCAATCACAAGTGTTTGCTTGAATTCCCTTTCTATGTTATAACCTTGGAAATCGTATCTGCATGGTAAAGTTACAGATAATGACCTGGCTGTTTCTTCCTGTATTGTTGTCATTTCTACACAGAAAATTACTTTTCAAAATAAAAGGCATACAAAATTTTATTCCTTTATGTTTTCTTAATCACAAAAACTTTCATTCACGTTTCGAAAACAGTTGCTAAAGTCTCAAAATTTTTATTTTGTAATTTTTGGGTGTCCCTTAATTAGAGTGTCCCTCGGCCAGAGGTCTGGGACAAGAGAAATTGTTCCCTAAATAGTGGTGTCCCTTACAAGAGGTTTCACTGTAATTTATTTTTAATAAATATGAAATAGTTAATTATGTCACTTTATGTACTAGAATTTTAATAGCTTGAGTCGTAGAACCGTACAACATTCAGTTACAAAAATATAGGTAGCAATAAAAAATTTTAACAGTAATAATGATAATAAAAATAATAATAGTAATAGCAGTAATAATAAAAAAAAAAAGTTTAGTATTTAAGAAAAAAGAATTTAGCTATTTTTGTTGGGTATATTTTTATGTTATACAGTAAGCCTCGCATGAAAGCGTTTCTATAAAATGTCACATTTAATTTGAGGAGTGCAAACCTACATCATACAATTTTCAAAAATATAGATAACAAGATTTAAACGACACTTGCCAACCATTTCATTATGAACCGTACAATTTTTAGTACTCGCCTTTTTTTTCACAACAATAAATTTTTAGAGTAATTTTAGTCTTATTTAATCTAACAACATTTGGAGAGAATTACTCTAAAAACATAGTGGTGTGAGAAAAGGGACGTTTTTTCAGGGGGCGTTAACAATTGTACGGTTATTAATGCATACTTGCCAACCATCTCATTAATAACCGTACAATTGTTAACGCCCCCTTTCTCACACCACTATATATTTAGAGTTATTCTCTCCAAATGTTGTTACGATTAAATAAGATTGAAATTACTCTAAAAAATTATTGGTGTGGGAAAAAAGGCGGGTACTAAAAATTGTACGGTTCATAATGAGATGGTTGGCAAGTATGTTAATGAGATGGTTGGCAAGTATGTTTAAACAAAATCTATGAAAAAACATTTAATATTTAATAAAAAAAGAGATACTGTTCAAAAGCTTTTCTATTTTGAGCAATATGTCATCCCTTTATACTTTATACGTTTGTCTAAAACATCAAATTATTTACAAATTCACGATTAAACAACTGAAATTTTGATATCAACAATCCAAACGGTAAATTTCATTCGTTTACATACGCTAGCGTCCTATAAAGAGTCAAACAAAATAAAATTAATAAAAAGAGAAACATTTTTTAGAGTAAAGTATTGTTTCTGAAAAAGCCAAAGGGTGGGGTTTATTATTGTTTTGGAATGCCATCAAATTTCCCGCCTGCAATGTGTTAATTTTACAAAAATAGGTTAATTTGTATCCCGAAACTTTTTTATCTTAAAATATTACATTCTTCTGTTATTGCAAACTAAAATTAAAGTATGGACTATAACCGACATTTGTTGATTGAAAATTTTACTTTACATTTTCTGCTAATTAGCTCGATCGTTCATTTCCTTATTTTATTACATGCGACTGTTCGAGATACAAAAATGTATGTGGATGTCTAACATGCACAATTGTACGGTCTGGGTCGGAATAGGTTATAGTAAGCATCGAAACCTTACTTAGAAAACATTAAAATAAAAACAAAGCAAGACAAGAGAATAAATAAATAAATAATTTTTTCAATATTGGACTGAACTTGCATAAATTGGTCTGATTATGTCCTACATAATGCGATTTACTATTGCCCAGCATGAATATCCCGCGTTATACCAGCACCGACTCGACTAGTGATCTATCTAACGGCAAGTGGGTGTTGGTTATATAGGAGTCTATTCATGCTTGAATTCTTAATTATGAAAACTGTAAGATCCGTACAACCTATATCTTTAAAAGTGATAAGACATATTACTTTGTTTTATTTTTATTTATTTATTTACTTTTTCTATAATAAATTTGAATTTTACGCCGTGAGCAGAATTAATCGAAAATATATAATATTACGCTTTGTTTCAATAATAGATTTTATAAACTAAAAAAAAAAAAAAAAAAAAAAGAAAAGAAAAGAAAAAGAAAAAGAAAAAGAAAAAAGAAAAGTTTTCCATTGTTTTATTCTGTATTAAAAATCATTTAATAAAAATTTAATATTTTATTATGTTACACAATGCGATAAATTTTAAATAACATAAACCTTACGAACAGTACAGTAAACAATAGCAAAAATGTCACAATAAGATTAAAACAGAAATTCGTGGTAAAAATCTTATAAAAATTATTAAATAATAATAATAATAATAATAATAATAATAATAATAAAAGATTATTGACTGCAAACAATAAGCCTCACCATACCGCGTTTTCTAAAATATGACATTCAACTTGAGGTGCACGAACCCTAGAATATTTATGTGCAAAAACAGAACAGCAGGGTTAAATTAAAATTATAGCAGTGAGAAACTAGGTAAAGTTATTTAATATTTAAGAAGAAAGACTTAACATATCAGGATCGGGTATGTTTCTATCTTATAATGCCTTTACACATTTTTCTAAAACTTTACATTGTAAAACAAAATGATATTCGCAGTTAAATCATTTAAGTTTTGCCTTCAGCAATCGATGTAGTAAATGCCATTGAGGTTCGTGCATACCAGCGTCGCATATAAACATCGAAATGTTGCTTAGAAAATAATAACATAAAAGTAAATTTTGGCATGTCTATTTGTCTGGTACATAAGTAGTACTAACCTGTAAATAATTGACATATTTAACTCATTGATATGTTTACTTTTCAACTGAAACAAGATTAAATATTACATTACATTCATCTAAACTGCATTACTTGAATAATTCTATAAATCGTTTGTTAATATTGTCTTAATTAAAACGTATAATTAAATTATATCCAAAAAATTACATTTGGGGAAATTTACTTTCAAATAATATACAATTAGGTTAAAACTCGATCATCATCGTTTAAAATAATCTAAATAATAGTAGTAATTATTTATTTATTTAAAAATTAATTTATTGATTTTTATTAAATTTTTATTACGTGTTTGCAAGGGTCGTACTCTCCACCTTCTTTTCAGGACACTCTTATGAATGAGAAATTTTTTAATTTATTGCTAGAGCTATTTTTATAAAATGTTCTCTACCCTGAGTAATCATGGTGCATTACTATGATTATACCAAGAGTATTTCTGCAAAATATTACTGGTGGCAAAAAAAGCGGAAATTCCTTATTTTTGATTGTGTCCTATAAAAAGGACGAAGAGTGCGAACCTGTGTTTGAAATGTTTAAAATTTAATTACAAATTCGACTAAAATTAATACTCTTTGCAAACTTTACACTTATACTTAACAGAACATAAAATTAAACATTAATAAAGAATATAATTTTACATAATATCTTTAATAACAAATATGATTTTAGATAAAGTGAAATGTAAGGTTATTTTTTTTTTTTTTAATACTTACTACGTTAAAATTACTAGATCCTGGAATCGAACTCAGGGCCCTTCGCTTAACCTGCGGTTGCTCTACAAATTAGATACCCTGTTTGATTACCGGCTCGGCTTTTCTCAATTTTCAACCTTACACTCCGCTTTATCTAAAATGAAATTTCATAACTGATGCATTGTTAAAATAAAATTAATAAAAAAGAAACATAATTCCTTTAAAAATATAATAATAAAAACATCAGTCATACAGGGATTGTATTTTCCGCCATTTTTTGCAGGACACTGTCAGGCATGAAGCATTTTTGCCTAGTATACTAACATCAATTACATGCAGAAATATTTATGGTATTTTTCTGGTAATGTGCAGTGATTGAATAGGATAAACATTATTGTATAAAAATTGTGATGGCAATGAAGGAGAAAATGTCTAATCTCTTAGTGTATCCTGAATAAGGGGTGGAGAGTACGAATACTTAAGATAATACATACCCAGACAACACAAATTCGTCCAAATTAAGTCAAAGTACCTAATCTGGATATATAGACATATCCATATTACAGCCAGATTCAGTCTATATTTCATCAGATTTTGTAAATATTATGTAGAAATGTCCCCATCTGTTACGTCTTATGTACGTCTTTTAGCTGAAAACAACGACATAAAATAGACGTATAGTGAACATAATATAGACATGTCCATATTACAGCCAGATTCAGTCTATATTTTATCAGATTTTGCAGATATTAAGTTGAAACCCTAACAGCACAGTTAGGCTTAACTTATCCACAGTACATCTTAAGGACGTTTCTGGGATGTCTTTCCAGCCAGAAGACATCTTGAAGATATCCTGGGGAGGCGATGTGCTGTCTGGGAACGTCCCCACCTTTTATGTAATAAGTACGTCTTTTAGCTGTACAAAATAACGCAAAATGGACATATGTGAACATAATATAGACATGTCCATTTGTGTTCATATTACATCCAAAAATTACTCATGTTATTTTTAGATTTATGTAAATATAGTGCTGGCAGAATTAAATCCTTAATAAATACGGTCTTTTTTTTTTTTTTTTTTTTTTAAGTGCCACATGTCACTCAAGCAAAATCTACATAATGGGCTTTCTGAGAAATCCACAGAAAGTGACCAAAAGATTATTTTAAAGCTTAAATTATTATTAATTTATATATATATAATTTAATAATACTATTAAACATCTTCAAACTATTATTTTTAAAGTCATCTCGAGTAAGGCAAAAAGAGAGAGAAAAAAATCCTCATGCAAATTCTCTTTTTCGCACAAAATATTTAATGTTTTAAAATTTCTTTCATTGCCAGCACCCATGTATGTAAATAAATTTTTTATGGAATCTACACTGTTAAAAATTTCAACAGAAAACTCTGTGTAATCTATTATCTTAAGTCTTACGTAAAATTGCAGAGGAAAATAAACGGAGATATTAAAAAACTTATTTTATACATTCATTTTAATAACTAATATTAATTTAAATAATTATTGTTGAGAATATATTTCGGACTTGGAATGCTTTTTCTGAAGTAGAAACAGTCATTTTTAATTTAAATTAAAAAAATAAATAATAAAATTAAGTAAAAATACAGAATAAAGAATGAGAATCTTGGTTATTCACTTTTAACTAAGAATAACTGTAAATTTTCAGAGACTCTAGATAAATATTTACATTAAATTTACAGAAATTTTTAACAGTGTAGCTAGGATTCAAACTTAGGTCCTTTAGTCAAATACACAATTATTCCAATAAGTGATGTCCTTCAATATTTGACTTGCCTTAGTCCTCCTATGAAATAGGTTTAATCTTTTCTTTATGCGTATAAACGCAGAATTACAGGATTTTATATATATATATATATATATATATATATATACAATCACATTATGATGGCAAAGAAAAGTTTAAGACTGTTCACTTCCTCTTGCGATTTCCCCGTCTCTAGTCACCAAATCCCATATAAGTCTAAAGCGAAATTTGTTTATAGAATCACTCTTTACCTAATTGCAATTTTTAAATTTGTTTTCACATTCAGAAAATTTACAACCGTTAAATTAGTACTTGTTCCCTAAAACTGATATATATATTTTTTAATTTTAATATTTTGTTTTACGACTAAAAAAATGAGAAATAATGCATTCAGTGAAAATTCTCATTTTTTAACTCAAAATTATGATATAAAAATTAAAATTTTGGAAAAAGAGTACTAATTTAATGGTTGTGTATTTTTAGAATGCAAAAAGGAAATTTAGAAATAATAATTAGGTAATGCGCAATTCTATAAACAATTTTACCCATAGTATTCTATAGGTACATGTATATTGTACAAAAAATATGTAAATTTTGAACAGTAAGCAAAAACGCAGTAGAACTCCTATTTGTAAAGTGGAAAGATTCATTTCCTCTTAAAACTGTCAAAGAAATTCCAACAGAGAAAATACAGTTCTTTGTGTTTGCTCTGTTGTTGGCTTGAATTAAAATTTGTTTTATTGAAGGTTATTAATTAAATATTTTTTAGCGGCTCTCGCACTCGTGGATAATCCTCACCGTGGCTCGCGAAGATAATCAGTGCTCTACTGTATTCAAACTCTTTACCGAGTCCCTACGTTAATGTTTTCATTTTCCATGTACAAATATTTAAAATAAAAAATTAAGTTGATAAAAATTAGCGATCAAACTAATATATATAAATATATAAAAAGTGTGGATGAGCGCTTAAATAGTTTTTGCTGCCGACTATTGCAGGGCTACTTGAAATCAGGCGGCCACCTGAAAACACACTATCTAGATAAATTTTGAAAAACATTGAATCAATTTTAACCAAAGTTGGACAGTGAACTTACAGACATCAGCAAAATTATTCGAGTGCTAGCAATAATTCCTATCTAAAAAAGTACACTTAATACTGCTTTGTTAAATAAATCTTTGTTGAGTCATGGTCTTACATAAGAACATGACTCGACAAGGATAGCTGAAATTTTGTTATCACAGTAACTTCTGAAATATTGAATTTATTCAAATCAAAGTCGAACAGTAAATTTATCTTACAAACACCTTGAATTAGTTAAGTGAGCAACTTGCTCCTGGCATTTTGTTTCTAAGTGGCAACTGCTTGAAAATTTGTTAATATAACAGTCAAACCTCATTAATAAACAGCACTACAAAACTGATGTTTTGAAAAAATAGGTACAAAATTTTGGTTGGTTGGTTGGGTTTTACGTCGCACCAGTGCTGCTTTGGGCAATTGGCAACTACAAAATTTTGGATAAACACCATAAAATGCAAGAAACTTGCGAATTTCTTGCAATTTATGGCGTTTATTCAAAGTTTTGTACTTATTACAGTTGAACCTCCTTAACATGAATTACTTTTAAAATGAACTGTTTCCACAATCCCCGTCAAAAGGAAGATTAGTTTTTGAGTTACTGATACCATGAACAAAATTTTTATCCCCTTGAGATTCACATTAACAAAGTTCGACCGTACTGAATTAAATAAAAATAAACTTGCAGGGGAGACTCATCTTACAAATGCGATTGACATGTTCATTTGCAAACTTCATCTTCTTTCTTATTTTTAGTGCTGACCGCTTGAAAACTTCAAACTTGTATAGAAAAGGTATTTATGAACCAATTTGCTTAAAACTCAGCCTTCATCAATATTTAAACTCCGTGTCTGATAATAAAATAAATCGTAGCTGCCATTTTATTTCAAAATGGCAGCTAATTCATATGGAAAAGAAATCAACTTACCCTTCCGAATAAACCGGAAGGACTTGTTTTTTTTATTTAATCTCGCCAGGTTTTAAACCTGGACCCTGTGGCCCAACAATACAC
The DNA here is from genome assembly GCA_963930645.1 of Salticus scenicus. NCBI lineage: Eukaryota > Metazoa > Arthropoda > Arachnida > Araneae > Salticidae > Salticus > Salticus scenicus. The sequence goes on along the minus strand of OZ005660.1, from coordinate 174,816,299 downwards.
AAATACAATTTTAATACAGAATAATATAGTATAAACAATTTTGTGTTTATTCATTCAATTCTTCTCATTCGATTAAATATTTTATAGCAATGTTTGACAAAACACAATATAAATAATAATTATAAATAATAAAAGTTTTAGTTTTGATACAGAAATTTTTATAAATGAGTTGTTATCTGAAAGTTGCGGACAAATTTTTTTTATCAGTGCAGACAAAAACTCTCCGTATGCCGTTTTTCTGTGTCCGCGACTATGTCGCCATGTTTCTACCACTGGGTCAACGCACATATCTTTAAATCAGTTATTTTATTGTTTGATTCTAAATGCGAATTACTGATTGATTCTAATCAGTTTCAGCAATTAAGTTACCAGTTGTAAACATGTAAAATATTAACTCCTCAGAATTATGGAATCTTCGGATCTGTTCTGTAAATACAGCCACAGTATTCATTATTTTTTTTAGGTATTATTTAATTTTTGCTGGATAAGAGTGTATAGTTTTACTATAATTTAGCTCTATGTTTTAGTTAACTGTTAAACTACATGAAAATGACATTTTCTCAACTGACAACTTTTTAATGAGTTAAATCACTTACAAGAATTTTTAACAACATTTAAATACATTTGTTAGAAATGGGGGGAGGGGAATGCTTAAATAACCTAATGATTTTCCAGTGTTTATTCATCGACAGAACAAGGCTTGAATAAAACAATTTCTATTTTTATAAAATTATCTTCTTTGCTATTATGTTGAATTTTTATACGTGAGGAGAAAATAATAAATATGTATAATTCACCTACAACTACAACATGATAAATTAATAATATAAACAAACGAGATACTTTTTTATTAACTGCATACCAGCAATTAATCACCATTACGATAAACTAATATTTATTTTGAACTTATATAAAACATTAAACTTACTATATAAACATTTGTATGCACTGTATTATTTCATTTCATATAATGGCATGTTATTAATACTAAAGGATAAGCTTTAAGTATGTGATAATTATGGAAGTACTAGAAATGGCTATTATACTACTAAAATTAAGGGATGTGTCATTTTTAAATCCTTGAAGCTGTTTGCACTGTAAAACATGTAAATGTTATGATGCGAAAAAAGACATTTTTTAAATTGGATGCATTTTTAAACAAATATAACTTGTTCATTATAACACGCCTCCCTAAAGAAAAAAAAAATCATTTTTTATACAAAATTAAAAAATTTAAAAAATAAAAAATGTCTCTTTCTAATCAATTATAATTAAATGAAAGCTATGCTTGCTCTTTGTAGAAAGCAAAACCCAAACTTATTTAAATTCTAAAAAAAAAAAAAAAAAAAAAAAAAAGCTTTGTAGTAATAACAATAAGTAGTATTTTAAAATTACAATGCAAAAAATTAAAAAAAAAAAAAAAAAGAAAAGAAAAAAAAAATCTAAAACACATAATATAAGTGGGTAGTAAGTTTATAAGAATTTTAAAATAATTATAATCTATATTTATTACATGTATAACTTATTAATGTTTTATCGATTATTATTGATTGTATAAATATTTGTACTTGTTTATGGTTTGAACTAATAAATTCAAAACAAATCTGTACTAGTAAATGTTAAATAATTTTTACATGTCCAGAAAGCATTTATATTTCTCGCCTTATGGTAATTATGAGAATTTAAGAAAAGCAATGAAAGCTTGTTTAACATTCAGAATTAATGCTTTTTCTTAAAAACTCGCAATCTCAGCAAAATATCAGCTCATAAAATAATAATAATAATAATAATAATAATAATAATAATAATAGTAATAATTCTAAAGTAATTAAATGCAAAATATTAGGTTATATATTTTTATTTATTTATTTATTATTTTTATTTATTTTTATTTATTTTTATTTTATTTTATTTTTTTTTCTTAAATACATAATACCAGGGATGGAACACGGGCGCAGAATTCATACCACTATCGATGTAAGAAAATTTTCTACTTCTTAAATCAACGATATTATAAGTAGAGAAATTTCTTAAACGGATTCCGGTATGAATTCTGCGCCCGTGTTTTATCCCTGTATACTAAAAACACAATACTAAGTCAATGATTTATAAATAATGAATTTTTAGAAGCCTAAAATTTTGTTTTTATATTAATCAAAATTTTATAATAATGTTTCTCCGAAAACGTAAATCTGTTTACTTTTTAAAACATACTTATAAATAATATCTTGTTAAAAACAACTGTTTTTTTAAAGTATCACAAAACTAAGTTTAACATATTCCATATTTAGCATAGTTATAAATAACATATATGAAAGTATCACTGCATATTTTGAATATAGATAACTATTCATAATGAAATGTTAAAAGCCTAAACGTTTGTTGTTTATATTAATTAAAATGTTATAACAATATGTTTTTTAAAGAACATAATTTACGCAGAACACATATTTACTTTAAAAAAAAAATTTCAACACAAATACAGATGAAGGCGATGCAAATAATCCGTGGATACAAGCACAAACCATGGTAATAGAATATTCTCTTCAATCTCCATGCACAGAACCATGCAGATACGTTTAGAGAGCAGCCCCCTGAACATTAAATAAATAAAATTCAAATTTGAGTCGAAAAACTTTGTAGAAGATAAACTTTCTTAAATTTGTTGATTACCACACCATATCTGTATAAAGAAAATGGCGACCTTCAGGTGCAGTTTAGCTGGAGTATTTACGTAAACTGGATTAGTTCAATTTTCATTCAGTTTATGTGCCTAAATTGACGTCAGTATTTTGTACTTTTTTCGTAGATACGTCTATGTCCAGAGTTTCACATATTCTGAACATATTTGAGCTTGAGGCCTATGTTCAAAATTCGTCTATAGATGTAACTCAGACGTGATGGATGAAATATGAATGTAAAATGAACGTATTTGTTATGTGGGTAGCTGCCATTTTTTTTTTTTTTTTTTTTTTTTTATTGCGGAATACTTTTAGCGCCGCCTTTATTCCGCACCACTTTATTTATCGAAAACTTTTCTCCAATATATAACTTCGATAAAATAAGACAAAATTACTTTTAAAAAATAGTGGTATGGAAATAAAGGCGGGGCTAAAAATACTCCAAAATAAATAAAAATATTGGCAACTGTGATAATATATACTGCAGAAAAATTTGCAGTTTGCATGCATAAATGTATCATAAATTTTATATTATGGAAATAGAGATATGAAAATGAGGAAAAAAAAAAGTCGCTCGTGGCAGCTTTGATACTATCATTGTCACCATGAGAAAAAAGCCATATCGCTCATGCGTGAGTGAAATGGCTCTCGAAAAATATAGTTTTCATTTTTTTTTAGCAATTTACAGTTGTTTGAAATTCATTAAGAAAATTAGATGCCGATCCAAGGAGATTTAATATGCAGAAACCGAAGAGGAGTTATTTTATGTCATATATTTTTTGCTCTACTAATGTAAAATTCGTTTTATTATATTCAAAGCATGATAGTATCGCTTAAATAAATTAGCAGAGTAAAATTTTATTTTCTCTGTTATGCAAAAGTTACATATTGTCACTTACTATTACTTTTTAAAAATTGAGTTATAGATATCTATATATTTAAAGAGAAGTATATGTGTATCTTAGCTCTGGTACTCACGCTACTGATCGCAGAGCTACAGAACTTGGTAGAAGGGTACCTGGGACCCTGCAGGTGTGTACCTCACAAAGATTTTTTCGAATTTGATTTTTTTTTAAATTATTATTAGACTTTATTATTATTATTATTATTATTATTATTATTATTGCGATTTTAAATACTGGTTTCTATGTTTCACTTTGTAAAATTTGTTCTTTCATTTCAATCGTCAGGGGCCGCGGTAGCCTGGTTGGTAAGAGCAGCGAGTTCGTGATCGAAAGATTGCGGGTTCGGTCCTCAAACCGGCCGAAGACCGTCGTGTACGCTAATGGCGACTGGTGCACGTTAAATTCCGTCGTGGTCGCAAAGTCCTCCAAGTTCCCATCAAAAATTATACCTCTGGGGGTACCGGAACATGGGTCAAAACTCGCTCTGATCCGGATCAAAATTCGAGTTTGGCTGGTGCTGCCATCTTTCACCAGCTTATGGAACTAGAAGTCGTACTTCCTCCCTATGAGGCGTTCCTAATAACGGAAGACGCAACCCTCTTGCCTTAAATCCGGTAGTTTCACTACCGGGGCTCGGGATTTCTGAGTGGCACACGACAACAACAACAACAACATTTCAATCGTCTGTAAATGTTAGCAACAGCAATTATACTATTTATTAGTTATTTATTTAATTCATTCATCTAAAGTAGAAATCTTTATATATACATTATAGGGCCGAAAATCCGGAAGGACCCAAAATCGGAACATTTTCAAATTGCAATCATTTCCGCAGTGAACAATCTGGGGAGAAAAGGGGGTATGGGGGAAAAAATACGTTTCCAGCAAATTACGGTAACTTAATTCAGTTTTTTAAAATCTTAAATTCATTCCTTCGCAATTATTTTCCAAATCTACGAATTAACGATCAGCCTATTTTTTTCTTTTTCTGTGTCAACTTCAAAGGTACAGATAAATGCGATATTTTCACTGTAAGGGGAAAGCTGTTCCTATTTTATTTGTTTATTTATTTTATTTCTGTTATTAACCACCATAGATTTATAATAATTAAAGTTTTTAATTATCGTTTACATAGTAAAAAAAAAAAAAAATTGGAATATGTCAGTAATCATATTTTTGGTGTTTAGTTATAAAGGTTGGACTAAAATTAAAAAAAATGTCAGATAAATCGTTTTTTATTTTTTTTTTATCCGGAAAATTCCGAAATCCCGAATGGCTTCGGTCCCATACTGTATATATATATATATATATATATATATATATATATATATATTGTGACTGAAGTACTGGATAATTTTGCAAAATTATCTTTTAGATGTCTCATAGTTCGCAGAATTAAGATATCATTAATTTGTGTTTCAAAAGTTTGGACGCTTCCTGTTCTATTTTAGCGTCATCTTAAATACTTTACAGAAAATATTAAGTTTCGATAAAACATATAATAAGTTCCAATATTTCATTAAAACTTTTAGTTTTTTAATAATTGAAACCAGAAAATCATCTGAATTCCTCTCTTATAAAATATAAAATATGCGCACCTCTGACGTTTTTAATCTTCTCGAAGAACAGGAACTAAATTAATTCTAGTAAAAGCATCGTTATGATGCTGTTATCACATGTTCAGTGACATGCAGCTCGATTCGTGATGTGAGGGTCTGTACCCTACAGAGGTGCCCGCTGATCGGAGTGCGCCGTACCCCTCTCTTTCGATGTCTGTGGCCCTAAAAGCCGACTGTTTCCGACCAAAAAGATAGTGACCCGCTATTCTGAGGAAGAAAAAAAAATCCAGTAAGGAGAATAATCAGATAGACAGCGTTTCTCGTATGGCTGTGAAAACTCCGACCTTTGATTTATTCAGCCTGTCTAATAAACATTTCCTATTGCTAGCTTGCTTCGGTTTATAGTTTCTTATTTATCTCTGTATGCACACTAATTGACAGGAGTTATTGTTTTAAAATATCGAAAAAGGAAGAAAATCTTCCTGTGAATCAATAAAATCCACTCAAGAACTCGATTTCTTTGAAGATTTGTAAATCAATAAAATTCTTAAAAGCATTGTTAATTGCGCTTTCGCTATACAACATTTGTCTGATTGTTGAAAATTTTACATTTAGACCACATTTTCTTAATTTCTGCATTTTTCACATTTACAGTTTGTCATTTTTCTATTGGCCAATCTCTCCAAATATCTCGTAATTCTACTTGTTCATCATAATTCGATTACATTCCTATATATATGAACACTCCTCTCTCATTTCTTTATGCACTGAAGGAGATATGCTAAATATTATTAAAACAGCTGTCTGCTTTTCAAAAATTTTCCTTTGGCGTTCAAGAGAGTGGTGACAGACTTTGCGACTTTTTCATTCAGTAGTCACCAATAATTTTGAGAAGTGATATTTGACATATATAAAACACAAATCGATTCGAGGAATCGTGTATGTGTGTTAAACGTATGTCAAATATCACGTCTCAAAATTATTCGTAATTATTGAAAAAAAAAAAGTCACAAAGTCTGGAAACACTGGTTCAAGACGTTATAGACTTCCTTATTTTTAACACTTTCGTAATCGCGTGGTTACATTACGACAGTAAGGTCCGCCTGTGGACGTTATTTTTCCCAGTTACAATATTTCAGAGCAAAATTTTCGGTATTCACATTTATATTACAAATGGATATACATTATAATTATAATTTTTCTACTCAAAGTAATTGTATCCATAGACCATAGTATATTGATTGTACAAATACTGAGGTAGTACTCCCCGCCCTTGCAACAATCTGTAAATCCCCTGTATAGTCATGGAACAAAACTATAAGCATATCCAGAAGTATTTCTGAATAAAATTGGTGGTGGCAAAGAAGGTGGAAATTTCATATCTTTGAGAGTGTCCTGAAAAAAAAAGGGCGGAGTGTACGACCCCTGCAAATAGGAATAGTGAGTATATTCTTAAGAAATAAGTAACATACGAATTGCGAAAGAAACACCTACCGGCAGAGTTACAGATTTTAAAGTGACGTGAATCAACATCAGCGGTCGCGAAAGTGTTAATAATTCAGCTCATAGTCTGCTTTAAATAGTTTCTTTAAAACTTTCGCGACCGCATGTTTTTGTCTTTTTCGCAGTAAAGTCTCGCCTGTGGGCGTTATTCTCCCCAGTTACAATATTTCAGAACATAATTTCCCGTATTCACGTTTATATTACAAATGAAGAAACATTATAGTTATAGTCTTTCTAATCAAAACATTTGTATCCATAGTATATTGATAGTACAAATGTGAGTATTGGGCAAAATATATTTTTAAGAAATAAATAACAAACAACTTACGAAAGAAACGCCCACTGGTGAAGTTAGAGATTTTCAAATGACGTGAATCTACGTCAGTAGTCGAGAAAGTGCTAAATGTATGTTAGATTAACTACTGACTGTTAACTGCTTAGATTTTTGTTTTTCTAGTACTTGTAGTTTTTTACAAGAACACAAAAAGTTAATTCCTCATGATTATGGCCTGTAGACCAGTGTTGCTGGATTTTTCGACTTTTTTTTTATTCAATAGTAGCAAAATCGGGCGACATTACTATAGGCTGCAGTATTTTTAAAGTGCGATACCCTTTAAACACCTTATTCGATTAAGCAGAAAACTTAAAGATATACTGTGGCTTAAGGTCACACATTTTATATAAATTTTGATGACTGTGAAAAATACAACTTTTTTTACAGTGACGCAAATCCTTATCCTTATAGTAAAAAATTCAAATTGTTTAAAGTGCGAAAACATATAAACGCATTATCCAGCTGAGCAAAAAATTGGTAGAATGGTTATAGTTCACTATCCCAGGATTTCCATAAATTTTTACCCCTTAATGGTCGCATATTTTTCAAAGATACGCCCATAAAATCCACATTTTTGTCTAATTAACCCTTTGCGGCGCAAGACAATTCTGATCATTTAAATTATACTACCACCGGAATTCATGAACTAAATTAAACTAAAAGAAATTTTAAATTTTAAGGTTAAAAAAACCGGCCTTTTCTCATATGTTATAAACGTAAATTTTTCCTAAAATATTTCCGGGATGAATTTTTGTGTCTAGATCTTAAATTTTGCGTCCTCGCAGCGAGGACAGCACGCGTTAAGGGGTTAAAAAAAATAGATTCAAAATAAATGTATGAATAGTATATATATTTATTCTGTACATATTTTCAAATACATTCTACATAGTTTGGTATTGGCTGGTGCTTTCATTTACCCTCAAATATTAAAGAAAAAATACACGTGGGGCATGGTCACTGTCCGTGAATATCTAGGGAGCGAGAAGGAAAGGGTTAATGAGACCGTACTTATAGTTCTTCGACATAAATCAAAGGAAAAAATCATTACTATGACCAATAGAGTGAAATTTTTTGTAGTGCGATAGCGTAAAAACTCTACGTTTGTTTAACATGTAAATTGGTTCTTATGTTAAAGATTATTACTGCAAAAACTACGCAGATTTATATAAGTGTAGAACTTTTTTTTTTTTTTTTTTTTTTAACCAGTACAAAATAGAATTTTTATATACTGTGGTCTATGACCTAAAATTATTTAAATTTTGCTTGAAAAATGTTAAGTAAAACACAAACAAAAACAAATTATCCATGTTACGCTCTATTAACGGCCCTCTTCACTTATCGTCGCCGGAAACCCGAACCAATGTGGGGAAATTTTCTTTACAAATAACTTATAAACTAATACATATTTTTAAATTCTGTTCTCACATTCAGAAAATTCCTATCTGTTAAACTGACGGAACTTTTTTAAAAATGTACTTTTTTTAATTTTTAATATGTTATTTTGAAATTGCAAAATGAAAAAAATTTCACATATTGGAAATTCGTATTTTGCAGCTTCAAAATAAAATATAAAAAATTAAAAAAATATATATTTTTAAAAATGTTCGTCAATTTAACAGCTGGGAATTTTCAGAATGAGAAAACAGAATTTAAAAACATGTATTACATAATAAGTTCTTTGTAAAGAAAAATTTCCCATAGAATAACACTAGCTTCGGCTTTCGGTGGCGATGAGTGAAACGGCATACATGTTGAGAAAAAAAATGCTTAAACACTCTGCTTTTTTTTTTTTTTTTTTTTGTGTGTGTGTGTGTGTGTGTGTGTGTGTGTGTGTGTGTGTGCGTGTGTGTGTGTGCGCGTGTTTTGTTGAACGAATTTTCTTATTGTAATTTACTTAAAAAACATTATTGGAAAACCGAGTGGAGTCGCTTCAGATTTTTGTAATGTAACAGATCTTATCAAATAAAATAGAGAGATATTGTTTTGACGGCCAGTACAAATTTTTCCTACTCTCCCCATTTCTTACAAAATCGATGCAAAATATCATTACATAAGTGCCTTTTTCTTTTCTTTTTTGTGCTATTTTCTGTGAGTAAAAATATTTAATCTTATTTAAGGGCCCGCTTCACTCACCGTTGCCGGAATCTGAAACTATTGTTTTTCTACGGGAAATTTTCTTTACTTATAACTCGTTAACTAATACATATTTTTAAATTCTTCTTTCATATTCAGAATATTCCCAACTGTTAAACTGAGGGACCTTTTTTAAAAAACAATTTATTATTATTTTTTTTAATTATTAATATTTTGTTTTGAAATTGCAAAATGAAAAATTCAACATATTGAAAATTCGTATTTTACAGCTTAAAAAAAAAAAAAAAAAAAAAAAAAAAAAGTCATTTTGAAAAAAATTCCGTCAATTTAACAAATGGGAATTTCCTGAATGTACGAACATAATTTAAATATATGTATTAGTTAATGAGTTATAAGCAAAGAAAATTTCCCATAGAATAACATTGGCTCGGGTTTCCAGTGACGGTAAGTGAAGAGGATCGTTAATCATAAATAAAAACAGTTCCAAAATTTATAAATAGTTCTTCGTATATAAATAATGGTTTTCGGTGTATAAAATGGTTTATAGATTTTTCTGGTTATAAAATTTCTGGTACTAAAAAGATGTACAAGTTAGAAGCTATTCGTAAATAATAGTCATTGCAATTAAGAAGCTGACATGCGGTCTAAAGCACCTTTGACTATGACAGACACATTGCTGCCAATATGCCTCTAAAAATCCAAATTAAACTAGCAAACTTTTTGTTTTTTACTTTAGCTTAACCATACATATATATGGTAGAAAAAGTATTGTTTTGGGTCAAATTTTCGAAATTGAATTTTTGTTATCTTTACACGTTTTAAGGTTCCCTGAATCCGAAAACATGTTTCTAGTGGTTGGTCTGTGTGTATATTTGTGTGTATATCTGTGTGTCTGTTATCAACATAACTCAAGAACAAATAACAATAGGAAGATCGAACTCGGTATCCAAAATCTGTATCATATAGGGATGCTACATTAAGTTTTTCGTTGAGATCAAGCAAATAGTCCATGTACAGGGACAGCCAAAAAATTTAAATACATAACATCTATATTCGAATTGCAGTTAAGTAGTGTTTAACGTTTATAGGCTGTACTAAACCAAATGAAATGATTATATATATTTTATATGTGTAAAAGTATATTTCATGTAATATATGGTAAGAAAATCACTCACTGTTCATTTACAGAGCTACATAAAAGATTAGAATATAGTAGGACAATACTAGAAAATTGATGGAAGTGCAATTCAGGTTGTTCTGTGTGTTTTTAATATAGGAATATATTTATGTGCACAATGTGGTATGTACATAATTTTTTTAAAATATACAGGGTTGCACATAATTAACCCCTTAACTGTTTCTTTTCTTTCTTCCTCTTTTTTTTTTTTTTTTGTCATTTTTTATTTCAACTCGGACCAATACTACTGATTGATAATATTTATGATACATAACATTTGAATACATTGCTGATTTGGAACGTCCCCCTAAAACAAGTGAAATTAAAAAAAATTCTTCACCATAAGGCCGCTATATCACAGTATAACATGGAAATAAAAAACAGCTACTGAGGAATCTCGAAAAGTTCTTACTACATTGTAATTTCATTGCTACACCTGCGGTGATTTCCTGAAATTTTTTCCAAGCTCTAATGATATGCATAACGACATCACTGAGAAACTTTCAGGATTGAAAGTATTATCTAACAAATGAAAGGAAAGAACACCCCTCTCCCACAATTAAAATTTTCCTCCGAAGACTCCCAGTTGAAACTACTCAGTTAGATATTGAGGGTGCCCTATCAAACTTGAATTATGACGTTATAAAATTTAATCAGTTAGTTTTAAAACTAAGAAATCCCTTTCCCTTTTCCAAATCCAGTTAAATAACTCCGAGGATAGAAAATCAATTTTCCAATTAGATAAAATTTTGTAATACAAAATACAAATTGAGCATTATAAAAAACCAAATCGAACACTTCAATGTTATCGGTGTCAGATATATTTTGACACTACTAAAAATTGTTAAATGAAAGTAGCATGCATTCGATGCTCTGATCCCACTAAAGATTGCCCCCCTTGGAGAGGAAAAATTAATTAATCCTGTTTGCTGTTATTACGGAGGGCAGGGATGGAACACGGGCGCAGTATTCATACCACTATCAATGTAAGAAAATTTTCTATTTCTTAAATCAACGATATTATAGGTAGTAAAATTTCTTAAACAGATTCCGGTATGAAATCTGCGCCCGTGTTCCATCCCTGGGAGGGAATCATTTAGCTAACTACAGAGGATGACCAAAATTTCCGGAAATTAAAAGAAAGTCTCGTATAACAAAATCCGCTCTCACTGAAAAACAAAACTACCTCAACCAATCCGCATTTTCCTCACTCTCCCCGGACACGCCCTCTGAACAAAAATGTAATACATACTCCGATATACTCAAACCCAACCCCATCCAGGAACTTTCTGATATCCTCAATGAAATCGTAGCTGAATTTAATGTCAAAAACTTTAATGAACTAATTGTTAAACTTACAGTCGCACGTAATAAAATGAAAAATACCGATAATAAATACCATTAATAAGCTAGCCTGGGAAGCCCTTGGAGATCAGGTTACTGATCTTCCTTATTGTTTTTTTTTTTTCAGGCACTCTGAAATTGCAATGTTTAGGTTTTTTTTTTTTTTTTTTTTTTTATTATTAACTTTCCGACTGGTGACTTTTACAGTTTTTTTTTTTTTTTTCTCTCCTTTCATCTGGTATTTCTATTTAATTATGTTTCTATATTTCTCATCGCTGAGGATTGAGGTCATTAAAAAAACCCCGGTACTCGGCATGCATTCAGCTCTCGAAGTCTCATTGATGATTTGTCGAAAATTAATCAAAAGAAATACTTTGAAAAAATATCGGTCTCAGTTTGCACAAGCTGCTACGTAAATAATGCCCGTATGCTGTACGAGCAAAACATTTAAGACGTTAAGCGAAAACATTCTTTTTTATTGAATGCAATTAGTGAAATTGCTTTACCATAAAGTACTATGTCCGGTAAAACTGCTCTGGAATTGAAATTATTTCGTCGTGCATAGATGAAGTATAAAGTATTTTTTGAGATAGATATTCGTCGCTTGTTTTTTGTACATTTGTACATTTTTAAGTTTACTGTGTACTGTAGTCAAATTTTTAATGTTTGATTTTTGTTTCTACATCTTATCAGAGTAACTTAACCATTTGCACTCGAACGTCGCCTCTCAGGCGACATTTGATTCATTACTTGAACTCGAACGGTGCTCGAGAGGCACCATGACCAATTAAGTTACTATATATCTTATATCCACCAATAATGTTCTACAACTAAAAGTGCTATAATAGGTGCATAGTTAGTTAAGAAAGAGACTGCACCCATACCTTTATTAAGTGCCTTTAGGCGTTGATTGCCTTTGTTATTGGTAAATGACCAAGAATGCTTTGCAAAATATCACACGATGGACAATTATAAATCACAATATTCATATACAATGCTTGTAATCATAAAAAACGGCAGTTTTTTGAGTGACGCAGCAAAGCTCAAACAAAGCTTAGCAGCGACACTCTATTATACAGCTAGTTTTACATCAAAGGGATTTGGAAACGCCGACATTTAATATCGCAGTAAATAGGACATATTTTGATCTGATGTTTTCAGAATAACCTTTTTTCTTCTGCCTGATGCTATCCTGAAAGTTTCACACTTCAACATTGTATATATTTTGAGATCTGGAGTTGCAATTTAAGACTTTAAAGGAAAAATGTGTTATCGTGTAAGATTTTTTTCTCGAAAACGGCTCGAAGAAATTTTATGAAATTGATATATGATAATCATTTAATTTGTCTGAGAAGCGTGACGTCGCCCGTTTTTCCCAAAAAATTCTTGTTTCTTAAATAATTTAGCTTAAAAATCGAACTATTTTTTCCTCCGCGATGCATAGATTTGAACTGCTTATTCTCAGAATTCAGAACAGGCGTCATTCGATTTTCTGAGACTGTGGTTGGTTGGTTCAATCTGAATGCAGTGAATAAAATATTTATGAAGAAAATATTTTTAATTTTAAAATTTCCCATTTCGTTAAAAACGTATTTAGATAATATTTAAAATAAACGAAGTAATTTTTAATTATAAATATTCTATTTCATCGTCATTCATAATAAATTAAAACTTTATTAAAGCGAAAAATTTTAAAGCACTCATGCACAGGAATTTATAGCATGGTCCATGGTCTGTAGAGCGCATGCGTATATCATCCGGATCCTAAATTTTTGGTGCTCGCTGTAGACGCTAAAGTTGTTTACACTGTTGCTGGTACTGTATTCCTCCGCCGCTGTTGATATTCTGATATTCATTTTAAACATGTTTTATTAAATTATTAAAGTTTTTTTTTACGACTCACAATCGTTAGAAAGGCATCAGAAAACATGATTTATCTTCTTGGTCTGTTTGAACTTCTCATCATTCGAATTTATTGCTGTATCAAGAAAAGAAATATAAAAATTAATCTTAAAATGATGTTTAGCATCGCTTGTTGATTTATCAGCTGATTGCATAATTAAACTTCTTTTTCATTTTTCGTAATCGGACTGGCTCTGACTCCGATGGGAATGATACCGCAATATTAATTTCTTCTAAAAATTCCTCCTGTTTATCAAATCCGAAATCACTTTTACAGTTTCCAAGAAAAAAATTTTGTTATTAGTAGTGGAGTTTGGATCACATTTTCACCATTGGCTCGTCGTCTTTTGTTATGTATTGGCGAAAACTTTCATCACTATTTTCTAATAGAAAATTAACATTTTTTATACATGATCTGGCTTGTGTTCGTTGAGAATGGACAACTAGAACGAAGTGGAGCTTCAATGTTTGTGGAAAAAAGCTGTGCTATGATAGGCTACATTCCACTGTTTGTTGGTTAACCCTCTCGCTGTGCATCCCGCGATTTCCACGGGCAACGTAGAAGTAGCAAAATTTGCGCAACCCGCGATTATCGCGGGGATGCGTTTTTGCCGTCTATTTAAGTGTGCAACCCGCTCTTTCCCCGTTCATGGTTTCATTTCGGCTTTTCTGTAATGTTTAATTGTTTATTTAGATGTCGACTAACAGATGGCGTTAGTTGTCCACGTTTCTGCGAAATATAAAAAGAATTTTTTTTAGCATTTTGCGCGCGCTTTTCAGAGCTCAAAGATGTCTGGCAGGAAGCGTTTCGCGAGTGATATGACCTATGTTCCTGACGATATTTCCGACACTGACAGTAGTTCTGATTCTGATTCCGAGTATATTGGTGATATTTATAGCGGAACTGATGAAAATTTCGAGGATTGCGAGGTCGGACTTTGCCTCGAGCCTTGTTTCGAAATTTATCATACAAAACTTCATTTCTAATAAATGTTTTGTAAGTATTTTGCATATTTTCATTAGTATATACTTTTTACCTTTGTATTTTATAAAATAAATCATAATTTAACCAAAATTGATTTTCAAAATTTTGCTTTTTTATCATTATTCTTCAATTTCAATATTCTGACAACTTTTTTCTATGATCTAATTCTATATTGAAAAAAAAACTCTTTTACAAAAAATTTTTGTATATTTTAAGTCTAAAATATATGTAGATTTGAAATATGTAATAAAAAAACTACGCAATTTTTGAACCTATTTTGATAAAAAAAATACGCAGCGAGAGGGTTAAAAGAAGACTCCTACAGGTTAAATATATTTACTAATTATTTTGGAAAATGAAGCAAGATTTTTCAGATTCAGGTGGAAAAAATCTTTTGTTTTTTCAAATTATTATCCTGATAGTGTTTCTTTAGGATTCGGGCGAAAATAACTTTTCAAATGAGCCTAATTTGCTTTGCTAATGATACTTTTTCTCTAATTTTCTCTTACAAAATTGTACTCCAATTTTTTTTTTTTTTTTTTTTCTGTTAACAGCTAGTCTCAAGTATCAACTGTACTGAAAATGAAATTTCACATTTTATTACTAAGTTGAGCTACTAGAAAAAGAAACTATAGCAGAATCACTTTGTAAAATTCCAAAAAGCCCCCACGCATAGCCCCTACAAAGTCACCTAGTCTAAAGAGCTAAAACTTCTTTCTAGTTAGAGCTAGCTTCCTTCAAATCTTATTATTATTATTATTTTTTTTTTTCTTTTTATGTCAGTTCAAATTTATAAAAAACATGATGTTCAATTTAGACCCTTGAATGAAAAGTCAAAACTTTATAGTTCCAATAAAGTACAGCCCCATTAAATAATGACTCGGTGACTTTTAGATATAGTGTAAAGCTGTTAACAATTAGATGGACAGATTTAATGACGGACTGTTTTCAAAACTCAATTCGACGTTGAAAGTTTTTGAAATAAATAGATCATTATTATGGTAAAATCAAGCCAGTTGTTTGTGACTCTTTCTCTAGCGCTTCTCATCACATAAATTGGATTGACTTAGATGCCCTGAAATGTCAATTCGAGGATTATGCTATGCATTTACTTCATTTTTACATGTCCAATTGAAAACACGCCAAGAAAAACTCAGTAAATGTTTCCAAGTCATAGCAGCAGGCTTGTACTTTTTAGTCCTTTCTAGACAAAGATTGTAAGTGTTTAAAATTTTCACACAACATGAGTGCTGTGTTTCCAAGACAACATTTTATCTATTCTAAAGTGCCATTCGATAGTAATAAATAAAATAGATTGTGCCGCCCTCTAGATTTGAGAGCCCTAGGCCATCGCCTAGTTTGCCTATATGGTCGAGCCGGCCCTGCATACAGGAAATCAATTTGTAAATAAGCATGAGGCATTTGTAAAGAGGTCTAATATAAAAGAAAGAAAAATTATAAATTGTAAACGAAAAAGGTTTCAATAGTAATAAACATATTTCACTTATATTACTTTTTTTTTTTTTTTTTTTTTTGTAAGTTATGTTTTTATTTTCAGATACAGTATAAGCTTAATCAGAGTTGAGCGATTTAAATCAGCCCGATTTAAATCAGTTCATTTTTTTTTAAAAAATCATTGATTTAAATCAATTTTTAAAGATTGAATTTTTAAAAGAATATTGGACTGAAAAGAAATGCCAAACATCTTTTAAAACGATTGGAACCTATTGCTGTAGCTTTAGACTCTATTAAAAAAAATACTTGTACTATTGCTGAAGCTGTATACATTTGGAAAACTTTGGAGAAGAAACTTAAAGATGTTGATAAGGATAACGATAAATTAACTTTAACAGCTTTTAATAAGCCATACCATGAAGCACTGGGAGCTTTCCATTTCTTAGCTTATCTAGTAGACCCTTGTTTTTGTGGAAAAAATTTGACCGATTTGGAAAGAAAACAATCTTTTACATTTGCAAATGAAAATTACTCCCCCGATATTATTCCAGTTATAATGAAATTCCTTGGAAAATCTGATCCTTTCTATGAATTACTTTTTGTTTAAAATGTGCTCAGTAAGATTTCCCCACTCGATTGGTGGAAAAGTCACTTTTTCTCAAGTAACACTGGAAAAATTGATCACCTGAACCAGGCGCTTACTCAATTGTTTACTGCACGGGCATCAACTGCTTCTTTAGAGAGGATTTTTTCAACTTATGGATTAGTGCAATCTAAACTTTGAAACAGACTTGGAAATGATAAAGCAGCTAAACTTGTTTTTATGTATAAATCATTTAACCACTGTCACTAAATAAAATATAAAATATTGGTTGTAAAATTTTCAGAAAAAATAAAAATTATTGTGATTACAGCCCTTAGTCTACTTCATCTTTCTAATAAATCTGTGGTTGAAGGAGTAAAATGTCTAAATTAACATAAAGCATCCTTTATTTAAATTATGATATAGATTATAGATAATTAAAACAAGCAGAAAACCCTATATTGTAAGGTAAGTAATTATTTTCTACTGATTTATGAATTATTCTTGAATATATTTTTTAGTTATATGTAGTTTTAATTATATATAAAAAAATAATTAATTGATTTAGACATCTAACTTCAACAATTTAATTTGTTTGTATCAAATATTATACTTAAATATATTTAAATTTCAAAAATTCTATTTAAATCAAAAAAATCCGATTTTCTTGATTTTTAAAAAAAAAATCAAGATTTTTATCAACTCTGAGCTTAATGTAGTTTTACGTGCCATTGTGATAATTATATCTCCAGAAAAATATAATACTTCGTATATAAGATGTTCATGTTCATATTGCTTTAAAAAAGTTTACAAAATAAAGTAATAATCTAAAAAGTTTAATATTTTTCTAGTCTGCCAGTAAATGTGTTAAAATATATGTTTGTACTATATTCGAATTTATCTGGTTACAGTGGTAAGTTTAACTATTAATTACTTTTTTGTTTTTTATTTCAAATTAAAAAAAATTTTATCTTCTGCGTATAACTCTTTAAAGACCTGATTAAAAACTTTTAAATTTAATTTACAAATGAAAATCAAACATGTCGAGGCGTTTAGAATAATGTATGAACTGATATTCATCTTTTTCTACTGCTTCTGGCATTTTTGCATTCTGCTAAAGCTTTCTTTTCTGATTTTAGCTTTTTTGTTAAAGAAAATTTTCACTCAGCTTAAACCCTGATTGATAAGCATTGTTTATTAATTTTTTAACGGTTTCTTTGATTATTAACTTGACTGAAAAATTATTGTTTCACGTATGTGTTTATTAAATATTTTGTCACATACTAAGACAATATTATTTCAGTCACCAATTATAAAATCCGACTTTCGGGAGTCACACTGTAAGTTAAAATATATATTTTTTGCACTACCCGTCTTTTTTTCAGATAAGTGTTTGTTTATATATATCATACTAATAAGTTATGCATTACATTTTATTTTTATTTATTTATATTTTACATTCCTCGAGTCACATACTTTTCTTTACATTGACAAACAACTGTTTTTTCTTGCTTATATATATAAATTGTATTTTAATTAGATAATTATAAATTTTTTTCACAGAAGACTAGATTTTAATAACTATTTAGTGTTGCTTTATTCAGGGGTGAAACTTTTCATCAAGGGCTATCCCTGAATTCAGGGTTTTTGAAAATTTTGTATCTCTGAATTTCATGTTAAATTATTTTGTTTTTGCAGAAATTCCTCATTTTTAATGTTTAATTAAAATGTAGTTGTTTCCTTAAAATGTATTAAAAACTCTTCAAATATCAATTATAATAAGTAGCCATGTAATATATCACTAATAAGTGTGCCCTATGTGCATGTAGGTATTAGTTTTCAGGGTTTTTGTGGCCATTGCTATTTGGACCATCAGTGCAATTAGTGTGGAGGCTATTCGGACCGCTTCCTTGTTGTGTTGGTCATAATAATGATTTTGCTTGTTTGATCTTGAATTTTCTCTGTAATATACTAATGCAGGGCTTAAAATTTCAACTCCGATTACACTCACCCCAAAAAAAGTTATACTCGCCGCAAAATAGGGTTGTCTTTTTTTTTTTTTTTTTTTCTGTTTTACGCATTTTGGATTTTTTATTTTTCTAACTATCTGAAATGCTTTTACAATGTAACAAATGGAAGAAACTGTTTTTCTTAAAAATTTATCCTATAAATTGCAGATTTGTAAGATACAGTGGATTAATTTATCTTATAAACAACTTTAAGTAACTTTAATTATACCTATAAAAATTTAATTTCATATTTAATTAATAATTATGAGATTTTTACTGAAAAAAACTTTGGTATCTGATGATCACGTTCCAAAATACTCAAAGTCCATTAAAAAAAAAATAAATGATTTCAATTTAAACAGTGTAAAGTTTTATAATCTAGACGATTGTATTTCTTTAACTGGTAATAAATAATAGTTTGGATTACTTGCTTATACTTTCTGATAAAACAGCTCTTAACAAACATCCAGTTAATTAACCCTTTCGCTACCAGCGTCACATATATGTGACGATCCGATTTTCTTACCTGAGCCTGGCGTCACAAATATGTGATGGGTGTTCATTATTAGTTTATGATAATTGTTTGTATCAAATCGTGTCGCACACAGACGGGTTATGTTATAAAACAATAAAATAGATGCAGGATGTTATTGGTTTTAGTTAGAACATTATAGATACATCCCACAAAAATAAATGACAATTTTATCATATTTAAATAGTAAGACGTCTGGGCTGTGGTGGCGGTTTTTTTCCTGAGGCTCTGGTAGCGAAAGGGTTAAGAGTACTAATATTCAATAATTACTGTATTACAAAATGTCATCAAAAACTTTATTTTCCTTATAGTCATATACAGTACAGTCAAATCCCTCAAATCCGCAGATTTATAATCTGCAAATCCTTCTAATCCGATTTTGTTTTTTGAATGAAAAAGAAATTTACATCTCATATTTTAAAAAAAATTCACATTATTTCTTTTTTTAAACAAATTTTTAGCTTAAACCTTATTTTGAAACATAACTGGGGAGAAAGGGGAATAACAGTCTTGTATTTATTATCCTGCAATTCATACAGACTAGTGCTTAAAACAAATCACTATTGCATCAACATTTAACAAAATTAATCAGTGATGAATATTATTTCCGAACTTTCAAAAATATTTTGCTTCGTATTTTTTAAATTTGTTTGTTTACATTTTATATTATTTGAATATGCTTAAATTATTTACCATCATATATGAATTATGATAGATTAGTTTTATTAATATTGAAGAAATATTTTATTCAAAAATTATTAGAAATCGTCTATCCATTTTGATGTCTATTTATGAATTAATAATAACTGACTCTGTATCTGCAAAAGAAAACTGTAAACAAAAGCAATGATCTCTAATCTGCAAATTCCTGTAATCCGCCTAACCTCTGGACAAAACTTTTGAGAGTTAGAGGGAGTTGACTGTAAAACAAATGAAAATTTTTTAGTAGTTCAATACTGCACTTTATTTTTCAATCCTAGAGAACCGGCAGGAGAGTTTAAAAATAGGTATCTTAGTATTTATGGATACAGTTCGTTGGGTACTAGCTTCGAGTTTATACAAATAATTGTATCCTTAACCAAAAAAAAAAAAAAAAGTGCAAATATTGTGGCTAATTACGTAATTATCACTTGTACTGTTTGAAGGTATAGTAATATGAGATAGTATCCATGCAAAAAATTCTAAAAACATTAGCATTGAAAAGTAAAAACCCATCGCCTGTATATAATTTAGTGTTTGTTATCAAATAACTTATTTTTCTAAAAATATTTTTAATATTAATTAGATTATAGTTTAGATTTCACATTATATTTATGCTTTCAGTGTATATAGTCCATAAATTTTAATTTTGAACATTTGTTTTGTCTTCTGGTTGGTTTCATCCATTTCTTCCGGTTTCTTCCAGTTTCTTCTGGTTTTTTCCAGTTTCTTCCACTGTCCTGGAAGAAACCCAACCCTGGTTCTAAGTAAGTTTTTAATATTTCAATTCATGATAGTTCAGCATCATTAAGATGAAATATTTAATAATACTGGGATTTTCAAAGGAATTTCATAAAACAGCACTTTGTTTTCAACGCCAATATCCTATAGCTTGCAAAAATTCATTTTTAGCCATTAGTGAGAAATCTTTCAGTTAAAAATAGATTTTGTTACTTATTTTTAAAATAAATAACACATAAAAATTTTATAAAGGACTGAAATTGAGTTTTATTGAAGAATTTTCAGTTTTTTGTGAAAAGAAAGTAAACAAACATTTTACAATTTTTAAGTTTTAGAAAATTTTGAATGTGGGCAAATTTCTTGTAGAAATATATTTAAAAAATTCATTTCACGTATAATTCATGATTGTTTAGCATCATTAAGATGAAATATGCAATAATAGGTCTAGTGATTTTCATAAGAATTTCAAAAATAATACTTTGTTTTCAACGCCGATATTTCTGGATCAACAAAACTCTGTTAATTTTGAGCCATGTTATTATACTATTATAAGAAAAGTTTTTTTTCAAAGTTTTGTACTAATTACTTACAATGTTATTACTGTATGTATTATAACTGCAGTGAAAACTTTTTATTTTTAATTAACAAATCATAAAACAAAGACGTATGTAGGTTTTAAATAAAATTAATAATAGGAAAAAAGTTGCCAATGCAAATTACGAATATTCCACGAAACTTTGAGTATATAATATATCAGCCAGGCCGGCCAAAGCTTTGACCTTACCAAGGCTTCATTCCATCTCTAATTTTTACTGTATATTTACCAAAAATCTGCTCAACGTTCAAAGTTTTTCAAAATGTAAAAATTGTTAAGTATCTGTTTACTTTTTTTTCCCACAAAAAACCGAAAATTCATTAATAAAACTGTACTTTAATCCTTAATAATACTGTTATATGTTATTTGTTTAAAAAGTTAGTAATAAATTCTATTTTTAAGTAAATGTTTTCAAACTAACAGCTGAAATCAAATTTTGGAAGGAGTTGGTTATTGGTGTTGAAAACGCCAAGTACTACTATTTTTTGAAATTCATATAAAAATCCCTGTTTTATTCCATATTTGATCTTAATGATGCTAAACAATCATGAATTATACTTCAAATTAATCTATTATGAATATTTTTATTATATTTTTACAAGAAATTTGCTCAACATTCAAAATTTTCCAAAATGTAAAAATTGTAAAGTTTCCTGTTTACTTTTTGTTCACAAAAAAACTGAAAATTCATGAATAAAACTGAATTTTAATCCTTTATAAAATTTTTATATGTTTATATATATTTCAAAAATGAGTAACAAAATCTATTTTTAACTAAAAGATTTCTCACTAATGGCTAAAAATCTATTTTTGCAAGCTACCCAATATCGGCGTTGAAAACAATGTATTATTTTTGAAATTCCTATGAAAATACCTATGTTATTGCATATTTCATCTTAATGATGCTAAACTATCATGAATTATACCTCAGACAAGTCTCTTATAAATATTTTTACTATATATTTACAAAACAATTGCTCAACATTCAAAAGTTTTCAAAACGTTAAATCTGCGAAGAATTTGTTTACTTTTTTTTCACAAAAAGCTGAAAATTCATTAATAAAATTGAATTTTAATCCTTCATAATACTGCTATGTTGTATTTATTAAAAAAAAACAACAAATTAACTAAAAGATTTCTTAATATTGTGTAAAACCAATTTTTGGAAGCTACCAGATACATTAGAAAAAAAGTGTTTTTTGTGAAATTCTCAATGGCAGCTATGCGATAGAAAAAAAAGAATCAACCTACCCTTCCTTGAGGTGGAAGGACTTGTTTTAATCTTTAGATCAGTTGATCATTAACCCCTAAAAAGTAATGATATCAGAACAAAAACCCTTAACGGGTTAAAAGTTTGTGACGCAGCATTTTATTTCGATATGAATTGGAAATATTGGTCTTAAAAGTAATGATATCAAATTTTAGTGACGCTTTGCTATTAATTGAAATATATTACATAGATTTTCTTATTTCATCATTTGTTTTTGTTTTTTCTTCTATTTACATCACAGTGTATACATAATATTTTCAACTTCAGCACGAAAAAATATATAGAATTTACTCCCTGATACTTTTTTATGTGCACCTCGTGAATTCAAAATATGAGTTTTAAAAGAAATGATATAATTTCAGTGACGCCTCAGTGTTACTTTAAAAGATTTATTTTTAGATTCCATTACAGTTACTTTTGTTTTGTTGAATAAAGTATATTTACACATTGAAATAATGCTTTTAATTTTCAAATATACTGTCAAATAATCACACTTTTACTGAATTTATATTATAAAATGAAATTATCTAGTTCAATAAATTTATTTGTCTATTGCGTCACGCTATCCAAAACTGTAAATAAAAATTATGTAAATGTTTTCTTTGCATCACACAATCTCTTTGCACACATTTTCACTTAGTACTATGATACAAAGTAACATTTACAAAATTTTTACTTACAGTTTTGGATAGCGTGACGCAATAGACAAATCAATTTATTGAACTAGATAATTTCAATTTATAATATAAATTCAGTAAAAGTGTGATTATTTGACAGTATATTTGAAAATTAAAAGCATTATTTCAATGTGTAAATATACTTTATTCAACAAAACAAAAGTAATTGTAATGAAATCTAAAAATAAATCTTTTAAAGTAACACTGAGGCGTCACAGAAATTATATCATTTCTTTTAAAACTCATATTTTGAATTCACGAGGTGCAGATAAAAAAGTATCAGGGAGTAAATTCTATATATTTTTTCGTGCTGAAGTTGAAAATATTATGTATACACTGTGATGTAAATAGAAGAAAAACAAAACAAATGATGAAATAAGAAAATCTATGTAATATATTTCAATTAATAGCAAAGCGTCACTCAAATTTGATATCATTACTTTTAAGACCCATATTTCCAATTCATATCGAAATAAAATGCTGCGTCACAAACTTTTAACCCGTTAAGGGTTTTTGTTCTGATATGTAAATATACATCAAATGTAGAAATAAAATGTTTATATTTAAAATTAATGTTTCATATTTTGCATTTTTTATTAAAACTATTGTCGGGTAGCTCATTACTCTTACTAAATGAAGATTCGAATGCAAAATGTTAATTTTCCATCTCACTTCAGGCCCGCACATTTGGAAAATACAAAGTGGTCGCCCTAAAAGAGGCCACTGACAAAAAAGAAGACGCAGCCTTCGTAAAAGGTGCATTATGTAGCATTTTATTACGCGACCAGCATAACATAAGGACAGACAGATCTTATATTAAGCTAGATTAAATTTAGCTAGACTAGCTAAAAAGCGGAAACTACGAACCCTACTGTAGATCTACATTTTTGAATAGATCTCTTACACAATTCTAATTCTGTTCTCAAGCTACGTCCTTTTAAGAAGCATTTTCTAGTACAAAAAATTATTCTATGAGTACCTTAAAAATTATGAACGTTTATATGCGGATCACCAAATATATGAGAATAGCTTCGAGTTGCTGGTATAGCCATGCGAAAAAGGCTTCGAGTGCAAACTTAAAAATAATAATAATAATAATAATAATAATTTTAGGCAATTCCAATGTTGTTTTTTGAAGTTAATATAAGTCTGTTACTTGAAAAGTTCCATCAAGATACATACGTTTCAAGGAGTGGTGCGGGCGTACTTGCCAACATACTAATCAATATTCCGTAGTATTGTTAGCCCCGCCTTCTTTTTCACACCAGTATCTTTTTAGAGCATTTTTCTTCTTATTTAATCGCGATTGCATTTGGAGAATATTACTTTAAATGTTTTCTGGTATGTCAAATAGGGCGGGACTAACAACACTACGGAATATTAACCCTTTGCGTTAGGCATATTTTCCGTAAGACACGCCTTTTGGCGTTCCTTAAAAACGTCACACGTATAGTTTCCAACTTACTACCTTTTGGCTACCGAAAAATTGTAATAATTTCTTTTTATTTTACTTCTTCATTAAATAAAATAAATCTTTCTGTTAAAATTTTCTGGTAGACGAAAGGTAGCCTATAGTACACGTTTTAGAAAACATTTCATTTGCAGAGGAACACCTTAAGGCGTGGCTCGATTTTTTAATGTCCCCTCAGTAGGGACATACGAGCGATAAGGATTAAGTTCGATCAAGCTACATACGTTTCAAGGAGTGGTGCGGGTGAAGTTGTCTGAATAATTTTAAATAAACTTTTAAACTTAGTGACAGATTTGAATTTTTTATGAATGTAGGTACAATAATCAAGGAAGTGGGAGGTAGCCCACTCATACAGAATTATTTGTCAAATAAAACTGTTCTAAAGTTTAATTTGAATCGTTTTTAACGTTAGTTTATAAAGCAATACTCGTTATCTTACACCTTAATCTCCAATGTGTTTTATAGCGTTTAATTTAAGGGTAGGCTAAAATTATGTGAGTACTTACCAGATAATTTATTATCTATATTAAACAAAGATATACTAGTTAAATTTTTAATTCATCGCTCATCAAAAACTTTTATTTATGAAACATGCATACTTGCCAACATCTCATTAATAACCATACAATTCTTAACCCTTTGAAAAAATGCCCCTTTTTTAACACCACTTTATTTTTAGAGTAATTCTCTTCAAATGTTGTCGGAATCATATGGTAATGCAGTATAAAGAGCGAGGACCAAAATACATGGTTCATAACTAAAATATGTAATAAATGTTGAAACGAAGTCATCTTTAAAAACATAGTTCTAATAATAATAGCAGATAAATAATAGCAGATTCACCTGGCGTCAATAAATACCCAAATTGATGTGCCCGGGAAAGATCTTTCTGCAGGGAGTGGGAACCTGAACCCAATGCAGTGCGGACAAAAGAATAGCTGTCGTAAGCAGCGGGTATTCAAAGCAAGGTTTAGATTAGGCTATGATTTCAATGTAGGTAATTTTCTTTTAGTTTCTATTTATAATGTAATGAAATAGATAATGATTCAATTCTTTTGAAAATTTATTTAAATATAGTGGCTGACGAAGCGGTCGTAGCCATATAGTAAAAAAGAAATAAAAAATAAAAATTGCTTTTATGTTTTAAAACATAGTCTCCTTAACTAGATGCCTGTCGCGTGGCTCGAAAATTTGGCAACAGATCAAGCAGTAGACAGCACCACCTGGCATACACTGCGCGACTTTTTTATTCAACTGTCACAATAATTTTAAATTGTGTGAAGTGATCATTTTAAGAAGTGATATATGATATATATAATCGACGTTTCTTCGATTGTATTTGCCTTTTATATGTATCAAATCCCACTTTTAATAATTTTTGGTGGATGTTGAATAAAAAGTGGCGCAATCTGTATCAGGTGACGCTGTGTACCGCTTGAACTAAGGGCTGAAAGATAACTCAGTCATTTTAAACTAGCAAAGTGTTAGTAGAAAGCTCCTTAATATTGCTCTAAACATGTGTCGCATTTTTAATTAAAACAGAGAGTTTAAGTTAACAATAATAAATTTATTAAACATCAAACTTAACAAGACGACTATGAATAAGTCGTAAAAAATGATTGTAAAAGTTAAATGAAAATCGAAACAAAATAAGTTGAATTAAAAATAAATTTCATTACTGCCAGCGATTACGCTTTATATATATACTGCCCAAAGGATCAAACTTATTAAAGGATTAAAACTAAAATCATAATGAAGACAAAAATGTCATTTCCGAAGTTACTTTATCGATGAGATTTAAATTACCGTCAAGCATAAATATTTTCGACATCTCAAATCGAAAAATTTAAAAATAGATAACTTCTTCTAAAGAACTATGACATTTTAACTATTAACTGAAAATAATACGAACTCATAGCTTTGAGTTCAAACGAAAACAAATTATAATAAATCCTTTAATATGTTTCAACTAAACATATCGAAAACATGAAACGATAAAATAAAAGAGAGCGAAGAAATTAAGCAACGTACATTATTTATACTATTTCAGTAGGATTATTCAGTAGCCATTCAGCAGCGGCAATGAGACCACGCTGCCGATACGGCAACTCCCCCCACGTGGTTAATCACCGTAGCAACGCTACGACTCAAACGATACCACGCCATCTAGAGGCCAAAGGCAAAAACCTCATTTAAACTTTTATCGCTAACGTGTCACGGACGACAAACGTAAACACAATTTAAATTTAATATAAAGGATTTATTAAAAAGAAAATACACTTAATAAATACTTTAGAATGAAAAGGTAAGTTGAATAAAAGAAATTATGCTCATTTCTTTATGCTATATCATTAAATTTATATATATTTATTTTAATACCATGTTTTTAAGAATTACTCGTTTAGAATTATGGACCTACGTTACGTTTTTTATACCACTGGGGGTACCGGAACATGGGTTTAACTCGCTCTGATCCGGATCAAAATTAGAGTTCCTGTTGTTTGGCTGGTGCTGCCATCCTGCACCAGCTTCTGGAGCTAAAGTTGTACTTCCTCCCTATGAGGCGCTCCTAAATAACGAAAGACGCACCCCTCATGCCTTAAAAAAATCCGGTCAGTTCCACTACCGGGGCTCGGAATTTCCGAGAGGCATACGACAACAACAACAACAACAATAATATCATGTTTATTTCAAAACGAAGCATAATTGTATAACTTAACCCTTAAAACCAGTATCTTGAACTCACTTAGTATAAAAATAACTTTACTACTAATGATCCTCATAAAATATGGCAGTTTAAATAAAACTAATTTTAATTAAGTTTAAAGAGAATCGCTCCGGAACCGAGCTTAATTTACATTTAAATTCATCATGAACTGTTGCCGAGTTTCCGAGCAACGCGACAGGCATCTATTTTAGGAGGCTATGTTTAAAATCAATAATATTAAGCACTGCAATGTTTATTGATAAAAAACTGGCTGCAATGATTAAACGTATATGCAGTTGCTTTCTAACTTCATTTTATTTAACTGCAATATCTTAAATGTATTTTTTGTAACTGAAATACTGGTTAATTTTTCAAAATTATCTGTTAGATGTCTCATAGTTCGCAGAATTAAGATATCACTTACAGGGATGGAACACGGGCGCATTATTCATACCGGAATCCGTTTAAGAAATTTCTCTACCTATAATATCGTTGATTTAAGAAGTACAAAATTTTCTTACATTGATAGTGGTATGAATTCTGCGCCCGTGTTCCATCCCTGCACTTATTTGTGTTTCAAAAGCTTGGACGCTTCCTGTTCTATTTTTAGCGTCATCATAAATACTTTACAGAAAATATTAAGTGTCGATAGTTCCAATATTTAATTAAAACTTTAGTTTTTTTAATAATTGAAACCAGAAAATTATTTAAATACCTTCCTTATAAAAAATAAAAAAATGCACATCTCGAATGTCTTCCTTTGGACACAACTTCGAATCAAGTAAAGCATCGTTATGATGCTGATTTCACATGAGCAGTGTCATGCAGCTCGATGCGTGGGCTGAGCGTCTGAACCCTGCAGAGGCGATTGGAGTGAGTGCGCCGTGCCCCGTCGCAAGTTCACAATACTTACATAGTTCGTCCATAATGATGGAATAATCCGTTGTGGTTGGTCGTGGGGAAGCAAAGCAGTAGCAAATAAAGATTGGGCATCAGAATAGTTTTTTTTTTTCGAAATTTCATGTTAAACATTAGTGAAAATATTTACAGATATTTTAAAAACTACTTTTTTAGTACTATTATAGATCATTTACATAAATTATTTACAGTTTATTTATTTATTTATTTTTACTGTCTATTTGTTCATATTTAAGATAATATATTCATTATTTTATTTATTATTACTATTATTCCACACATACAAATTACTGGTGTTTTTGAAACAAAATTTACAGAAGTGAATATTTTTAAGATTAAAATATATAAGATTAACATTTTTTTTCTTTTTTTTTTTAGTTTTATTTTATCTGTAAAAATGTAGGATTCTTTCAGTATAAAAGGGTGTTAGAATTCGTAGATAAATTAATATTATGCATTCTTCAAATATGAGTGTACATTCACTATTTGTTTTACTTACAGAAGATAAAATGTTTTTTTTTTATTTTATTTTATTTTTATTTTTTTTTATTCCTATTAAAATTCAGATGGGATAGAGAAACAAATTTATAGCTTTAAAAGTTAACATTTGTGCATAAAACATTTTAGCTTTCAATGTGAAAATCTTTAACATGCGTTGTCATCTTCATGAGTGAAATTGCATTTAAAAAATGAACCTAATTTTCTATTCATTAAATCCTTACAATATCTCTCCCTTAAATAATATTTATTTGCACTTAAAATTTTTCTAAAGCACAAAATAAAAAATAAATATGTAAACTAAAATAAAAATAAATAATTATCCCCCCCCCTCTTTCAAAAAAAAAAAAAAAAAAAAAAAAAAAAGATGTAAGTAAACTATAGTGCATAAATAATAGCAAGTGTGTATAGCAAGTGTGTATAGCAAGTGTGTATAAATAACACACTTGCTACATATTTTAATTTGAAAAATGATTTCTCTTTTCTTTTCTTGTTGGATCTATTTTCATTAATAAAAACAGTCAGTTAAATTAGTGTATTTTTAGTAATTAAAAAAAAAAAATTAGTAGATCTTTATAAAATCCATGTTTATAGTTAAATATTATTTAATAATTTTATTTAGTCAAATCGAGGTAACATTTTACAATATGGTAAACAGATAGAGTATCACATTTGATTTACTTAATTTTACTTTAAAAATAAAAATATTTTATTATATTATTAAAATTAGTGTTTTTTTTTTTTTTTTTTATGCAATTTCATTTATAGTGATGACAATGTCAGATATTTTCTCATTAAAAACTGTCAGTGTGTTACACAAATGTAACTTTTAACGTTGTATCATTGTTTCTCTACTCCATTTGGATGGATTTTATAAGAAATAAAATAAAATAGGAAGAAAGGCAGATAGAAATACTGTTTTGTTCTGTAAACTAATAATTAATGTACTGTAATAATTTCTGTTACTAATAATTAATGTACACTCATATTTAGAGCATTCAAACACCATCTCTAATCAATTTCATTCGACTTATCGAAAAATGTGCCCCCCCCCCTCCCTCTTTTTATTACTTTAATATGTAAAATTCTCTCTGAATTTAAGCAGAGTAATTTCTTTCTTTTGACTTTCGGATTAATTTCAAAAGATGATTTGTTTTCCCTTATACAATTCTTAAAAAAAAAAAAAAATCTATTGATGTTATTATTATTAGTAGTAGTATTACATTACTTTTCAATTTGTTTTCTTTCTTCCTTTCTTCATCTTGTCTCATTATCTGAACTGACAGTTTCTCACATATTTAATTTAAAAAATATTGCTCTCACGTTTATTATTCAGAGTTGTCAATAGACGGCGTCACCAAATATCTTCTGCTATTTAGATTACATGATTTTACTCTGAAATTAGTATAAATTCTACAATTTTACTGATAAAAGAAATCTGAAAAAAAAAAAAATCTGACAACCTTATATATTTTAATCCTAAAAATATTTACTGTTACAAAAAAAAAAAAAAAAAAAAAAAAAAAAAAAACACTAATTTATATGTGTGGGATAAAAAAAATTGAATACATGTCCTCTCAAGTCTCAAATATGAACAAATAGCCAGTAAAAGATTTCTTTCATTAATCTTTTCATGTAGACATGAGCTATAATATTAAAAATGTATATCGCAAAATATTTGTTAATGTTTTCGTAAAATTTAGTTTAAAATATTGACCAATAAATAAATAGTCTGATCTTTGATGTTTAGTCGCTGATTTACCGCTACGACGTGTTCTTGTGTCCAATCAGAAAGGATTATTCCACCATACTGGACAAACTACGTATTTATTGTGAACTTGCGTGCCTGTCACTTTCGATGTTTATGGCCCTAAAAGCCGACTGTTTCCGACCAGAAAGATAGTGATTCCGCTATTCTGACGAAAGAGGAAGAAATAAATTCCAGTAAAGAAAATAATTAGATAGGCAGCATTCCTCGTATGACTGTGAAACCTCTGCCCTTTGATTTATTCAAATAGAAGCCTGTCTAATAAACATTTTATCTGTCTAATAAATATTTCCTACTGCAAACTTGCTTCGGATGTATACAGTTTCTTATTTATCTCGGTATGCACACTAATTGACAGGAGTACTTGTTTTAAAATATCGAAAGAGGAAGAAAATTTTCCTGTTGAATGAATAAAATCCACTCAATAACTCGATTTCTTTCAAGATTTTTAAATCTATAAAATTCTTAAAAGTATTGTTAATTGCACTTTCGCTGTACAAGATTTGTCTGATTGTTGAAAATTTTACATTAAGACCACATTTTCTTAATTTCTGCATTTTTGACATT
Source organism: Salticus scenicus (assembly GCA_963930645.1). NCBI lineage: Eukaryota > Metazoa > Arthropoda > Arachnida > Araneae > Salticidae > Salticus > Salticus scenicus. The sequence continues at coordinate 174,785,325 of OZ005660.1, read as the reverse complement.
TACAGTTTTTCATTTTTGCACTGAAGGACATATGCTTTAAATATTATTAGGATAGCTGTATGCTTTCCAAAATTTTTTCTTTGGCATTCAAGACAGTGTTGCCAGACTTTGCGACTTTTTCATTCAGTAGTCACCAATAATTTTGAAAAGTGATATTTAACATATATAAAACACAAATTGAATCGAGGAATCCGCGATTGTAATGAAATGCTCGCTCTCTGGTGGGCTAAGGTGAAATTAACGATACCACTGAACGGATAGCTTTCATGCTTTCGTCGAGACGCCATTGCTTGCTGCTGCTGTATATTCGATAGGATGAATAAATCTGGCAAAAAAGATAACACATGCTGCTGTGTGCCGCAGCAACTCCAGTGGATCAAGAAATCCGGAATTAAGCTTCCATTTGTTTCCAAATGACAAATTTAAAATTGCAGTTGCCTGCGCTAATGGAAATAAAGCTTTAGTTAGTAGAAAGTCTGAATGGATTAGACGTGTACGAATTGGGAAAGAAGTATCGTCAAGAATGGCTGTTTGTTCGAAACATTTCGCACCTGAGGATTTCACAAGTAATAATACGTTTAATTTTGTTTTAATTATAAAATATTTTAGATAAAGCCTATCGTTTCCTTCGCTAACGGGCAAAAGCAAAACGATCGCATTTCATGGATGTCATGGAACAACTATAGTATTGGTCCACAAGTGCATTTGGTGATTTTTCTTTGGTGATTATGGCAAAATGCCATTTTTTCAAATGGTTGCGATGGATTCTAAGCGTAAACAAAAGCGTATTGCATTGCAAAGAATCCAGAAAGGCATCGTTATCGTTCAAAACGATGCCAAAGAAAAATCGCCAAATCCAGTTATGGACCAACTCTATAGTTGTACCTTTATTTTTATTTATTTTTCTTATTTTTTTTAATGAACCTTTGTTGTAAGATAACATATAGATGCAGTTAAAATACACTGGAATTATAAAATAATGAAACGCAATCATTTTCATTGCATCCTATTATGCAATCGATTTTCCATGATGTAATGGCGGAGAAAGAACAGTAATAAATACACGTGGCTATTATATTTACTAACAATTTCAGTTGAAAAAGCGCCATCTATCGATTATTACAAACACGGATCGTGTAGGTATTTTAAATGTATATATTAAACGTATGTCAAATATCACGTCCCAAAATTATTCGTAATTATTGAATAAAAAAGTGACAAAGTCTGGCAACACTGGTTCAAAACGTTATAGACTTCCTTTGTTTTAACACTTTCGCAACCGTGTCATTATCTTTTCCAGAGTAAGGTCCGCCTGTGGAAGTTATTCTTCCCAGTTACAATATTTCAGAACAAAATTTTCTGTATTCACATTTATATTACAAATGGATATACCTTATAATCAGAGCCTGATTAAGGGGGAAGCACACATTATCTCCGCTCTCACCGGAATATTTTTACAATTATTTTTTACTTCATGTCATAGAAATTACACGCTTTGACGAGGAAATATTTTTTATAAAAAATGAACGGTGTAAAACAATCCAATTTACTCACCGTTATTAGACACCAGAATTCTTTTAAAATAATTTTTAATGAGAATTTTCTGTTTATTATAGGAGGAAAGTATTTGTTAAAAAATAACGGTGTAAGTATAAATAATGTGTGCTTCCCCCTTAATCAGGCTCTGCTTATAATTATAATTTTTCTAGTCAAAGTATTTGTATCTCTAGTATATTGATTGTACAGTCACCCCCAAAAAAAACGCCACCCCCCCACCTAATTTCGCCGTAAATTATCGTAGAAACATTTGACTGGTACCGATCGATTTGTAATAACATCTAGTTTATAACGGTTTAGTTAAATTTTGCCTAAGGGGTCGTCTACATATTAATACTGGCATTAACTTCATTTTCTTCAATGGCAACCCCTATTTTTGACTTCATATTCAGATTTCTGAGATCAAGGCGGTTCGAAAAACATACCTATTTATATACCTTAAATCAATTTTAAATAGAGTTACACGTGAAAATGTATTAGGGGTCCATCTATACATTTAGAAATTATAAATCACGATCTACCACCCAGTATACATTATTTATTAAGTTTCACACCGGAAAAAAATTTCAGAAATGTTAATTATAAAATAAAAAAAATGACTAATTCACAGAACTTTCTGAGTTAGTTTATGAATTAAAAGATTTTTATTGGTTTCTATTCATTAAACATCAGATAGTTCACTCCATACGAAGAAAATTAAATAGCTTGAATATATATTAAAATATCTATCAAAAAAAAAAAAAAAAAAGATGAATGGTTTTAAATTTGTTTGAAAATTCAAAATTATTTTAACTCAAGCTGCCGTATAATTGTCTGAAACGGCGGCACTCAACCTGGTTCCCACGGCTGTTTCACAATGACAATGGGAGTTTGTTCTGATACTGCAGTACTTTCATTTTCTTTAATTGACTTTTTTAAAATATTAAAACAGATTTTTTTATTTTTATTTATTTATTTTTTTAATTAATTATTATTATTTATTTTTTCATGACATTATTAAAAACTTTTACATAAATCTCCACGATATTCTTTTGCTTTTATATTTTATAATGTGTAACAAATTAATATGTAAAATAATAAATCCTACTACTTAATGGGATGTTCTAAAATTCTACACTTTAACACAGATACCGAAGTGGACGGTGGGTGTAGAAAGGCTGACTACCCTTAATCTAAATCTTCACTTGAAAAGGTCAAAATGTTACATAACTCTTTTTTTTTTTTTAAGGAAAAAAGAAGAAGATAAGGAGGAGAAGGAAAGATCAAAACGAATATAAAGCATATTAAACGTTAATACCCTTTAAACACTGGAAAAAGGCGGGGTTTTGTATTGTGTGTCATTTGGGAGCTGTAGAGTGCCAGAAAATTACTTTATGTAATAAAACTTTTCATTTAAAGCGTATTTAAAGCAGCATTATATTTAATACATAGACTATTCAGAAAAAAAATACCATTCATCTGGTTCATGAAAAATAAAGAACATTTTCTGGTATTGCTCTATGTATATACATTCTTGTCAACCTATCCCGGAAGATTACTGGTCCCGCCCCTTTCCGTACATTTTTTTCACATCAGTCTTTTTAGAGCTGTGTCAGCCATCGGTGGCTGACACTGATCTTTCCATTTAGGCTAAGTCAGCCGGCAGTGTAAAATATGATATAAAACTACAGAACTTACATAGTTTTAAGTAATTACTGACAATTTACTTAAAATTTACTTCATGGTTTTTTTTTTTTTTTTTTTTAATAGGATTTTTATAGGATTATATCGTTAAGGCTTAATGGGGTTTATTGAAACTCGATAAACATAACACGCTTCTAAGCAGCACGTGTGGCCTGAATGGGATTTCCATAAGAATTCGCGTGGCGCTCAATGAGTTAATCGTAAATGTATTTGAAGTTAAATACTCTAAAAATTAAATTGTGTACACACAGGGGCGGGAACTAACAATGTTACGGGTTAGGCTGGCAGGTATGCATATATATTTTGCTTGATTTATAAAAATTTATAACACATTTTCTTCTTTTTTTTTAGTATTTTGTGTTTATATCTCTCATTAAAAATAAATACAATATTCATATATAAACATTTCCTTACAGTAATGTATATAAACATATTGATTAAAGAAGATTTGTTGATATTATATAATTATTCTTCTATCTGTATAGTATATTAACACAAATATATTTTGTAAATTTCGCAGCATCGAAAAACAGCAACATAGCTTCCATATCAAGGCTTAATGTAAATAGCCACGCCTTTTCACAAATTTTCTAAAACTTTATAATATAAAGCAAAATAATTTTGCATATTTGTAATTAAATCATTTAAGTTTTGTCTTCAATAATCGATGTAGTAAATACCATTGTGATTAATGCATACCAGCGTCACATATAGAGTCAAATAGGAATATGCAAATTTGTCTTTTTTTTTAAATAGCGTTTCAGCGAATCAGAGGCGGGGCTTCTTTTCTTTTGAAATTCTTTCACAATCCCTCGCCTACATTATGATAACTTTACAAAAATATGCCAATTTGTATAATAAACATCGAAATATTGCTTAGGAAACAATAAAAATAACATAAAGGTAAATTAAAATAATTTTCCGTCAAATTATATACAAGCATTTACTTATAGAGGATACAGATTATAACATGTGACGGCCCCCTAACAGGAATAAAAAGTGAAATATCACTGTAACTCAAAAAATAATGTTAGGAACGAGCTGTAAATTTGGAAACCCATGTTTTTGATGATGCCCGTTCTATTCGTGCAAAAATTAACATAGGTCATAATTCATAATTTTTTCAAATATGAATTTATTAATAATTTTCATAATTCAAAAAATGTTTTTTTAGAAAAATTTGCATGGAATATGTTTGGGTTACTTCATTCTAACGAATAAAAAAAACAGAATTTAAATATCATAATTATTTTGGAAGATATGATTTAATGTTTGTCACATTCATTTAACATTAGCACCCCCAAACTTTGACAGCTTATAACTCTATGAAAAATTGAGCGAAATATATAAACTATACCATTTTCCGTGATGATTTGATCCAAAGAATTCAAATAAATTATAAAAAATGGGGGTTACCATTGAAAAAAAATGAAGTTGATGTCAGTTTTAATATGTAGACGACCCCCTAAGTAAAATCTAACTATAACATTATAAACTAGACGTTATTACAAACTGATTGGTACCAGTCGCATGTTTCTACGATAATTTACGGCAAAATTAGGTGGGGGGGTGGCGTTTTTTTTTTGGGGTGACTGTACAAATACAGTGGTCGTACTCTCCGCCCTTGCAACAATCTCTACCCTGTGTAGTCATGAAACAAAACTATAAATATAACTAAAAGTATTTCTGAATAAAATTAGTGGTGGCAAAGAAGGTGGAAATTTTATATCTTTGAGAGTATCCTGAAAAAAAAAAGTGCGGAGTGTACGACTCCTGCAAATATGAATAGTGAGCATATTCTTAAGAAATAAGTAACGCACGAATTGCGAAAGAAACGCCTACTGGCAGAGTTACAGATTTTGAAGTGACGTGAATCAACATCAGCAGTCGCGAAAGTGTTAATAATTCAGCTCATAGTCTGCTTTAAACAATTTCTTTAACACTTTCGCGACCGCATGTTTTTGTCTTTTTCACAGTAAAGTCCGCCTGTGGGCGTTATTCTCCCCAGTTACAATATTTCAGAACAAAATTTTCCGTATTCACGTTTATATTACAAATGAATATACATTATAGTTATAGTCTTTCTAATCAAAACATTTATATCCATAGTATATGGATAGTACAAATATGAGTATTGGGTATATTTTTAAGAAATAAATAACATTCAAATTGCGAAAGAAATGTCTACTGATGAAGTTAGAGATTTTCAAATGACGTGAATCTACGTCAGTGGTCGCGAAAGTGTTAAATGTATATGTTATGGGACTCCGTTGCATGAACTGCTTAGATTTTGGTTTTTCTAGTACTTGTAGTTTTTTACAAGAACACAAAAAAAGAAATTCCTCACGATTATGGCCTGTAGACCAGTGTTGCTAGATTTTGCGACTTTTTTTTAATTTAATAGTAGCAAAATTGGGCAACATTACTATAGGCTGCAATTTTTAAAGTGCAATAGCCTTTAACCCGTTAGTAGTCGCTAGTTGGTCGATTTGCCGCCCAACCTTCAGTTTTTCCAGATTTTTTTATTCAATAGCCACCAAAAATTTTTAGAAGTGGCATTTGATATACATAAAACGCGAATAAAATCGATTTCACGTTGGTCACATCACTTCTCGAAATTATTGGTGACAGTTAAATAAAAAGTTCGCAATCTGTTATAGGTGGCACTGTCGATAGCGACTACTAACGGGTTAATGATTTCGTGTTGAAGACCAATAACACCTGAAGCTTTCTTGCTATCCAGCTTGCTCATAATATTCAGTTACAGGGTTATAGTTTCCTCCTATTTCATTTTTCTTTCTAATCCATATGTTGTTATTCAAAAAATAACCTTAATACTCTCTTTTCTTGTATGGGTCTTGGTACCCTCGTTAGTTTCTATGCTAACAATATTTGTTTTTCTTAATTTAACCTGTAATAACGTTATAAGCATTGTTATGTATGTTCTTTTTGGTAATTGAATTAATATATTCTTTAAATCCATTTTCCTTAGCCTAAATAATCATCTTTTTATAGATAGCTTGAGGGTTTTTTAATTCAGTTAATTTTTTATCTCTTTCCTCTTCCTGTCTTTCTTCCTTTGCTTTCTTAAAACGACTTCACCAATAACGCACGTTCAGCTAAAGACATCGTCGTCATTACAGCCAGAGATATCGGCATAAAACATGGCAACGTCTACAAACGTTTCATACTTTAACTTGTTTTGCATAACGTTTCCTCTTCTTCGCAAGCATGCAAGTCTCGAAATTTTTTTCCTAGAACTGAGAGCTTTTCCCAGCTTTACATTTTATTACTCGTAATTGTTGTTCTGGATTATTAATATTGTTTCTGTATTCTGTTTTGGCCGTTTATTGTGTTAAATTTAATGTTTTTCCGGAAAACGTGCCCTCTGGTGGACATTTTAGAACTAAAATTTTTTTCTTGGAAATTCCGTGAGCGCATCTTGTGTATAGTCTATATACCAAATTTCGTTGTATTCAGTTCACCCGTTCGCGCTGTAGGATGCTGTTTATAGGGAAGTTTAATTATATCCACCCTGTATTTATGCATTTTTAAAAGATTTATCAAGTCACTTAACTCTCTTTTTTATATTTTTTGCATAGGTGCCAAATCCCCGTGATTTTCAACGGAGACTTCAAACCGGAAAATTTTTATAAATGTTTTCAGTTTATTTAATTTTATGTATTCGTCGAAAATATTATACAGTCAAACCCCGATTTAGTGCCATCATCGGTACGCATTATAATATGGCGTTATAACGGATTTGGAGCTATATCGAATTATAATCCTAACTGTGTAAATGAAATAAAATTTAATAATCCCTTACCTCATTATATTACAAGCATTAGAAAATTTGAGGATCATAGCACTGAATATGTGATAACTAGTTTTTTATTTCGATCTACGTAGTTATTATATTTATGCAGGAGAAAAATGTTTTAAAATACTAGCTTGAGTATTTTTTTTTTTTTTTTTTTTTTTTTTTAAGGAAATGTTCTCAATGTATTTTTTCTAAAATTAAAAGATTATCAATCATCTTTTTATCGGTTGAATTTTTTTCTAAATATATCCTTTGTTTGTTAATGCAGTCTCTTTTGCTTCGTCAGATTTAATTTTTTCTTCCTCAATCTGAATTTCCTCTTCAGATGAATCAATATTTGGGTCGTTATTTGTTATTAATCCAACAATTTCCTCTTGACTCATTTCTTCAAATGCTGGAACTTCTTTGTCTACATCAATATATTCAGCTGCAGTGAGAGGATGCTGCATGCAAGTTAAATTGTTTATATCATGTTATAAATTTTTAATTTCTGCAGTTCATCACTAGATTTTTCCTGTATGGCTCCAGCAGTTAACTATAATCTCCGTAGAAACTTCCTCCCTTGTTTTTTTCATCATCAGAATCGAATCCTTTAGGGAAAGAGCAAAAAAATCATTTTTACTGATACGGTCAAACAATGTGTCTGATATATTTCCAGTAATGCGCTTTGAAAAAAATTATGATTCTGGCATCTAAAGGTTGTAAAACACCAGTGGAATCAGGAGGTAAAAATTGAAATCGGATATTGCTGACTGGAGTTACTTTATAACAGAATGCATTATCTAATATCAATAATACCTGACGTGTTTTCTTCCTCATTTCAGCATTAAAATTCACTAGCCGGCTTTGAAATAAAATTGCAGTCATCCATGCTTTATTGTTATTCACATAATCCACATAAAAAGCAGGATTGGAATTTTTAAAGTATCTTGGCTTAGCAGTTTTACCAATAACAGTTAATGGTCGTTTGTCAGATCTACCAACATTCGCGCAAAACACAAGCGATACGCGATCTTTAATTTTCTTACATTCTTTAACAGATCTAATTGATATTGTTTTGTCGGGTTGCAAACTATAAAATAAACCGCTTTCATCCATATTATAGACATGAGCAGGTTCATACTCTGAAATAAGAGCATTTTATTTTTCCTGACCTCTTACCACAAATTACACCTCTTACCGCAGAAACATTTCTTCTGTGTTTTATCAGCCCAAGATACAAAGAGTTGGAATGCGTCAAAAGAGCGGTAATAAGCATAGCGCTTGACTAAAAAAAAATGCTAATTTTAACAAAAAATTATAATTTTTTGGAAAATTGTTGGTTGGTGCTACATCGAGTTGGCGTTATAACGGATACTTTACATTATAGTCCCTATTCAGAAGATTTGTTTGCCCATACATGTGGCGGTTAAACGGGTTTGGCAGTATTTCGGGGGGCGTTATATCGGAGTTTGACTTATGTGACAAATTCCTTTTTAAAAATATTGGCGGGTAACTCTGACTTAAAAGATAGTAATGTTGGCAGTTACGTTTTTGTCAATTATTTCTAGTAAAGTTTAAATTAAATGAACAAATGAATAACCCATTGAAAATAAAAATAATAAATTCTCTAAGGAATTTCAATAATAATTTGTTTCAAAATATTTTATTTATTTATTCAGGAAATATTCATGGTACTATTGTTTATTTTTCGTTTTTTCACCATTAATCATATTGTTCAAATTTTAACACATATATTTTCTTAATATACTTATAAGATCAAAATAATAATAATAATAATTCTCCGGTTGGTAACAGCTTAAATATGCAATAAATGAATGCTCTGTTAATTAGGAATTTGCACACATGGGGGATTAGAACAAAATCCTATTTTCCTGGTCGTTTTAGGACCATAAATTTCAAAAAGTTTATAAAAAATGCAATAAAAGGTCTCGTTAATTTAAAAAATAACTTTAGAATTAACCAAAAATTACGTGACTTCAAAACGCTGCCTGACGTCACACTTTATGATGCTTCAATGTTGACATTTTGTTAGCCTGGTTAGCATGCAGCAATTCGTTTTAACTTTCGTAATTATAATTATCAATCGTTTATGTGATTTCTGAGCATTTCTCTTTCATCTTATAATCATTTAATATCATTATCACCATCTTCCATTATCATTATCTTCAGTTGTTTTCTTTTCCTGGCGGTTGTTCTATGTTTTCGTTTAATAGGATCCTGTGGAACGCTAAAGAATAGCTTTTGAGAAGTATTAGCCGCTGTATTAGTGCAGAGTGGTACAATACAATATTTATACTGCGGTTTTTTAATATCCGTCATTATTATAAAATACAAAACCTATTTCACTAATTCAAGAAGCAAAACAAAGCACGAAATCTAATGCAGACAACGATTACTCCCGTTTGTTGTCATAAAGAGTGGCATCACGGTATATTATACTGCGTCTTCTCCATACAGTAAATAGTGCGATGTTAAAATTGTTATAAATCAGTAATTAAATTTCAAATAAAGAAAATGTATGTATTTATTTTCTTACCTTTTCATTTTCTATTATCTCCTTATATTATAAGAATAAAATCAGAAAATGTGCAAATTCCTTATTATTTCAGTTTGATAAATTGGATAAAAGGATCATTTCTCTAAATATATGCATATTTTCTTTCACGTGATTTTTTTTTTTTTTTTTTTTTAAATTTAAAGGTGAAACAAAAAATGATTAAAAAGAAATTAAATATTAATAACCATTTGTAGAGTACTATTTAGAAATACAAAAATGTTTAAAGCGTTAATTCATCCTGCAATTTTCAGTATTTTATAAAGACATGTACACTATTCAATTATTATAATTAAATTTTGAATTATTACGACAAAAATAATGAACATTATATTACACATCATACATAAATTTTCCCCCTAGATTTAAAATATCAAAGAATATTTGCTATATAATGTTTTAAGAAATGTTTAAAAATATAAATATATAGCTTAGTTAAGTCAGAACGCTATCATTTTTCTTTTCTTTTGGATATTTAATACTTCATTAAAAAGTTCAAATTTCAGAATTAGTTTTGGAACATTGAAATTAAAATACAATTTACACTTCTTTCAAGCAATACAAGTATGATTTCGTGTTCCGCTAAACAAAGCATTTACTTTTGTTCATTTTCGGAATTAGTATCGTTTAAATTTTTTAAATGGTAAAGAATTAGAATAACTTATTAAAAATTTAAATACTGTAACGTGTAGCAAAACAAATCATAAAATTACTATATTTTCTTTTTTGATCAGTTACAAATGTATTGTAATACATAAAAAGAAGGGAGGGGGGGGTATTTTAACTATTTTATCAGTCTACTGTGACACTAAATAAGTGAGTGATTAAGCTGCAGAAAATGAAAAGGATATTTAAAAAAATTAATATTGCACAAAAGCATATATCCTTATGTTTATTGTCATGAATCATGTTGATGAAAAAACACATCATAATATTTTAATATATTTAACCAATAACAAATACACAAAAACAACCGGAAAAAGTAATCTTATATTAAGATAAATGATAGGTGTTAAACTTCTTATAAAGCTATTCTATTAACCCGTTTGCATCATAGCGCATATATGCGCTAAAATTTCATGGCCGTTATCGTCGGAGAGCATATATGCGCGGTAGTTTAAAGTGATGATTGCAAAGGCACTTTTCTTGCAAAAATCAATTCTGAAACTGATAAAGGTGGGAGGTTTTGATTCGAATAGTAAAGAAGAAATAAACAAATCCAAAAAACGTATATGTGCTATTGTGATATCTTCTGACAGAGATGATAATTATCACAGTGCAAATAATTTTGAATGAACAAAAAAATATGATCCACTTAAGCTGCGTAAGTTTAATTCTGTTAGTGGTGTAAATGATATTACAAATTTTACTAGAAAGAACGTTTGCGGATTATTTTCAACGCAGGAAATTATTGGACATATCGTAAAGGAAACTAATCAACTTGACAAAACCGATCCGAGTTTCAAAGAGATTTTCGTATAGAAATTAAAAATTTATTTTGCTCATGATATTGATATCTCTGGTCGAAAAACTTACATTACAAAATTATTGGATCACGAACGAGAGTACTGAAATATTGGTCATCTGAACAGTTTGGTGATTTGGGCCAATTTCCAACACTTTCGAATGATGCAAATGGGTTAAGTTAAGTCTAAACGTACGTAAAATTTTGTAACTTCATTATTATTAAAATAAACTAAATATTTATGAAGCAATTGATACAAATTTTTAAAAATACAGAAAAATATTAAGATTAGAATTATCATGATAAAACATTTACCTTAATAGGTGTGTAATCCTTTTTCTCCCACTAAAAATTTGTTGAAAAACTAAGCAAAACTGTAATAAAACTAAAAATCAATCATTCAAATGTACTTTGAAATTAATGAATACATAGCACATTTACTTATAAAGTTAACGATAATCTTCTACATTTATAAAAGTATTTCATCTACATCATCGCGTCTTCGTCCTTCTCCAATCCTATAGCTGAAGCATTTAGTTAGTATGCAGTCATCGTTCCAATTTAGTTTAGAACGTTTTGCGGAAAATTGCAGTTATGTGTGGCAACAATTATTTATACGTTGCAATCCTGTACGTATTTAAATTAGAGTTTATCTTTTCAGTTTTCATTCTTTTTCTATGGGATTTTTTGACAACATTCAACATGCTGAAATCTCTTTCTACATCATCATTATACCATGGTAACACCAGCAGCATCTTGACAAAATCTGATAGCTCATTGAATGGATTTTGAAAACTTGCAATTCTATATAACCTCTGCACAATGTTGAAAACTCAAATTTTGCCCTGTCCGTATGGACAGTTTGAAATGTCCATACAAGGATGATAAAAGTCCCTACATTGATGATAACAGTCCCTGCTTTAGTGCTGAGGCTGTCCATACGATGTATTTTTCATCCTCAGTTTATCACAAACATGTCCTGGGGAGAAAGAATACTTTCAAAAAATCCCTACTCTGTTTCTACGTTTTGAATATAACTGCTAAAAGTCCCTGCGCATGAGGACAAATCCTTAAAGTTGGCAACATTGTCTCTATTTAAAAACAGCCGCTAAACAATCCGCTATCTTTACAAGCACCCACTAAACTTCCCGCTATCGGGTAAACCTTTATTTTTTCCCGTTGATCGAGATCGTGCTAAATACCCACTAAAATTAGCGGAAATTCCTCTAAATTGGCAACACTGGTTGTCTATGATGAAGAGTGACTCGACAAGTCACCGTTAAAAGAAATTAAATTTAAAATTCAGGAATTTAAAATTTTCCACTGAAAACACATATATATATATATATATGTATATATATATATCATAGGTGCCAAGTCTCCCGTTTTTCAAGGGAGACTTCAAACCGGAAAATTTTTACAGCTGTTTTCGGTAATATTAATCGTCGAAAATATATATAACATATTCCATTTAAAAATATTGGTGTCAATTCTGATTTGAAAGTTGATAATGTTGGCAGCTCTGATATATATATATATATATAATTTTTTATCTTTAATTTATCAGGCGATTCTAAAATGTGAATTTTTTCTGCACTTCAAAACTGCTGAGGCCATTTATACAATTCTTAAAAATTTAAACACCGTACTCTTTTAATTCTGTACATAAAATAATAAACAAAGTTATGGAGTCGTAAAAAATTTTCTCAGTATTTCTATAAATGTTTTATCCATACATCAAAGAATGGCGATTTGTGCTCTGTGATTAAGGTATTCATGAATGTATTTTTTACAAAAAATATAAAAATTAATCAAGAAAATATTTTCTTTATTTAGCTTTTTGCGTGTCCTGTTTAATTTCACACCTCTGAGTCAAAAGAGTTGCATTTTTTATCAAACAAGGAGTTTCACCTTTCTTTAGCAGAAACTGAATTATTTACATCGAAATAAAACTTCGCGATTAAGTGCATTTACATCAACATACATACCTGAATAGCCTCCTAAAGTAGATGCTTTCCGCGTGGCTCAGAAACTTGGCAACAGTTCAAGCAGTAGACAGCACCACTTGGTACAGAATGCGCACTTTTTCATTCAACTGCCACGAGTAATTTTGAGAAATGATATATATATAATCGACGTTTCTTTGATTATATTCCCCCTTAATGTATATCAAATTCTACTTTTAAAAATTTTTGGTGGCTGTTGAAAAAGTAAAGCTGCGCAATCTGTACCAGGTAGCACTGTCTACTACCAAATTTCGAGCCAAGCAGAAGCCATCTAGTTTAGGAGGCTATAATACCTGCCAACGCTCTAATTAATATTACGTATTATTGTTAGCTCCGCCTTTTTTTCCTAACTTTATTTTATTTTTTTAAGAGTTTTTTTTCCTTTTTGGAGAATATTACTCTGAACATTTACTGGTGGAAAAAAAAGGGCGGGACTAAGAACACTACGGAATATAAATTAGAATTTTGGTAGGTATGCAACATATTGCATAGGAAGAAAGGGTTACAGTATTCCAAAACAAAGTTCTTCCTATTTTAAATTACAATGCCTTCTGTACCGTTATGTATTTTATAATCAAAATTTAAATGAATGCAGTAAGTAATATCAGGATACAAATAAATGTACAGTCACCCCCAAAAAAACGCCACCCCCCCACCTAATTTCGCCGTAAATTATCGTAGAAACATTTGACTGGTACCGATCGATTTGTAATAACGTCTAGTTTATAATGGTATAGTTAATTTTTGCCTAAGGGGTCGTCTACATATTAAAACTGGCATTAACTTCATTTTTTTCAATGGCAACCCCTATTTTTGACTTCATATTCAGATTTTTGAGATCAAGGCGGTTCGAAAAACATACCTATTTATATACCTTAAATCAATTGTAAATAGAGTTACACGTGAAAATGTATTAGGGGTCCGTCTATACATTTAGAAAATATAAATCACGATCTACCACTCAGTATACATTATTTATTAAGTTTCACACCGGAAAAAAAATTTCAGAAATGTTAATTATAAAAAAAAAAAAAAAAAAAAAAAAAAAAAAAAAGACTAATTCACAGAACTTTCTGAGTTAGTTTATGAATTAAAAGATTTTTATTGGTTTCTGTTACTTCAAATACAAAATAATTCTTAATATACTTAAATAAAGTAAAACTAACTACTAATTCAGGAGCCAGGAACTCGAATGAAGAGGACTCTATCTTACTTTAACGAATCCTTTATATACATATTCTATATACACATATTCTATGTACATATATACATTATCACGTAGTGTCAATAAAATATAATTAATTAGAGGCATCTTCTTTTTCGTAATATTTTCCCGATACCAGCGTAATTCAGCTCATCCCGCCGAAGTCAGAGTCAACACTAAACTTATTCTTTTCTTTCGTAACTAGCGCATGCGCGTCTCGCACATCAGCAGCTGTTCTTTTGGAAAGCGGAAGTATTCTCCACATTTTCTCCCACCTTTTGAGTGGATATCTGAAAATATACTCAAAACATACTTAAATACATGATACTAAAACTTAGATGAAAAACAAAATAGTTACATAAATAAAATGAATAAAATAAAAAAAATTAAAAATTAAAGTCACTTGGTAAATATTTAGAGTCTTAGCGAAATTTTTACAGTTCTTCCACTGCTCGTTGTTACAGGAACATTGTCATCATTTTCATTATCACTTTTGGTAGAATGGTCCAGTTCAAGTCTATATAAGCGTTGTATAGGACGTAAAAATTCGGCTTTTTCAGTTTTCACCACAGCAAGTCGTGTTATGCCATCACGTCCAGGGATCAATATCAACACTCTGGCCATATTCCAGAAGGCACGTTTTTTGTTGTCATCCTCTAATAACACCACTTCGTCCACTTCTAGTGGCTTATCCTTGTAGTTTCTTATGGACTGTTGACGTAGATATCCTAAATATTCCGTGCGAAATCGTAGTCTGAGGTTCTCTCTCATTTTCTGTAGATACTTAGCTCGTTTGCTGAGCTTCTTTTTGTCCAAAATGTCAATGTCAGACACACCAGAATGGGGAATTTCGTGCAGAAACATCTCGGGAGTTAAAGGGGATAAATCGTTCACATCTTCGGACACGTAAGTAAGTGGTCTACTATTAATTATTTTTTCACAATCGCACAAAATGGTTTGCAGTTCTTCATAACCAAGTGTAGCACGCCCCAAAATTTTTCTTAAGATTTGTTTAACCATTTGAATGAGGCGCTCCCACCAACCTCCCCACCACGGGGCGGTCGGAGGGTTAAATTTCCACTGAATTTTTTGTTCAGCAACTTTAGAGGTAATACTCTCCCAGTCTAGTTCATGTAAAAGCTTCTCTGCTCCCCTAAAGTTCGTACCGTTATCTGAATATATAATTGATGGTCTTCCACGTCGTGAAATGAAACGCCTTAATGATTGCAAAAAACCTCGGTTGTTAAAGATGTGATCAACTCTAAATGAATTGCTCTATAGACGGCACAGGTAAACAGTACAATATAAGATTTTTGACCTCCTTTCAAATAAAGTGGTCCAGCTAGATCGATGCCTACGATTTCAAAAATAGCTGCATCGTTTACTCGTTCCTTTGGCAAAGGACCTGGTAGAACATCAGAATGTTTGACTTTAAATCTTTGGCATTTAACGCACTTTCGTATACAGTTTCATATAGTCTTACGAGCTCTAATAATCCAGTATTTTTCTCTCAAGTATGACATCTTCAAATTAACACCAGCGTGTAATAATTCGTTGTGAGTATGCATTATTAACAGTCGAACCACTGGATGATCGGACGGTAAAATCACAGGAAATTTAAAACTATTAGTGTCATTTCTACAAGAAATATTTGTTTTTGTTCTAATTAAACCATCACTGTCAATCATCGGTCTAAGGTTTTGAAGTTTGTCGTAATTTGTGTTATTAAATGAATCCTTTTGTACCAATTTCAGAAGAGCGATTTCAGCTCTTTCAAGTTCGGAAGTTGACAAAGTTTTTGAGGATTCACTGGGAAATTTTCTTAGCTTAAAATAAAATCTGTAGATAAACGCTATCATCCGAATAATTTTTCTTATAGATGAAAAATACTTGTAATACCAGTCGCTGTTATGGTCGGTTTGGCTTAAGGCCATAATTACAGTTTTTTGTATTTCTGAGCCAACCAAATCCTCATCCGGAGATTCCTCTGAATTTGGCCAACTCTCCTCGTTATTGCGTAACCACTCGGGTCCCTCCCACCATCGTAGTTGTGACAATTTTTCGGCTGAACATCCTCTAGAAGCTATATCGGCAGGGTTAAGAGCACCTGGAACGTGGCGCCACACGGTGGGAGATGTCAAGGAAACTATTTCACGTACACGATTTTGGACAAAAGTCCCCCAATTTTGATTTCTTTGGATCCAACATAACGAAGTAGTAGAATCCGTCCAACAATGAATATCAACACTGGGAAATTGCATATCTTCTACCACAGACGAAAGCAACCGATCGCCGATCAAGCAAGCAAGGAGCTCTAACCGCGGTATAGTTAGAACCTTTAGAGGCGCTACCCTACTTCTAGCATGTATTAAATTGACGGTCACGTGATCACCTCGACAGACTCTTAAAAACACACATGCCGCGTAAGACTTTTGACTCGCGTCACAAAATACATGCAAACTTAATGAAACGTCTGGGGAAATATTAAGCCATCTTGGTATCCTTATTTTTGATATTAAATTTAGTTGTTGGATCCATGCTGTAAATTTTCGTATTAAATGATCCGGAAGAATTTCATCCCACTTAAGTTTTAAATTCCATGTTTCCTGCAAAATTAATTTCGGAATTAACGTCACAGGTGCCGTAAATCCAATTGGATCAAATACTTGATGAGCAATGGCTAAAATTAACCTTTTCGTAATTAGTTTATCGGGCTCATCAATTGACGGCACTTTGCAGGATAAAGTATCACTGTCTGTATACCACGTAAGACCCAAGACGGAGATGTTTTCTTCAGTGATTGATTCATTGTCTGGAGTGACACTATGCAAATTAGATTTCCACCCTCGTAAATTAAAATTGCCTGTAGACATTATTACTTGTGACTCCAAGATAAACCTTTTCATTTCTAACTCAGAATTCAAACTAGTTACGCAATTATCGACATAAAATGATGTCTTAAGAATTTCTGCAGTATTGCTTAAATTTTCGGGTACTTTACTTAAATGATACTGTAAGGTAGCGGCTAATAAATAGGGACTACATGTTAAACCAAAAACAACCCTTTGATGCCGATACTCCTCAATTTGTTCCGAATTATCTCTACCAAACCACAAAAAACGTAAAAAGTCGCGATCCTTTTCTCTTATTGAAATCTGTAAGAAAGCTTTTTCTATATCTGACGTAACACCCACGTAGCTTTTACGAAATCGATTTAGTATTGTTGGAATAATTTCTATTAAATTAGGTCCCGTAGATAAACAATCATTCAATGAAGGAAAACCCTGAGAATGTGAACTCGCATTAAACACTGGCCGTAAACTCGTAGTACTACCCTCTTTTATTATGGGTCTATGCGGTAAATAATGTACCTGTTCTGATTTAGTCTCTGTCACTTTTTCTATTATGCCAAGTGATAACCAATTATCAAAAACCCCATAGTAATCCTCTAATTTGCCGGAATTAACTAATTTTCTTTTCGTACTAAACAGACTTTTTTCAGCAAGTTTTTTATTGTCAGGTAAGGCAGAATTATCCGTTACCCATGGTAAAGCTATCTCGTATCTGCCGTCGGAATTTACCCGAAGAGTCTCCTTAAAATACTTGTTAGTCTCTTCTTCTAACTCCTGCTTAGTTTTACGGTGTGCAGGATCTGTAATTCCCAATACGTCTAATTTCCACAGATCGCTTACACACTGGTTCTTAACCAAAAGAGAAGAGATAACGAGAGAATGATTACTAGGTGTATTGCTCTTTGTGCCAAAAAATTTTCCTAGAACAGTCCATCCCAATTTAGTCTGTATAGCGGTTAAATTTGATTTAAGGGGTACTATTTTTCCCGTTAACAATTTACCCATAATATCAGCCCCTATTAACAATTTTATTTCCTTATCCACTTTGTATTTATTTTCTAAGTCCGTAAGCTGTATACGATGCTTCTTAAGTTCATTTAACCACGGACCAGATGGGATTTGGCCAAGCTCAGAACAAATACGTTTTTCCGCGAATGCGTCAAATTTACATTTATAACTTCTGTTCATATTACTTAATTCAATTGCATAATTTTTATAAACATTTTCATTTGTTTCGATACCTCCAAAAAGTGATTGACGCAAGTTTATTTCATTGCTAGAGACATACTTCATTTCTTCAATTGTATCGCTACATATATAGCTTTTCATGCTTCCAGAGTCCAAGACTGCCCTTACAAGCATTTCTTTATTATTATTGTGCAGTCTAACAATTAACGTTTGCAGAAATACATCAGAGAGCTGTACATGATTATTTAATGTACTTATTTTTATTTCTTCATTAATCTTATTTGAAATATCTGATTTGTTTGAGGGTAAATCCGGGCACATTATAGCGTAGTGTCGTCTTTTACAAATAAGACATCTATGCCCTGATCTACATTGGTTTGCTCTGTGATTTTTCTTCAGACAAACAAAACAAACCCTTTTTTCTTTCAGTATATTCTTTTTATCTTCCAAATTTAACTTAGAGACCTCATTACAACTCTCCGATGCATGTGATTTATTGCAAAAAACACACACTATATCAACCTTTCTAAATTTTGAATTAATTTCCTTATTATTTTCATTAGTGTTCATCAATTTACACGCTGTAGGGAGTGTCTTAGACTCGGGAATTTTTTTCTGTTTTTCTTTTACGACATTTGGATTTTGTGTAGACAGTCCTTGTATTTGTATCGCCGTTTCACGACACTCAATTTCAGCTTTTAAAAAGTCTAATAATTCATCAATGTCAAAATTTTCAAGGTTCTGTCTTTTTCTTTGATAATTTAAATTTAAATCAGTGGGAATCAATTTAAGTAAAATTGGAGTCAGCAGAGTGCCGTATGTTCCTGATGTTACGTTCAGACATTTTAAATTTCTTATTTGAATCGTAATGTTATCGTAGAGCTTGCGCAGCGCATCTGTGTTATTCGAATTTTTCACTGGATCTAAATTCAATAACTTTCCAATGTGTGCATTAATTATTAGGTCATTACGACCAAATCTTGTTTTTAACGCTTTAACTGCAGATTGATAGTTCTCACTGGATAACGAAAAGCCTCTAATGGCATCAGCCGCAGATCCTATTAACAGAGAATGCAAGTAATTAAACTTATCTATATCTGTTAAATCAGTATTATTATGAATTGCATTCTCGTATTGGCTCCAAAATGAGAGCCAGTTAGCGGGATTCCCGCCAAATTCTTCAATCACTAGACGAGGGAGTTTTATTCTAGAATGTGAACAAGAAATTAAAGATGATTGTTCACTTATGATATCATCGTTTTAGTGTTTGTGTTTTCGAGGTTTTCCTTACTTTTTAAAACCGAAGTAATTTTAGATTTAATAGAAATAATTTTTTCTGCATAAGTTTCTGCTGTTTCAAATTCGGATTCTAAATCGTCTTCCTTTTTCATAAGATTTTGAATCTCTTCATCGAGATTCCTTAAATTTTCGTATTTTACTTCTAATTGATCTAAATGTTCTTTCAGAACAGATGTTTCGATTTCATTTGCTTCTATGTACTGCTCGCAATTTGTAATTAATTTCGTAGTGGAACTTCTAATTACTGTTCTTTTTCTCTTTTGTTTTTCTAACTCTGCCATATTTAATAAATTCTTATTAACAATTTCTAATAGAACACAAAATTTTACATTGTTTTATTACACTTATTCTTATTGTTCTTCAATTCAAATGAACTCTTTTTTTTTTTTTTTTTTTTACTTTAACGTAATATTCACAATAATAATAATTATATTACCTTTTAATATAATTCACTCAATAAATCACGTAAATATATTAAATTTTCTCATTAAGAACATGACTTGGCACCCTACATTTGGGTGCTACGTATTATTGTTATAATACTCATTCTTATTTATTCTCAAATTATTCAAAATATACTTTATTCGTAAATATATGAAATATATATATATATTTTATTCAGTGTCTTAATAAAGGGGAGAGAGAGCTTACCTGATAATCGTATTCAGCTCCGCTGGCAAAACAGAACTTGAAACTTAATTCCAAAACCTCTGTTCTGAACTGTTGATTTAGACGTAATTATTTTTTCTTTAATCTTATAAATAACTTAAGAGCCCTTTTAAAATCGTATATTTTACGAATCCTGGCTGGCTGGCTGGCTCGCCAAAAATGTTACTTCAAATACAAAATAATTCTTAATATACTTAAATAAAATAAAACTAACTACTAATTCAGGAGCCAGGAACTCGAATAAAGAGGGCTCTATCTTACTTTAACGAATCCTTTATATACATATTCTATATACACATATTCTATGTACATATATACATTATCACGTAGTGTCAATAAAATATAATTAATTAGAGGCATCTTCTTTTTCGTAATATTTTCCCGATACCAGCGTAATTCATCCCGCCGAAGTCAGAGTCAACACTAAACTTATTCTTTTCTTTCGTAACTAGCGTATGCGCGTCTCGCACATCAGCAGCTGTTCTTTTGGAAAGCGGAAGTATTCTCCACAGTTTCTATTGATTAAACATCACATCAGATAGTTCACTTCATGCGAAGAAAATTAAATAGCTTGAATAGATATTAAAATATCTATCAAAAGGAAAAAAAAAAGATGAATGGTTTTAAATTTGTTTGAAAATTCAAAATTATTTTAACTCAAGATGCCGTATAATTGTCTGAAACGGCGGCACTCAACCTGGTTCCCACGGCCGTTTCACAGTGACAATGGGAGTTTGTTCTGATACTGCAGTACTTTCATTTTCTTTAATTGACTTTTTTTAAATATTAAAACAGATTTTTTTATTTTTATTTATTTATTTTTTAATTAATTATTATTATTATTTTTTTCATGACATTATTAAAAACTTTTACATAAATCTCCACGATATTCTGTTGCTTTTATATTTTATAATGTGTAACAAATTAATATGCAAAATAATAAATCCTACTACTTAATGGGATGTTCTAAAATTCTACACTTTAACACAGATACCGAAGTGGACGGTGGGTGTAGAAAGGCTGACTACCCTTAATCTAAATCTTCACTTGAAAAGGTCAAAATGTTACATAACTCTTTTTTTTTTTTTTTTAAGGAAAAAAGAAGAAGATAAGGAGGAGAAGGAAAGATCAAAACGAATATAGAGCATATTAAACGTTAATACCCTTTAAACACTGGGAAAAGGCGGGGTTTTGTATTGTGTGTCATTTGGGAGCTATAGAGTGCCAGAAAATTACTTTATGTAATAAAACTTTTCATTTAAAGGGTATTTAAAGCAGCATAATATTTAATACATAGACTATTCAGAAATAAAGTACCATTAATCTGGTTCATGAAAAATAAAGAACATTTTCTGGCATTGCTCTATGTATATACATTCTTGTCAACCTATCCCGGAAGATTGCTGGTCCCGCCCCTTTCCGTACATTTTTTTCACATCAGTCTTTTTAGAGCCGTGTCAGCCATCGGTGGCTGACACTGATCTTTCCATTTAGGCTAAGTCAGCCGGCAGTGTAAAATATGATATAAAACTACAGAACTTACATAGTTTTAAGTAATTACTGACAATTTATTTAAAATTTACTTCATGTTTTTTTTTTTTTTTTTTTTAATAGGATTTTTATAGGATTATATCGTTAAGTCCTAATGGGGTTTATTGAAACTCGATAAACATAACACGCTTCTAAGCAGCACGTGTGCCCTGAATGGGATTTCCATAAGAATTCGTGTGGCGCTCAATGAGTTAATCGTAAATGTATTTGAAGTTAATTACTCTAAAAATTAAATTGTGTACACACAGGGGCGGGAACTAACAATGTTACGGGTTAGGTTGGCAAGTATGCATATATATTTTGCTTGATTTATAAAAATTTATACCACATTTTCTTCTTTTTTTTTAGTATTTTGTGTTTATATCTCTCATTAAAAATAAATACAATATTCATATATAAACATTTCCATACAGTAATGTATATAAACATATTGATTAAAGAAGATTTGTTGATATTATATAATTATTCTTCTATCTGTATAGTATATTAACACAAATATATTTTGTAAATTCCGCAGCATCGAAAAACAGCAACATAGCTTCCATATCAAGGCTTAATGTAAATAGGACGTAAGCGTACTGTAGCTACCCAGCAAAACTTATACTGATGGGCTCGTTATGGCCTACAGCCGGCATCCTGCACTTGCCATCAGTTGCCGGTTGCCCCACATAACTCCAGCAGTGGGCCATTTATGGCTGCCAGCAGTATTGAAGGCCCAAAGAAAAATGGTCGGTGGCCCAGAAGTGGCATAAACACAGTTGGCCTTATGTAGGCTAACACTACAAGGCCAACATCATGTTTTTCATGTTGTGGCCACAAATTACTAGGCCATAATCAATTTGTATGCCTAGAGGGCGCTGTGATTTATTTTCTGTTGATTTGAAATTCGCTCGCCATCTGCCATTTGATACGAAGTTTGTTCGTTATTGTAGTCTGCGGGCGTAGCTTAGCTTCGAGACTGAACGATGTTAAATCATGAAAAAATGAGTAAGTAATTCAATTATTAATTTGATTTTCTATTATTTTTAAATACTATTTTTTAAAAGTGTTTGAATCTAAAGCCATTTTTATAATAAAAGGATTTCTAGAAAGCGAATATTCAGTTGATCCGTTTTAAGTAAGTTATGATAGTCGTTAACTTTCTAGTTGCATTTTTATTATTTTCATTATTGATTTAATAAATTTAATAAAATAGAAATTATTGATCTTAATTTATGTATTTATATTAAATGGACGGGAGAAAATTATTAGAATAATAATAAATATTTATAATTAGTGTTTTATTTTTATTTTTTTCTTCCTTAAGTGTATTTAAGAAGAAAGCATTAGATTCGGGAAAATTTTCGACATCCGGTTTTCGATAGATTTTACACGGTTTGGGTTGTTCTGATGAATTCAATTTGAAAAATTGTCTATCTGTCTCTCGGTGTGTGCACACAAATTTATAAAAGTGATAGTAGTCCAAAAAATTTACTTCTTCTACTTTTTTTTTTTTTTTTTTTTTTTTTTTTTTGTAAATGTACAAACATTGCTTCCTCCACCCATGAGGGAGAAGTATACCATATAAAGTAAATTTCCAATATGGGTATCCTTGAAAAGAATTTGTCAATATCTTTAAGACTTACGGTTGAATTATACATCTGTGATATTTTTAAGCAAATTTATTGATTTTTTTATTTCTGACAAAAACTAGTATGTTGTAGCACCACAAAACATTCTTCTATATTTTTTATTATGCAAATTCGCGTTGTGCAGATAATTTGATAAGATTATTTTCCCGAATGCATGCAAACGATTTTCATCTTAGAACAATGTTTCTCAATAACGGAAAAAAAAAAAATAAATAAATAAATAAATTTTGTGCCAAAATCTTAAAAAATGCTTTTTTTATTTAATTGAATATAATTTATAACTTTATTTTAATTTAGCACAAATTTGGTTCAGTTATTTACTTAAAAGGTACTGACGAGTTCTTTTGAAAAATACAAGCACTGAAAATTTAGTCCCTCACAGAGGAAAAAAAAAATCCTGGTTGGTTGTTAGTTACTAAAATATTTATTTTTTAATTCATTTTAAAAATTAAAAAAATAATTATGATTAGTACATTTATATGAAATTTCCTCCTATACTGCGTCATACTGAAAATTACGAAGAATTAGAAATATAGAGCTATGTATTGAGTGAATGATCCACAAACGTAATCGGGAAAGATTTTAATCATGACCTGGCCATATTAAGTTTGGTTAAATTTCGTCCATTCGTTCGTGAGATATTAGCGTCTCTAAAAATGGTCAAATCGTGTTCTGGAATCTCAAAACATGAAAATACATCGAAAACCGGAAGTCGAAATTTTTCTTCTTATGCATATATACATATGGGAAAGTAAAATACTTAAAAAAATAAATAAAATTATTTTCTCAGATTTTGGTATAAAATTGATTTTCTTTCGAAATTTAGTACAGTATACTTCTTTGAAATGAAAATCAAATCGTCGGCTGCCTTCATCGCAGGAAAAAATTTTAATAATATGTAATTTCTATAAACCATTATAAACAGAAAAAAAAAAAAAAAAAAACGTGGTAACCATAACAAACTATTTTATTTTATTTATAATAATAATAATTATTATTATTTTAATTCAAGTAAGAAAAATAATTTCACTTTTACGAAACTGAAATAGTTTCCCCATCAATTTTCCGTAACGGATGAGAATACTTTTACGCATCGCTAATAAATGAATCACAAATATTTATTTTATTATTTTTGATTGAAAACATTTTTTATTGCATCTTTAAAATCTATGTTGATTTTTAACGTTGTATAAAAATTTTTGCGTGAGCTGATAAGAAATTTCTCCTAGACTGTAATGTATCAAAAAAAAATTTTATGAATTTTTATACTGAAACCATTTGTGCTACCTGTACAACTTTTTATGACAAGCTTCCTACAATAAATCCGGAAAAACTATAATAACCTATATAAGTTTTATGGAATTTTAAAAATATTTAAAAAAAGGAAATTAGCGGATAGATAAACAGAGGTCTAAGCAATTTTATATTTTGTTGAAAAAATGTAAATAAACACACTCGAAAACATATTTAAAGTAAAATTTTACATTATATTAAAAGTGAAATTCTTTTTCTTGAATTTTTCCATGCATAAGAAATACTACACACACGCGCACACTTATATCTCTGACTGCACGCATTAAATCAGAAAACAACATGTAACTGATAGTTGCCGCTTCAGCGTTTATTTGGGTTGGCTATTGGGCAGGAAGGAGATTTGTTTATCAAGTTGAAGAGAAACGGCATTCACAAAATAAAGGATAAAAAATGTAGAAGAAAAGTCAATACATCAATTATTTTTAAATGAAAATTATTGTAACTATACATCTAAAAGTTTTTAGCTCTAATACATGCCATCATCGCATGAATAGTATAAAGATTCATGCAGTGCAACCTCTATTTTTTAAGGAGCTATAAAGGAGGATATTTATTTATTAACAGCTTAGATATTAAATTATTTGAAGTACGCTATTAAACAAATTCTTCAATAAAATAACGATTTCTATCAGAAATTATGCCAGGATTTGTGTAGAGAAGTATCTTTGTGCCTGTCTGCACAACTGTGCGGATGGAAAAAGAGGTGCCGTAGGCAGCGAGTACCCGAAGCGAGGTTTAGAGCAATTTCAATAAAATATTTTTAGTTTCTCTCTCTCTCTCTCTTTTTTTTTTTTTTTTAATAATGTGATGTAAAAAATAAGTACTGGTCCAATTATTTTGAAAATTCATTTAAACATAGTGACCAGCAAATCGGGCGTAGCCTGCTAGTTATTATTATTATAAATTTCCATAATCCGAATACTGTAGATAATGGAAGTATTGTATTCGGTCAAAAATTTCGGCATCGAGATTTCACCCAATTTACATATTTTAAGGTATCCTGAGTCAGAAAAGTGGTTTTTGGCAAGTAGTCTGTGTGTTTGTGTGTCTGTAATGTATATATGTCAGTATGTTTCTGGAAATTTTCTGACGATCATAACTACACAATTAATAAAGAACGACGAACTTCTGAATTAAGATAGGTATAGTGTACAGATGATTTTTCCAACTTTTGTTGAAAACTGGACATTTGAATTGGCTATATCTCAAAAACTGGCGAATTTCTTCAAAGTTATATAAACTTTGTTTTGGTTGTCCTTTTGTATGTGTTAGTTCAGGGAAATTGATACACGTTCTATAAAGATACGTCAATTTTAAGACTCACGAATACTTTCTTTTAAAAACAGCTTTATAAATTTTCTTCAAACTCGCTATATTAATTCCTTTCTAGATATTATTTCGTAAGTAATTGTTATCTTACGGTGAACAGATGACTTAACTTTTGCTGAAAATTGTCAGTGGGGCCGACAGAAGATATCTCATAAACGGCTTTAACTTTCTTCAAATTTGCTACATAAATCCCTTTTTACTCGCTCTTTAGCACGTAATACTTGCTAGCTACAGGAAAATTGATAAAAGTCCTTATTATGTGGAAGCAATTACAAATATTGAAAATGAATGTTTCAAAAAACTGCTTTTTTTTTTCTTTTGTTAATTCTGTATGTGAAGTTGTGAAGTCTCTTTTTTATACCTTTACGACGTGTGTATCACGTCGTAAAGGTTAACAGGAAAATTTATTAATGCTTTAACAGGAAAATTATTAGATGTGTAAATTGACAAATCAATGTTTACTGACAATTTTGCAATTGTTAAATCAATGTTTACTGACCACTTTATTTAAAATAATAATAATAATAGTAATAAAAAGGAGTAAAATAAAATATATATAGTAATAACTGATAAAAGTCGTGCAGATTATTATTATTATTATTATTTTAAAGTTGGTCGATTTGTCTGAACATATTTTACTGTTGTCGGAATTATTAAAATTTTATTTTCTAATAATTTTCTTAATAATTGCGAAATCCCGCAATTGGGAAGAAATTTTGTAGCCTGAAACATTCTTATACATCCATTTATTCTACTTTTTATACATTAAAAAATAGATATGAAAATAGGAATTTTGATATTAATAAAATGACAGAAAAAACGAAATTTTTTTTTAATTGAAATTTTTGAATTTCAAATAAACTTCTATCTCTAATCTTCGCTGTATGGCAAACATAAGTTTTAACTCAGTTGTCGACTTCCAAGATTTTGCAGACATGCTGTTTTCACGCTAATACATTTCGTCGATGATATTATGCTGAACTCGTAGTCAACATATCTTTTTCCGATGATGGGTCGTGCTTAATTATTTTGAGTGGAAACGACTGGTGTGTTTTTCATAATTATATATAAAGTTTACTTACTTTCTTCATCCTTCAACACTATTATTCCTGTCATTTTACTAAATGTTCTTTGAAACCTTTCTAGCATAATTTATTATTTTAATAGAAATTGAAGATAAACTTATCTAAAACAAGATAGAGAGATTGATTTTAAAACATATATTTACGACAGCAAAAAATTTAATGAAGAACTGATATTGAAAAAAAATAAACTATTTATTATTAAAATAAACAAATCAAAATAAAATTTTTAAATTTGGAAGTGGTATTTAAACTCTACAATAACATAATTGCCTCATAGGATTGAAATAACGCTAATAGCATATCTTAGTTAATATTATATTTGGCGCGAAATTGCTAACAGAATTTTTGTGATATGAGTACATAAATGTGGAATAATTATATTATATTAATATTTTTATATACTTTAATTATATTAATCGTATTATAAATTTATAATATAATAAATTTATTTTTAATATAAATTTAGCATAACAGAGCGAAGTTTAGGAAAACTATTTCGTTTAATTAAATTCTCTGATACATGGTACCAAAACTAAAATGTCTAATAGATACTGAGATATAGTAAAACTGTAGTTTTTGAATAATGGTAGCGCAATTTGTCTGCCGATAAACACATCAACTGAACCTCTCGAATAAGGCGTTGTCGAAGGCAATGGGAACCCGGGTCGAACATTGCGCAATCGACGGAGACGCTGTCAAATGCAGCGAAGAATCGGAACTTCTTTACTTTAGCTGTTAATTTTAAAGTAATATAAATATATATATATATTTATTTATTTATTCATTTTCTTTTCATTCTTTCTCTTTTTTTTTAAATCTTTTAATTCGTTTAACTGTAGGGACAGCAAACCGGACAAAGCCTGATATCAGTTTTTTCAGGCTAAAATAATACCTCATCCTTTAGTCAATTTAACAATAAGCACGAATGTATCAAATCATTTTTGCGGCACTTATGCCCATTTTGTTTCGCCTGATGAAGGGTCTTTGTGCTATTTTGACCGGAAACAATTGCTGCTACATTTTGTCTTTTCTTTTTTAGTTAATGGTGCTTTTTACAATGTTCTCTTTATTACATACTTGAATATAACAATTTTTGTTTCAATATTTTGTAATTTTCACGTGTAAAGTTACCATTATTTATATCAAATAACTTAACAAAGTTAAACATATTGAAATTTGAACACGTTAAAAGAAAAGATAAACCCCTTCATCCCCCCAAAAAATGTAATGTAAAGAAATATTTGCACTGAAAACAAAATAATTAAACCTATCATAGAGCTGCATTTAAGGAAAATGGATCAACTGAATATTTCCTATTTCCTATATGCTGTACTAGAAATCCTGTATGTATAAGTATAGTTTTTGAATCAAATACTTGTAAATAGTATTTAAAAATGAATGTACAAAATCAAATTAAATATTGGATACATGGAAAAAACTGGCTGCTGCCTCATCAGAAAAAAGAAAGGGAAAAAAAAAGCACTAATAAAATTAAAGGTATCACCAATAAAACAAATATACTAGCTATAACCAAATCACTGCTGGCCCATTGATGGGAGAATATAAATAGCCAATGAAGATTGCCGGCAGTAATATAATTTTTTATGTTTGCCACAGGTGGCCCACTGCAGTCTGCCAGCAACAACATAGAAAAATTATGTTTGCCACCAGGTAGCCCAACATTGGCCCACTAACAATTTCCAACCTAATGTCGGTTACCATCAGTGGCCCATTACCTATTTTCATCATACTGCTAGCTGCCAGCAGCGATCCATTCACTGGCCCACTAACTTATTTTTAACTTACTGCAGGCTGCCAACAGTGGATCGATTGAATATGGCCTACTGACGGCCGGCGTAACATATTCCCTGCGGCACCGTAACTTTTGCCACCGACGGGCCAGCTGCAGCTACTGTTGGCAACCAGCACTTGGCCTCGTGTTGGCCATCATCTGTGGTTTTGCTGGGTAGTGTTGAAATTTGAAAAAAAAAAAAAAAAAGAATAACAGTGGGCTAAAAATACGCCGGAATAAATTAAAATGTTGTTTATTCTGGTTTTAGTCAGGTGATATCACTCGTGCTAAATAGCTGGATCCGCCCTCTCATAAGCTCAGGTTCAGCTCATCATAAAAATATTGTTTTTAATATCTGGCGCACCAAAATGTTCAAAACACAAATGCCAATTTTCATATATTTTGAAATCTTCCCGTTTCAACTTTAAAAGCATTTAGATTAATTTATTTTATTTTGAATTTTTAAATTTAGACGTTTAAATTTTTTAAATGAAATTTCAGTATATTTTATGATCGAGCCCAGTGTTAAAAACAAAATATAATTCTGAGGAAAAGTGTAATTTTAGAAAGTATTTCAAAAATGGCAAGGGTAAAGCAATTAACGATACCACAAAAAGGATTAATTTTAGAATGAAAATCAAAACATATTTTAATACGTGAGATCAGTGTTGCCAGATTGCGTGACTTTTTTAGTCACCAATAATTTTGAGAAATGATATTTAATGTAGTACATTATCGACGATTTATGTATATCACACATCACTTCTCAAAATTATTTGTGAATATTAAATAAAAAATTCGCGCAATCTGGCAACACTGCGTGAGATGGCAAAATAATTGAAGGTTAACAAAATATTGATAAGATGGTTTTTAGCGAAATATAAAATTTTTTAGCTGTTTGAACTGGAAATTTGGCTTTAGGTAGCTGCGTTGCTCATCCAAACGAGATGACCGCAAGATAAAAAGTAACTAACTGAAAAATCGATTAGTATCATGTCCAAAACTTGAAAAATATTTTAAAAAAAAATGTATTTAGCAAAATAATTTCTTCAAAAACAGTGCAGCAACAATCAAAGCACGTTATAAAACAGAAGGTCTGCAGAAAAATCCGTTATTAAGGAGAAGATTTAAAATAAACGAGTCTTCAGATGAACAAAAAATTAAAAAAAAAAATTATTAGGCAATTATTGACCTGAACTGGTTTTGTCTAATGAGTCAAGTTTAATTTATTTCGGGCTGATGAAAAATTCTAGAAGGACGGCGAAAATTGGACCGACTTAAGGAAAATTGCTCTCTTAAGAAAATGACATATTCTCCGTAAATTATGTTACGGATGTGCATAGGTTTTTAAGGAGTCGGTAGAATTATCATGCTCAAGGAGTCAGTTATCTCGAAATAAAGCACTGTCATTTTAAAAGTGGAGCCTAACCACCTATTTTGAAAGTATTTCAGACTTTTCTGCAAACAGCATTTCATGATGTTAATGCACTTTGCTACAAGGCGTCTGTGGTACGTTTATTTGATTCAAATTGTTAAAATTACTTATCTATTCCCATGAGCCCCTATAATTCTGTAAGTAATTGTACCTTTTTTCACTATAAGTTAACTCATATCGTACCAAGCATTGAAAAAATATTCTTTTTCTTTATAAAATCCTAAATATATGTTTCTTTAAGCCTATGTACACACACCACATCAAAAAAACTAACCAACCTTTCATTAGATTAATCGGTACAGGCTGTCCTAAAAAATAGATCAAAGGTTTAGGACAGTCAGAATATAAGAAAAACAGACCATCTAGATGTATATTTTTATATAATTGCTTTACTGGTACAAAAGTGTAGAATATTACCTCAATAAATTTATATGTCCGTTATTCTTGAATGTAAAACCTTTTTAAGTAATAATGTGTTGAAAGTGTAATGAATAAATCTTCAAGAATCGTCATTTTAAAAATTAAATATATATATATTAAACGTTAATTTAAACTAACGATAAAGACACATATGTATTTATTGGATGTTTAAATAATATATCGCCTTTAATTTGAATTAAAATATTAAAAAAAATTTATATGCATACCACTTATGCATGGTGTCCTATTTTTAGGACGATGGTGAAATATGCGTTAAATCTCACAAAGAATATCGTAGGATTTTTTGTTTACCAGACCTGGAAATAGCCCCAATCTCAATGTTCAGTCTATAAAAAGGCGGAGGGAGAAGGGGGTGGAATCGAAATTTGCAGCCTTCAACTCTGCAAGAACTAGAAAAAAAACATTTATGATATTTGGTTCACTGAAATTTCTGAGATTTATATTAAAACACAGAATAATCCTATGTCATTGTGCATTAAAGCAGTAATTGCATATAAAAGTTGAATTAACCCAATGTATAATACATGTTTTTATTAAGTAATTGTTTAGATCTAACAAATAAGTAGTTTTATTTCACATATTAAAATATAAATTGTTTATTTTATATAATAAATCACAATCGAATACAAAGTATATATTTATTATATCACGCTTAAAAAGAAAGTTTTATGTAGATTTTTATTAAGTACTACTTCACAGAGTGTAATGAAGTGAATTACTAAGTCGAAAATGTACATAGGTATCATTTTATCCCTTTGGTATTATGCAAACATGACACTTTTATTTATTGCAATCATTAGTTTTGAAATTATTACAAAATAATAATAATAATAATAATAATAATAATAATAATAATAATAGGCCTAAATCAATTTTTTTGCAGTGCTTTTATTTTTTTTTTCTTTGTCCCTTACATGTAAGATTGGTCACACAATTCTCTTTGAAAAAACTGCGATATTTTTCAATAAAGAAATAACTATCATGGCTATACTGATCACTAATAAAACTTATATTTTTTTCACTTTATTTTGTAGATGGGACATAAAGTATATGAACAGAAATAATATAGCTATATATATATGCACAATAACGCATAAATTAAACATTTTAAAATAAATTATTGTAAGGTATCATGAAGTAAACATTACACAATTTTAATCGTACTTACCAGTGTTAGGTCAGTTTAACTGTTTAAAACTGTACAATTTGTTTTATAATTACTATGAAAATATAGTTTCTTGATTATAATGTATTTAAAAAAGTAATTTTTAATGACTGAAGTATCATACTTGCCAATTTAAACCAGAAGATTGTTAGTCCCGCCCCTTTCCGCCTATTTTTCTCGCCAGTACTTTCCTTCTTATTTAATTGTAAATATATTTGAAGCGAATCTCTCTACAAATTATGTGGTGTACAAAAAGGGCGGGGATTAACAATCTTCCGGGTTAGGATCAGGGTTGCCAAATTTGGCCTTTTTTTTATTCAATAGTCACCAATAATTTTTATTTGTATCGTTTGACTAATCACTTCGAAGATTAATAATGTATTATGTCTATCAAATGTCCCTTCTTAAAATTATTGGTAACTATTGAATAAAAAAAGGGCCAAATTTGGCAACCCTGGTTAGTATGGCAAGTATGAAGTACAGGGTCGTACTCTTCGCTCTTTTTTCTGGACACTCTCAGAGATAAGAAATTTCCGCCTTTTTTACCACCACTAATTTCATGTCGAAATACATGTAGTATATTTATAGTAACGTGTCATGATTATGCAGCGTAGAGATTATTTTATAAAAATAGTGGTAGCAATAAATTTTAAATTTCCATACTTATGAGAGTGTCCTGAAAAAAGAGCAAAGAGTGCGATCCCCGGATGTATCTTTAACCTTTAAGAACATGAATGGGCTGGAGTAACATAAGAACACGGGTGGCGTACTGTGTACGCCAGCGCATTTTAATGCCTCGATATAATATTTTAGTGATATTTATGTTTCATACAATGTCGGTTCATTTTATATAACTAAAATAAAAATGAAATAAAATAAAATAAAGCATTGGAAGAAAAATAAATCATCTGAGTAAACGATATTTCTTTTCCTTGCGGCTCTAAAACAAAAAAAGCTCTAACGAGAAACTAACTAATGAAAAATGTTATTTTTTGATAAAGAAAGATTTTATAGCAGAAAGAAAGTGCTGAAACTCAAAGAAACAAAATAGGACATATTACTGAAAGAACTTAATAAGAACACGGATGGCGTATTCTATTCCATAGATGAGATTTTTGAGTAAAAAGTAGCGAAAATGAACGAAGCAAAATGTGATCTTCGACTTGGAACACTAATTCCTCATTGAATGGACTTCGAAAAGAGGGTAAATAAAATTCAGGTGTTAATCACGTAAATATTGTTGAATTCGCAGTTGTCTTTTCACTGACTGGCGTACGCTGTACGCCGCCCGTGTTCTGACAGGTTAAAATAATAATCCCCCCCCCCCCCCACATAAAAAATAAAGCAATATATGAACTAAATGATTACCCATTTTACTATGACGGTATTTCTTTCGATGTCAGGTTTTTCCTTCCTGCCTCGGTAAGGAGAAGACGCATTTCTAGTTAGCTCCAGCGCACGCAATGTCGTGGCAGCTATTGGCACTCTCTCTACGTCACTTAGAAACCCTTTTCAGGGCTATTGTTCGAGGTAGCCGGAAGTTTGCTGATTTCACCTTGCTTTCATCATGCCTTTCACGGAAAAAGAGCTGTCTGCTGAGGGTTATAAAGACCCAGCACTCATGAACGACTCATCAAGGAGCGGCTATGTTAAAGGTGTTTTTAACGCTATCAACTCAGGCTTTAGTCACAAAACCCATCCTAACTGGATCAAAGCTATGAATGACGAGGAGTATACTCAACTACTCGAGATTAGAACAATCGTTAAAAACTATACAAAACAAGCCTACTAAAAGGGCAAATCAAAGACTTTACCATTGAACAACTCAGAACCACCATACCTGGCTTTCCAGACTTTCGTGGTGATTTTCCTGCGTCTGTCAGGCCGACAGCAACATGGAGGAAGGTGAACCTCTGAAGTGGAAAATCAGGTAACTGCAGGCCCCTCTAATGCAAAAAACTTTAATTTTGACTTAAACTTTAAGAGTGTTTCTCCTAAGAAAACCCCCAAACGTAAAACTGATCTTGAGCCCCCGGCTCAAAAGCAAAAAATTCCAAATTCTAAAATTGCGCTTCCAATTTCGACCAAGAACTAATTTGAAGTCTTAAATGAAATGATCCTTATGGACAACTCAGTCCCGAGCCACCCAAAGAGACCTCAGAGTAAAAAGAGATTTATTCATAAAACTAACCACATCACGGATAAATGCGGAAATGCGACCCAAGTAGTCAAAAAATTAGCAAAATTCAAAGACCAATGTCATTTCTCGGCCAAACTTACGGGTAATTTTCTTAAAATCTATCCAGACATGCCTGAAGATTAAGAGTTCATTTCTCAAAAACTCGACGAAATGAAAGTTAATTACTATGTTATGCCTCAAAAATCTTTCGCTCCATTAAAAGCCGTCATAAGAAGGCTACCGGTTGATACCCCACCCCCTTTTAGAGATTGAGGACGCTCTTGCTGAGCTAAATTTTGAAGTAATTAAAATCAATCAACTCATAAGTTTAAAACTGAATTATCGCTCCTCCTCTACCAAATTCAGTTAGCTCTCAACGATAAATCGAAAAAAATCTTTAAATTAGATCGTTTCATGCATTTTTGTATTAACGTCGAAAATTACAGAAACCGTATGCGTACAATGCAATGTTTCAACTGTCAATATTATCATCACTCTGCTCAAAATTGTAGGATGAAATCCAGGTGTGTGAAATGTTCCAGCCCTCATGAATCCAAAAATTATACTTTCGGTGCAGGTAAAATTGAACGTGAAAATCCTAAATGCTGCAATTGTGGATTTGAACATCCGCTAATTTTCGAGGCTGCTCCTTCTTTCCTGAAAATCATCAGCATCGTATACAGACCCCCAGGCTCATTCAATCAGGTATCACTTACTCCCAAGTCACTCAGCCAACTCAAAATTCAAACTAACTCTTCTGTTAACGAACTTTCGGAATTTTCTCAAATTCTAACCGAAACTGCTAAAGAATTTTAAGTTAATAGCTTTTCTGAACTCCTAAACACACTTAGAAATACTCTTGAAAAAATAAAAAATTGCAGCGATATGCAAGAAAATTTTCAAATACTATCGAAAGCCTTCGGCGGCCAGTCCATTCTTTTGCTTTAAGTCTCGTTTATTCATTCTTTCCGAAGTTCACTTTATGGTGTCTCTTCAATTAATTCTAATTTTATTATTAATTAATTACTGTATTTAATTTTTTTAACTTAAATTCTAAGTTTTTTATCCAAATTTTTCACTCTAAATGTTAAATTCTAACTTATGCTTGTGAGAATTATCTCCTGGTCATATCGACCAATGTGAGAGCTAGATTTCATCCAATCAGCATCCTCCAGTCGTATCTCGTTTATTTCTCTTCCATCATAAAAATTTTGCTTAGCTAACTTATTAATTTTCACTCTACTTCCATACCCCCCCCCCCCCTGCAATTTCTGATCTCCACTCTGTTTAGTTACCAATCAACTTCCAGGGATGGGTGTGTGCTCAGTTGCACAGGCACTACCCAGCAAGAATGTTCAATCGTATGACGGTAGTTAAGAAGCGATTTAAAGTCTGCCTTGTATTCTAATTCTATTCAATTTTTTTTTTTTTTTTTTTAATTGATGGTTTTTACGTTTCACCTATTTTTCTATTTTAAACAGTAAGCCCCGCTTATTTATTTATTTATTTTTCCTTCTAGTATCCGTTTAAAGGATTTGAAATTCGTCATCAGTAATCGATGAGGTAAATACAAGCGTATCTACATGCACATATTTTTGCAAACGTAATTTAAGGGGACGAATACGCAAAATCCCCTTTTCTTTTCTTTTTCTGTATTGTTTTGTTTTAAAAGAACGATGAAAGATGATGCTTGTTTTCTTTATAAATTGCATCGCTAATGTCTAAAAACCATCTTTCTTATTTCATTTCTTCGTATTTGACTTCGTTGTTGTATCTTGTTGACATATAAATAAAAATTAAAAGTAATTTGTTAAATTTTCTCTGTTATTTTTAAAGATTTTCTGCGTTATCTCATGCGAAACTTTATAGAAGATGGCCCCCTAAGCCTCACAAAAGAAATTTTTTTTTGTATATATCTTGAAAACTAGTAACTTTAATGAACTGCAAATTTGTACGCCCATATTTTTCAGCATTTGCATTCATTTTATGTAAATATTAATATGGGTCATAATTCATATTTTTGTAATATGAATTTATTAATCTTTTTCATATTCATTTATTTGTTTATTTATTTTATTTTATTTTATTTTAGAATTAAAAGTGATTATGGATTTTGTTTGGGTTTCTTCACTGTATCTTGTAAAAAAGAAATTATATCGATCAAATTATTTTTTTGTGAAAATAGTAATAAAAGTTTGAAAGATGAATTTAACATTAGCGACTTCACACTTTGAACACTTAGAGCTCTATATATAAATAAATAAATAATAATAATAATTATAAAGTAAAATATACAACCAATGTACTTTTTTGCATTACCGCGACTCCAGGAATTAAAATATAAAATAAAAATTAGATATTGCCTTTGAAAAAAAAATCAAAGTTGGTGTGCGTTTTAATATGTAGACGATTTCCAATTCAAAATTTCACTCTAAAAATACTGACAATTCCCTGTCGAATGATACTTATTTCATATTTTTGCATGGATTACCAACAAAATTACGTCATGTTGGCGTTTTTTTTTTTTTTTTTTTTTTTTGCTGTTTTGTTTTTGTTTTCCGCCGACTGTACATTTAGGCAAGGTTGTCACATGATTACTACATTTTATTTTTTTGCATCACTAAAACGGATGTAATTGAATCAATATTCATTAAAAATTTTTGTGATGTTAAAAAATAAAATTGTAGTATTTATCTGACAACGTTTCGTGTACGTAAAGCATAAAGCATGCACTCTTTTCAGAAAAAAAATCACAAATACATTATTATATAGAGACCCATAATACTTTCTTTTTTTTTTCTCTGTTAAAATTACTTTGTTAAAACTTTCTGGTATTTATCTATTAATAGGTTTACCAAGACAGCAACACTAGCGTTTTAAACCGTTTAGGCCAGCAGGGGACATTTGCATTTTCAGCACTTTACAGTGTAAAGGCCAAAGATTTAAATAGAGAAAAAGAGAGATAGAAAATTAAAGGAGAAAAATAATGTTCATAAAGACATTAAATAAAATTTAAAAAAGTAATTTACACCAAAAATATTTAAAAAATTTCTTTTAATTGAATTAAACAATTACAATGGTGATTTGTTAGTTGCTGTAATCTTCATCTCACGAAACAGCATCAGCATGATGCTGAATTGTATACGAATTTCAGGTGCTAATCTAATCTCCACAGTGAAATATAGTTGATGGCTAAGACTCAACGATTTCTTGTGTGTATCGGTTTCTTCAGCTGAGAGTTTTTAAATTGTCTCGGTATTTAAATTGAGAAACTGAGGGAATAAAATGCTTTAAATGTTTAATTTAGTTCCTTAACGGGGCTTTCTGTTAAATTTTATCTTAATTATAAGGATGAGATTTAGCAAATAATTTAGCCCTTTCCTGGTCGCATATTAATTTTCCTTACACAATTTAAGTCATGAAAATCTTCGACACTCCTGATTCACTGTTTTCATTCTGACATCAAGCTAGATACAGAAAAAAAAATGTAGCAAAGATTTATATATATGTATGTCTTTCTGTTCTTTTAAAAAATGAGTGTGTAGTCTCATTTTCCAACAAAATTAAATCTACATTGATATCATTACTATGCCTCTACTATCACCGTAATTTCTGGTAGATACCCGCAAGTTATATAATCCAGTTTTGCACAAGAAATTTCAAAAATAAATTTATATATGTATGAGCTCTTCCTTCAAAAAAAGTATAGATTTCTCTTTTAAATAAAATTTCTGGTGGAGAAATGACGTATCTTACCTGCGGGTTATCTACCAGAAATTACGGTACTATACGTAGCAATTAAAAATTTAGAAAATTGCCACAGATGGGTTAAACGTAAAAGAAATAAGTAAAATGAATTTATGTAAATAATTTTTTTCATACCAGCATTTTTTTAAATTATATTATTACTAAATAAATATAAACCATATTAATCGATCTTAAATATCCAAGTAATTTTATATTTAATCTGTTTTAAGGGTTACATACAAACGGAACGCTTGCAATTTCGATGACGAAAATTTAGCAAGTTTTTTGCAAATACAGTCGGCAGCAAAAGTAACAGAGCACTAGCGAAAATTCCTATGTAAAAAAAGTACACTTAATGCAGATTTGTTAAATAAATCCTTGTCGAATCCTGTTCTTAGTCAGTCTAAGAACAAGATTCGACAAGGATTTATTTAACAAAACAGTGTTAAGTGTGCTTTTTACATATAGGAATTTTTGCTAGTCATCGGATACTTTTGCTGCCGACTGCAGTCATACATTTGGAACGCCTGCAAACGGCTTTGCAACTAGAAGTGTTTCATTTGTATCTACCCCTTTATCATGAGCAATTTTGTGCTAGACGTTACTTAACCCTCGCTTTCCTGAGATGGGGTCGATCCCACTTGGAAATTGAAAATTAGTTAAGTGCGCCTCATTCATTTGGCCAGTATACTCGCCAATCCAGTTATAACTGGATTGTGAAAGTGTGCTAATTTGCCAAAGCATAGCCTCCTAAACTAGATGCCTTCCGCGTGGCTCGGAAACTTGGCAACAGTTCAACGGTACACAGCGCTACCTGGTACAGATTGCAAGACTTTTTATTCAACTGTCACCGATAATTTTAAGAAATTATATATGATATATATAATCGACGTTTCTTTGATTCTATTCGTCTTTTATATATATCAAATCCCATTTTAAAAATTTTTTGGTGCTGCTAAACAAAAAAAATCACGCAATCTCTACCAGGTGGCGCTGTCTACGTTTGAACTGTTGCCAAGTTTCCGAGTCACGCGGAAAACATCTAGTTTAGGAGGCTATGGCCAGAGATAGCAAACTCTGAATGAAGTGCTTTCTACATCGTTTTTACTCAAAGTAAAGGTATTTAAGACATGTGCGTTGGAAATGCCATGGGTTATTTCATGGAAAAAGGTAACATCAATCACAAAGAAAATTAAAATTTCCTCCTTTTTTTCCCACCACTATCACAGTACAGAAATATTAATGACATACAAGGTCTGTCCCGAAAGTAATGCGCCCCATTTTCTTCTGCCGCGACTATCCGTCGTACAGGGTTGCCGCTTGCACGGAAGGGTGGGTGGAGTCTTGGGAACACAGCGCCACCAGCGTCAGTCGGCTCCGAGCTCCCACAATGACCTTGCGCCACAAAAAACCATTAACCAACCAACCAACCGAGCTCCCACAAAGTCACAGTGCCTGTTTCAGTGAACCCTTGTGTGAGAGTTTGGTCGAAATCAAGATAGAATCCGACTTTTTTAGACAATGTGAAAATTGGTGACGAATCTTGGATCTATTTGTACGACCCAGAAAAAAAAGACAGAGCACAGAGTGGCACACGACGTCGTCGCCACGCCCAAAAAAGGCAAGAATGAGCAAATCACAGGTCAAAGCATGACCAATTCCGGATTCAAAGCGCTCTCCTAGCCGCCTTACAGTCCCGATTTGTCACCACCAGTCTTTTTTTGTTCCTGAAGATTAAAAAATCCCGCAAAGGACAACATTTGGTTACCCTGGAGAACACATCAAGGCGGCTACGACGAGGTTACTAAAGGACATCCCTATGACGGACTTCCAGGACTCATATAAAGCATGGAAATCGCATTGGAACAAGCGTGTTGAAGCAGGAGGGGTGTATTTCGAAGAATATTGAGTAATTGTACAAATCGGTTCAATAAATTTCTTAAAATAAAAATGGGCGCATTACTTTTGGGACAGACCTTGTATTTACTGTGGTTTTTGTGATCATATAGCATAAGGTAATTCCGGGACAGATGCCCCACTTAAGGAAAGGGAGCTATAAAATAAATTGGGTATTAACAATTACAACGAAAATTTGTGGGAAATACATAATATATATTGTTTATTAATACTAAGTAGTTTTTTCTACCGTATTGTAAATTTTCCAAAGAAAAAAGTAAAATTGCCGCACTACTATATTTGACCACCTTTCCCGAAGTTGCGGGTGAGATGCCCCACTCACGTGGGAGAGATGCCCTACCTGTAAAAAACATAATAAAAGGTTTTAACAATGGTCAATAGTTTATAACAATTTTTCAGTAGTTTATAACATATGAAACGTAAGCTATTTAAAAAAAAATTACGACCTTAGCATTAATTTATAAAATATTAAAATATTTAGCTACCATAAACAAAATGTAAAAATTAGAATAAAACACATAAACTGTTGAAAAATATTTCAAACGTTTTTTGTTTCTTTAATATATGGGAAAATTGCATATTTGCAGCTTAGAAAGTATAATACAAAAAATATTACGAAATATGTCGAATTTATCAGATAATATTTTTCTTTTTCTCTTCTCTAATTTCGCTTTTCCGCAAACATTGCACAGATCTCCGTAGATTGTGCATGATTAATGCAATCATTTATGGCACTTTATGCAATTTATCCAATCTACTGTTTCTTTTCCAAAATAATAGTTCTCCTCACATTCGAGGCAATTGTTTGTAAGATCACTTTCGTCATTTTCAATAGACATGTCCATCACTAGCTATTTTGACGCTTTGCTAAATTTAACAGCGAATTTTAGCTTTTTTTTCTTGGATGTGCTCTTGGGATGTAATGACCATATCCTACTGTATCTTTCTTTTTCGGCATCTTTCCTTTAACCTACTAGGTACAGGGGGAATCTGTTGCAATATTTTTGTCGGGGAGGATGTTTATTCAGTTGATTCAGAAATTTGGGACTGTTTACACGTCTGTTACAATTCTTCACTTATGGAAAAGGAGTGGTTTGAAATCGCTGCTTGGTTTAGAGGAAAAATTCTAGTCTCCCGAAAACCATTAATAGCAGTGTCAACAGAAGCTGCCCTTTTCCAGGCTATACCAATCTGTTCTGCAGCTTGTATTCTCCCAATGGTCCTTAATGGATGATTAATAATCCATTTCTTTGCTTCCTCTTTAAAGTAGTGTTTTAGTGACTTAAAAAAAGACCGGTCAAGAGCTTGTGTCGCATGGCTGGGCAGGCATACAATTATAATGTCATTCTTGTCCGCAAATTACAGCAAAATGCCATTGAAATATTATCCTTCTGCATTGCAACAGGCAATGACTGTAACATTTTCTCCTCTCTCTGTAGACGTCAAAACATGAACATCTTTTGCCCCTTTGGTAGCCACGACCTTTCCTGGAACTTTATTTAACTGACAGCCGGTTTCGTCCATATTATAAATCCTCCCCTGTCTGGTAAAGAATTGATTTTCTTCAAACGCTCTTGAAAGAATTTTTTAAAAATGATCAACACTTTCTCTGTTCATGCCTTCCCCCCTTGCTAAAGAGAGCCCCTGAGCTT
This sequence comes from Salticus scenicus, assembly GCA_963930645.1. Lineage (NCBI taxonomy): Eukaryota > Metazoa > Arthropoda > Arachnida > Araneae > Salticidae > Salticus > Salticus scenicus. The sequence continues at coordinate 174,743,787 of OZ005660.1, read as the reverse complement.
GTCTAATACTTAGTTCTGGGTTTCTCTTAAAAAATTATGACAGCCAGGCGTACCCAGCCATTCTTGCTTCTAAATTAAATCGATTCTTGAGACCTAGTTTTTCAGTAAACTGAAATACAACTCTCCTAATTGTCTCTCTGTCAGGTGCAAATCCACATTTTTCTAAACGTTGGATGTGCTTGACGAGATGTTTTTCGTTTTCAACTCCAAACACTCTTTGTGGCCCCAAAGAACTTGTTTTGGTATTATTACCCGTTTTTCTTCGCCGACGACGAAGTGTCCGAGAAGGAATTCCATAGTACTTAGCAGCTTTATTGACACCAATTTCCCCTGCTTCTAGTCTCCTGAGAGCCTCTTTTAAATCGTCTTCTGTCCAGGTCTGAGGAGCTGCTCCAGTATTTTTTCTTTTGTACACTGTAGGTATCTTTCCTGAAACAAACAAGAAACACTGAACAACTGCATGAAAAAAAACAATAATATACACTCACTGGCACAATTAACCGCCCACCTACAATTTTGTTAGCGCCCAAGTTTTATTTATGTTATGTTTTAAATGGCAATATTCAGTAATGCCAAAGATCAGTCTGACATACCTGTGCGTTTTCTGCTTTCTTATCTGGGTTTAATCTGTATTTTTGTGATTTCGTTTTGAGTTGCTACTTCTAGCGATCACGCGAGTTTAAATTTTATTTGAAGAATATTAATCTAAATTTATACTTGAAAAAAATATTTTTAAGTAGAAAAATTTTCCATTTACAAATATTAAGCATTTTATAAAAACAATACGATTTTAAAAATGTTAGTTTAAAACTTAAACAATTAAAAGACTTTTCTCCCTGAAAATGTATGTGGGGCATGTCACCCGAATATTATCTGTGGCGTCTATCCTTTTGGTATGGGAGAGATGCCCCGGAAACTGTCCAAAGTACAAGACAGCAAAAATGGCCGCACAATGCCCGAAGTCGACTGATCAACTTCTTACTACAGGTTTTTAAGCTTATATAAAAAAAAAAATCCTTACTTATTAAGTAGTGCCTGCCTTACAATGCAACATCACTTTTATAACAGAGTAGAAAAAACATGGTACTTACTTGAAAAATTGTTGTGGAATTAGAAAACAATGAAATGACTTCACGTAACTTCCACAGCACACTACTCAACACCTATCTGAAATAATAATCGGACTCGCAGAGCCATCAAGCGTTACGTCTGGAAATTACATAAAGTGGGGCATCTCTACCGGTGGGGCAACTCACCCGAAATTACCTTAATCATTGTTGTTAGAGAATATTGGTGGCAGCAGAAATATCTGTATATGTGACTGACGTTACATTTTTCGTGGAATTGACCTCATATATTTTAAATAAATATATGTCGCATAAAGTTTTGAGGAAAAATTCGCATATTCTTTCGTTCACGAATGTATTCTTTTATCAATCGGTGTAATTTTGTAACATAAAGATATAGAAGAGTCGCCAAGGACGCGATTAACTCCAAACGTTTAATAAAGAAGTCTACAACATCATAAGATACTGGTACAGTTTAAATTCCTACTTATTAGAGTGTTTATTTACAGCAAAAAATACATCTTGCTTACACAGAAGCTGACAATAAATAAATAATAAATAAATATCTCAGAATAATTTGTACAGTATGTAAAACGCATTGAGTAAAATAAAATGCAAAATATACGATGTGAGATATTTGTGTGAAGTCACATTACACGAAGGACGGTGTTTCACTGACTATATATATATGTTGTTGTTGGATATTTTTCAAATTTTTCTCAGCTTTAATATTTAGAGGAGGGCTTTTTTTGTGGACTAGAAAATGGACTAGAAAGTCCTGATGTTTGGACTGCCTTTCATCAGCTTCTATAATTAACCACGCCTAAATATCTGTACCAGGAAGTAGGAATACGAAAAAATAAAATGCAATGAGAAGTAAAAAATACGATATACACTTCCCTAATACGAGTACTAAAAAGATTTGTTCACTAAAATATGTTTCACATTGGACAATAACAATAGATGCCTACATTTTAATTTATTCCGGAGTACTTTTAGCCCAGCTTATATTTCGCACCGCTTTATTTATAGAAAAGTTTTCTCCGATATGTAATTTCAATAAAATAAGAAAAATACTTTTAAAAAATAAATGGTACGAAATAAAGATGGGGTTAAAAAATACTCTGGAATAAATTAAAATGTTGGCATCTATGAATAACACTTTAATAACTTACAATTTCTGGAAGAAATCAATTTATACTACGCACTAAGCGATCAAATCATACCTACTAACTCCTCATAAGAATTTAACATATAAGCTTTAAACAGAATTATCCACTTCGTACAATTTAGCAGGCAGGAGATTTCGATCAAAATCAAAAGTAAAATAAATTTTATTTTAGCTCTTATTTTAGGTATTTTTTCAAAACAGCGTTTTATCTACAAATGGATTTACGTATTTGTGTCAACTAATTAAATTTCTTAGGTTTATGTGTATGTTAGTGTAATTTACCCTATCAACAGCTGTGAAATAAAATTAAGTGATTTAAACATGAATACGTAAAAATATTTTCTGAAATACAGTAACGTTTTCGGGAAAGGCCAATTATATCATTGGTATTATTATTCATAAGTGATTATTATTTTTTTTTTCATTACGTTCCCGCAATTTTGTAATAGTTAACTAATAAACCAAAAACTTTTTTTTTTTGGTAATTTTCACTTTGGTAAATAGTAAAAAAAATCGCCCATCAAAAATATACTTAGCATTTTCTACCGTTTAAAATCGAGTGAAAATACTGAAAACAATATATATTATGTACTTCATAAACATTTATAAACAGTTTCAACCTCAAGAAGATAGCTTGAATAGTTAAAAAATAAATAAATAAATAAATAAATTTCACGTTTTAGGTTGCCACTCTCATTACTCCCTAATCGTTGAGGGTTAAAGTCAAAAATTATGTGTAAAGATGTTTCAGATAAAGAAAAATAAATGGAAGGCAAGAACTCTTCATTCGACTCTAATGCAGTTTTCATTTGCTTAACCCTTTCAGAAATTATGTTAGACTTAAAAATAATATTTTATAGTTCCTGAAATAATATTTACGAATTGTTGCAAAAATTTCAAACTTAAAATTTATTTTTCTTAGGTTTCAAATTTCGTGAATGATCAGCTAATGAAAATGTTCTTTACGCAATCTTTTTCATTCAACTGTTTCGAGAGATTTCATGAGTATCAATAAATATATCAGTAAGAAAACTGGTCATCGACTTTGAACCAAGAAAATTATTACATTTATTGTGAATTTCCAATTATAACTTCATGACGAAAAACCTTAAAAATGTGCCTAGATTTTGTGCATTACTTTTAAACCAGTGTTGCAATTCAGATATACAAAATTAAATGCATAGATGCACTGGTGTACAAAATTAAAGCAATAACTTGTTTTCTCGTTTTTTTTTTTTTTTTTTTTTCCTTTTCCGCGTAATTTTTAAACAAATGAACGTACTAACATAAACTTTGGGTGGCATGTCCGTTATCATATCATCAATCGAATTTTATATAACTTTAGCATAAATAATAATTTTTAAACTAATAATTATTCATTTTTTCTGAAAAGTAAACTTTGGAAAAAATGGAAAATTTCAGCAATTTTAGAAAAGAAAGTTTAATGAAAAATTATCAAAAGCATGTGTTACAGACAGGTAAAAATGCACATTCATGTGTAAAAATAAAACCGATTTTTTTTCCTATATTCACTTTTCTGTTTCTTTCTTTTTTTCCTTCTTTTTTTCGCATTTGAATAACGTTTTAAAAACTATACATACAAACATGGAAATTGGATAAAACTTTCATTATAAAAATATTTATCGACATTTTTAGTAACATGGTGAAGCTCATAATTTATTAAATTCGTAATTATATATATATATATAATTCTTTCAAAAAGTCAGTTATAAAAGTAGAAAAAAAAAAAAGAAAGAAAGAAAGAAAGAAAGAAAAAGAAAGATAGAGCATACAGAAAGAAAAATCGGGATTTAGTTTGACATTTGAAGGCATTTGCGTCCTCACCTATCTGTAATGCATTCTTACCACCATTTTTCCTTAAGTTTTTTTTTTTTTCTAAAATTGTTGAAATCTTTTTTTTTTTTTTTTTTTTTTTTTCCGAAGCTTGCTTTTGAGAAAATTTAAATAATTATTAGTTTAAAAATTATTAGTTATGCTAAAGTTGTATAAAATTCGATTAATGGTATGATAACAAACATGCCATCCAAAATTTATTTTCTTATGTCTTTTTGTTTAAAAGTTATGCGCAAAAGAAGAAAATGGGAAAAGAGGTTGTTCTTTTAATTTTGAACACCAGTGTATATTTAGTAATATACATTAAACACACGGTATAATTGAAGCTTTAAAATAACCGCGAATTCTCATGTCATGAACCATTTTTAAAATGGGCATTATTTCGCAATTTATCCCCTTAAAAATATTTCAAGCGTAAAATTACTTTTTTCCCCCCTTTCAAAATTGCTTAAAAATTATATCTTTGACTTTTTTGTTGGTAGCAACGAGTAAAATCCGACAGTGGGCAGGACAAATGTCCAAAATTTTATTTCCCTGGTTAAATAAATTTAAACATTTTTGTTTCGATTTTTATTAATTTATTTTTATTTTTATTATTATTATTTTATTATTTAACTAATAAGAATTTACAGCAAATTAAGAAACACTACTTATCATGCCTAAAAAATGGTACGTTTTTGTCTAAAAATTTATTTTTTGAGCATGTGAAATGATTTCGCTGTTGTTGTAGCAAAAAAAAAATATTTTATCAAAACACACTTGAAATTATAATGCAATTTATAAAAACGTTAATGATTTTCATCACATAAAAAACTAAATGCGTGCTCCATATTTTTTCCCTCAGACACACATTAATTGCATCAGAAAATATTAACAGGAACTGAAAAGAGAAAAATTTCATTAAAAGCATAAATTATTTTCAAAAGAATCAATCCTTTAAAAGGTATTTTAATGCAGCAACACATCAAAATCTATCATCCTGTAAATCAATATTTTATTTTAGTAATTGACTCGTGAGAAAAGAAAGTATTCAAAGACAATTTAAATGCATTACATGGGTCTTTCAGTCTGTAAGAGTATATTATTATTATTATTATTATTGTATATCAATCTAATTATGATAAATAATAATCTCACTAAAATGTTTTTGTAGTACGTAACAAAACATCAATCGTTACAAAGTAATAATGTATCATGAAAGGAAGGTCTCTTTAAAGTGTAAAAAATCAATTGCAATTTCGATAATAATATACGTTTTTCTTCTTTCTCATTCTGATAATATGTGTACATGTATCCAAAAGTTCTTCGTTGTTTTTTTAAGATCTGCACATATAAATTTAGGCTGTATTAAGTGTCTTGTATTTGGAAATGCATATTATTACTATGGATTTATCCAAGTGTCTTTTGTACGACGGCTTTGTGTTGTAAAGTAAAAATTCAAAACACAGTGAAGAAGGACATTTCACCAGCCATGTTTTTGACTGAAGAAAAAAAGGGGGGGGGGATATTATAGAGTCAAAGACATGTTAACACTTTCGCGCCCACTGACGTGAATTCACGTCACTTGAAAATTTTTAACTCCGCCAGTAGGCGGTTCTATAGGTTACATAGGTTGCATTATTTCTGGACAATTTACACAATATCCACATTTGTTCAATCAGTGCACTATGGATGCAAATACTCTGATTAGAAAGAGTATAATTAGAGCTGCCAACATTTTTAACTTTTAAATCAGAATTGACAACAATATTTTTCAATGGAATGTGTTATATATATTTTCGACGATTATTATTACGGAAGACAGCTGTAAAACATTTCCGGTTTGAAGTCTCCCTTGAAAAACGAGAGACTTGGCACCTATGGTATAATTGTAACGAATGTTAATTTATATTATAAGTTTGAACACAGAAAATATTCATTTAACTTAATGTAATGTAAAAGAATAACTCCCAAAGATGGAGCTGACTGTCAAAGAGACAAAAACATGCGGTCGCGAAAGTGTTAATAAAATAGTTTATATATAAATATATATATATATAAGTGGATGATTAAATTAAGACATGTGAAAATAATACATACGAAAAACATGTATAATTTATCTGAAAAAGAAACTGAATTGATGAAATGAGTACAGCAAAGAGAAATTATTATAGTAACCACCGTGATTTTTTATTTTAATCTTTTTAAATGAAAGCAAATTTTCAATCACTGGAAAAGTGTGGTAACTTAAAACAAATTTACAAACTTTGTGTTTTTTGGGACATATAATACAAAAAAAAAAAAAAAAAAAAAGTATTTCTTCCTGTTGCTCGGTTGCAATTTCCAGCAGCATATTTCAGTTGGCAGTATAATTTGCTTTGAATTAAACAATTGACGCCGGAAATTTATCGTGGACAGTATTTATATTAATTTTAAGAACGGAGATCGTTTTCCGTTTAAAGAATTTTTTCACTGTGCTATTGGTATTTAAAAAATGGAATTTAATTTCCGTAACCGGCGATCTGAAGTGCATTTCTCTAGACAGTTATCACCCACAAGCGAAGTTCATCAAGATAATTCAGATTCAAACGATGTTATTCAAGTAATAAGTATTTATTTATGGCTCCATGGCATTGGATTCACAGGCAGCTATAAGAGAAATTTTAAAAGTTATTCTCAAATGTTAGTTTCCTTTTTTCTTTTAATTATTGTCGAAATCAGTAGGATGTATTACATTATATTCGCCTGTTTAGTACCAATTTTTTATGATAACGGAAAAAGTAAGAAAAATATTATTTTCTTTCTAATACTATCTATAGTGGAGTGCATACTGAAAATGTTATTGCTTTTAAAGAGAAAAGCCATCTTGCTTGTAACCAAAAGAATAATTGATCTGTATTGGAGCTTAACAGAACAAAAACTGCACAAATTGAAGGTAGTGTTAATAATGGTGTTGATCGCAAATGATTTCTGCACCTTTTTACTGTACATTTTTCAATCTTACATACAATCAGGAAAATTGTTTGGATCACTTGGCAAGAAATTTTATTTCGGAAATTTGTCAATCCATTCATCAATCTCTTATTTCATACTCTTTAATATTTACTGGTCTTCAATGGCTTTATTTGTTACAATTTATTTTTGTATCCTTTGTTATATATTAAAAACTACGCTTCAAGAATCGAAAGAAAAACTGCTGCGGCAAAAAAATATTTCATTCCAATATTTACTTCAAACCTTTGATGAAATATCTAATCTCATTTCCTATGTAAACCGAAATATTCATTCGCTTCTACTTTCAACATTCACTGTTATTTTAATAAACATCTTCTTTTGTGCATATGTTTCAGTTTTCACTGAATTTGAATCAATATCTAAGCTATTGCATTCCTACCAATATGTTATTTCTTATTATCTCATGTTCGTGTTCATATGTTTATCTGCTTCAAATGTTACAAATGCTGCCGTTGATTTTCAAGATATGATATTTGATCGTTCAGTTAACCAATACGGAGATAGAAATATCCATTATTTACTGAAAATTAGAGACCGTTTTGTAGGTTTCAAATTACTTGACAATTTAATTATAAACAAAGATCTTATCCTATCTACTACTGGCAGCCTTCTAACATATGGTATAATTTTTGCCACTTTTAACTATAATTCTAAATCTTAATTACTTGGAAGAGTACACTAAAGACTATGAAAAATGTTTTTGATTATGTGGTGTATGTTGTTGAAGTAATAAACATGAAAAATATATATATATGCTTCAAGTCAGTAGCGAAGCGTCCATGGAAGCGACGGCGCTCCCCTTATTGAAGATTTAAAAAAATAAATTCATTACTTTAAACAGAGAAAATGAAATAGTATTTTCGGCTTCTCGTCTAGAAGATCGAACCTTGCGTCAGCAAAAAAGCTGAATTGATTCTCCATCTGTTCTTCGAAGCTTATCTCTTTAGCGCTTCCACGAGTTTTCTCAACCACGCCTCGCCCCTGCTTCAAGTTTATAATAGATACATTTTTGCTTACGCATACTTTTTACCTGCAACGCAATATCAACTCTGAAAAACAACTTATCTGACGCATTTGAACGCAAAAATAAATATTCTTTAATTTATATTCATAATTCCAGCAACTGATAATCTTCTAAAACTACGGTTCCAAAACTGTGGATCGCAAGCCGATTTTCAGTGGGTTGTGAAAAATTTTTGAATATACAAATAACATTCCACAATTTTCCTAAATATAATGCTAGTTAGCTTTAAGGTTTTCGTCGTATAAAAATGAAGATCATCCCAAACAAGTGTGTGTTACTCCTAAAAAATTACTTGCGAGCGAAAATATAGTGGGGAACAAAATTATTCGAGCGCTAGCAATAATTTCTATATAAAAATAATACACTTAATACCGATTTGTAAAATAAATCCTTGTCGAATCATGTTCTTAGACTGACTACTGGAAAATCATCAAAAGCCAACGAAGAATTTGTAGACCTATCTAAAATACACGTAATTGAAATTGAGTTTTAATCGTAGTAATTTGACATACTTTTAGTTGTCTGTGTTGAGCAATTTCTTTCCAATTATTTCTACAGATACTTTAATGTTGTTATTTTTTATCATTATTATTTCTTACCCTTGTAAAGTCATATTTTCGATAATACTAGGAATTGGAACCAAGTATAGAAACAAACTGCAATTATCGAACTCTAACGATTACTGTAATCGATCTAGCATGAATTACTATTATAAATATTAATCATATGAACGCCACTGAGGGATATATTCTGTCACTGAGCTGTTCTTTTTTCCACAATATACTGAGAATTCAAAACTATATAATTATGAAGTTTTAACTTGCTCTTCAAGATTGATGGTCTTAAATAATAGTCATGATGATAATAATCATGAACATAAGTTACATTTTTAATCTCAAATTTAAGCAAGCATTATTTTGGTACATTGAAATATTATGCAGTGAAAACAACATTAGAATTTTACCCTTTTCAAAGACGTTCAGATGGTAATCGAAATCAATCATATTTTTCACCTGATTGGAATTTTGGAAAACCTGTTCTTAATAAATATTCATCCTTCATATAAATTCCTTTTTTATATAGAAAGAAAGAAAAAGAAATTCTTTTTCAGCAGAAACGTGCCGTTTGTTGTTATGATATTTATTAGTTAAATAATGAATATATATAGTAATATACGTTATAGAGTATACGTTAAAAGAAATGCAGTGGGGCTTAGAGATGAAACAAATAAAAGTGGGGATTGTTTTGTTTTAAGCATGAATAAGGAAAACTTCTTTCACACTAGAAGAAGGAAATGCATGTAATAGCGAAATTCACGTAAGCAGAGGCATGTCTTTTAAATTTGTATAAAAGTAATCAGTTTTTTCTTGCACTTGCTAAGAGCATACGATAGCCGCTCTTTTCATCTTGCCGTTATTCGAGTAGGTTGCCCAAATAATATGGACATACACAAATATATATATAGTGCGACCACGTCTCCTACGATTAGCAGTGAGGCCGAGTCCAAAAGTTTCGAGGGATGCAAAATTGGCCGAGAGATAGTTATTTGGCAAACATCCAGTTATTCGGTGTTCCCTTATCGCTTGTTTTCTCTCAGTCACCCCAAGGTTCTTCTATCATAAGGTTGGGCCATTTGAAGAGTAGCCAATCAGAAGCAAGCAGAAGTGAAACGTCACGTGGCGAAAGATAGAAACAAACTACGATACAAGATATACGGCTGTTCGCCCAGAGCTAGCTATTACTTACTAAAAAATATATCCTATAATCTGATATAAATATTACCCCAAAACGAAAATCAAGAACGCTATTACATGAATAAAAGTACATTCGTTAAAATATTTATTTTAAATACATATAAGTTCATAAAAAATTATAAAGCTTTCGCGTTTTCGGCAACATTGCTATGCATTTGTTTACATTTATAATACTTCAATAAAACGATGAATTTCAATTATATTAAAATTAAATAAAAATGCAGTTATTTAATTGTTTTACTGAAAAGAAAGCACACACATTTTTTTAAAAGAATGTAAAATATATACATTTTACTGTACGATCGCGATATGTTTGTTTACATTTCAGATATTTCAGTAAAATTATGAATTTTAATTTTATGAGTAAAAATGAAACATAAGCACATTTTTTTAAATATTTGTTCAAAATAAAACACTTATATTTTTCAATTTAAAAAGAAATACACAATATATGAGGTTATCTGTAATATTATGATATGTTTGTTTACCTTTTAAATACTTCAACATTGTCATGAATTACTTCAATAAGACGATTAATTTCAATTATATTAAAATGAAATGAAAGAAAAATGCAGTTATTTAAATGTTTTGCTCAAAAGAAAGAGCACGTATTTGTTTAAAAAAATCTAAAATATATAAATTTTGCTGTACTAGTAATTTTGCTGTATTTGTTTGTTTACATTTCAGATATTTCAGTAAAATTATGAATTTTAATTTTATAAGTAAAAATGAAATAAAAATACATTCTTTAAAATAGTTTGTTCAAAATAAAACACTTATAATTTTCAATTTAAAAAGAGATACATAATATATTCAGTTATCTGTAATATTATGATATGTTTGTTTACCTTTTAAATACTTCAATATGCTGAGTGATTGGTGATTCACGAGCACAAATTAATAATTGATTTATCTCCTAATACAGCTGAATTTTTGCGATTCACTAATCAACAAATCAGTTATGACAGTGTTTGTTTACATTACAAATGATATGCAGATTTCAGAGAATTGTGCATTTTTGAGAGATGATTATACTTCACTTTACATGAAATTTTCTACTGCAGCAATCAATAATATGCATGTATGTATCATATGCATGTATGTATCATATGCATATATGTAATCAGCAATATGCCTTCAGTACCCGATAAAAAAAAGATCATTTTACACAGCTAACTTGTCTTGCAGTACTATAGCGGTAAGCAATATGGATGTACATAAAAGCTTCATATGAGAATGGATTGATAATTACTTTTTTTTTCTTTCTTTGAGTCAAAAAAGAGGGAAGTGCAGTTGTTAAAACACAATCCAGAAAAAAATTATATGTGTGGTGGTTCTAACATTATGACAGCACAGTTTAAAAACAAAGAGTCACAAAAGATGTCTGAGTTCAAAGTTTTGTACTTATTACTTTTAAACCTCAGTTCTGTTTATATATATATATATATATATATATATATATATATATATATATATAATACTCCAAAATGTTTAAGCAATGATCAAGAATTTTTTACAAAAGAAAAATTATATTCATTGTTTAAATATGGTATGACAGAAATAGTTTCAAAACATTTTGTTCATGTTGGCTTGTTGGTATTTTTAAAACTATTTTCATTGGAAAACATGTGCTACCACTGACACTTTTAACATGTTATTACAAAAGTTACATTGAAATGTGTTACTACATAAAAACATATTCATAAAATTTTCAATTATCCAGATACTTTCTACAGAGGATTAAAGAAAAAAAAAATTAAAATTAAAAAAAAAGGACCTAAGATTTTTTTTTTTTTTTTTACAAACAAGTTTATTTTATTTTAAGTGTATTAACTGCAAATTTAATTTTGAAGTGCAGAAATATTTTTGTGTGTACTCATTTTTATCCACTACATAACTTAAACATTTCGTTTATTATGAGATACCACAATTTGTTTCATAAAGATAATAAATTTTAACGAAATCTTAATTATGTCCCTATTTGAATTAAAAAAAAAAAAAAAAAAAGTCACTTTTGACAGCAGACAACAGGCATTGGCTACTGTCTGCTTTCAAAAGAGTATACTTGAAAATCGAAGGGAAGTAGCATAAACATTTAACAAACATACTTATTACATGATTATTGCTAATTTAATATCCCTTTGATTTATTATTTCTGAACTTGAAAATGTATGATATAATATACACGATGATATATTACTTACATGATTTGATTTTATGAGCAATCTATCTACTGCTATTATACATCACAGTTTTCATGAATGTTCTATCACTTTCAATAATCTATTCTTTAAAAAATTTTTGTTCTCGAATACGGAGCATGTCAAAGAATCAACAAAAGACGTAAATTAAGAGTTATCATACAGTACATTTAAACAAATTCGATTAAAAGAAAAGAAAAAAATTAAATCACAAAAACGCAATTTAAACACAGTTATTTCAGATGTAAACAAGATTTCAACCTCACGCCATATGACGTAGTGCGCGAGGAATCTCAAATAGCTAAAAATTCGCGCATCTATGAAATGGCACCCCCCTGAGTCACCCCTATTTTATCACTGGCCTCGTTCAATGCGCACTGGCGCAGAGGCTTCCATGGTCGCAAGAAATGTCGTTAAAGAATACGTGCAATGTGTGCGCCTGTTGTCTGACCCGATTTTAATAGTAACAGAAAAAATGAAGAAGAATATATTTTAAAGAAAATATTGGTGCCAAATTCATTAAAATGCGTAAAAAGTCATTTGTTTTTTTCATACATAAGAAAAAATATTAGCTACATTTTTCACTAATAGATGACGCTGCATTCGCAATTTCTTCTCCCATTTTAAACAGATCCGCCTTCTCAAATGACACCACATTGCAAATACTGATTCATTTCACTGCGGTGGGTTGCATACGATTTCGGATGTTAGCAAATATATTAATCTCGAGACTTCCTTTTTGTTATTATTATGGTGAATATTTGCTTTATTTTAATAAAAATGCGAATGTGAAATGAAAGCAGATCGTCAATCATATAGCAGTTTCCCAGCAGAACCATTTTAGAAAAATGTAGGTTTATACGATTGTTTACAATTGACAATATTCAACACACTCCTTTGGAAGTTCGTCGGATTTGCAATAGGTAGTAAGTTTGATCTAACATATGTTTGATTTCTATAATTGAAATAGCGCCTTTAAACAGCGCCATTTTTATATTCTGTGTATAAGTCGACCCTCAATGTTTGAGTTTTAAAAGTCGATTTACAGACCGAAAAATGCAGTATTCATTAAATTTTTGCATTTAGATTCGTATAAGATCTAAAAATATCCACTTGCCACATCTAAAAAGAATAAAGTGGCAATTGGCAACTTAAAAGTATGAACAAACAGAGACATACAAGGGAAGGGGATGTAAGGGGATCTATCACGACCCAGGCACCCCTTGCAGAGGAGCGCAAAATAATCCTCAATTTAATTTATATGTTTTACAGGGTGAGAGGGGGGTGCTAAAAACGTACCATGCTCCGGATGCCAGTCATGTTCACTGTTCTACTGTAAACAACTTGCCACCATTTTTTCTCTCTCGCGAGTTTTATAAACATTGATTGACCACTTGAATTATTTTTATTTTGGCAATTAACTGTAAAATGTGTCATGCAGAACTAAAATGACTGCACATTTCAAGAGCTGGCTGCAAATATACATAAAATTTTATTATTAAAATCATTTACATTCTAGCATAATATATATCCATCATGGCATCCTTAGAACTAATAATGCGTAATACTTTTAATACTACAGCAATGTATGATACATATATATATATATATTCACTAAACTTCATGTTTCTATAAACTTTTTTTTTTTTTGAGAATATAAGTTTCGCATTGCAGCTTTTCTCTCTCTCTCTCTCTCTCTCTCTCTCTCTATATATATATATATATATATATATATACAGTAGAGCGCCGAATATCCGGATCGGTCGGGTCCGAGGCCGATCCGGTTAAGGAAAATCCGGATAATTGGACAACTTATAAAACGGCCAAGTCAATGTTTTTTAGGTAACTTTCCTTCACGCTTTTTCCAGGCTTAGGACTGATAATTGTAATAGTGTGCTAATTCAGTGAAGAAGCCAGTCAAAAGAAAATGAATCAGGAAACGCATTCCTACCCTCTCTAATTCTCGGAAAAAGAAAAATCCAAATCCTTTCATTCAGCATTTTCCACTCTCTTCCTCCCCCCCTCACTGAAATTCAGCAGAAGAAAGCGAGTGGAGGGGTGGAGGACAAAAAGAGCGATTTCGACCATGTTCAGAGAATTTTAAGATAAAAGCTTATTTTCATGTTGTTCTTGTTTTTCGGGGGAGAGGGGGCAGAAGACCGGGAAAGAAAAAAGTGCTCCTTTATCGATCCGGTTAATTGGACATTCCGGATAATCGGATCTCTACTGTATATATATATATATTTATACATGGATAAATCAGTAAAGTGTAATTAAATTGCTTCGAGCAATGTGGACTTTTGTAGCCATCTGGGAACACTGCTGATAGTTAAAAAGACTTTACGCATCTGGCAACAAGAAACTTTTTGTGTTTCCTAGGTAGCGATAAGAATCGAGAACTTTGTGAGAACAATGTTTACTTGTCGCTGAGCTAGAATATTTTTAATAATGCTTGCTTATATTTCTATACATTCTACTGCAATAATTAATTCATCCTGTGTATCATTTAGATTGTAAATAGTATGTAAATAATATTAGTTTTATAATTTCGAGTCTTATTTATGCATACTACACGCACCTATAAAGTGGTGACCCGGACGTGATTTGAACACGCAACCTTCTGATCTGGAGTCCTTTATTCTGGTTGGATTTCTCGTTTCAGCGTTCCATCTTACATCGTCACTGACCAGGGAGCACAGTTTGAATCGCGCTTACTTCAAGAATTATCAAAAATTATGGGATTTCAAAGAAAACGTACAACCTCGCACCATCCTCAATCAAATGGTTTCATCGAGCGATGGCACAGGTCTTTAAAAGATGCTTTGATGTGTCACAACAACATTGCATGGTCTCGTTCACTACCAACTGTTAGGTTTGAGAACTGCCATCAGCGATTCTTTTGAAACAACACCTGCAGAGATGTTCTACGGTGAACAACTCCGTCTACCTGGAGACTTTATACAACCCACTCCAGCTTCAATCAATCAATCCGAGTTTGCTACTCAGCTTAAAAGCCATTTTGCCACCGTCAAACCAGCACCAACATCTAATCATAGTAAGGAAGATATTTTCATTTTCAAGGATCTTTCGACATGCTTACACGTATTCGTACGAAAGGATGCTGTACGCAAAAGTCTTCAGCCACCCTATGAAGGACCATATAAAGTAATACATCGCAGTGAGAAACATTTTACTGTACTTATCAGAGAGAAACAAATCAACATTTCCATCGATCGGCTTAAGCCTTGTTACTTATTAGCTGACGATCAAACTGTCAGTCAAAATGTCCAGGTTTTACCCGCCACTGCCAACCCTACGAAAAAAAAGATTATCAAGGATAGGGAAACTAAAACTGTTCCGTTTTCATCTACCAAGCAAATTTTTACCAAAAGTGGAAGACGAGTCAATCGACCCAATAGATTTACCAAAAACTTTTTGAACTTCGTTTGAACTCCCATTTTACGTTCACCTGTTCGTTGGCGGGGGAGTCATGTAGCCATCTGGCAACACTGCCGATAGTTAAAAAGACTTTACGCATTTGGCAACAAGAAACTTTTTGTGTTTCCTAGGTAGCGATAAGAATCGAGAACTTTGTGAGAACAATGTTTACTTTGTCGCTGAGCTAGAATATTTGCAATAATGCTTGCTTATATTTCTATACATTCTACTGCAATAATTAATTCATCCTGTGCATCATTTAGATTGTAAATAGGATGAAAATAATATTAGTTTTATAATTTGGAGTCTTATGTATGCAAACTACTCGCACCTATACTTTAAATTATTTGCATGAGTTTAGATGTAGACGTACAAATTTTGCATTTTCTGATGTAGTTCTCCGTTTTGTGTGTATTATTATTTTAAAAAATTAAATAATTTCCCACAACTTTGTTATATTATAAAAATCTGGAGTTCATGTAAACAGAGATTTTGCATAACTAAATATATCTTTTTGGTATAGGAAGTTGTGCTGTACCGAGTACTGAGTACTCAACCATTTACTACTTGATCAAATAGTTGTAAGAAAAAATAACTGATGCACATATAAAAAATTTCACCTATCTTGAAATGAAAATAAAGAATTTCGAAAACAAAATGTGGTTAAATTGCAAGGAGTATGTGGGTATTTTTAATCTTGTACATTTCAAAGCACGTAATAATTTCATATCTAGATTTATGTTCCTAGAGTAGAGTGTCATTTTTAAACTTAAAATTGCGCAAATGTACCCTAATTTAATATGCCTTTCTTTCTTTCTTTCTTTTCTTTTCTCTTTTTTTTTTTTTTTTTTTTTTTTCTTTTCGTTATAAGTAGGGGAGCGCGGGGCTAATTGTCACAGGGGTAAAAAGTAACACGCAATTTACGAAATAATTTGTAACATTTGTGATTAAATATTTTTATAAACATAATTCTTATGACGCGTTTTATAATGTAAGCACAATCGGTGCTCCACAAAAATGGTTAATGAGAGGTTCTGTAGACATGCATTATTTTAGCTAGTTAGTGGGGGGGGGGGGGGGGGGGAAATCGTAAATTTTGATTAAAGCTGTGTTATTTATTGAAATTTAATTTTTCCGACTGAGTGAAAATATTGCCTGGACCGGGACTCGAACCCCGGATCATTGACTTACAATCCGGGGTTCGAGTCCCGGTCCAGGCAATATTTTCACTCAGTCGGAAAAATTAAATTTGAATAAATATGATTTCCTTCCACAGTTGATTGTGTGATTCTATTAAAAATTGTAAAGCTGTGTTAATTTATACTTTAGAGAAATGTTTATAGCTGTTTATTTAGTCTGCCTGTTGAGTTATAAAATGCATGTTTAATTTTTTTTATTAATCGTTATATTTTTTTATAAATAAACAAAATGTCCAAAATCATATTATGGGGCAATTTGTGTTAGAGGAGTGGCTTGTAGAGATGCCTACAGCTTGAAGTCTCCGCCCATTTTCAGGAAACTATCAGAATGATAAATAGTTCGCTTCTTTGCCACTATTATATTTATACAGAAATATTTTCTATTTTTTTTTTTTATTATAGTGCCGTGATTATTTAATCACGAATTAGAGGACATTGCATAAAAAATAGTGGTAGAAAAAAAAGCAGAAATTTCTCATCAATGCAAGTGTCCTGTAAAAAGGGCGGAGAATTCGAGTTCTGCTAAACCCTTTCTGTGGCAGAAGATTTGGGTATAATGCTTAATTTGCAAAATGTGAGCACATATTAAATGCATGAGAGGGAACAAAATATCATTTGCTCGAATTCATTTCAACTCTGACTAAGATTGACTTTTATGTTGATCTATCTTTAATTTTATCTTTATTTTACTATAATCCATTTGATATAAGTCATTGTTACTATACCAAGAAGATTATAATTTAATATTAGTTATTAATTGCTTTTTTAATTAAATTAATAAATGACTGATAACAAAAAACATTTCGAAATATTATCGTTTTAATTGTTAGCTGTTCCTTTGTATCCATTACAATTTGCCCCACGTGTGTTACAATTAGCCCCAAATACGGGGCAAATTGTAACAGGCAAATAACTAAAAAAAAAATTGTGCCAAAACTTGCAACATTAATGAAAGTTTTTTTTATGAATACGATAGATGATTATATACGCTATGGAAAACAGCAATTGTAAACAGGAAAACGCAAATACATTCACATTATATTTAACTTCATAAAATCTGTTAAAACATGCCCCATGCTCCCCTACAAAAAATTCCTTTTTTTTTTTTTTTTTATGCGTAAGCTTGCTTTTTAAACATGATTTTCTTTAAAAAAAATTATGATGCCGCTGAGTTTTGTAGCATTCATATTTATACTTCTTTATGAAGCATAGATTTCTTTTAAAATTGTGCATTCCACAAATTCATCGTATGTTAAGTCATGCAAAGGTGAAATAAATCAGCGTTTGAGAAATTAGACTTGGAAATTTTGAAATTACTCCACTCGACCTTTGCGAACATTTAGAGTCTCTTTACATCTTTTTGCACGAATTTAGTTTTAGCATACTATGTATAAAATTTAGATTGTTTTGTTTTCTCTTCCGTTTTGTGTGCATTATTATTTTAAAAAGTTGCAATAATACTCCACAACAATGTTACCCAGCACAGAGCACTCGACCATTTCCACTCGACCGAATAGTAGTATGAAAAAAATAATTGGTGCACATATAAAGAATTTAATTTATTGTGAAATAAAAATAAAATATTTTTAGCCCAAAATGTGGTTAAAAGACAGACAGCATTTAAGTATTTTTAATAAAACTTTTTTATTCCAATGCACTTAATGATTTCATGGATGGATTTATTAATGTTTCTTAAAATATGAACATTATCTGTGTCGGAAATGTTCCGAAATTTCGTTGTTTCGGAGATATTTGAAAAGCCGAAAAGAGGGGGTCACCATCATTCCTTACATAAGTCAGTTGTAAACAAGTTGATTCATTGAAAAATCTAAGATTAATTAGCTATGGATATAAATAACATTTCTTTGTGTCACTGTAGAAAAAAGAAAAAAGAAAACTATAAGTTATACATTCATCAAAATCTGTATAAATCATGCTATGGTAATAACCTCTAACATACTTACAAACTTTTAGTTCAATTGAATTAAGTGCTTAAACGTCATTGCATTTTAAATTAGTATTATAGTCCATAAGTCGTAATGAGAAGGATTTTTTTTTTTTTGTGTGTGTGTGTCCCTGTAAAGGAACTTGCATTCATAAAAATCTATGCAGTTTGCGCAAAGGCAACCTATAACATACTTACCAACTGTTCTCCGTCGAATAAGGCTGGTTGGTTGATTAGTTGGATTTTACGTCGCACTAGTGCTGCGCAGATTTTCAATTTGCGGCGGTCTGGGACTCACACCTAGAGGTGGCCCAGAGACATGCCATCGCAATTTTGATCCTCCACGGAATGGATGGCTCTCCCGCTTCGGTGACCCCAGCAGTATAATTCTTGATGAGAACATGGAGGACATTGCGGCCAAGACAGATTTTACGTGCACCAGCCACCATTAGTGTACACGACGGTCTTTGGCCGGCTCGAGTGCCGAACCCGCAATCTTCGAATTACTGGGCTACAGCGGCCCCCATCAAATAAGGAGTTCAAACATTTTCACGCTTTTAAATGAATTGAGTACATAATCTGCAATGATAAATAATTTTCTTTGTGTCCCTATAAAAGAACTATGCTCTATACTTAAAAAAATATGTGTGTCATTGCTTTGTTAAAGTCAGGTTCTCATCTCCAGCGACATCCTAGGTGGTCACACTTATTTTATCACAGTACTTTTTTACATAGATTATGTTTTAGCATTTAAACATTCAAGAAAATTTATTTTTCAGGACAATGTGATGAAACACCGGAAATTTTTTTAGGAACTCTGTGAGGCTTGTGACAGCAAAATAGAATTATTGTTTAACCGTTTGCACTCGAATCCTTGTACGCATGGCAGGGATGGAACACGGGCGCAGAATTCATACCACTATCAATGTAAGAAAATTTTCTACTTCTTAAATCAACGATATTATAGGTAGAGACATTTCTTCAGCAGATTCCGGTGTGAATCCTGCGCCCGTGTTCCATCCCTGGCACAGGTATACCAGGAACTCGAAGCTATTTTCCAGATATTTGGTAATCCGCATTTAAACCTTCATAATTTTTCCGGAACTCATGGAATAATTTTACGTACTAGAAAATGCTTCTTAAAAGGGCGTGGCTTGCGAAAAGAATTAGAATTGCGTAAGAGATCTATTCAAAAATATAGAAGTACAGCAGGGTTCGTAGTTTCTGCTTTTTAGCTAGTGTAGCTAAATCTAATCTAGCTTAATATAAGATCTGGCTGTCCATGTTATGCTGGCCACGTAATAAAAGGCTAGCATAATGCGCCTTTTACGAAGACTGCGTCTTCTTTTTTGTCAGTGGCTTCTTTTATGTCGACCACTTTGTATTTTCCAAATGTGCGGGAAAAATAATCTTTTGCATTCGAATGTTCTTTTAGTAAGCGTTAACCCGACAACAGTTTTAATAAAAAATGCAAAATATGAAACATAAGAATTTTAAATATAAACATTTTATTTCTATATTTGATGTATATTTACATATTACAAACATTATATATGAATATTGTGATTTATAATTTTCCATCGTGTGATATTTTGCAAAGCATTCTTGGCCATTTACCAATGACCAAGGCAGGCAACGCCCAAAGGCACTTAATAAAAAGTGTGGTGGAGTCCCTTTCTTAACGAAGTATGCACCTGTTATAGCACTTTTAGTTGTATAACATTATTGATGGATATAAGATATATAGTAGCTTAATTGGTCATGGCGCCTCTCGAGCGCCGTTCGAGTTGAAGTAACGAATCGGATGTCGCCTGAGAGGCCACGTTCGAGTGCAAACGGTTAAATAAAAGAAGCACCGGCTTTCAACGTACTTAATGTTTTATTAATACTCAAGTCTAGTCTCCTCATGTGCAATTCCTTCAGCGTGAAGTAATTTGGGCTAAGTTATGCTTACATTTTTTTATATTTTTTTTCGTCTTACCCCCAGGGAGAAAGTGGGGGAAATTTCGATAAATTACGCTGCTTTAAGGGTCGGATACATAGATGCAATTTAAGCTTCAAACTTTGTGACCGCAACTCTTATAAATTTCTCCAGTCAAATTTAGCACTAAAAGGGATGTCTCGTATTTGTCCTTTGTAACATATACCCTCTTCCCCTCTCAAATAAAAATAATAATAATAATAATAATAAATAAATAGGAAATCACAAAAAATCAAAAGCGTGTTTTGAAAATGTCCTAAGGAAGACACATGGCTGTTTTCAACTCTTTATTCCATTTTCGTTAAAATTTTACTGAAAATCTGGAATTTGCAAAATTTCCCTTCAAAAATTGATTTCCCTCTTCCTTCCCCTTAAAAATCGAAATTTAATTTTCCTAAATCGCAGATAATGTTTTATTTGCATTCATGTGTAATCTCCCTATGTGCAATTTCTTTACTTGGAAGTATTTTGAAGCTGAGTATGCTTACAAATGTGTTTTTGCCTTCTAGAACGGAGGTAATTTCGATAAATCCCGTTTCTTTAGATGCCGGATGCATATAAACAATCCAAGCACCGAAATTCGTGACCGCAGCTCCCATAGATTTCACAGGACAAATTTAGCACTAAAAGGGTTGTCTCGATTTTGACCCTTTGTAACCCCTCCTCACAAAAAATATCGAAAAAAAAAAAAAAAAAAAAAAAAATGCGTTTTTGGAAATTTTCTAAGGAAGTCTCGTAGCTTTTTTTCAACATCTTTGTTCCATTTTTTGTAGAGGTTTTTAAAAAATCCGGAATTTGCGACATTTAAAGCCAAAAATCGATTTTCCCCCTCTCTCCCCTTAAAAATAGAAAATTCTTAAATCGCAGATAATGTTTTATTTATACTCATATCTAGTCGTCCCATGTGCAATTTCTTTACTGGGAAATAATTTGGAGCATGTTATGCTTACAAATGTGTTTTTGAATTTTGTCCCTCCCTTCCCTGGGGAAAACGGGGGATGGAATTTCGAAAAATATGACAGATATAAATTTAAGTTGGGTAAAGACCTAAATTCCTGCCAAGCGCCGTTGAATTCCGTCCAGCCATTCTCACCTGATACCCGGACAAAAATATCTTTACAGAAATACAAACATGATGACACACACAGACAGAATTTTCTGAAGTCATTTTCGACTTTTATGGTATGTGAAACGTGAATACATCGCAAATTTTTTTTATTCTGACAATTTTACAGAGAAAAGCCTGGTTTTATGAATATCGACACACGGCTTTATATCCAGTTACTGTAATTCTAAAAGAACACATAGAAACAGTATTCCTGTTCAGGTACCATACTTAAAATTTCAGCTGCGCCTTTATGTTAGGCGCGAAAATAAAAGCACAAAATCTTTGAAAATAATAATGTGATTTCGTCGTTTATGAACAATTTTATAAACATTTGATTCCCATTTCCTGCAAACATTAAATTGTTCTAGTCTCTTCAGTTATAAAATCAATTTGCTTATAACGTTAAAAATAGTTTCACTCAATCATTCATAGACTTCAATATTCATAAAACTTATTTTGCTCAGGAATGAAAATTAATTCTTTATACCCAAAGAGTAAATAAAATATTAAGTTAATTTGAAGCCTTGCACTTTTTTTTTTTTTTTTTTTTAAATATTTAAGCATTTTTAGGTTCCCTGAATAATTAAATCAAATTTTTAACAGTTGTTCTCTGTGAGTCTGCTATCAGTGTAACTTTAAACTAAATACCGGCAGGCAACTCAAGTGTTATATTTTAAAATTCATATGAAATTCATGCTTGGATAGTTTGATCAATATTGATAAATTTTAACGAGTGATGCGGGTTAAAGACTTCAATAAATGAGGGCGAAAGTTATTGTTGGAACATAATTTTAAATTTAATACTACTCGCGAAATCTATAAAAATGTAGATATTAGTTTCAAATGTGGGTTAGGATGGGTGGTACTCCCCTCCGCCCTTTCCACAGAAAATTATTTGTCAAATTAACATGCTCGTAAAGCTAAATTCTTTTTACTATAGATTTTTATACAGTACTTGATATTTTATTCCTCAGTCTGCAATCTGTCTTTGTAAAATTTAAATGTAGGGTGAGAAAAAGTGGTGTGGGTTCCTCACCACATTATATACATATTTATATACACCAGATTATATTTATATATTTAAAATAAAATTTGTTATTTTAATATCCGTTTAATATAGTAAAAGGTTTTATACAACTAGTTAAAAAAAATGTTTATATATTCTCAATCGTGGCATTATCAGTAAAATATCAGATTTATGTACAAGTATTCATATAATAATAGTACTACCATACCTGCCAAGGTTTTTAATTTATTCCGGAGTGTGGTTAGCCCCACCCTTTTTTTCCCACCGTAATTTTTTTAGAGTAATTTTCTTCATATTTAGTTGCAGTTATATATTGCAGAAAAATTTTCTACAAATATTATGGTGGGAAAAAAAGGGGGTGGGACTAACAACACTCCGGAATAAATTAAAAAACTTGGCAGCTATGGTGTTACGGTGAAAAACTATTTAAAATAAAATGTGATCATATATTTCCTATAAATAAGTCTGTGAACGATTGTCTTCTATATTGATATGTTACGCACATCCGTAATGCACGTGGAATCTATAATAATAAAAGAATAATAATTAAATAAAAAACCACAACGCCTAAATATATCTTCATCGCAGAAATGTAAACATATGTTCATCGAAACCACGTATTAAGATCGATACCTAAAACATCTGTCCGAGAGGCGTAGCCAAACAAAGGGTGTGTCAAAGAGAAATATCGGCACATTTTTAGTCAAATTTTCCGAATTTCTTTACAAATTTAGTTGATTATTATTATTTTTTATTTTTTTAATATAAGTTTTTTTGCACATTTAATTAAACCCTTTGAAAATGGCGCACCGTTTTAAATTCTGTTTTACAAAATTGAAAGAGTTGTTATAAGCGATTTAATTCATCAACCCAAATACTGCGTATAAAATTAAAAAAAAAAAAAAAAAAGTATCATCCCATAAAATATAGAAAAGGAGCGTCAATTTGCTAAATGAAAGTAATCTAATAAAATAAATAAATAAATAAAAACCCGCATCTCAATATAATAAAGTGTCACTGTTTAAAGCCGAAAGAAAGTTTTCCGTACAATAACATTGCCTTTTAGAAAAGCAAATGCATACTTGCCAACCATCTCATTAATAACCATACAATTGTTAACGCCCCTTGAAAAAACGCCCTTTTTTTCACACCGCTTTATTTTTGGAGTAATTCTCTCAAAATGTTGTTACGATTAAATGAATAAAATTACTCTAAAAAATGACTGGTGTGAAAAAAAGAAAAAAAAAAAAAAAGACGGGTACTAAACATTGTACGGTTCATAGTTGGAGAATTTGCGTGGAAAGTTGGCGCAAAAGTTATACTACTATTAATGAAGCAAAATTTTCTTCTTTTTAAACCGACGATTTTGTAGATACGGAATATTTCAAATAAATACTTGCATAAGTCTTCGCAAATTTTCCGTCATGTAATTTAATGTGTATTTTATATTAATTGAACCCTGAAAGTTAATTAAAAATAAATAAATAAAAAGTAAAATACTGGTGAACATGTTTCTTTTTTCTTTTTCTTTTTTTTTTTTTTTTTTTTTTTTTTAATATACATATTAGTAATAACTATAAGGATCGAAAACGAATTTAAATACACAAACACTTTTTTAAGCATTAAATACTTATGGGGACAACCTACTTTTAAAAACGGAAAAATGAAGAAGTTTTTGTTCAACTTTCAGAATTTTTAATAAAATAATAAACATTTCATTTTCTTTTCTTTTCTTTGTGTGTGTGTGTGCGGGTGTGGGTGTGGGTGTTAACTAGTGTGACATTATTGATTAAAAATAATTTTTTTGTATACTTTAAAATAGAAATTTTTTAAAATATTATTTTATTGTAGTTTATATTCAAGGGTGCTTTCTCACTGCGCGCAGGATATCTCAATTACAATTTCCTTATAATTTTTACATTAAATGAAACAAAACATTCAAATTAAGAATCTTATTTAAAATATTTAAATTTTTTAATAATATGCAATTTGATTAATGATTAAATTTGAAATATGAAATTACTATTAAAACTTTTATACTTCCACAACCATATATATATGTATATCTATATATATATAAGAACACTTCCTGAGTGAGTTAGTGAGTGAGGGGGTGATCTATCAACGCCCAGACCAAACCCCTGGACCTAGAAGCATGAAATTTTGTGACAATGTTCTTTCTATGACGTAGGCATCCACTAAGAAGCGATTTTACAAAATTCGCCCCCCAAGGGGAGGAGGGGGGCAAAACGTGATTTCACAAAATCCTTCATATCTCAAACAAAAAAAACAGATATCCGTAAAATTTTTGCTTTAAAATATAGCTAATACAAATGTCAAAAAACTAATTTCTGGAATTTTCAAAATTCGGTCCCCAAGGGGGGCGGGGGGGCAAAACGTGATTTCACATGCGTAAAAACGTGATTTCGCATAATCCTATATATCTCAAACAAAAAAATAGATATGCGTGAAGTTTTTGCTCTAAAATATAGCTGATGCAAATATCTAAAAACCAATTTCTGGAATTTTAGAAATTCAGCCCCCAGGTGGGGCAGCAGGGAGGGGGGGGAGAGGGGGGGCAAAAAATAAAAAGAGAGTTAGATCGTTCAAAATTGGTATATAGAGGTTTTCGATACCTACAAATCGATTTCGGATATTTTCGAATTTGTAAAATTATTAGGAGGGGCGGGAAGGGGGGGCGGCAAGGGGGGGGCTGTGGGGCAAAAACAAATAGAAATACAGTTAGGCCGTTCAAAATTGGTACAGTTAGGTTTTAGATGCCTGCAAGTCGAATGGGGATATTTTCGAAAGTGTAAAGTTATTAGGAGGGCCGGGAAAGGGGGAGGGGAGAGGGGGGCAAAAAAATAAAAATAGAGTTAGATCGTAAAATTGGTATATAGATGTTTTCGATACTTACAAATCGATTGCGGATACTTTCGAATTTTTAAAATTATTAGGTGGGGCGGGAAGGGGGGGCTATGGTCAAAAACAAATAGAAATACAGTTAGGCCGTTCAAAATCGGTACAGATAGATTTTAGAGGCCTGCAAGTCGAATGGGGATTTTTTCGAAAGTGTAAAGTTATTAGGAGGGCCGGGAAGGGGGGGGCAGAGGGGCAAAAAAAAAAGAAAATAGAGTTATATCATTAAAAATTGGTACATAGAGGATTCCAATACCTACAAATCGATTGCGGATATTTTCGAATTTTTAAAATTATTGGGAGGGGGGGGGAGTAGAGCGGTAAAAAAATAAAAATAGAGATATATCGTTCAAAACTGGTGCATAGAGGTTTTTTATACTTACAAATCGATTGCGGATATTTTCAAATTTGTAAAATTATTAGGATAGACAGGAGGGGGGGGGCGAAGTGAGAAAATAATAGAAATAAAGTTAGAGCATTTTGGGAATTTTTTCCGAAGGCAGTGAGAACCCGGTGCGACATTTTTCCTACTCAGATTTTGTTTCTCTTTTTTTTCATGTGATAAAAATTAATGCAATTTTGAGAATTCATTATAGTGATTCATTTAAAAATAGGGACCAGCGAAGCGGGCGTTGCCTGCTAGTCTATATATATAAAAGAACACTTCCTGAGTGAGTTAGTGAGTGAGGGGGTGATCTATCAATGCCCAGACCTAGAAGCATGAAATTTTGTGACAATGTTCTTTCTATGACGTAGGCATCCACTAAGAAGCGATTTTACAAAATTCGCCCCCAAAGGGGGGGAGGGGGGCAAAACGTGATTTCACAAAATCCTTCATATCTCAAACAAAAAAACAGATATCCGTAAAATTTTTGCTTTAAAATATAGCTAATACAAATGTCAAAAAACCAATTTCTGGAATTTTCAAAATTCGGTCCCCAAGGGGGGCGGGGGGGCAAAACGTGATTTCACATGCGTAAAAACGTGATTTCGCATAATCCTATATATCTCAAACAAAAAAATAGATATGCGTGAAGTTTTTGCTCTAAAATATAGCTGATGCAAATATCTAAAAACCAATTTCTGGAATTTTAGAAATTCAGCCCCCAGGTGGGGCAAGAGGGGGGGGGGAGAGGGGGGCAAAAAATAAAAAGAGAGTTAGATCGTTCAAAGTTGGTATATAGAGGTTTTCGATACCTACAAATCGATTTCGGATATTTTCGAATTTGTAAAATTATTAGGAGGGGCGGGAAGGGGGGGGCGGCAAGAGGGAGGCTATGGGGCAAACACAAATAGAAATACAGTTAGGCCGTTCAAAATTGGTACAGTTAGGTTTTAGATGCCTGCAAGTCGAATGGGGATATTTTCGAAAGTGTAAAGTTATTAGGAGGGCCGGGAAAGGGGGAGGGGAGAGGGGGGCAAAAAAATAAAAATAGAGTTAGATCGTTCAAAATTGGTATATAGATGTTTTCGATACTTACAAATCGATTGCGGATACTTTCGAATTTTTAAAATTATTAGGTGGGGCGGGAAGGGGGGGCTATGGTCAAAAACAAATAGAAATACAGTTAGGCCGCTCAAAATCGGTACAGATAGATTTTAGAGGCCTGCAAGTCGAATGGGGATTTTTTCGAAAGTGTAAAGTTATTAGGAGGGCCGGGAAGGGGGGGCAGAGGGGCAAAAAAAAAAAGAAAATAGAGTTAGATCATTAAAAATTGGTACATAGAGGTTTCCAATACCTACAAATCGATTGCAGATATTTTCGAATTTTTAAAATTATTGGGAGGGGGGGGGGAGTAGAGCGGTAAAAAAATAAAAATAGAGATATATCGTTCAAAACTGGTGCATAGAGGTTTTTGATACTTACAAATCGATTGCGGATATTTTCAAATTTGTAAAATTATTAGGATAGACAGGAGGGGGGGGCGAAGTGGGAAAATAATAGAAATAAAGTTAGAGCATTTTGGGAATTTTTTCCGAAGGCAGTGAGAACCCGGTGCGACATTTTTCCTACTCAGATTTTGTTTCTCTTTTTTTTCATGTGATAAAAATTAATGCAATTTTGAGAATTCATTATAGTGATTCATTTAAAAATAGGGACCAGCGAAGCGGGCGTTGCCTGCTAGTCTATATATATAAAAGAACACTTGCTGAGTGAGTTAGTGAGTGAGGGGGTGATCTATCAATGCCCAGACCAAACCCCTGGACCTAGAAGCATGAAATTTTGTGACAATGTTCTTTCTATGACGTAGGCATCCACTAAGAAGCGATTTTACAAAATTCGCCCCCCAAGGGGGGGAGGGGGGGCAAAACGTGATTTCACAAAACCCTTCATATCTCAAACAAAAAAACAGATATCCGTAAAATTTTTGCTTTAAAATATAGCTAATACAAATGTCAAAAAAACAATTTCTGGAATTTTCAAAATTCGGTCCCCAAGGGGGGCGGAGGGGCAAAACGTGATTTCACATGCGTAAAAACGTGATTTCGCATAATCCTATATATCTCAAACAAAAAAATAGATATGCGTCAAGTTTTTGCTCTAAAATATAGCTGATGCAAATATCTAAAAACCAATTTCTGAAATTTTAGAAATTCAGCCCCCAGGTGGGGCAAGAGGGGGGGGAGAGGGGGGCAAAAAATAAAAAGAGAGTTAGATCGTTCAAAATTGGTATATAGAGGTTTTCGATACCTACAAATCGATTTCGGATATTTTCGAATTTGTAAAATTATTAGGAGGGGCGGAAAGGGGGGGCGGCAAGGGGGGGGCTATGGGGCAAAAACAAATAGAAATACAGTTAGGCCGTTCAAAATTGGTACAGTTAGGTTTTAGATGCCTGCAAGTCGAGTGGGGATATTTTCGAAAGTGTAAAGTTATTAGGAGGGCCGGGAAAGGGGGAGGGGAGAGGGGGGGGGGAAATAAAAATAGAGTTAGATCGTTCAAAATTGGTATATAGATGTTTTCGATACTTACAAATCGATTGCGGATACTTTCGAATTTTTAAAATTATTAGGTGGGGCGGGAAGTGGGGGCTATGGTCAAAAACAAATAGAAATACAGTTAGGCCGTTCAAAATCGGTACAGATAGATTTTAGAGGCCTGCAAGTCGAATGGGGATTTTTTCGAAAGTGTAAAGTTATTAGGAGGGCCGGGAAGGGGGGGCAGAGGGGCAAAAAAAAAAAGAAAATAGAGTTAGATCATTCAAAATTGGTACATAGAGGTTTCCAATACCTACAAATCGATTGCGGATATTTTCGAATTTTTAAAATTATTGGGAGGGGGGGGTAGAGCGGTAAAAAAATAAAAATAGAGATATATCGTTCAAAACTGGTACATAGAGGTTTTTGATACTTACAAATCGATTGCGGATATTTTCAAATTTGTAAAATTATTAGGATAGACAGGAGGGGGGGGGGCGAAGTGGGAAAATAATAGAAATAAAGTTAGAGCATTTGGGGAATTTTTTCCGAAGGCAGTGAGAACCCGGTGCGACATTTTTCCTACTCAGATTTTGTTTCTCTTTTTTTCATGTGATAAAAATTAATGCAATTTTGAGAATTCATTATAGTGATTCATTTAAAAATAGGGACCAGCGAAGCGGGCGTTGCCTGCTAGTATATATATTTATATATATATATATATATATATATATATATATATATATATATATATATATATATATTTTTTTTTTCTATTGAACAGAACTTCTTATTTTCAATTCGCCTTATTCATTGTATCGAAATGTCTGGTTGAGAAAAATTTTAAACTTATATCTCAAATACTTTTTTAAATATCATGCGCGCAGTGAGAAAGCACCCTTGAAAATAATCTGCAATAAAATATTTTAAACATTTTCTATTTAAAAGAACACCAAAATAATATTTTTAATCAATTGCGTAATGTCATATTATTTATCACACACACACAATATATATATATATACATACTTGCCAACATACTAATTAATATTCCGTAATCTTGTTAGACCCGCCCTTTTTCCAACACCAATAAATTTTTAGAGTAACATTCTCCAAATGCAATTGCGATTGAACAAGAGGAAAAATACTCTAAAAAGATACCGGTGTGAAAAAGAAGGCGGAGCTAACAATACTACGGAATATTAATGTTGGCAAGTATGTATATATATATTTGTAATTGCCTTTGTTCTTCTTTTCTTTTTTTTTTTTTTTTTTTTTAAGTTTGAAAGTTGATCGAAAATGCCTTCATTTTTTTTAATTTTGAAAGTTGATTAAAAATGTCTTCATTTTCCCATTCTAAATACTTTTGCGACGACATGTATGCGTCTTTTGATAGTAAGGTCCGCGTATGGGCGTTATTCGCCCAAGTTACAATATGTCAGAACAAAATTTTTTTTATTCACATTTTTATTACATATGAATATACATTATAATTTTGTTCTTTGTAATCAAATTATTTGCATCCGTAGTATATTGATTGCACAAAAATGAATATTGGATATATTCTTAAGAAATAAATAACATTACATACAAGTTGCGAAAGAAACGCCCACTGGCGGAGTTACGGATTTTCAAATGACGTGAATCTATGTCAGCGGTCGGGAAAGTGTTAAAAGTAGGCTGTCCCCTTAATATATATATATGAAATATTTTCAGTTAACTGTATAATTTTATAACTAAATTTCAACTTATAGAGAAAAAAATAAAAACAAGGAATATGATTTAGCTAATTTCGCTTGTGATTAAAGAAAATTAGTCCTTTTAATGTGTATTCTGCAGTAATTCCCCCCCCCCTAACACACACACACACACACACTTGAAAAAAAAAAAGAATGTGGGGAGTGAGAGAAAGCATACACACAAGGAAATGAAACCAAGAGCAATGATCTTTCTACTGAAGATAAATATAAATTCAGAAGCAATATGGGACGGGTAATATTGACAAGAAATTCTTGTTCTGTGATAAATATCAGGTTGATAAACAGTACAATAAAACTGATAACAATTTAGCCAATCACATGTCTCTGAGCAACACGGGCAAAGAAGTCTATTAAAAACAGAAACATCGTTTGAACTATATACAGACATAGGTGTCAACTTAGTACCTTTTGAATACCGGAAAAATTTTATATATATATATATATTTTTTATTTAACTTAATCAATGAAAACCATTCCAGTTCGTCGCTTAAACAAAATGTATATTTCTATTAAAATTTTCCGGTAGCCAAAAGGTGCTAAGTTGGCAACCATATAAACAGAAACACCATTTCCAACAGCTGATTGCAAAATATGATCATATCATAGCTGCTAGTATTTTAATTTATTCTGGAGCACTTTTAGCTCCGCCTTTACTCCATACTACTTTTTAGATGAATAATTTTTTTCTTATTTTATCATAATTATACATTGCATAGCTGCCAATATTTTAATTTATTCCGGAGTACTTTTAGCCCCGCCTTTATTTCGTACCACTTATTTTTTAAAAGTAATTTTGCCTTTTTTTTTATCGAAATTATATATTGGAGAAAACATTTCTATAAATAAAGTGGTGCGAAATAAAGGCGGGGCTAAAAGTACTCCGGAATAAATTAAAATATTGGCAGGTATGTACATTGGAGAAAAATAGTCTAAAAATAAAATGCTGCGAAAATAAAGGCGGAGCTATAAATGCTCCAGAATGAATTAAAATATTGGCAGCTATATCATATAAGCGACAACAACTGCAGCGCAGAAATCTCCAATAGTCATAAACCTGTCAAACATCTTATTATGAAGCTTAAAAATTCTTGTACCCGCCTTTTTTTCCACACCAGTCATTTTTTAGAGTAATTTTATTCTTATTTAATCTTAACAACATTTAGATAAAATCACTCTAACCATAAAATGGTGTGGAAAAGGGGGCGTCAACAATTTTATGCTTATTAACGAGGTGGTTTGCAGGTATGTGTAATATTTATTATTTATTTCAGAGAAACGTCAGTCTCGCCCTCTTTTCACCGCACTAAAATTTTAGAGAATTTTTTTTTTACACTATATAATTACGATTAAATTAGAAAAATACTTTTAAAATATACTGGTATGAAAAACGGCGGGGTTAACAGTATTTTGTAAAAAATTATAAATATTACCAGGTATGATCATGAGTTAAAGTGCCTTTCTAAACACGCTCCCGATCCCTCTCCTTTTTTAATCTACGGGACTATATTAATAAGTTAGACAATCCAAAGTTGTCTTAAAAGAAAACTGAAAAATCATCATATGACTCATTCAACCAAATAACATTCTCATTTCAATCCGTTTATTTACCCACAGACACTTCTTTTTTTTTTTTTTTTTTTTTTTAAAGTTAGTGGTAAATTACAACATCGTGATTCACGGTCACGAGTTTCAGACTTCGGTTCCCCAACTGAGGGTTGAACGACTGATTGATTCTACTTTTACATAGAGCAAAATCTTAAAAGTTTTTTATTCAATAATTCACGCGAATTTTGAAAAGTGTTACTTGATGTATAATGACTAATCTTCGAAGTGATTAGGCAAACGTTACTGTTAAAAATTAGTGGCAGAAATTGAATAACAAATGTCCCTAAACTTGGCAATACTTCTCTTGCAAACCTGCCAACCTTTTCATTAATAAGCGTAAATTGTTAACTCCCAAGAAAAAATGCCCCCATTTCCCCACCACTTTATATTTAGAATAATTCTCTCCAAATGTTCTTACGATTTAATAAGAATAAAATTATTCTAAAAAATGAGTGTTAATAAAGGAAAGGTGGGTACTAAAATTTTTATGCTTCATAATAAGATGCTTGGCAGGTATGCTTTTGCATAATAAAGCCTCTACAGTGATATTATATTTGTGTATTCACTTGTAAACAAATCACAGATAATATAACAGTATCCACCAATAAATTTAGGTAGATATTTTTATTAGGTAAAAGAGATGAACTGAAATCTTGTACTAATATATTCTTATTATGCTTTCATATCCGAGTGAGCGCCTGATTGGCACTCCTTGGTAAAAATCAAAAACAGGGATGGAACACGGGCGCAGAGTTCACACCGGAATCCGTTTAAGAAATTTCTCTACGTATAATATCGTTGATTTACGAAGTAGAAAATTTTCTTACATTGATAGTGGTATGAATTCTGCGCCCGTGTACCATCCCTGCAAAAAGTATTTTTATTCTGCGGCTGCTGATCCCTCGATTTCCGCGGACAGCTCAAATGTAACAAAATTTGCACAACCCGCGGTTCTCGTTGGCATGTGTTTTTCATCGTTTAACCAGAGAAATAAATTACATACAGTATTAGACGTTTTATTTAGGTTTTAATCACGGACTTAGATAACAAGGACCGTTTTCCCCAACGGAGGCCGTCCCTCAAAAATGGACCCGAAATGGTCGCTATTATTCGTTCGCCGCTAGGGGTCGTATGTGTTCTCTGACTGTCTACTAACGCCGTAGAATAGCATTGTGAGCAGACGAAATTTTACTTTTATTTTCAGTTTTATTTTTAATTTATTTTTAATATTAGATTTTTTTATTATGTCACACTGTTACGCACCAGGTTGCACCTCTGGATATCGAAGTGTTTGAAAAAAAAAAACAAGGAAATAGGTGAAAAGAACCCAAATTTATTTCGTCACCTAATGTAAGCTATTGATTTTAATGTTTTATTGAATGATAAAATTGTTGTCTTATAAATATTCTATTACTATAAAAAAAAAAAAGTCTGATTTAATTGGGATGGTTCTTAGTAAAATTCTGTTTGATAGATTTTTTTTTTTTTTAATTAATTAAAATGTAATTTTTCAGGTCACTTTGCATTAAGATTTTAAAATTTGAGTGCTAGCAGTATTCCTTTTTTTATATTATTCGGCTAAGACATGCGAGCTTGCAATCTTCCGAATTTAAATCATGTTAATTATAAATCACGTATTTTTTTTTTTTTTTTTTAATTGGAGCTTAAAAACAAGTATTTTAAAAATCTTGAATTGTAAACCGATTTTGGCAAGAGTTAAAAATTGGTTAAAAATGATATGAGTTCACAGTCATATTTTTTTCAATTCATTTCAAAATTACTGAGTTTTAAGATATTTGACAAATAATTTAAAATGTGATTTATTTATTCATTTTTTTTTCCAGGCCACTTTGCATTGACATTTTAAATTGATTTTACAAACTGCCAATCTTTTAACTTCTAATTCATGTTAGATGATAAATCAAGTTATATTATTATCATTATTATTACCATATTATAGAAATGTATTGTTTTTAACAAAAAAGAAATTTTTAATTGGTTTGTCAAAAATTAAAAATAATGATTATGATTTCACAGTAAAACACACCTAAATTCAGTTGAAAATTGGAGATTTTAAAGAAAAATTATATTTAATTAAATTCATCACCAGTGCCATAAAACTCTATGTAACTTGTTTTTAATTCCTTTTTCATGTTAATTTTCTTATATAATAAAAGGTTTTTTACATGATTCCTTGTCTTTTCTTTTGATAACAGAGTAAAAGAAAATCATCGTATGCATTTATTTCCAAAAAAAAAATATATATATATATATATGTACTAGCTGACCCGACAAGCGTTGTTTTGTCATATAAATTATTTCTAGAGAATATTTTGCTAGAAAAAAATTAACTAACGTATTGTAAGTCTGTAAGGATGTGGTATATAAGTGGAAGATGTATGGAGCGCTGTGAACGGTGAAAGAATATAAAAATAACAAAACACCAATCATTTATTTTTTTAATTTATTAAAATTGATTCTTTAAAATTATATACATATCGCTACTTATAACAATATTACTAAAAAACAATATCAATCCCTTAATGCAACAGAGTGTACAATATTTTTTGTTATCCCATCTTTCGCCAATACAAACAAACTGGATGGTTTGCCCACTCGAGAGCCACGTATAATTGTCCGTGTGAAAAACATGATGTGCTCAAATCTAAGCCACAGACAGACATCGTTTGGCCCTGCGACTTATTGATAGACATTGCAAATGCCAATCTAATTGGAAATTGAGGGCGTTTAAATTGAATTGGCACATCTGTGGGTATAATAGGGATTCACAGTAGTAATATATTTTCACCTCGGAATTTGTCATTTAAAATGATGGCTTCGATAACATTTTTCATTATTTTTTTTATGACTAATCGCGTGCCGTTGCACAACCGTGGTGGGTTCAAATTACGAAGCAAAATAACCGGAGATCCAACCTTCAGTTGTAAAATATGCGGTGGCATACCTGGTAAATCCAATGAGTTTAAAAACTTTGTTGGATAATTTACAGCTTCGGTGGCATCGCAAACTGTATCATTAGATTTGTATGACACCAAGTCTCCTGGTAACAAATGTTGTATCTTGAGATTCAATTCCTTGACGTCCACATTTTTTGCTGCTAAAATTGCTCTTTCTGCCAGCCACTCATGATTTGTGTATCGTCTGTGTACATCGGGAAATATCTGGTCAATAAAAGTATCTTGAGAATCAATGATTGTGCAGAAATCGGTCCGTAATTTTATGCATCCAGTTTCATCTCTAGTAACTTTTCCATCGCCGATATCTAACAATTGTTTTGAGAATGTTTCAGCGGATGGATTTTGAAGCTTTTGAACGCACAAATTTACTTTCAGTTGTACTTTTTCAACATTAAGCCACAATGACGATGATTTTAAGCATGCATTGATCTCATCAGCGTATGTTGAACGCGGAATAACGGGAAGTGCTTGTCTGAAATCACCTGAAAAGAGTAACAGAGTGCCGCCAATTAGTTTGTCGTTGTTTTTTATATCTTTCGACTTCTCAATCGAATGTTTGTGTGCCATAGTGCATTCATCACAGATAAGAATTTTACACTATTTCAGCACTGTGGCCATGGACGATTGTTTTTTTATGTTGCACACTGCGTCTGGGTTATTTTGAATATTTAGTGGCAGTTTAAATAATGAATGAGCTGTTCTGCCTCCATCCAATAAAGTTGCCGTAATGCCAGATGATGCAACAGCCAATGCGATGCCATTATTTGATCGTATTTAGGCGAGAATTAGCGAAATAAGGAATGTTTTGCCAGTTCCACCTGGTGCACCCAAAAAAAAAAAAAAAGAATCCACCTTGTCCTACCAAAACTGCGAGCATGATGCGGTCGTAAACGGTTCTTTGTTCTTCATTCATTAGTGGGACATTGCGAGCAACAATCGCTGCCATTTCTACAGTATTGTATTGTAGTTCACGTTTCAATTCAGTGCTTATTAAATCAGATGCATTTCAATTTGTTGAATGCATACCGAAATGACTGAGTGGTAAGTTGGCAATGATAATGCAAAGATCTTCAGTAGCAATCAATGCTTCATTGTACATAGCGTCAATGAATACTATCGTTAGATCGTTGCACCGTGAACGATGTTGATGCAATATATCATCAGTCATTGAATCTTTGTGATTATCCCATAATGTCTCTGCTCGGACCGGGAAACATGTAGTCAACACTATAGCGAATAGTAGACGAATTTGTTTTGCTGTACAGTTCAGTCCTACTTCAGCAAGCATACACTCCCACTGGTTGTCGTCTTCCAGCAAGCCGAGTGCAAGGCATGCATCTTTATACGTTGGATACTGTTGTCCATTCACTTCACGTAAATCTTGAAATGACAAAGGGCCGATGACATTAACCAATAACAGTCGAAGATAAAAGCACTCAGTCTGCCTTGGATTGACTGTAAATACTCGTCCCAAGCTGTTTGATTTGAATAAACCGGGACATGCATCAATCGGCGTGCCTTGCTTGCGGGGCATCCATTTTTTTGTTGGAGCCCATGTGAAATAGCGTGGTACTTCTGAATAGATTAATGTCCGTGCAAAAGCACCAAAAGCATCTGCACGATTACACAATTCAAAAAATTCGGTGAGTGTAGTTTTTGGTGGATTTATAGCACGATCAATCGCTGTCTCGCTCGTGAAATATACGCGCTGGCCATTTTCAAGATGGACGGCTAAATGAAGAACTGCTGGATCCCGTTCATGAATTGGGAAACCAAAGATACGCCAAACAGCTTCATTGGAGCTGACGTACCGGCCAATTTGGTAAAGTGTTATTTCATCGTTGTTATTCACCGGAGGAGCATTCACAATGGTATTTTGAACTCGAAATACAGCCATATCACTGCCTTTATTCATATACTTGCAAATGTATGTGATGCTATTCACTGAACTACAGAACTGAACATTAATATGAGCATTGAATGTTTTGCTCAACAGAGGCGAATATGGGACCACCCAACGGTTATCAATGTCAATATCTATGTTGTTGACATAGATGACCGCCATAGATGATAAGATTGTCCGCCATTATCGGGATTTCTTCGACGATATATTGGATATCCGTCAACATTAGTGATCGTGAAATTTTTCGGAAAACTTTTAGTACATTTTCCATCTGCACAAATAATAATGGCCTAAAAATTCATTTTTCATTTTAACATAAAATAACTCCGTCGGATATTGACGAATTTTTTAAAATAATATACCATTTTAACTAATTTTAACATTTTAACAATATTAACGTTGGAAAAATATACTACTGGCCATTAAAATTGCTACACTAAGAAGGAATAATAATAACGGAATGAAATTTGTTGGACACATACACTATAGCAGGAAGAACAATTGATTAAAATTTCAGGAAATT
This sequence comes from Salticus scenicus, assembly GCA_963930645.1. Classification (NCBI taxonomy): domain Eukaryota; kingdom Metazoa; phylum Arthropoda; class Arachnida; order Araneae; family Salticidae; genus Salticus; species Salticus scenicus. The sequence goes on along the minus strand of OZ005660.1, from coordinate 174,706,417 downwards.
TCGAGTTATATGTACTGAGAAAACAGTACATAAAGCAGAGACCTCTGTGAGCAATAATAGCACTTATTTGCCTAGGCATTGAATCTGACAGCGATTGGATGACGTGTACGGATAGAGCACTTCATGATGTTATAACACGATGCCACAATTCATCGATGGAAGTTACTGGTGAGTGGTGGGGGGCCAGTCGCTTTTCAACGATTAAACAGTCATTTTCATTGGTGTGAGATCAGGAGAACGTGCTTACCAGAGCAACAGTCGATAACATTCTGTATCAAAGAAGGTCCGAACAATACAAACAACTTGCGGTCGTCCATTATCTTGCTTAAGTGTTACGCTTCGGAGGCCTTGAATATAGGACAGATCGATGGGCCTTAACTCGTCGGAAATGTAATGGCTGGTATTTAGAGTGGCCAGAATGAAAACAAGAGGTGGTCGGGACGTGTATCCAATGGTACCACATACCATCAATCCAGGTGGTGATCCAGTATGCGGCTACCAAAATTATGATTACCCTCAACACTGCATCATTGATATGGGCGCCATTAATGTGTGATCAACGATGAACCTGGACGCTGAAATGGCGTGAAGTCACCTTTCAGGCAAATCACAATCCTGTTTACAGCATCAAGATTGCCTTCTCCGTATTTAACGGCATTATGAATAATGCACATTTCCAGCTGGGATTCGACATCATCACACTGTCCATCATTCCCAATGATGTTATGGATTCCCATTGGATACACGTCTTGATTGCTTCTTGTTCGTATTCCTGGCACTCTGAACAGTGGCCATTAAATTTCTGATGGGTTAAGGCCCGAACCTCTGCCCTGTATTCGAGGCCTCCGTAGCGCAAAAATTAAGCAAGATAATGCCCGACCGCAAGTTGTTTGTATTGTTCGGGCCTTCCTTGTTACAGAATGTTATTGACTGTTGCTCTGGCAAGTGCGTTCTCCTGATCTCGCACCAATGAAAATGGCTGTTTAATCGTTGAAAAGCGACTGGCCCCCACCACTTACCAGTAACTTCCATCGATGAATTGTGGCATCGTGTTAAGACATCATCTATCTGTACATGTCATCCAATCGCTGTTCGATTCAATGCCTAGGCAAATAAGAGCTATTGTTGCTCACAGAGGTCGCTGCTTTATATACTGTTTTCTCAGTACCTATAACTCGAAATTTCCTGAAATTTTAATCAATTGTTCTTCCTGCTATAATGTATGTGTCCAACAAATTTTATTCCGTTATTATTATTCCTTCTTGGTGTAGCAATTTTAATGGCCAGTAGTGTATTTTAAACACTTACGGTTAAAAATTCATTTTTCATTTCAACATTAAATTCTGACATCGTGTTTACGATTCTAAAATATTAACTTTGAAAAAATATTTTAAACACTTCGTAAGATACGGTTACTATTCTAAAAATATTAATTTTGAAAAAAATATTTTAAACACTTCTTAAGATACGGTTAAAAATTCATTTTTCATTTCAACATTAAATAAATTCTGACATCGTGTTTACGACAACTCACGCCATCTAGGTGGAAAAGTTGTTGAAAGAGTTGGTTAAAAATTAATTAAGAAAGAACTAATTAAGTTACAACTTTCATTTGTAAATCTAAACCATTCTCGAATCCACCTGAAGACACACAAAAAATATCATTAAACTCAGTCCAGCCGTTTAGGAGGAGTTCAGTGACATACACACGCACAAAAGAAATATATATATATAAAGATATATATATATATATATATTCCACCCTTTTTTAAAACATATCAACTGTTACAGATAACATATATATCTCAAAATTTATGTATAATCACTGGTTATTTCGCTATGCAAAATGGAAAAGAACTATAATAATGTTTAAATGGTTATATATATATACAATTGAACTTTGTTAACGAGAATCTCAAGGAGGATAAAAAATTTGTTTGTGGTATCAGTAGTTCATACTATCAGTAACTAATCTTCATATTACTAAAGTAATCTTAATTTTTACGGGGATCGTGGAAACAGTTCATGTTAAAAGTAATTCATGGATTGGATTGGATTTCGGAATAAGGCTGATTGACTGCTGTAGGTCCAAGGCCTGAGGGGAGTGCCCTCCATGGGGGTCTTTCTAAGGGGTCCTAGCCTGTATTTGCGCAAGTATCGGAGAAAAACACGGCAAACTATGAACGGCGAGGCCGACGAGCATGACCTGGGATTGAACCTGGCACCTCACGTCTACCAGCTTTGAGCGCAGAACCGCTCGGCCGCTGCTGGGCAAAAAGTAATTCATGTTAACAGTGTTCACATTAACGAGGTTCGACTGTATTATATTACTTCTTATTCCACTGAGATTCAGATAAATATTTTAAGAATTTAATTAGCTTCAATTTCCACAGAATTTGTAAACTGAAGTTCCACATTTTTTTTTTTACACATTTTTATCAACATGCTATTTTTATTGCCATCTTTTTTTATTTCTTAGAAATAATTCTAATAAATATTACATGCATTATTTCTTAAGCAAGCTATGCTAATATTGATAAATTTTAATAACATCTTATTTTTAACACACTTGAGTCACATTGCCCATTTATCTATAAAAATTAAGGATTAAAGCATATATCATTCTCCTTGGGTCACATTGTATAATACATAGTGGCAAACCCTATATTTAAAAAATTAAGAAATGAAAGAAGAAAGAAATCTCCTAAACAATTTATAAATTGAATCATTTTTTTTAAAGTAATTTTTAGTACCTTTCAGAAATGTCAGGTTCGATTATAGGTCGTACTCATCGACCAATACGTTAGGAGTTTTCCCGTGGTTTTCTCAGAAACTCGCGTAAATGCGGGCTAGAACCCTTAGAAAGACCCCCACGGAGGGCATTCCACCTATTCGCCTAGGAACTTAGAGTAGGCAATCGGTCTTAAACCCAAACATTACTTTTTAATTATGTTGTTATAACAGGTTTTTTTTCCTTCTTTTTTTTCCCAATTCTTGTTGCACAAGTAGAAAAAAAAATGCATTCTAGAAAGAGAAAAATATTCTCTAAGCTTCAATATAATAGTTTTTAATTAAAAATATTACTATAGGAACTTGTATTAAAAAACTGAGAGAATACTTTAGAAATTATGAGTACCAGGCTGCTATAATGTTGTTAAGGAACAGAGTATTATTTTACATGCAAGAAACAGTGGTATCATACTGTTTGTTGCAAAGATGGATGTTCATAGAATTATATTATCCAGTATATTTTTCATAATTCCATTTGCACATTCAGAAATTTCTCGACCATTAAATCTGTACTAGTTCTTCAAAAATTGACTTCTTGATGCTGGTGGACGTGAAGTGTCGGGTTCGATCCCAAATCGCGCTTATCGGTCTAGCTGTTCGGAGTTTTGCGCGTTTTTTTTTTCTTTTTCCTGAAACTTGCGTAATTGTGGACAAAGGCCCTTTAGAAGGACAGCCACGGTGGGCAGACCCAGGCATTGGACCCTAATGCAGTCAGCTGGCTTTAATCTCCAACACCAACATTGATTTTAAGCTATAAAGTCAGATGAATGAGCTAAAAGCAGTTTTCGAATCCTTTAGAAGAAAATATTCAGAATTTAAAAAATTTCCCCATACAGTATTATGGGTTCTGGTTCCAAAAATAAATAAATAAATAAATTAATAAAAAAAATGCTCCTTTAGCTTTTTGAAAGGGAATGCTCAAATTATTATGATTGACTCTGCTTTTCATTACATTGATTTTTATATCGCGCATATTTAAATATATATATAAGTTAATTTTATTTTTTGAATAAATTATTTGCTTTAAATGAGTAGCAAATAATACAGATTGAAAATCTCTTTAAAGTGCAAATTTTAAAACGAAAAATATTGATGAAAATGAAAAAGTGCTGTATTTCGGTTTATGGATTTATTGGATTTGGGAATAAAATCGATTGACTATACTGTAGGTCTTACGTATGAAGGGGAGTGCCCTCCGAGGGGGGTCTTTCTAAGGGATTCTAGTCCGTATGCACACAATTTTCGGAGAAAAACACGGAAAACTCTGAATGACTAAGTAGACAAGCGCGACCTGGAATCGAACCCAGGCGCTTCCCGTCACTCAGCTTTGAGCGCAGAACCGCTCGACCACCATTGGAGTCTCGGAAGAGGGAAAAGGACGGCCTTTGTAAAAATATCGTAATGAATTTTTAAAATTTTTATTTTTTACATACTTTGTATTTTTTTTTTTTTTTTAATTGGAAATGCTGGCATAAATTGTAATTTTTTAAATACATTCATTGTTTTAAATTATGAAAATTCATATTTTCGTATTTATTTTTTAAATATCATATGTTTTCATTATACTATTTCGTCTTTTTTTTTTTCGGGGTGGGGGGGAGAGCGAATTGTTTATATTTATAGATATATTTACATACTAGCAGGCGACGCCCGCTTCGCTGGTCCCTATTTTTAAATGAATCACTAATTCTCAGAATTGCATTAATTTTTATCACGTGAAAAAAAAAAAGAGAAACAAAATCTGATGAGGAAAAATGTCGCACCGGGTTCTCACTGTCAACGGAAAAAATTCCCAAAATGCTCTAACTCTTATTTCTATTATTTTCCCCCTTCGCCCCCCCCTCCCGTCTATCCTAATAATTTTACAAATTCGAAATATCCGCAATCGATTTGTAAGTATCAAAAACCTCTATGCACCAGTTTTGAACGATCTATCTCTATTTTTTTTTTTTTTTTTTTGCCCCTCCCAATAATTTAAAAAATTCAAAAATATCCGCAATCGATTTAAAGGTATCGAAAACCTCTATGTACCAATTTTGAGTGATCTAACTCTATTTTATATTTTTTGCCCCTCCGACCCCCCTTCCCGGCCCTTCTAATAACTTTACACTTTCGAAAGTATCCCCATTTGTCTTCCAGGCCTCTAAAACCTATCTGTACCAATTTTGAACGGCCTAACTATATTTCTATTTGTTTTTGCCCATAGCCCCCCCTTCCCGCCTCTCCTAATAATTTTACAAATTCGAAAATATCCCCAATCGATTTGTAACTATCGAAAACCTCTATATACCAATTTCGAACGATCTAACTCTATTTTTATTTTTTTGCCCCCCCTCTCCCCTCCCCCTTCGCGCCCCTCCTAATAACTTTACACTTTCGAAAATATCTTTATTCGACTTGCAGGCCTCTAAAACCTATCTGTACCAATTTTGAACGGCCTAACTGTATTTCTAATTGTTTTTGCCATAGCCCGCCCTTACTGCCCCACCCCCTACCCGTCCCTCCTAATAATTTTACAAATTCGAAAATATCCCCAATCGATTTGTAACTATCGAAAACCTCTATATACCAATTTTGAACGATCTAACTCTATTTTTATTTATTTGTCCCCCTTCTCCCCTCCCCCTTCTCGCCCCTCCTAATAACTTTACACTTTCGAAAATATCCCCATTCGACTTGCAGGCCTCTAAAACCTATCTGTACAGATTTTGAACGGCCTAACTGTATTTCTATTTGTTTTTGCCATAGCCCGCCCTTACCGCTCCACCCCCTACCCGTACCTCCTAATAATTTTACAAATTCGAAAATATCCCCAATCGATTTGTAACTATCGAAAACCTCTATATACCAATTTTGAACGATCTAACTCTATTTTTATTTCTTTGTCCCCCCCCTCTCCCCTCCCCCTTCTCGCACCTCCTAATAACTTTACACTTTCGAAAATATCCCCATTCGACTTGCAGGCCTCTAAAACCTATCTGTACCAATTTTGAACGGCCTAACTGTATTTCTATTTGTTTTTGCCCCATAGCCCTCCCCCCTTACCACCCCACTTCCCTTAAAGCCCCTCCTAATAATTTTACAAATTCAAAAATATCCGCAATCGATTTGTAAGTATCGAAAACCTCTATGTACCAATTTTGAACGATCTGACACTATTTTTATTTTTTTGCCTGCCCCCCCCTTCTAGCCCCTCCTAATAACTTTGCACAATCGAAAACATCCCCATTCGTCTTGCAGGCCTTTAAAACCTATCTGTACCAATTTTGAACGGCCTAACTGTATTTCTATTTGTTTTTGCTCCATAGCCCCCCCCCCCCGTTGCTGGCCCACCTGGGGGCTGAATTTCTAAAATTCCAGAAATTGGTTTTTAGACAGTTGCATTAGCTATATTTTAGAGCAAAAATTTCACGTACATCTGTTTTTTTTTTTTTTTTTTTTGTTTTTTTTTTTTTTTTGTTTGAGATATATAGGATTATGTGAAATCACGTTTAACGCATGTAAATTCACGTTTCGCCCCCTCCGCCCCCCCCCCTTGGGGACCGAATTTCAAAAATTCCAGAAATCAATTTTTAGACATTTGTATTAGCTATATTTTAAAGCAAAAATTTTACGGATATATGTTTTTTTGTTCGAGATATTTAACATTATTTCATTTAATTCTTGCGTTAAAGCGCTCTTTCAAGTCTGAAGTGGAAAGGCAGTCGATGCGAGCGCAATCTTCTAAAAGCGACCACAATGGGGCCATTCTGAAAACACAACGTCGGCGGTCCATAGTGTACGTCCATGGTTTTAATCAACAGATATCGTTAGTCGTCCAATAAATTGCGGCATTTCAAGGTAGTTTGTATTTACCGCTCTAACTTCACTATGTTTGCCGCCTTTTTCTAATCTAAAATGACTGCTAGAAACGTTCAGCGATTCACTGAGTATATATTCCTGATGATTTTTCAGACTCTGAAAGTGATTTTAGTTTTGATAGTGATATAGATTTTTCGGACTACTCCTCAGATAACGATGAATCTGATCATGATTCCTTATATTTTCATTACATTTTCTTAAGTTTTATATATTTTACTTTTTTATATTATGTAATAAATAGAAATTAACTGTAGATCAATTAAAATTTATTTAATTCTTTTTTATTATTATTTGGTGATAACATCTGAAATTGGTTTTTCTGACAGCATAGTTTCTCATGATAAAAATCTATATAAAATATCTTTTCTAGAAAGAAATAATGCATATTTCAATTCTTCAGTATATATAGATTTAAAATATGCAAGAAAAAAAATACACAATTTTCGAAGTGATTTCGTGGGCATGTGTTTTTATTTCTTTATTGAGGAGCGCATCCCGCCTTTCCATCGTTTAACCAGTGAAATAAATTACATACAGTATTAGACGTTTTATTTATGTTTTAATCAACAGATATCGTTAGTCGTCCACTAAATTGCGGCATTTCAAGGTACTTTGTACTTACCACTCTAACTTCACTATGTTTGCCGCCTTTTTCAAATCAGAAATGGCTGCTAGAAAACGTTCAGTGATTGGCAGAGTATATATTCCTGATGATTTATCAGACTCTGAAAGTGATTTTAGTTTTGATTCTGATAGTGATATAGATTTTTCGGGCTACTCCTCAGATAACGATAAATCTGATCATGATTCATTTTATTTTCATTAATTTTCATTACGTTTTCTTAAGTTTTATATGTTTTACTTTTTATATTATTTAATAAAAAGAAATTAACTGTAGATCAATTAAAATTTGTTTATTTATTTATTCATTTATTTATTTATTTATTTATTTGTGATAACATTTGAAATTGGTTTTTCTGACAGCATAGTTTCTCATGATAAAAATCTATATAAAAAATCTTTTCTAGAAAGAAAAAAACTGCATATTTCAATTCTTCAATATATATAGATTTAAAATATGCAAGAAAAGAAAATACACAATTTTCGAAGTGATTTCGGTCCACAAATTGAGCAGTCAGAGGGTTAACGCGAGGCATTTCTCTCCCAATCAATCTTCCAGCTTGCTCCGTTCGAAATTGTATAGTAGCCCCTGCCTCCCTCTATTAACGATTTTTTAAAACAAACATTTAGAGCCTCTCCCTCTCTCTCTCTTTCTCTCTCTCTCTTTGAAATCTTTTTTAAGACAATAAAAAGCTCAGAACTAGAATTTTTATTTTAAAGTCAACTTACATCGATTGAAAAAAGAAGAAAAACTTAGTAAAGAAACAGATTTAAATAAACATTTAAAATGTAGGAGGTTCTTCAGCAAAAAAAATATTCGTGAATTATCATTTTTTTTTTTTTTCTAGAATTTTATTTAAACAATATTTTAAAAAGTTTAATTTGTACTAGTGTTTATTTTGTAGAAGATTTCACTACAGATTTTTTTTTTTTTTTTCATTATTTCAAGACAAATATTTTAAATAACAGTAATGTATGAGAAATAATAATTTGAAATCAAGTTTATTAGCGTTTTGTGATTTTTTTATATTAATTTTTCGCTCCAAATACATTGCATGAACGCTTCAAATTGAGGGAAATTAAATAGAAAATTGGTTTTAAATTAAATTATGTACAATTTCCTATTCTTCATGTTTCTTATGTGTATTTTCAATTAATTTATAACTTAAAAATAAATAAATGAATAAGATATTAAAGTTTTAAATTGCATTACATTATCATAGTAAAATTTAAAGAATGTAAATTTCAATTAATGAAAATTCTAGACATTCAACCATACATATTATACATCAAGACACAGAAGAATTAAATACAAACTTTTCTAACAAGTATTTGGAATATTCCCTTTAAAAATTCAATAGAATTTTATTGAAAAAAAAAACTATTTAAACTTTCGCGACCACATGTTTTTGTCTTTTTGACAGTAAGCTGTGGGCGTTAATCTTTTATATTACATTATTTTAAATCAATGTTTTGTTTATTTATATTTATAATATAAATGAATATACATTACAATTATACTCTTTTAAATCAAAGTATTTGTATCCATAATGCATTGATTGCACAAATGTGAATATTGGATATATTGTTGAGAAATAATGTAACCTAAAGAAACGCCCACTGGCGGAGTTACTGACTTTGAAATGACGTGAATTCACGTCAGTGGTCGCGAAGTGTTAACATACAATTTAGAAGTAGCCAGCTGTATGGAAATTTAATTTTACATAAGTGTTTTATGAAAATATTGTACTTATGTATGTCGTAAAGTCATTTTGAGATTTATTTTATACCTTTCCTAGTTATATTCATGCTTTCCACTATTAAATAAATAAAATTAACAGAAAGCATTAATTTGCTTCTAGGTATGTGTTTGATACCTTCTAATTATTATAGATTATAGTTTATGTCTGCAAAAAAATTTTCTTTATTTTTATATGAAAACTAATAAGTAATATTATAACCAAATGATAAGAATTTGAAAATTATTCAAAACAGCAATAGCTACATACCTGCTAATATTTATAATTTATTCCGGAGCAAAGTTCCCAACTTTTATAATTTATTCACGAGCATTTTCAGCCCCGCCTCTTTTTCATACCGGAAATTTTGAAAAATGATTTTCTTCTTATTCAATCGTTGTCACATATTAAAGAGAAATAATTTACAAAATTTCTGGTGCGAAAAGAAGGCGGGGCTAAAAATGCACGTGAATAAATTATAAAAGTTGGTAACTCTGTTCCGGAGAACTGTTACTAGCTCAGTCTTTTAACAGCAGTCAGATTTCGGAGATTTTTTTTTTTTTTTTTTTTTTTGCAATGTATAATTACGATTAAATAAGAAGAAAACACTTTTAAAATGAACTGGTGTGGAAGAAAGGGCGGCGCTAACAGTAATACGAATAAATTATACATGATACAGGTATGTAACTATCAAGGAGGATCAAACTCGACAACTATGTATGAAGTTTGCACTGAATACAGAATTGAAATTGATGTCCAAAATCTTTTTACACTGTCCTACTTGACTAAAAAAATATCTATATTTCAAGTATTGAAAAAAAAAAAAAATTAATTACAATAATACACTTACGCAAAAGGATACTTGATATATATCATAGTTACGAACACTTTAATTTATTCTGCAGCAGTTTTAGCCTCGACGAATACGTGACTATTTTTCTCTAATATTAAACTACAATAAAATAAGAAAGAATATTCTTAAAATGAAAGTGGTATCGAATAAAGGCGAAGCTAAAATTGCTCCGGAATGAATTAAAATGTTGGTAACTCCTTTGATATGTTTCAATATTTTAATAGTTTTTTAATGTTTTATAGAATTCTTTTAAAAACTATAATAATTAGAATACACAAACCCATGTCTAGAAGTAAATTAATGCTTCCTGTTTATTTTACTTTTATTTGTTTTTATTGATTTAACACTTTCCCTACCGCATGTTTTTTTTTTTTTTTTTTTTTTTTTTTTTGACAGTTTTTCTGCCTGTCGGCGTTATCTGTCCAAGTTGCAATGTTTCAGAACAGAATTTTCTGTATTCACATTTATATTACAAATAGATATAATTATATTTATTCTAATCAAAGTATTCGTATCCATAGTATATTTAACTGTACAAATATGAATATTGAGTATATTCTTAAAAAATAAATAATATACAAACTGCGAAAGAAACGCCCACTAGAGGAGATACAGATTTTCAAATAACGTGGATCTACGTCAGCGGTCGCGAAAGGGTTAATAGTGAGTGTGATGAATTATGAATATAACTTGATAAGTTATAATATTATATACAACCTCTGACAATAAAGTTCGGTGAATAGTCCTGTAACATTAACGTAGATGAAATATTAATGAAAGTTACCTCACTGTCCTTCGAAATAGTCACCTCTCATAACTATGCACCGCTGAGATCTGCTATACATGTTCTGGAAACTTTGCAAGAAGTCTTCTTTTGGGATGGTGTTCAAAAGCCTCGTCGCGTGTCGTTGGATGTCAGGAATATCGTCAAATCTCTTTCCTTGCAAAGCGAATTTGAGTCGTGGGAATAGGAAGAAGTCTGGAGGATTGATATCTGGCAAATATGGTGTATGTTCAATTTGCACCACCCTCTAAACGTGCCTGTTTCTGATCATCAGTCAAGTAATGTGGCACAAAACGACAACACGTTTTTGTCTTCCCTAAATTCTGGGTAACGATTTGCCGCACGGATTCACGGTTATCTGCAGTTCATCAGCTATCATGCGCACAGTTAATTGACGATCTTTCGTGATTAATTTCCTCACTTTCTCAATTTTTTCGTCACTGACGGAAGTCGCCAGTTTTGTGCTATGGGAGTTGTCAGAAACACTTTCCCGGCCCTCTCGAAAATGGGTAAACAACTCGTATACACACTTCATGGACAGTGCTTGATCTTCATGAGCATGTACTAGCATTGCATGAGTTTCTTTCGTTGTCTTGCCAAGCTTAAAACAAAAATTTAAATTGGTCTTTTCATTTCCCTGTTCTCAGTTAAGAACCAACGTACTAAACAAGCACTTTGTAAAACAAGTCTTACACGGAACACAAACAAAGCTCAACTGAACGACTGTGGGGGCAGATGGTCAACACCTGCCACTACACAGATGCAGTGTTTTGTTTTGTCAGTGTTGCCAAATCGGCCGTTCTGACTTCATTCACCAAACTTTATTGTCAGAGGTTGTATATATATATATATATATATATATATATATATATAACATGATTTAAACAAGTACAATATTTACATATATTACTGATATAAAACTACAACTGGCAACTTTTAAATTTGATGTTAATTATAAAATTGTAAATACTGACAGGTAGGAACAGAAAGAGGAAAAACATCTTAATTAAACCTCTTTATGGTTATTAATTAAAAACATTTTTTCACATTTGTTTAGTTTTTAAGATGTCTACTTCAAAGAACTTTTTTTTTAATCTAATAAAATTCCGATTTAATCTTAAAAGAAATATCTCAAATACTTGTTAGAAAAATTTGTGTGTGTGTATATATATGTATATATATATATACATATATATATATATATATATATCTTGTATGTATCTAGACATAATATATAATGTATATAGTTGAATATGTAGAATTTTAATTAATCAAAATTTAGTCTTTTAAAAATTTACTGATGACAGCGTAATGCAATTTAAAGCTGAAATATCTTACTTATTTTTTCTTAATGCAGTAAATTACTTGGAAATAGTCATAAGGAATATTATAAGAAGATAAGGAAAATGTACAAATTAAATTCAAACAGTTTTTTATTTAATTTGTCCCAATTTGAAGTTTTCATACAAAGTAACTAGAGCGAAAAAATAATATAAAAGAAATTACAAAACGCTAATGATTTTGAATTGTTATATCTCTTACATTTCTGTTATTTTAGAAATGTATCTTGAATAATAACAAAAATATCTGTAGAGAAATTTTATACAAAATAAAACCAATACAAATTGACCATGAAAAAATACAGGTGGTTATAATTTAAACTCCCCTATAAACAGCATCCTACAACGCAAACGGGTGAACGGAGTGCAAAGAAATTTGGTATATTGACTATACACGAGATGCGCTCACGGAATATCGAAAAAAAAAAAAAAAAATTCAAAAATGTCCACCAGAGGGCGCCTTTTCTGAAGAAACATTAAATTTATCTCAATAGACGACCAAAACGTGTGACGAGATGATCAGAAATAGTCAATAAATGCCAATATTTTTTCTATATTCCGTTTTGGTCGTTTATAGTGCTAAATTTAATGTTTTTCCGGAAAAGAAGCTCCCTCTGTTGGACATTTTGGAACTAATTTTTTTATTTTTTATTTTAATTTTTCCGAAATCCCGTGGACGCATCTCGTGTATTGTCTATACATAGCCTCCTAAACTAGATGTCTAAACTAGAACGTGATCCGTTAAAGTGCGGAAAATTGTTTCATTTCTCAAATTAACTAGGTAATCTGCGAATTACCCAAATAATCTGCACATTACCAACTAGACACTCGTTAATCTGCACATTAATGACTAAGCATTCGTTAAAGTGAAAATAAAATCTTTGGTGGAACAGCAGCAATGTTTCTGTTCACTTAAATTAAATTTTGTTTATTTATTTTTTGGTATCTAAATAATCCAGTTAATACAATCGAACAATCAACACTTTAGTTGATATAATCAATCATCAATCAGTTGAAAAACTGCAATATAAAGAATCAAACAGTTTAAAATATTATTACAATTAAGGAAATTGAGATAATATCATTAATTTATTTCCGATACCTAAAGAATCAAATCAATACAATCAAGCAAACTACAAATTAGTTGATAGACTCAATCATTAGTCAATTGAAAAACTATAATACAAAGAATCCAACTGTTTAATATATTAGTACATTTAAGGAAATAAATTTGCGAAACATACAATAAAATTCTGCTTACTTGTTAGTGCAATCTAAAGCTTGGTGGCTTTGAATTACATACCATTTCGTTTTTGTGACAAACACACCTATTCATTGTACATTTAGATTTGCAGTCACATTTTTTGAAACCCTGGCCAATACCAAGGGATTGTTTATTTGCTGTTTGATGCAAAGATATTTCTACAGCAGAGGCATCTTCTTTCGTTAAAAATCTCTCTTTGCAAACACCGAATTAAGATCTTGCATACAATTATTTTAAAATACCCGTTTTAGTACCAAGTTTACAAAACTGATTATCTGTTTTACTAAGAGGTTCGTGTTTGCTCGCATGCTTGAAGCTACAATGGACCACTAAGAAAAGGGGTACAATAGACCATGGTCCATTTACCTCAGTTCTCTGTCATAATAATCTGATTTACGAAATCTTCATTTTGAAGTGTTAGCTATAAATTATATATAAAAATTTCAGAGTTAACCTTAATTAGACCTATTATGTCTTCAAAGATGAATAAGAAATAAATTTACTTTGAGGTTTCTTCTTATTTATTTTTGATAACCATTCAGTTACTTTTGTATTCTTATATTTTTACAAGTGTCATACAGCTGTAACAAATTAAATTAAATAATGCAATTACAAAATAATAGTACAAATAAATTTGACGAAAAAGGCAGTTTTACATTTTGTTGTTTTAATCACAGAAATAAAAGCAACGAAAACTTAATTAAGATCCCTAAATTTTTTTTTCTTCTAAGAGTGTTGCTATATCTCTTGTAAATTTTCAAATTATTGTAATGATGAGTTTTCCAGACCCTACAACTTCACAAGAAAACAGCAGATTTTCAGTGACACAAAAATTGTTTAGCGTATCATTTTCTAATTTTTAATGTTCATTAATTTACATTATTTGTATGAATCGAAGACATAAATAAACGCATATGATACATTCTACATTTTATACTATTAAAAAACATACTACATTAGTATGCTTTTTAAATTTGACCTGTGGTCCATAGTACCCCATGTCAGGGACCATTGTATCCCGCGGTCGGGGTACAATGGTCCATTTTGTCAGTTGTTATTAAAAAATTGATATTAAAAAAAGTAAACATAATTATGGCTTTTGATTGAGTGTCACATAAGACCCAATATATAGGTAATATGCACACATATTTAAAATAGCAAGAAATTATTACTTTGTGAGTAAACACCTAAAATTTCCATTGTACCCCACTCTCCCCTAATGCTGGGTAATGGAAGTCGTGTGGTTGTTTCACACTAGACTTTTTTTTTTTTTTTTTTTTTTTTTAATTGCAGTTTTTCTCTATTTTAATCATAGTTAGGTATTGGAAAAAAAAAAAAAAAAAATGACAAATATTACGGTGTGAAAGAAGGGCTGATTCTAACAGTGCTTTGAAATAAATTATTAAAGTTAGCAACTCTGAAAATATTGCTAGCTATGACTTTCTCAGAGCAATATATTATTATTGCAACAAATACTTAAAAAAAAAAAATACGTGTGGCACTCGAGGACTGCCGCGGTAAAGCTATTGCATAGCATTTTTTATCAACTTATGCAATTATAATTATTTATTTATTTTATTTATGCAGTATTTTTTTTTCTTTGATATTAATTCAAGTTTTTTCTTTGATATTAATTCAAGTTACACTTTTTGAGCGTGGTGACCGATAAGAAAACAATTTTTTTTCTTTTATTGAATAAATGAAAATATATCCGCAATGAGAATATATCAAAAATATCCGCAATCGATTTGTAGGTATCGAAAACCTCGATGTACCAAATTTGAATGATCTAACTCTATTCTTTGAGAAAGGGTATTTTAATAGGTTTTTAAAGGCCTGCAAGTCGAATGGGGATATTCAAGTTTTTTCTTTGATATAATTTCAAGTTACACTTTTTGAGCGTGGTGACCGATAAGAAAACAAATTTTAACAGAGAAAAGGTATTTAATAGGTTTTAAAGGCCTGCAAGTCGAATGGGGATATTCAAGTTTTTTCTTTGATATTAATTCAAGTTACACTTTTTGAGCGTGGTGACCGATAGGAAAACAAATTTTAATAGAGAAAAGGTATTTAATAGGTTTTAAAGGCCTGCAAGTCGAATGGGGATATTCAAGTTTTTTCTTTGATATTAATGAATAAGATAACAATAATGATAAGAAAACAAATTTTAATAGAGAAAAGGTATTTTAATAGGTTTTAAAGGCCTGCAAGTCGAATGGGGATATTCAAGTTTTTTCTTTGATATTAATTCAATTTACACTTTTTGAGTGTGGTGACCGATAAGAAAACAAATTTTAATAGAGAAAAGGTATTTAATAGGTTTTAAAGGCTTGCAAGTCGAATGGGGATATTCAAGTTTTTTGTTTGATATTAATGAATAAGATAACAATAATGATAAGAAAACAATAATGATAAGAAAACAAATTTCAATAGAGAAAAGGTATTTTAATAGGTTTTAAAGGCCTGGAAGTCGAATGGGGATATTCAAGTTTTTTCTTTGATATTAATGAATAAGATAACAATAATGATAAGAAAACAAATTTTAATAGAGAAAAGGTATTTTAATAGGTTTTACAGGCCTGCAAGTCGAATGGGGATATTCAAGTTTTTTCTTTGATATTAATTCAAGTTACACTTTTTGAGTGTGGTGACCGATAAGAAAACAAATTTTAATAGAGAAAAGGTATTTAATAGGTTTTAAAGGCTTGCAAGTCGAATGGGGATATTCAAGTTTTTTGTTTGATATTAATGAATAAGATAACAATAATGATAAGAAAACAATAATGATAAGAAAACAAATTTCAATAGAGAAAAGGTATTTTAATAGGTTTTAAAGGCCTGGAAGTCGAATGGGGATATTCAAGTTTTTTCTTTGATATTAATTCAAGTTACACTTTTTGAGCGTGGTGACCGATAGGAAAACAAATTTTAATAGAGAAAAGGTATTTAATAGGTTTTAAAGGCCTGCAAGTCGAATGGGGATATTCAAGTTTTTTCTTTGATATTAATGAATAAGATAACAATAATGATAAGAAAACAAATTTTAATAGAGAAAAGGTATTTTAATAGGTTTTAAAGGCCTGCAAGTCGAATGGGGATATTCAAGTTTTTTCTTTGATATTAATTCAAGTTACACTTTTTGAGTGTGGTGACCGATAAGAAAACAAATTTTAATAGAGAAAAGGTATTTAATAGGTTTTAAAGGCTTGCAAGTCGAATGGGGATATTCAAGTTTTTTGTTTGATATTAATGAATAAGATAACAATAATGATAAGAAAACAATAATGATAAGAAAACAAATTTCAATAGAGAAAAGGTATTTTAATAGGTTTTAAAGGCCTGGAAGTCGAATGGGGATATTCAAGTTTTTTCTTTGATATTAATTCAAGTTACACTTTTTGAGCGTGGTGACCGATAAGAAAACAAATTTTAATAGAGAAAAGGTATTTAATAGGTTTTAAAGGCCTGTAAGTCGAATGGGGATATTCAAATTTTTTCTTTGATATTAATTCAAGTTACACTTTTTGAGCGTGGTGACCGATAAGAAAACGAATTTTAATAGAGAAAAGGTATTTTATAGGTTTTAAATGCCTGCAAGTCGAATGGGGATATTCAAATTTTTTCTTTGATATTAATTCAAGTTACACTTTTTGAGCGTGGTGACCGATAAGAAAACAAATTTTAATAGAGAAAAGGTATTTAATAGGTTTTAAAGGCCTGCAAGTCGAATGGGGATATTCAAGTTTTTTCTTTGATATTAAGTCAAGTTCCACTTTTTGAGCGTGGGGACCGATATAAAACAAATTTTATTAGAGAAAAGGTATTTAATAGGTTTTAAAGGCCTGCAAGTCGAATGGGGATATTCAAGGTTTTTCTTTGATATTAATGAATAAGATAACAATAATGATAAGATAACAATAATGATAAGAAAACAAATTTTAATAGAGAAAAGGTATTTTAATAGGTTTTAAAGGCCTGCAAGTCGAATGGGGATATTCAAGTTTTTTCTTTGATATTAATTGAAGTTACACTTTTTGAGTGTGGTGACCGATAAGAAAACAAATTTTAATAGAGAAAAGGTATTTAATAGGTTTTAAAGGCCTGCAAGTCGAATGGGGATATTCAAGTTTTTTCTTTGATATTAATTCAAGTTACATGTTTTGAGCGTGGTGACCGATAAAAAAACAAATTTTAATAGAGAAAAGGTATTTAATAGGTTTTAAAAGCCTGCAAGTCGAATGGGGATATTCAAGGATTTTCTTTGATATTAATGAATAAGATAACAATAATGATAAGAAAACAAATTTTAATAGAGAAAAGGTATTTTAATAGGTTTTACAGGCCTGCAAGTCGAATGGGGATATTCAAGTTTTTTCTTTGATATTAATTCAAGTTATACTTTTTGAGCGTGGTGACCGATAAGAAAACAAATTTTAATAGAGAAAAGGTATTTAATAGGTTTTAAAGGCCTGTAAGTCGAATGGGGATATTCAAGTTTTTTCTTTGATATTAATTCAAGTTACACTTTTTGAGCGTGGTGACCGATAAGAAAACGAATTTTAATAGAGAAAAGGTATTTTATAGGTTTTAAATGCCTGCAAGTCGAATGGGGATATTCAAGTTTTTTCTTTGATATTAATTCAAGTTACACTTTTTGAGCGTGGTGACCGATAAGAAAACAAATTTTAATAGAGAAAAGGTATTTAATAGGTTTTAAAGGCCTGCAAGTCGAATGGGGATATTCAAGTTTTTTCTTTGATATTAATGAATAAGATAACAATAATGATAAGAAAACAAATTTTAATAGGGAAAAGGTATTTTAATAGGTTTTAAAGGCCTGCAAGTCGAATGGGGATATTCAAGTTTTTTCTTTGATATTAATTCAAGTTACACTTTTTGAGCGTGGTGACCGATAAGAAAACAAATTTTAATTGAGAAAAGGTATTTAATAGGTTTTAAAGGCCTGCAAGTCGAATGGGGATATTCAAGGTTTTTCTTTGATATTAATGAATAAGATAACAATAATGATAAGATAACAATAATGATAAGAAAACAAATTTTAATAGAGAAAAGGTATTTTAAAAGGTTTTAAAGGCTTGCAAGTCGATTAGGGATATTCAAGTTTTTTCTTTGATATTAATTCAAGTTATACTTTTTGAGCGTGGTGACCGATAAGAAAACAAATTTTAATAGAGAAAACGTATTTAATAGGTTTTAAAGGCCTGCAAGTCGAATGGGGATATTCAAGTTTTTTCTTTGATATTAATGAATAAGATAACGATATTGATAAGAAAACAAATTTTAATAGAGAAAAGGTATTTTAATAGGTTTTAAAGGCCTGCAAGTCGAATGGGGATATTCAAGTTTTTTCTTTGATATTAATTGAAGTTACACTTTTTGAGCGTGGTGACCGATAAGAAAACAAATTTTAATAGAGAAAAGGTATTTAATAGGTTTTAAAGGCCTGCAAGTCGAATGGGGATATTGAAGTTTTTTCTTTGATATTAATTCAAGTTACACTTTTTGAGCGTGGTGACCGATAAGAAAACGAATTTTAATAGAGAAAAAGTATTTAATAGGTTTTAAAGGCCTGTAAGTCGAATGGGGATATTCAAGTTTTTTCTTTGATATTAATTCAAGTTACACTTTTTGAGCGTGGTGACCGATAAGAAAACAAATTTTAATAGAGAAAAGGTATTTAATAGGTTTTAAAGGCCTGCAAGTCGAATGGGTATATTCAAGTTTTTTTCTTTGATATTAATGAATAAGATAACAATAATGATAAGATAACAATAATGATAAGAAAACAAATTTTAATAGAGAAAAGGCATTTTAATAGGTTTTAAAGGCCTGCAAGTCGAATGGGGATATTCAAGTTTTTTCTTTGATATTAATTCAAGTTACACTTTTTGAGCGCGGTGACCGATAAGAAAACGAATTTTAATAGAGAAAAGGTATTTTATAGGTTTTAAAGGCCTGCAAGTCGAGTGGGGATATTCAAGTTTTTTCTTTGATATTAATTCAAGTTACACTTTTTGAGCGTGGTGACCGATAAGAAAACAAATTTTAATAGAGAAAAGGTATTTAATAGGTTTTAAAGGCCTGCAAGTCGAATGGGGATATTCAAGTTTTTTCTTTGATATTAATGAATAAGATAACAATAATGATAAGAAAACAAATTTTAATAGAGAAAAGGTATTTAATAGGTTTTAAAGGCCTGCAAGTCGAATGGGGATATTCAAGTTTTATCTGATCTACTTTATACACAAATTTTACGCGTACAGCTATTCACTGTTGTACATAGATGATAGATACCTATACACCTATATACTTTCTCACAAACAGCTGCTTACGTATTCGTCCGATTTCGGAGCAGCTCGTCTCGATCCGTGCGAGCTTCGTACAGCCGAAGTCTACCGAAGTCTGCCGAACTGTGTTAGGTTTTTTTTTCGTTACGGAATTTTTTGATTCGGTCGCCGCGCTCAAAGCCCGCGATAAAAGCTATACAATAGCTTAAAAAAGGACATAAAATCACATGAGGAAGGGGGGGGGGAGATAAACAATGATGACAATAATAATAACCACTTGATATAAATGTTGTTTAAGACCTTTTCTACCCTGCTTCAATTTTTTTTTTTTTTTTCAAGAATTTGCTTAAAACAAATAGGATAAACAGATAATATTTTAAAAATTTATATTTATAGTAAAATTATATTAGGGTGATATCCATCTGTAGTTATTTAGTAATTAACACGACTTTTTTATAATAAATGTAACACATATTTCAAAAATAAATTTAAAATTTAAAAGAAATCGTAATCTTAAAGCGTAACTTCCAGATGATTGTTTTACATCTTTGTTATTTCTTGATACAAAAGTAGCTTTTAAATTCAAATGTATATTTGTCTTTTTTGAACAAATTAAACATTGATATTTATTTTCTTAGACCATTTTTATTAGACATTGATATTTATTTATTCATTTTACATTTTATAGCTTCAAAATGAAATATTAAAAAATTAAAAAATATTTTTTTGTAAATCGTCGAACATTTTACCTGTTGTGAATTTTCTACATGTGAAAAAATGATTTAAAAATATGCATTAGGTAATGAGTAATTTTTAAAACAATTCTCTCCATAAAATAACACGGGGTTAGACTGCCATCTAAATTAGATGAAGTATCCTCTTAAGTTACTACTTCGTACTGGTTGGAAAATACAAGAGTCACATTCTCCGCCATTTTTTTTTTTTTTTTCAGGGCACATTCAGGGATAAAATTTTTCTGTCATTTGTCTACCACTTTATATGCAGAGAAATTTTCAAGGTATTTTCGTAAGTAATGTGCCGTGATTAACCAGTACAGTGATCGTTCTTTAAAATGGTATTTTCGTAAGTAATGTGCCATGATTAACCAGTATAGAAATCTTTCATTAAAGATGGCGGTTCTAAAACAAGGCGTAATTTCTCATCAGCGAAAGTGCCCAAAATAAGGTGGTGATTGTGACCTCTGAAAGTAATGAAACTGATGAAATGATATCTATCTACTCAAATTATATTTGAATTTCAATCTTTTTTCACTTTATGTTCTTTAAAAAATATTTAAGTCTGTTTTTATTTGTACTCTTTATGTCTGAACAATATTAACACGTTCAATGCGGAGGATAAAATTTAGCTACATTGGAAAACTGTAACTCCGCCTACAACCTTTTTTTTATTTATTTATTTTTTCAAAATGTATGTTGCCTATTTCTCACGGTTATATTGAATATTCATCTTTCTACAGTGAATGTACTATGATTACAAACACTTATGGTTATAATTATGGATGCAAACGCTTTGACTAAAGATACCAAAGTTGTAATGAACATTCATTTGTAATATAGTCAAAAATAATGAAAACCCTGTTTTATAATTATATAACATGCAACAATAATGCCTAAAAGCAGAGACTGCGTTTAACATTAGGTCAACAGTGATTATGAGAGGTCAATGCACTGACCTAATTGTGCTGCGAATTTTTGGAATTAAATCGTCTCACTTTATATTTATAGCGGTTTAACCATTCATATAATAAAATAAAATCTTAAAATTTCTGAGGGCCGAAAACCTCTCTTATAGACCATTCTTTAGTAATAACGGGTCCATTCATTCCAATAGCTTTCGAACAAGCTTACAATAAGTGACAATGATTGACTAGTGCCCGAGAAATTTAGCAGTTTGTAATACACAGGCATTGTACTCTCCGTCTTTTATTCAGGACACTCGCAGGATAACGAAATCTTCTCTTTTTTTTGTTACCACTATTTTTATATAATACTATCTATCCTATTTATCACGACTCATTATTATAAAAACACTATAAAAATTTCTGCTATAAATTAGTGGTGGCAAAAATAGGCGAAAATTTCTCATCCCTTAAAGTGTCTAGAAGAAAGGGCGGAGAGTACGACCCCTGGTGATACATCTTACGTTTTCACATTTTTAAAAAGCAAGATTTCTCCAATAACGTTTTGAAACTCCTCTTATGAATTCCATTAGTAAAGTAAATAACTTTTCATTATAGTTATATGCGTAAATTTCTTATGCTTACATGCAACATACTAATTAATATTTCGTAGTATTGTTAGCCCCACCTACTTGTTCACACCAGTATCTTTCTAGAGTATTTTTCTATTTATTTAATCACAATAGCATTTGGAGATTATTACTCTGAATATTTATTGGTGTGAAAAATGGGGCGGGGCTAAGAATACTACGGAATATTAATTAGGATGTTGGAGAGTATGAATTGCAATCATATAATAAAATAGGAACTTCAAATTCCTCAGGTTAAAAAACCTTATGGATGTTCAACCTTCACTAAAAAATGGCCCATTCTAAAGGCTTTGGAGTAAACTTTCAAAATACCATATTGACTAGTGACAGAGATAAGTAGCAGTTTGTAATAACTTCATTCGTATTCATGTTTTTAAAAAAGGAAAACTCCTCCCATGATGTTTTGAAACTCCTCTTATGAAATACATTTGTAATCACAGGGATCGTACTCTCCACCCTATTTTCAGAACACCCTTAGCTTGGCTCCCTGCGATTCAGTGGAATAGTTATTACATCGCAGGCAGCCATGCCCTCAGAAGTAAAAAATTTCAGTCCCCATTGCAACAACAAATTTTATGCAAAAATATATTTGGCCTATTTATAGTGATTATACAGCATAGAGATTAATATATAAAAATAGTGGTAGCAATATATTTGAAAATTTCTCTTCCTTGAAAGTGTCCTGAAAAATGGGCGGAGAGTACGACCCCTGTAATTAACTTTTTATCATACGTATATGCATTAATTTACAATTTATTTATTCGACAGACAATTATTTTTGTTTATTTATATCATAATATTATGATATGCATTCATTTGTATTTTTATTTAAAAAAAAAAAGAAAAAGAATTATTACAGAATTTATTTTAATTAAACATAGAAGGAGTTTATCCTTGAAAATACATAAAAGAACCGTCTCACTCCTCTTACAAACTCCATTAGTAATTAACTTTAAATCATACATCAGGGTGGTCACAGACCATATTTTTTTCCTGATTTTCCAACCAACAGTTTTGTTTCAGAATTTTTAATAGCATATTTGCACTATTAATTAAGTACAAATTATCATATATATATTCTGATGGAAGAATCGCGGGGAAAAAGGCGGGTCCGTTCCCACCCTGTTATATGCATAAATTTCTTATACGTACATGCAATCATATAATAAAATAGGAACTATAAATTCTTTAGAGCCAAAAACCCCTCTTATAGACCATCATCCTTCGCTAAAAATGGACCTATTCCAATAGCTTTTGAATAAACTTACAATGCACAGTCAGCAAAAAAAAAAAAAAAAAAAAACTAATTTCGTCGCAAATCGTTTAACAAATATGCATCTGGTGTCAATCGATTAGTAATAACGTCTAGTTTATAACGATATAGTTAGATTTTGCTTAAGGGGACATCTACATATCAGGGGTCGTACTCTCCGCCCTTTTTTCAGGACACTCTTATGAATCAGAAATTTTCAAGTTTATTGCAATCACTATTTTTATAAGATGATTTCTACCCTGTATAATCCTAGCACATCTATATATTAATAGGCAAGCATAAAATTTGTTGTCCCTTTTTAACATATTAATTATGGGAGTAGAGGGTTGAAAATGGTATCATTCGAAAGGTATGGTTAGCCGCAAGGTGCGAATACAAATATTATTTTCTTACGATGTCAAGAAGATATTTAAAAATACATTTATTTTTTATGCATTTTCCCCCATTTTTCCCTTTTATACACGTATTCCTTTACATTAAAAAATACCTAAAAGTAGAAAGTTGTTAAATCTGGCAATTTCATAAAGCTCAAATAAAACCATAGACACAGTAATTTGTAGCATCACTATACGCAAGCGAAGTGATGACGTCACTGTCTGTCCCTGGAGCCATGAAAAGATTTTCAATGTTAATCGTCCATTGTATTTTTTGTAAAAAATTATTAAAAAATAACGTAAATTATCTGCCGATTTTAATTCCGATATTTGGGTATAGTTATATATAAGTTACTGTCTACATGTGTTTGATTGAGTTATTTTTTCTGTAAACTTTATAAAATTTTAATTTAAAATCACAAAACTTCAGAACAAAAATGGCAAACTTCCAGTTTCGAATGTAAACATAAACATTTCATTTCAAAGGGTGATATTTCAACTAATGTACTAAATAAAAGGAAAATGGATTTTTTACTAACTGCTGCATGTATAAGTAGACGATACGGAAAAAATTCCGATTTCCGTTTTTTGCTGAATTTGCATGTTTTGAGCTTTCTTTACGTTTCAATTAACTGAAATTGGCTACTTATTTTTTAAAAAAGTGTCTTTATTGCTAGCTTTTGTGGGTAGAAGAAGCAAGTAGAAGATACATAAAAACTTTTGATTTCCGGTTTTCGATGAATTTACACGTTTTGAGATTTCCTTGCATTTTAATTACGTGAAATTGTCTACATATTTTTATTTTTTAAAAAGTGGATTTATTATTCTTTCCTCTGCATATATAAGTAGAAAATATAAGATTCAGAAAAGTTTTAGATTTTCGGTTTTCGATAAAGTTACACGTTTTGAAATTTCCCGAACTCAATTCGACCATTTTTGAAAAATATCTTTTTTTTTTTTTTTTTGTTCAAACACTGTACTTTATGAACCAATCGAATTAATTTAACAGAATTTGATACTTGGTTGGGCCTTGGTTTGACATGGTACCTATTAGCTTCTGGGCTGTATCACACAACAAGGGGCGTTTTCACGTTGCGATTTTCTCTCATTTCAGGAAAGGCTACCATCTACTGAGAGAAATAGTTATATTAAGTAAAACTGCTGATTTAGTTAGAGTGAATATCGGCAAACAATTGCCGCAGCTGTGTTGCAATTGCATTCCGTTTAGGACAAGGCAATATTTTTGCTTTGCCTCGCTTTGCAAAAAAAAAAAAAAAAAAAAAAAATGGTCGAGTTTCGACCACTGGGCGATACTAGTTGCTATAACTACACAAAAGATATTTCTACATGAAATTAGAGGTGGCATAACAGCCGGAAATATTTTATCTCTGAGTGTGTTCTGAAAAAAAGGTGGAGAGTACGACCCCTGACATATTAAAACAGGCATCAACTTCATTTTTTTCAATGGCAACCTCTATTTTCGACCTCATATCCGAACTTCTGAGATCAAGGTGGTTCGGAAAAAGTCTTATGTATATACTTTAAATTAATTCTTGATAGAGTTACAAGCGAAAATATGTTAGGGGTCCGTCTATATATTTAGAAAAAATAAATTTTGTGGTAGATAAATGGACATTATTCATTAAGAGTCATACCGGAAGAAAAGTACAAAAATATGTATTATAAAATGAAACTAAATTATTTTGTTAAAAGTATTGTGTTTGTTTTTACTCTTATTTGAATAATTGTAGTTGATTCTCGTACAACGCGCTGCTGCGAATTACGATCAAAAAATTGAGACTAGTACTCATACAGCGCGATAAACAGACCCGTATAACGCGTAAGCCAAATTTAACATTTTTTACACCGTTAATCAAATTTTTGATTCCTTTAAGACGTAAATGACTTTTTTTTTTTTTCCTTGTATGTAATTTATGAATTAAATTTTTTTTAATAAATATGATGCAGTAGTACCTCTGAATAAGGGACCGGACATTTTGTCCCTTAAATACAGCCGTCTCTTCTTCAGAGATATGAATTTATTTTACATAGTAAATAAGTCAAACCGTCCTCAAGAAATTTAATTTAATTTAAAATAGTGTTGTGGTAACACCAAACTTTAAAGCCTCAAACTACAGAGTAACATACTATTATTTTATATTCAGTTTTTTAATTTTTTTTATTCTTAATAGTAAAAAAAAATTTTCAATTAATGAAATAATTAAAATTATGAAAGAAAATGTGAAATTTTTTCATACTTACGAAAATTTATTTGAAGTAATTTGTAACACGGGTTTATTTATAAGCATATGCTTTACAAGCATTTTCTCCAAATGAATATTAAACCCACTTATCATTTTCAGACCTTTAGAATCACCATTATTTATCATGATTTTTTTTAGTTGTCAAGTGTATTTTAAGACATCTTGACTTTACGCCGTCCCTCATCTGTATCCTCTTCACTGCTCTCAGGATTATTTAAGCATTTTCTTCAAAGCTTTTATGATCTACAGGCAACACAAAAGTTCTGACAGCTTCTCTTAGTCAGTCTCAAGAGTTCAAAAATTTTTATCAGTGGTCAGATATTTCTTAACATTTGGGGAACTTATTTCGGTAAGTTCAGACAATTATTTTTCTTCAGTGGTCTTTCATCAAACATAATTAAAACGCGTATTTCAAAACCTGCTTTTTTAAAACAGTTCTTCACACAACTTTAATATACAAATTTTAACAGTTCTCATGATCCACCGGATTGCATTCAAAATATTGACAAGTTTATCACTGTTTTGAAATTACATATCTTGTGAAATTACATATCGGAGAAGAAATTTTCTGTATTAAAACTGAAGCTTCAGATAATTCCTTGAACTAAAGGTTGCAATAATTAAGCCGTATTTGGTGAGAAAAATGCTGATTTCACAGAAATCTGTTGGATGGTATGTGTTATCAAGAAAGAGCAAAATTTTCATACTTTAGTTTAAACATTCTCTCATCTAAAGAACCAGCCATGCTGACATAGTGTCTTGGGTTTTCCATGATATTTTATTGGAATACCAATATACTGATTAAACTTTTGGTTAATGTTTTTGAAGCATCTAGGTTTCTTGGTCTTTCCAATCACAAGTGTTTGCTTGAATTCCCTTTCTATGTTATAACCTTGGAAATCGTATCTGCATAGTAAAGTTAGAGATAATGGCCTGGCTGTTTCTTCCTGTATTGTTGTCTTTACTACACAAAAAAATTACTTTTCAAAATAGAAAGCATAATAAATTTTACGCTTTTATGTTTCCTTAATCACAAAAACTTTCATCCACTTTTCGAAAACAGTTGCTAAAGTCTCAAAATTTTTATTTTGGAATTTTTGGGTGTCCCTTAATTAGAGTGTCATTCGGCCAGAGGTTACATTAAGGATACATTAAGGTTCCTATTCAAAGGGGACCAGAGAAATTGTCCCTTAAATAGAGATGTCCCTTACAAGAAGTTTCACTGTAGTTTATTTTTAATAAATATGAAATAGTTTATTATCTCACTTTATGCACTAGAATTTTAATAGCTTGAGTCGTAGAACCCTACAACATTCAGTTACAAAAATATAGGGAGCAATAAAAATTTTTAATAATAATAATAATGATATTAAAAATAATAATAGTAATAGCGGTAATAATAAAAAAAAAAAAGTTTAATATTTAAGGAAAAAGAATTTAGCTATTTTTGTTGAGTATATTTTTATGTTATACAGTAAGCCTCGTATGAAAGCGTTTCTATAAAGTGTCACATTTAATTTGAGGAGTGCAAACCTACATCATACAATTTACAAAAATATAGATAACAAGATTTAAACCATACTTGCATACTTGCCAACTATCTCATTATGATCCGTAAAATGTTTAGTACCCGCCTTCTTTTTCACACCAATAATTTTTTAGAGTAATTCTAGTCTTATTTAATCGTAACAACATTTGGAAAGAATCACTCTAAAAATATACTGGTGTGAGAAAAGGGGCGTTTTTTCAGGGGGCGTTAACAATTGTACGGATATTAATGAGATGGTTGGCAAGTATGTACTTGCCAACCATCTCATTATGAACCGTACAATTTTTAGTACCCGTCTTTTTTTTCACACCAATAATTTTTTAGAGTAATTTTAGTCTTATTTAATCGTAACAACATTTGGAGAGAATTACTCTAAAAACATAGTGGTGTGAGAAAAGGGGCGTTTTTTCAGGGGGCGTTAAAAATTGTACGGTTATTAATGAGATGCCAACATGCTAATTAATATTCCGTAGTCTTGTTAGAACCGCCCTTTTTCCAACACCAATAAATTTTTAGAGTAACTTTCTCCAAATGCAATTGCAATTGAATAAGAGGAAAAATACTCTGAAAAGATACCGGTGTGAAAAAGAAGGCGGAGCTAACAATACTACGGAATATTAATGAGTATGTTGGCAAGTATGAGTATGTTTAAACAAAAATCTATGAAAAAACATTTAATATTTAATAAAAAAGAGATACTGTTCAAAAGCTTTTCTATTTTGAGCAAGAAGTCATCCCTTTATACGTTTGTCTAAAACACCAAATTATTTAACAAATTCATGATTAAACAACTGAATTTTTTATAACAACAATCGAAACGGTAAATTTCATTCATTTATATACGCTAGCGTCCTATAAAGAGTCAAACAAAATAAAATTAATAAAAAGAGAAACATTTTTTAGAGTAAAGTATTGTTTCTGAAAAAGCCAAAGGGTGGGGTTTATTATTGTTTTGGAATGCCATCAAATTTCCCGCCTGCAATGTGTTAATTTTACAAAAATGGGTTAATTTGTATCCCGAAACTTTTTTATCTTAAAATATTACATTCTTCTGTTATTGCAAACTAAACAAAAAAATATGGACCACGTATAACCGACATTTGTTGATTGAAAATTGTACTTTACACTTTCTGCTAATTAGCTCGATCGTTCATTTCCTGATTTTATTACATGCGACTGTTCGAGATGCAAAAATGTATGTGGATGTCTAACCCGCACGATCGTACGGTCTGGGTCGGAAAGGGTTATAAGTAAACATCGAAACCTTACTTAGAAAACAATAAAAAAAAAAACAGCAAGACAAAAGAATAAAATAAAAAATAAATAAAATTTTTCAATATTGGACTGAACTTGCATAAATTGGTTTGATTATGTCCTACATAATGCGATTTCCTATTGCCCAGAATGAATACCCCGCGTTATACCAGCACCGACTCGACTAGTGATCTATCTAACGTCAAGTGGGTGTTGGTTATATAGGCGTCTACTGTGCTTGAATTCTTAATTATGAAAACTGTAAGATTCGTAGAATCTATATCTTTAAATGTGATAAGACACATTACTTTGTTTTATTTTTTTATTTTTTTCTATAATAAATTTGAATTTTACACCGTGAGCAGAATTAATCGAAAATAAATAATATTTCGCTTTGTTTCAATAATAGAATTTATAAACTAAAAAAAAAAAAGAAAGAAAAAAGAAAAGTTTTTCATTGTTTTATTCTGTATTAAAAATCATTTAATAAAAATTTAATATTTTATTATGTTACACAATGCGATAAGTTTTAAATAACATATACCTTACGAACGGTACAGTAAACAATAGCAAAAATGTCACAATAAGATTAAAACAGAAAATTCATAGTAAAAATCTTATAAAAATAATTAAATATTAATAATAATAATTAAAAAAAAAAAAAAGATTATTGACTGCAAACCTCGCCTTACCGCGTTTTCTAAAATATGACATTTAACTTGAGGTGCACGAACCCTAGAATATTTAAGTACAAAAACAGAACAGCAGGGTTAAATTAAAATTATAGCAGTGAGAAACTAGGTAAAGTTATTTAATATTTAAGAAGAAAGACTTAACATATCAGGATCGGGTAAGTTTCTATCTTATAATGCCTTTACACATTTTTCTAAAACTTTACATTGTAAAAAAAAATGATTTTCATATTCGCAGTTAAATCATTTAAGTTTTGTCTTCAGCAATCGATGTAGTAAATGCCATTGAGGTTTGTGCATACCAGCGTCGCATATAGAGTAAATTCGAATATGCAAAACAGTTTATATATATATATTTATATAATGTTTCAGCGATATAGAGGCAGGGCTTCTTTTCTTTTAGAATTCTTCCACTATCTCTCGCCTGCACTGTAATAATTTTTACAAAAATAAGCCAACTTGTGTATTAAACATCAAATGTTGCTTAGAAATCAATAACATAAAAGTAAATTAAAATAGTTTTCCGTTAGATTATATACAGATATTTACTTACAGATGATACAGATTATAACAAGTGACGGCCCCCTAACAGCAAAAGATAAATGAAGTTTCAATGTAACCTGAAGAATAATGTTAGAAACGAGCTGTAAATTTGGAAAAGGCCTGTTCTATTCGTGAAAAATTAATATAGGTCATAATCAATAATTTTTTCGAATATGAATTTATTAGTCATTTTCATAATTCAAAAATGTTTTCGAATAAAAAAAAATGCATGGATATGTTTGGGTCATTTCATTCTAACGTATAGAAAAAAAAAAAAAAAAAAAAAAAAAAAAAAACATATATGTATATATTTATTTGTTATATATATATATATATATATATATATATATATATGTTGTTGTTTTGTTTTTTGTTTTTTTTCTTGAGGGGGGGAAAGATATGAATAAATGTTTATCATATTCATTTAACATTAGCATCCCCATATTTTAACAGCTTATAACTCCATGAAAAAATGCGCAAAATATACAACTATACTATTTTTCGCAATGATTTTATCCAAGTAATTAAAAATAAATTGGGAATTACTATTGAAAAAAAAAATGAAGTTGATGTCAATTTTAATATGTAGAAGACCCCCTAAGAAAAATCTAACAATAGCAGTATAAACTGGACATTAATACAAATAGGTTAGTACCAACCGCATGTTTCTACGGTAATTTACGGCGAAGTTAAACAGGAGGGGAAGGAGGCTTTTTTTTTTTTTTTTTTCTGACTGTACCAAATAGATTGACTAGTGCAGGAGAAATTCAGCAATTTGCTAGTAATGCATCATTCGTTTTCATGTTTTCATACTTGCCAACCATCTCCTTATGAACCGTACAATTTTTAGTACCCGCCTTTTTTTCCACACCAATAATTTTTTAGAGTAATTTTAGTCTTATTTAATCGTAACAACAGTTGGAGAGAAATAACTCTAAAAATATAGTGGTGTGAGAAAAGGGGCGTTTTTTCAGGGGGCTTTAACCGTTATATGGTTATTAATGAGATGGTTGGCAAGTATGTGTTTTTAAAAAACGAGACTTCTCCCATCACATTATAAAACTCCCTTTATCAACTCCGATAGAATTAACTTTTCATCATACTTATATAAATTAATTTGCATTTTATTTATTCTATAAACAATTATTTATGTTTATTTGTATCATAATATTATGATATGCATTCATTTGTATTTTTATTAAAACAGGGTTGGAACACGGGCGCAGAATTCATACCGGAATCTGTTTAAGAAATTTCCCTACCTATAATATCGTTGATTTAAGAAGTAAAAAATTTTCTTACATTGATAGTGGTATGAATTCTGCGCCCGTGTTCCATCCCTGTTAAAATAAAAAGCGGGGTTCATGTAGGAATTATTTTAATTAAACATAGGAGGAGTTTATTCTTCAAAATACGTAAAACAGCCATATCAAGTGTTTGCAAAGTAATGGTAATAAAAAAGGGGGATCAGGTGCCTTATGCGCACATTTTTCAATCCTAGACACAGAATACATGTGTGTTTGTTCATTTTTAATGATTATTATTTATTTTATTTTATTTTACTTTGCATTGCTTTGTAAAATAAACACAATACATACGGGTGTATACGTTTATATATATTTAAATACATACATAGATATAGATATATTTAGATACATATATATCTAGATAGATATAATTAGATACGCATTTTTTATGATAAACTGCTCTTTTGTAGAGTAATTACAATCATTTCTGTATTAACTTTTCTTTTTTTATAATCAAAATACAAATGAGTGCGTATCATAAGATTATGATAAAGATAAACATACATAACTGTCCATGTAATAAATAAATTGCAAATTAATGCATATAAGTAGAATCAAGAGTGAACTGCTAACAGGAGTTGGTAAGGAGAGATTAAAAACGGGATGGGAGGAGCTTTTTTTTTTTTTTTTTTTTCCCATATTGTATCTAAAATGGTTTTTGCAGCATTACCGATTAAATATTGTTACGTATATTTATTTTCTATAAATTTCACTGTTTCAGCTCTTGTAACTCATTATTAAATCTAGATATTCTACGACAATTGATGTCATTTTTTAGGCTTTTTCTACTTATTCTAAATATGTACTTGATTTTTGTGTAGATTGTTTAGAAACATGAAAATAAGGCATATTGCAAGATTTTTAGTTTTATCAACACATTCTATTCGTAGTAGATAGAAAACAGTTTGAGTTAGTACAGGGTAAATGCACATTTTTATGCTCCATATGAGATCGTTTATTTTGCTCCAGAGTCAGTCAGTAAAATAAAGAATCGCTCTATATATACAACTTTTAAACTTTAACTTACCGGGCGATTCAAAACTGCAAGTCTGTTTCGCACTAGTAAACAGCTGTGGATTTGCAACTCTTAACCCTTTGCGGCGCAAGACAATTCGGATCATTTAAATTATACTGCCAGCGGAATTCATGAACTAAATTAAAATAAAAGAAATTTTAAATTTTAAGGTTTAAAAAAAACGGCCTTTTCTGATATGTTATAAACGTAAATTTTTGCTAAAAAATTTCCGGGATGAATTTTTGCAGCTGGATCTTAAATTTTGCGTCCTCGCAGCGAGGACAGCGCGCGTTAAGGGGTTAAATGTTTAAACACTGAACTGTTTCTATTCTGTGCACTGCAAAAAAGGGAGGGGCGTAAATAGTCGTAAAAAACTTATGTTTCATGTTTTCCATTTTTATATGACTTCATCAATATATTAATAGTATGGCGATTTATATTCTGTCATTATGTTACTCATAAATATAATTTCCATTAAAAATGTAGAAATAAATCATGAGAGTTGTACTTTATTTAAAAGGAAGAGACGAAAAGAACACTGCAAAAATATAACTATTACCAGCTGCAAGAAACTCTCTGTGATTGGAGAAAATAATTATTTTCTCCAATCACAGAGAGTTTCTTGCAGCTGGTAATAGTTATTTTTTTGCAGTGAATAAATTAAAAATAGAAAAAAATTATTTTGAAAAGTCTAACTTTTATAGAATAATTTATACCAGAATCTTTTTGATAACATTGTTTTATATGAAAAATTAATTACAAATTAAGGTGTTCTCCGATTCTTCAATGTTATAGTTCCTGACGCGGTGTTAGTATGACACTGCATACTTGCAAACCATCTCATTGTTAACCGTATATTTCTTAGTACCCGCCTTTTCTTTCATACCAGTCTGTAAAAAGTAATTTTGGCCTTGTTTAATCGTAAAAATATTTGGAGAGAATAAAGGACCCTTCAGAGACTAGCAACTTCGGCGGTTTCTTTTGAAATCCCTTTGATGTGGGAATCGAGTTGACGCGAAGCAGGAGAGAGATTTTCTCGGCTGACAAATCTACTGCGATCAAAATTGGGTCTCTTTTGTAAAAGAGCAATAAAAAGTAATGTCCTTCATTGTAAATGTATGCAAAATTTCAAGGGTCGCTTTCGGACAATGGATAATTTATGACTTTTGAAGCTGTGCAGAGTTGCCAGTCTCTGAAGGGTCCTTTACTCTAAAAATAAAGTGGTGTGAAAAAAGGGGATTTAACAATTGTACGGTTATTATAGAGATGGTTGACAAGTATGACACTGTAACGTAAACATTGTAACAAACAATGATCCTGTGAGTGGAAATATAAAGAACGGATTGGAACTTCTTACGGGAGAAGGCTGTTATCATTTGCATTTTCATACAGATTTAGAAAGCAATAAATTCTAGGGAAAGCAATGGGAATTTAAGGGGAATATGTATTAAATTCAATTAAAAAATATATAACGAGTTATATATTTTAATTATTAAAATATTTTATATTAACATTACTTTCAATTTATTTTTCTTAATTATCAAGATATAGGCACAGAGACCCTTAAACATTGAAAATAAAAGCATAAGAGCCGATCATTTACTGAATATTTACGTCCTTAATCATTTTAATGCAACCTGGATCATAGAATATACATTGGTTATTTCAATGTAAAACCTTTAAACAAAGAGTAGAATTTTATTTAAACATAAAAACTTCTTTACACACCATAAGGTAAAGGGGAGCACTACCGGTTTCGAAAGGACGTGGTCTTTCTTATTTAGGTGCAAAACACACGTACCTAGGAGGCAATATAAACTTTTTTTTTTTTCTAATGCCAATTTAGCAGATAAAACTAAATACTTGTGAGTTGTTTGATGGAAAATTTATACATAAAATGTACGAATATATCTTATTATTATTTTATTTTTATTATATATATATTTGTATAACTATTCATAGACCACATATTTAAGCTTGCGTGATTTACTGGAGTAAATACAGGGCTGCGACAGACAACTTTATTATTATTATTATTTTCGTACCACTATTTCCAAGAAATAAAATTTATAATATATTTATACAGGTAAATTTAAGGTGCCTGGAAGACGGCTATTATTGCCCCACCTATCCATTAAGCTGGCAAACCCCCCGAGAAGGCCTCCAGCTACAGACCCATTTCCCTTTTAAATTCGCTTAGTAAACTTACCGAGGTCTTTCTTGCTCGACAAATTGACCAATTCATCGAAGATAATAACATCACGAAACCAGAACAATTCGGTTTTTGGAACAATCTTTCGGCCAGCCATCAAGTCTATCGTCTTGTCGAGTACATCACCACCAACAAAATTTAGAAGAAAATTACAACTACCGTCTTCCTCGATATTGAAAAAGCTTTTGACAAGGTCTGGATTGCCGGTCTTATTTTTAAATTAATTAATTATAATTTTCCACCCCCTCTTATTAAACTTATTTTCTTTTATTTACAAGATCGTAATTATCATGTTACGGTTAAAGATAAGCTTTCTAATAACTACTTTGTCCCCTATGGTCTCCCTCAGGGTTCCAAAATTTCTCCAAAACTTTTTAATCTTTTTATTAAGGACATGCCCCCTTACCCCCATACCCAATTGGCTATCTATGCAGATGATACCTGCATTTTCTCGGCACACAGGAATGGGAAATATGCTATTACTGCTATCTCCAAACATCTTAAAATTTTAACCAAATGGTTCCAAAAATGGAGAATAGCCATTCATTACGATAAAACGGAGACCATTCTTTTTTCGGCTATGAGCCTCAATAATAGAGATAAATATGAAATTCAATTCAATAACCACTCAATTCCATGGTCTAACCACTGCAAATAATAGCAGGAGACTTGGCGTTGGAATATTAAAACAGGAATAAACTACTACGTCAGAAACGCCAAAGAAAAATTGGCCACACTCCCCACCTCTTCCGTAATCCTATTGGTTGAACTAAATCCGGTCCCTCTCCTATATGTACGAGTACTTCTCCAGTTTCAGAATTCTTTTTGCACTGAAGACGGTACGCTTTAGGCTACCGAAACAGCTGTATGCACCTCAATAATTTTTCTTTGGCGTTTCTGACGTAGTAGTTTATTCCTGTTTTAACACTGCAAATATTTAGGTATAATTCTTGATCAGAGACTTACATTCCAACAACACATTAGAAATTCGCAAAATAAGTTCCGAGGTGCTAGAAGCCAACTTTACCCCCTAATTGCTCGGAACAGTGATTTGTCGATTAGTAACAAAATGCTCCTTTATTCTTCCCATCTTCGTCCTCTTCTTACTTACGGATCCCCTGTGTGATCATTTGCATCTAAATCTAATATCAAATTGCTTATTCAAAGCCAAAATGCAACCATCAGGCAAATTTATAACCTTCCACCTTATATTCACGACTATCAAATGTATCGTGAAATTAAATTCCCGCGACTTGAAAATTTTATGTAACACCTTAATATTAAATTCCACTAACAATTAGAATCTATTGAGAACCAAGCTTTAATCACACGCGATGTGTATCGGATCCTGCTAATAGGCGTCGTCCAAATGTTGGAATTATTCTTTCTTCTCTTCTTTAGTTTTTCGTTCTTTTCTTGTCCTCTCGTTAAAAAAAAAAAAAAGGGAAAAAAATTAAAAATTTTTAAAAAATCTACCATAAATATTTGTTCATTTGTTCGTAATGCTATACTTAAACTTACTTTTATTCTGGTTTGTTATTGTAATGCTATACTCAAACTTTCTTTTAATTTTCCTTTCACTATTTTTATTTAGGTTTTATTTAGATGTTTATGTAGTATTAATTGTCTTTTTCTTTCTTTTATCTTTCTCTTTGATCTCAGAATTATTTTTCTTTTTGTTCTATCCCGGCCTGTCACCCATTTATTTATTTTTATTTTGTAAGCCATCACGAACTTGATCCAACTCTGATACTTACTTCTAGGGCTGAATTATATATCAATATATCCCCAAGTATCGATATTCTTTAAATATCCCGATAACAATATTTAAGATCTTGCTCTGCCGATATATCCCTTTAACGATA
Source organism: Salticus scenicus (assembly GCA_963930645.1). NCBI lineage: Eukaryota > Metazoa > Arthropoda > Arachnida > Araneae > Salticidae > Salticus > Salticus scenicus. The sequence goes on along the minus strand of OZ005660.1, from coordinate 174,670,220 downwards.
TTACCTAATGCGCACTGTGCGATCAATCGATATGCCGATAAGTAACGTTGAACGCCAACCACGGATTAATAGAATTATGCTTCCGCGCTAGCACGCATCACGAATGAAACCCGAATAAAACCCGAGCGAACGAACCACGATCAACGAACGAAACCCGAACGAACGAACTACGATCAGCGAATGAAACCCGAACAAAAAGAGCGCGCAATATCTTATACTAATACCCATTCTCTTATTTTTCTCCCATCACTCACTGATAAAATAAAAAAATATAACCCCACCCCAAACGATCTCTCTCACAATGCATATACTTCCTCTTCCTTTATTCCTGCCAATCCGTGATTCCAGCGAAACCTCAAATCTAAAATATCACTGCTTTAAAAAGTCCACCGTATAATAAAAAAATAAACCAGTATTTATTGAAAGTCATCTGCTTTGATCATCGCACGAATAAGTGGAATTACATTCCTTTAATTACCAATGTTTCGTTCTACTCTTCTAGAAGAAAACATTGTCTTCATCAACCAATGATATCGCGATTCGCGATCCATTCACTATACATACAATCTACAATGAGCAGCTGTGTTTACTAGGAAAGACATTTGATGCTATTACTTACAAACTTTGAATAAACACCATAAAATGCAATAAACTCGCAACAATTGTTTCGGTAACAGTACAGACGGTAAATGATTATTGCTTAATGAGTATATAGTTCTCGTATTTTTCTGCACAATCTGCAGTTTTACTAAATCAGTTTGGCTTTGCAAATTTTAATTAACACACAGAACTATTTTTAAACGATGATTAGTCTCGAACAAATGAATCCTTGCTTGTAAATTAAATTTTCTGACGTGAAACCAATTCATATGAACTACAGATTATACACAGAAAATTTCAATAATTGGATTTATTTATTTATTTTAATGACACTATTAAGTGTGCTTCAGGAACGATAGTAGTTCAATAAACTGGTAATTTATATATGTGTTTAACCAACCTTATTTAAGGTCTCATGTACCATACTTGCCAACATACTAATTCATATTCCGTAGTATTGTTAGCCACGCCTTCTTTTTTACACCAGTATCTTTTTAGAGTATTTTTCTTCTTACTTAATCGAAACTGCATTTGGTGAATATTACTCTAATAATTTACTGGTGTGGGAAAAAAAAGGGGGGGGGGCGGGACTAACAACACTACGGAAAATTAATTAGGATGTTGGCAAGCATGCATGTACTCTCTGATCCTTTTGGAGTGAAAGCAACACCCATTTGATGGGTGACCACTATTTCTTCACCAATTAAGGTGAGAATACACTATTCTCACTGTCGAAAATATGTTCAGAGTTGCCAACATTTTAACACTTCCGCGACCACTGACGTAAATTCATGTCATTTGGAAATCTGTAACTCCGCCAGTGTGTGTTTTTTTTTTTTTTTTTTTTTCGCCATTTATATGTTATTATTATTATTTTTTTTTTTCTTAAATACATATCCATTATTCATTTTTGTACAATTAATATACTGCGAATACAAATATTTTGATTAGAAAGAAGAAAATCATGATACATATTTATTTCTAATATAAATGTGAATACAAAAAATTTTGTTCCGAAATATTGTAACTTGGGAGAATAACGCCCACAGGCGGACGTTTCTGTTAAAAAGACAGAAGCAGGCGGTCGCGAAAGTGTTTATTTATTTCAGAGCATTTTTAATCCCGCCTTTATTTTTCTAGCACTTTTATTTCAAGAGTTTTTTTTTTTTTTTTTTTTTTTTTTTTTTTTTTTAAATAGTAGTTATATATAGTAGATAGTAATTCTATAAGTAAAGTGGTGCGAAATAAAGGCGGGGCTAACATTGCTCCGGAATAAATTGAAATGTTAGCAACTATGATATGTTCCCTTATAATCTTAAAGGATTTTTATTGCTTTGTATTATCAGAAATTATCTCATTAGAAAATGAACTTTTTCGAAATCTGTTTTTGAATTCTTTTTAGCATATTGTCTTTTACCTTAGGGAGCAAATAAATAAAATAGAATAAAATAAAGAAGATTAAAAAAAAAAAAAAGACATATTCAGAATGGAATTCAAAATAGAGAATTTCGGATATTTTCGTATGAGAAGGATATTTCATACGAAAGAGAAGAGATATAAAAGCGAAATAGATCATAAACGTACAAAAGAGAGATATGAGAATCCCACAGGATTAATAAATTTTATTCATTTTTCCTCCAGGTTATAGTTTTCTTAAATATATGTTTTAATACAAATAAACGAAAATTTAGATACCGAGGAAATATAATAACCGTTACAATGTAAAATAGTATTTATAATTTTAGATTAAAATATTATGGCCATCACAAAACTTTCTTCTGTATTTTCTTATAGAATTAGTTATACCAAAACATTCACCACAGTGTTTTAATCGGTAAAAGCACAGGAGAAAAAGAGTAAAATATGGTGAAAAAAGCTGTTTCTTCTGTTCTTCTTCTTCCTCTTCTTTTTTTTTTTTTTTTTTTTTTACGAAAAGCTTGATAAAAATGTTTCAAATCATTGTAGGATCATGGCTGAATTATTCGTTTTAAGGAGGGGGAGGGAGGAGAAAAATTCCTATAAATGCGAAAATTTTATTTTGGTTATCTATTACTATCATAAATGTTTAACAAAAATCCTAATATGTATATTTTTACGAAATTTTGCCGGATATTGCTATGTTAAAAATTGTGAAAAAACGGGAGGTTATCACCACTTGTTGAGCCATGTGCACCAAAATTTGGAAAACTTTAATTTAAGTTTAGGTGCAACTGAATATAACTTTTGGTAAAACTATGTTCTTTAGTTTTTGATCTAGAGCTGCAGCAATATTTTTTTGACTCCCAGACATACTGAAATTTTCTAAAAATAGACAAATTGTGTACAGGACATCACAAAACGCAAAATTTCATTGAAAACCAGATGTCAAAAATTTTTTTACGAATCGAAATTTTCTTCTGTTGTATATACATAGCTGCCAAGTTTTTTAATTTATTCCGGAATGTTGTTAGCCCCGCCCTTTTCCCACACCGTAATATTTGTAGAAAAATTTTCTTCAATATATAACTAGGATTAAATATGAAGAAAATTACTCTAAAAAGATTACGGTGTAAAAAAAGGGCGGGGCTAACAACATTCCGGAATAAATTAAAAAAATTGGCAGCTAGAAATTTTACAACCCATTAACAACATTATAAAGTAATCTCTAAATACAAATTTTTGTGATTTTTTTTTCAAAAAGTTTTACATTTCAGACAACACATAATTTTATAAAATTGTGGGTTTTTTTTTTTTATGAAGGTTACAATCGAATAATTATATTAGAAAGTAATTCGTAAGCATATAACTGTTTTATTTTATTTCTATAGAGCTATTATTATATTGTCTTATTAGTCTTTGTAACCATAGTCAAGCAGTTTCCGCAGAGATTCAACTCGACTTTCGACGACTTCCATCCATTCAGAATTGTCAAAAGGAGGACCTCTTCCGCCAAATTCTACAGGAAGAACTGAGGGGTGAATATACTGCAGCAATGGAGTTAAATCCTCACCATGGAAAAGTATCTGCAATTAAAAATTAATGATAATAAAACTTTTAAAATTGTCATTAAATATTTTTATAATTATATTTTACCATGTTTTTATTAACTTCTATTCTTGTTTGTATGTTTATTTGTTTGTTTGTCCAGTACAAATCTTGCAATCGAATTTTAACTAACTTCCCTACTAGTTAGACATTTGAAACTTTCACAGTAGCTCAGAACCCGGTGACAACACAATACTTCGAAGTCTGATTTTCGAATAGTTTATAAGTTTTCTTATAAATAATTAAAATATGAAAATAATAACATCCTAATAGCGTTAAAATAGCCATTAAAATATTAGCTACTAGCAGGCTCCGCCCGCTTCGCTGGTCACTATATTTAAATGAATTTTCGAAAGAATTTAATTAATATTTATTTTTTTACACCACATTATAGACAAAAACTAATAACTAAAATTGCTCCAAACCTCGCTTCCGGTACCCGATATCTACGGCAGCTCTTTTCCCGCCCGCACTGCATCAGGTCCATTTTTCCTATGCCTGCAGAAAAATCTTTCCCGGGGACTTCAATCTGGATATTTATCGACGGCAGGGGGAATCTGGTACTATTTAAGAACTACCATTTAAAAGATGACTGTACCTCAGCATCTATTAAATATTTTAGTTTTCAACCATGCATTTTATAGCCCATGCTATTTACACTATATTACGATTTGATTCAGACCAATGTAATGTTAGAAAATAAAATAAAATAAAAAGTAGATTGAAAAATAAATAAATATATATATAAACAAATAAATGTTAATCAATTTAATCCTTTTTACTATGTATATACTACCATTTTTCCCGATAAATACTGTAAATAAAAAAATTAATAAATAAAAGTTTTTTCTTTTAAAGGAATTAATTAAAAAAGGAAAAATAAGAAGTTGTTCTACTATAAAAAATTAAACATAACTGTTATAAATACGTTTTTAAATTTAAAACGAATTATACTTAATTTTTCCTACTACATTACGATTTTATTTTCAATAAATATAACAAATTTAAAAAAAAAAAAAAAAAAAAAAAAAAAAAAAAAAATTCGCCCTCAAATGAATGTATTAAATAAGTTGCGTAATAGCCGTTGCTAAGATATGCAGACGATTGAAGCAAAATAATAAATCTATGAAAAATGAAACAAAGAAGCCAATATTTAAAATCGGAAAAACATTAATTTAAAAAATTCAAATTCGAAATTCGAAAAAATCTCGATGTTGTGCACACTTGTCACAGGTACCTATATGGCAAAATCTAAAAATTTAATATGTTTAATTTTTTCTACTGTATGTGTATAACTATTTCATTTCAATAAATATAATAAAAAAATATTTTTTCTTCAAATGAATTTAAATAAATAAATAGTTTAATAGCCGTTGCTAAGATACGCAGACTTTTGAAACGAAAGAAATTTCTGAAAAATGAAACATTGAAGCCAATATTTAAAGTCGAAAAAACATTAATTTAAAAAATTCAAATTCGAAATTCGAAAAAATCTCGATGAGGTGCACACCTGCAGGGTCCCAGGTACCTATATGCCAAATTTGGAGGCTCTGCGATTAGTAGTGTGAGCACCAGAGCGCAGATACACACACAGACACTTCTCTTTATTTATATAGATAATCTAATTGTTGCCAAAAAAAAAAAAAAAAAAAAAAAAAAAAAACGAGTTCATTTTTTTTTCGACATAAAAATAAATACATTTAATTAAGTGAACAGTAAAAAATTATAAAAAGTTAAATTATGCACCTCACAAAAATTGACGTCATTATCATTTTAAAAATTTTATACACATCGATATATGAATCTCTATGATTCATCAGAAAATTTAAAACATGGTAAATAAAAAAAAATAAAAAAATCTGATAATTATTTAGTCTTAACCCTTTATATCTCGCATTATGTAATAGACAAAAAATGTATTGCAAACATATTTTTTAATTCGTTAAGAGTATTTTTTTAAAGATTATTCAATAAAAATTATTCATATCACCTTTTTATAGTAACACAGGTCGATATGTAAAATTTAGATTTTATAATTTTGACTGATCTTTATGTTTTTTGGTGTACTGAAACGGAAAATTAAGATACTTTTTTTCTATTACGTATAGATTTTTGCCAATACAGGGTGCCTACCTATACAATTTCTTTTATTACTCTTCTATTAATATAATTATATGATAAGTTTTATAGTATGTTTCTATGATTAATTAATCATTGACACCTATTGTTGTAATTGCTGCACTAGTGCGACATAAAACCATACCAACCAGCCAACCTACTGTTATGATGGTATATGTAAGAAATTGTGTCGGTAAACACCCTGTATTGACAAAAATCTATAAGTGATAGAGAAAAATGGGCTGCATTTTCGGTTTCAGCACTTCGAGAAACATAAATATCAGCTAAAATCATCAAATCAAATTTTGTCAACTTCATTTTTATCGACCTGTGTAATTAAAGAGATTTAGTGAGGTGATTCTTTAGTGTTACACTGATATATAGTGATCGAAGAAAATACCACTACACTGCATTCTTTTTTTTTTTTTTTTTTTTTTTAACCCTGATACCATCTTGCTGATTGTGATGTAAAATGACCTCCTGAATCCAAATATGACCCCCATTTTGCCCAATCACCCACTGTTTTCTCAGGATGCTGCTTCCTTCACTAATTTTTATCACTGTTCGGTAATTTTACGGCCATGGATTTAATTTGGCGAATGGAAAAAAATTATTTCAACACTGAAAAACAAAAAAAATATATAATGTATAATAAATAATAATAATAATTGTCTAATAAAATATAATAAATGTAATATGTAATTTAAGTAGCAAATCCCTCCCCCCGCCCTAAATTTTCTCCGTGCCACAGATTTTTACATTTTAGAATTTTCCAACTCTCTAGACCTTCAGAAGATATTTAGCAGTTGAAATAACCCTTCCGCCCCCCCCCCCCTTCAAATCAAATTTATAGCTATAAAATGACCGAAAAGTGATAAAAAGAGGGGACGTTTTTAAAAAACGGTGGGTGATAGGGCAAAACGGGCGTCATATTCGAGTTCAGAAGATCATTTTACATAAGAATTTGCAAAAATGGTGTTGGGGTCGATTTTCAAACAGAACCATTATTTTAGTAAATATTTGAGCCAATCAATATGAACAAATCAATATGAGCCAATCAATTTGAGCCAATCATAAAATGCCAAGCGAAAACAGCGAGATCACAGGGAAAACAGCGAGAAGGTTGAAATGTTTATATTTTATTAATATTTTACGCCAAAGCAGGAGGACTATTTGTCTCAATCTACGGATTTTTACGATACCAGTTTTACGATAGTTGGACATTTATGGAAATCGAAAATTTATCAAAAATGCAGTTGAATAATTTGAAAGCGATGTTATAATTTGAAAAAAAAAAAAAAAAAAACTAATAGTTCTACTAAATTCTGCTTTTGCCAGAATTTTATCAAAATCTTTTTTTTTTTTTTTTTTTTTTTTTTTAAGAAAAAGATGAGAAGAGAAAATTAATAATAATCAGTATCGAATCGGACAGTTATTTTTTTTTAACCCATTATTTACACATTTTATTACATAGTATTTCCATTTATATATTTAATTACTTATCAACATTCAGCTGCCTATTCCCCGCACCCTCTTTGTTTTTTTTTTTTTTTTTTGTTTGTTTTTCCCTAGACTAAAATATTTAAAAATTATTATTTCTTTTTCTTTGCTCGAATTAAAATTTAAAAATGGGCACTGAAATAATATTTTATATTTTATAAATCATTTCGATATTTGCTGGTGACATTAAAATTTTTGCTCAGAAAGAATAGGTTTGTAAAAATGCAAAATTGTGTTATAGGCTTGTAACTCTAACATATTTTACCATGTTTTTATTAACTTCGATTCTTGTTTGTATGTTTGTTTGTTTGTTTGCTTGCTTGTTTGTCCAGTACAAATCTTGCAATCGATTTTTAACTAACTTCCCAACTAGCTAGATATTTGAAATTTTCAGGACAGCTCACAACACGGTGACAATACATTTTTCTAGTAATTTTAGTCAACTATTTCAGGTCCCGCTGCCTTCGGCAGCGCTTATATGATTCGACAGAAAATTTATTTAACTAACTTCCCGACTAGCTAGACATTTGAAACGTTCAGAATAGTTCAGAACACGGTGAAAATGCATTTTTTAAATACCTTTAGCCAACTGTTTCGGGTTCCCGCTGCCTTCGACAGCGTTACCAGTACAAAGCTTGTAATCGATTTTTCACTAACTTCCCGACTAGCTAGACATTTGAAACTTTCAGGATAGCTCAGAACACGGTGACAATAATATTTTTTAATACTTTTAGTCAACTGCTTCAGGTCCCTACTGCCTTCGGCAGCGTTTATATGATTCAACAGAAAATTTATTTAACTAACTTCCTGACTAGCTAGATATTTGAAACTTTCACAATAGTTCAGAACACGGTGAAAATGCCTTTTTTAAATACTTTTATCCAACTGTTTCGGGTTCCTGCTGCCTTCGGCAGCGTTACCAGTACAAAGGTTGCAATCGATTTTTCACTAACTTCCCAACTAGCTAGATATTTGAAACTTTTATAATAGCTCAAAACACGATACCAAGGAATTTTTTTAATACTTTTATCCAATTGCTCCGGGTTCCCGCTGCCTTCAGTAGCGTTTATATGATTCAACAGAAAATTTAAAAACATGGTGTATAAAAGTTCTTTTTATCTGGTAATTATTTATTTATTTACTAAGATTTATGAGATCATAAGGGATTTTTCACAAAAAAGAACTTTTGCAAAGTAGTTGAAATAACTGGATCTTAAAATTAAATTCCCAGTATGTGAAAAACCCCTTATGAAATTTAAACTCTGTAAAATACCTAAAATCTAGCTCATTCTTTTGCCAGCAATTTCCTTAATTTTTACTCTCTATTCAAATAAACTTTAGACAAAAGTTGCTCAATATATCTAGCTTTTAACCTGTGTAATAAAAAAATTTTCTATCTTTCGCGTATACGCAGTATAATAATATTTACTAATATAAACTATAAATGCTCATACCTCAGCGTATATTACATGTGTGAATTTTATGTTTCAGAATAATGTTTTTCTTAAGTTTTGTCACCTTTTCTGCAAGTTTTGTAAAATTTTAAGGAAACCCGATCTAGTTAAATGCAAAAAACTTTTCAAAATTATTAATATTTTTTCAAAAAATTTTATATGTGCTTAAATAATTGCGCAAATTCCACAACAAAACATGTATATATTATACATGTGTTAACAATGTACTAAAGTTACAAGTCATTTATAGCTTTGTATGATACAGGTTGATCTAAAGTATTTGCGCTCTTCTTCAATTTGTGGTTGGTCCCCTAATTACACTCTGAACCGACAGTAGAAAATGTGAGTTTTTAAATGTTCTTTGCATGCCTGAAGTTCCGAGCTATTTCGTCCAGTATTTTTCTAAAAAATCGAAAATATGTAAAAGTAAAAATAATTTCTAATAATTTGATCACTTACTGTACTTGAAATTTTGATCAAGATTGATCAGTTTCAAGAAGTGATGCGGGTGAAATTTTTCTGAATAATTTGGAGTAAAGTTTTAAATTTAGTAAGAGCCCTGAATTTTATATGAATTTAGGTACTATATTGAAACAGGGGAAAGGTTGAGACCACCCCACACATAATTATTTGTCAAATAAAACTGTTTTCCTAAACCCAGTTTGAATTCCTTTCAGTGTAGGTTAGGGAGCCTGGCGTAGGTTCACGTACAATACTTGTTATCTTACCCTCTAATCTGCAATATGTCTTTTATATTACTGAAATGGAAATAAGATAAAATCGTGTCAGTGCAACACAATATTTTTTTTTTTTTTTTTTTTTTAAGCATAAATCAATATTTCACTATACTACCTAATATCGAATTCACTGTGATACATGGAAAGGTTTCTATAGCAATTCAGGAAAATTTGAATCACAAATAGTGTCACTATACAAATTAAATCAAAACTTCTAAATCTAAAGAAACAAAATACTTACCCGTTTTCTCAGCTTCGACGTTAAAAAAGGTGAAATCATCATCCACAAGAAATTCAACATTTTATTCTCACTGAGAACGTGGATTCCTTTATATCTAGCAGGAAAACAAAACTGAAAAGCAGAAAAAAAAAAGCAATAATTTAATGATTAGTATTAATTAACCAAATTATTTTGTATTGATAATTATCAAAATTAAAAGAATGTCAACACTATTGTTATTAATCAGGAAATTTGACATACTTATACTATTGATACGTTTATATCGATACGCCATGCTAGTATTGATCAAGAAACAGTAGAGTGTTCTTCAACCACGTTTTTTGTGATCACGGGAGCCTCTGCGCAAGTGTTAACTGAACGAGTCCAGTGTTTAAAAAGGGGTGATAGCCCTTGTGGTTGAGAGTAAATAAGAGATAAGAAAACGCCGGATTACTGGATGTTTACGAAATCCCAACCTGTCGATCAATTTGGCTCCCTTCTAAACCATTGGAATCGTTCTCAATACGAGGCGCAAGAAACGCGGTTGCAATATATCGGTGGTAGTGTAGTGGTGTAGGGGTCAAGGTCGATAAACTACTCGAGATTTCTATACTTAGGTAGAATGCTCACCATGGAAGTCTTTCTAAAGTGTTTTACCCTTTATTTACACAAGTATCGGAGAAACCCACGGAAACCTCCGAACGGGTAGAAGCCGACGAGCGACCTGGATTTGAGTCCGGTATTCACGCAGTAAAATATCGATATGATATAAATACACGCTGTGATATCCTATATCGATGTCAATACATTAGTGAACTCTTTTATCAATACACCGTTATATATATTTATGTATAAGTACTGCTTAAATCCAAATTAATTATTTCTTGACTTATCGTTTATGAAAATACTATTATTAATTTCAATAATCGCATCTTTTTAAAAAATGATATCATTTTTAAATTAGAAAATCTCTTACATTCCAAATCATCGTCTTCATCGCCGTTTCAATAAATTCGCAGTTGTTTTAGCATTCACTGTTACAACTAAACTCGTTTACATTTTTAGTATGGTGACCAAACGTCCTACATTTCCGGTGTCAATCTCCACTTTTTGACTCTCGCCCAAAATTAAAATTTTGTTCCCTGCGGACCCCATTTTTCAGATTTTTGTCTCTATTTTACCCAAGCTTTTAAAGTTGTGATATCAGAAATTTCATTTTGTATGTGCGTCGCATTTTATAAATCTTACATTTCGATTCATCTTAAACCATTAGATTCATAGCAAAATTGGGCGATATTCCATATAAATATGCATTTTGGGTATATTTGCATTGGAAATAGTAGCATGAAAACTAAACTATGAAATTGACCCCATTAATAGATTAGAATAAGATAAATATATCGAAATGAACGGGGGGTAGCCTATTAGGCGTGGATTTCATTCCATAACTGTGTCAAGCGTTTGATCAAATTCATTTCTCTTAACATGAATATAATATGTCTTGCACTAGAAATTTATAAGAACATACACATGATGGGGAACTGAGCAAATTCCACCTATGCCAACTTTTTTTTTTTTTTTTTTTTTTTTTTGGGGGGGGGGGGGGGGGAACACGGTCTGCTCCTCAATTGTTTTCGTTCGCACGTATGTTTGTGAGTATTTTCCTCTTTTAACGAGTTTATAAGAGATATGTATTTATTGTCCTGAAATCTATATTAAATTGTAGTACTTCATCTAAATTATCTCACGTCAAGCAAAAAATAAATAAATAAATACTCGAGACAATGAGAATTACAACACAAAAAACAGTCATGGCCAGCACTCAAACAGTGTTGGGCATAATTGATTGAAAAGTAATTGAATTACAATTGAATTACAATTCTAATTATTTTAATGTCAATCAATTAACAAGTAACTGATTACAAATAAATTGTATTACTTATTCAATTTATTTGTAACCAATTACTTGTTAATCGATTGACAGTAAAATAATTATAATTGTAATTTAATTGTAATTCAATTGTAATTCAATTACTTTTTAATCAATTATGCCCAACACTGCACTCAAACTACTCTCCTATGCTCGAAGATAATTGGTGGAATGACGACATAACCACTTGGCCACGGAAGATTTATTTTAATTACAATTAATTAATTAATTAATTAAAGTTGCAGATTTAAAGCTTATCATTAAATAAGGTTATTCAGCATTCAGTTAGTATCTTTCGCAAAGCTCAATTTTTATTAATATAACTATTATTATTAAACAATGCGTATTTGTTCAAAAGTGTAGCAAATTATTATTTTACATTGCATAGTAACATTATGTGTATACGGTTTGTATTTTTAATCTGGAATATGAATTACTCTATTAAACATGCGGTTTCCCTAATTTTTAAAATAAAATTGGGGACACATCGATATTTTGGTTTTATTTTTGCACTTAAAATATTAATTACCCTAATTATTAGTTAAAATTACACTGCTCGGCATGAAAATTGCCTTTGATACCATTTCAGCATATTTTTATGTAAAATGACCTCCTGAATCCGAATAGGACGCTCATTTTGCGCTATCACCCACCGTTTTTTAGGAATGGTCGCCTATTTTTATCATTTTTCGGTGATTTTATGGCTATAAATTTGAGTTTTAGCAGTGGGGAGGATTATTTTTAACCGTTAAATATCTTCTGAAGTGCTACAGAGTTGGAAAATTCTAAAACATGGACATTTGCGACAAGGGATTTTTTTTTTTTTTTTTTTTTTTCGGGGGGGGGGGGATGCAACTGAAATTATGCATTATATATCTTATATATATTTTTTAATCTGTCAGGGATGGAACACGGGCGCAGAATTCATACCGGAATCTGTCTAAGAAATTTCAATACCTATAATATCGTTGATTTAAGAAGATGAAAATTTTCTTACATTGATAGTGGTATGAATTCTGCGCCCGTGTTCCATCTCTGATCTGTTATTAATGTTATTTTTTAAACTTTATATTTGTTTTGTTTTTATGTGTTAAATTAATTATTTTTCATTCTTCAAATCAAATTCATGGTCATAAAATTATCGAACAGGGAAAGAAATTGGGGGAGGGGGTGGTGCATCTAGAAAACGGTGGGTGACTGGGCATAATGGGAGTCATATTCGGATTCAGGAGGTTATTTTACATAAGAATCAGCAAGAATGGTATCAGATCTCGATTTTTTTTTTTTTTTTTTTTTCTTTTCAGAGCAGTGTTACCAGCCAAAGTTAAGTCAGCGTCTTGCATCGCGTTTTATATAACTTTTCATTTCATAGAAAATCAGACAATTCCCATTGTTGTTTTTCTGCCTATTTTTTTTTTTTCTTTTTTTCTATTGTCTTTTATTATTTCATATTTTGATAACGTTTTAAAGATTTTTTTTTTTGTGTGTGTGTGTGTGTGTGTGTGTAATCGGGATTTTTGCAAAGTTCTTAATCTCGCTAATTCACTTTTTTCAATGCTTTTTTACAAGCAAACTTAATCAGCAAATTATTTTTTGTTCCTACATGTAACAATGGTTTGCTCCAAAACTTTCGTTGATACAAGGTAAGACCTCCCACAGAGAGCACTCCACCCAGACCTAGGATCCCTCATTAGCCAATTGGCTTTAGAACCAACACACACGCGTACACTTTACCTGCCATATTTGTCTCTTAGTTAAGCAATGATCTACAGGGGTCGAGAGATTCTCTTCTCAAAGTTTGTAGACAGATGTACCGAGTCCGAGATCCCCTGTCATGCTCGACGACTTCGCCGTTTGTAGTTTTCCGTAGTTTTTTTTTTTTTTTCAGAAACTCACGTAAATACTGATTGACCCGCTTAAAAAAGCCCACAGAGAGCCCACAAAAGCTATCCAGGCCTATGACCCTTGTGCAGTTAATTGGCCCCCACACATTGGTCCCCACACCCTAAATGACAAATACAGAATTTTGACTGTACGTTTATGCAGGAATATAGCATTCTCTTATTACCGCTGTATATTTTGATGTTGGCGTTCGCGTTAAGGCCAGCTGTCTTCAATAGGAACCTTGGCCTAATAGGTAATATGAGGATGCTTTTCTAAGAACTCTGACCTGTACCACGGAAAACTCCGAACAGCTAGGTAGAGGAGCGCGACCCGGGATCGAACCCTACATATTCCGGATACTGATATTAGTCAGGTTCTAAAGAGATTAAAATACACAAAATAGATAAATGTGTAGGGAGTCGTATTTCAGGTAGTTTTCGAAACATTTTAATTTATTAAGTAACTATTATGCATGTTATATCATTCTTACAAAATAAAGATGCTACCACAATGTATAATAATTTCTTTAAATGTCGCAGCAATGAGAAAGAAAACCAACTATTTTAAATTATTGTTAAAACTATCACTTGCAACTGAAACAAATAAAGTTCCATTATCATAAAATACTTCTTACTTTTCACGTGTAAATTATTTCTACTGTTTATTACATAGTTGTTATCTATCGCCCCTTCAATTTCTTGTTTTATGCATCCCTCTCGTTTAAAAAAAAAAAAAAATCACTAAAGAAGAGCTGCATTTGTTTGTATAGGCAACAGATGGCAGCACTAAACAGTTAAAATGAAACATCTTTCAAAGCATTTTTAATTGTTTCCATAAAATTTTCCATAGTGTAGCTGTAGACAATTGGCCTTAAAATCTGTGTAAATGCAAAAGCATAGTTCCTTCCTTATTCCTTTTTACGATGTAAAAGTACTTTCGCAATGTATCATATGTTTTATTTAAAGCCGTTTTAATGAATTCAGAAAAACACTTATTTTTAATAAGTGTTAAAAATCACTGGCAACCAAAATATATCAAATACTATATATTTGATAATATTTCTACCAATGTTATCAAATACATCATATTTTTCGCCCATAAATTATTTTTATTGTTACATAATTGTTATAATTTATATCTATCTTTGAAATTATTGCTATCTCTATGTAATCTGTGCTTTTCTTAAAATGAAAACATAAAATCACTAAAAAATAAGGTTATATCTACTTTTGTAGTCGGTAGATGGCAGCATTAAACGCTAAGTAAAAGCATGGCTGCCTGCGATCTAATAGATCGCAAGCAGCCATGGTAAAAGTAAAGCATCGTTCATATTAATTTTAATTAATTGTTTATATTTTATTCAATTATTTGTATAAAACTTACTTAAAAAAAAGAAAGTATATACATCTGTATAAGCATAAAAGTGTTGTTCTTTCTTGGATGTAATTGAATCTCATTCATGTATTTTTTAAATCTCTTTCAAATTTTTATTAACGGTCTAAGTGTATGATTTTCTGTGTTTTTAAATACCATTATACTATTTCATCCACCCACAAATTCCTTTTAGAATTGCTTTTTATTTTATGTAGTATAAGAATAAAATTATCGAATGGAATAACTTTAATAGTTTAAATTTCTATCTTCATAATAAACTTGCGTAAAAACGGGCTAGAACCTCTTAGAAAGACCCCACACACACGGAAGGCACTCCCCCTAAGGCCTAGGGACCTAGTGATGTCTATCGGCTTTAATCCCCACAAGCAAACAACCAAATATCTTCATAATAAATTAAGAAGATAATGCATTCTAAAAACATTTTTTCTAACTAAACTGATTTATTAATACCACTTCAACGAAAATTTAAGATTTAAAACTTTAAAAAATATCACATAAATACGGAATTTCAATATAACTGTACATGCAGACGGTAATACAGCATAAAATAAAATGTTAAACAAATATATTCTAATTAATGTTCTTAAATAATGCCTAAACTTTTGCGCCGTTTTTTGCCAATAGATAGCAGCACATACAAAATTTTAATGGATATAAAATATTTGAACCAAATATCATGTTTAGATAAAGTATGTATATATGAATAAAATATTTATAATGTACATGAATAATAATAGAACGAATAAATAAAAATGTATGGATTATGTTTATATGTATATGTTATGTTTATACGTGTATGTTTTTATGTTAAGAGTACAGTATCACATGTTTTAAACATTTAAAAGGATTTTTTTTTTCCTTGAAAAAGAAGAAAAAAAAAGAAAAAGGTAAATATTCCTAATAATAATTGAGATTAAATTCTGCTTATAATGAGCAGGGAATTTTTCCTTTTCTCACCATTCACTCCTTTTCTCATTACTTTTTCTTCCAAAGTAGAAAAAATATCGATAAAAGTATTAAAAAGAAAGAAAAGGGAAAATCAATTTTCTATTTTGTTTAAGATTAAAATATAATTCAGGTTCGTGAAGATCGCAGAAAAAAATTTTGAATAAAATAGCAATAAACTGACAATAACATAATAGGGTTACTGGGGAAGAATACAAAAACATAACAAAACAGCTTACATTCATGTTTCATTATTTCATAAAATTACACAGTGCATATTAATTCATACTAGATAGAAATTATGTGAAGTATAGGTGTTACCGCTGATTGCCTCCAAGAAAGACTTCACAATGCAATTTTAGAATAAGTTATTCAGTATATATGTTTGTCGGTAAAACTTAATTGATGTGTATAACTATTAATTCAATCAAACTTAATCTTTGATCAGTATAATTAAATAGAAAATAAGAATTTTTCTGATTGGTTCATACTTTTAAGGTTCTAAAAAGAAAATATTTTCTTAGAATGTGCAAATTTCGAACAAATTAATACTTCAAAAATATAAGATATTTATATTGATATGTATAAGTAATACTAATTGATATGTATAACTATAAATCAATCAAACATACTCTTTGATTAATATAATTTAATTGATGATAACATATTTTTCTAATTGGTTCCATTATTAAAGTTCTAAAAAGAAAAAACTTCTTAGAAAATGCAAATGCCGAAAAAACTAATACTGCAGAACAAGATTGTGCTAAATTTTCTAAAGCTTTTTAAGTTCTTTCTTTTTCTTCTTTTACAACTATTTTTTTAAATGCATTCTCGGAATATATGGATTTCAAAAAAAAAAAAAAAAGAAAAAAAAAAAAAATAGGTGCTAAATATAAAGGCAGTAAGAGAATTAAATACATTTTTCTATCTTCATCAAAATTTCAAAATATTATTATTATTTACTATTATTTACAAAAATATTTTAAAGAATTTAAAAATCTAATTTTCTGTATTTCTCTAACTAAAAATCATATTCATTAATTAATTTGCAAGAAGTATAACCAATAGAATTTTCATTATTATTCTTTTTTTTTTTTTTT